>CM046887.1:13777871-14069454 GCA_025688845.1 Cucumis hystrix
CCCGAAGGATGCACATATCAGTCTAGTGCTCCCGAAGGATGCACATAAAGGGATGATCCCGAAGGACACCCGCAGGGTAACTATCCACTAGGAAAACTAATAATTTATCCCCTCAGTCCATTCTAAACATCTTAAAAATCATTCTCAATACTGTCAAATTTCTTTATTTCCAAGCTCCCCTTTAACCTCAAATAACTATATTATCCAATTTTCACCCAATGACAGTCGAAACATATCGCTACATCAGTCAGCCACATAAATAGCCCAGCAATCACAACATACGTTAGACAACAAGTTCACATCAATCCATACATTCATATAAAATTTCATTCAGTCAGCACAATATACATTAACTTTCGGTCCACACCCAAACACATAACATAAACATCATCCCTACTCAGTCCAAATATAATATTTCAGTCCATATAGTCAATACATCTTAATTCTTATTATTGAGTCCAGTAGAAAGTCCCTTACCTCACTTTTATGCAAGTCCTTCAATCGAGCAATTTCAAACGAATAATTTCCTGAACATAATCAAGCGTAAAATTAACATCCTTCTATATAGCTCCATCCATTCAATTCACCCATACGTAAACTCCGCGACTTACCCAAGAAGTGGAGAGACGACTCCAACGAAGCTTACGGCAAAACTCAAAGTTCCAAATTCTTCGAATCTCCTATATCGCCTTCGAGAACAAACAATCAAACACCCAATTAAACAACATCAACAAATCAAGATTTCAGTTAAGACTCTTAAACCCATCAATTTCATCCTTACCCAACGAAATTTACAACGATTTAGTGGCCGCGGCACACAAGATTTGGGCAAGCAACATTGTGCAAATCAATTTGGGCATAGGTCGGCTTCCAATCCGCGGCTGGAAAAATGGAGAACCACGCGGGCTGGAAGGTGACGCGCGGCTGGGATGCGCGGCTGCCTCACGAACGGCCGGCGAGTTGATGTGGTGATCGGCGCTAACGAAACCGAACAAAACACGGCGGTTGCGGACGGAGACAGACGTAAACTGAATATCGGGCTTGGTTAGGTTTCGGCTGGCGCTCGTCTCCTGCAACCGAGCGTCTGGGCTCCAAGCGACGCGGCCAAAGAGGAGGAACGGAGGTGGTTGGCGGCGACGGACGGAGGAGCGACGACTGTGAGTGGAGAGAAGCACGCGCGGCTAGATCTGGCGTCTTCGGTTCGGGACGCGTTTGAAAGGGGCGGTCGGTGTGAGGTTGTGAACGAAAAAGAAGGAGGAAGGGAAATTTGGTGGTTGGCGGTGGCGGCTAGGGCTGGGCGGACGGAAGAAGAAGAAGAAGAAGAAAAGAAAGAAAAAATTGAGGAGGGGGGGCTGTTTTCACGCGAAGGAGAAGAGGAAGAGAGAGGGGGGGCACGTGAGGAAGAAGGGGGGAAGGAAATTTTAATTTCCCCCCCTTTTTTTCATTTGTTTTATTTAATATAATAATAATAATATAATAATAATAAAATAATAATATTTAATAATTAATAATAAAATTCTTTTTTTTTTTTTTTTGGGCGTTACATATTGATACTGACTAATGATAATTATGATTACTAATAATTATAATAATTAAGATTGATAACTTTTTTATGAAATAGAATTATGTGATACGATTACAATGATCTAAAAGAAGAAATAGAACATAAAACATAAAAAGATAGGAAAGATACAAAAAAAAAAAAGATAATACATAGAGTATTAAAAGAAAATTTTAACTAAAGAAAAGAAGAAAAAGTTAGGAAGGAGCGAAACAAAGAGAAAAGATGGGGGAAAATGATGACAAAGACAATGCTCAAGACTTGGAGCTTGAAGTGACTCAACCACTTCATTCATCTTCTTCATCACACTTCGTGATGAAGAAACTACTCCAAAGAAAACAAGAAATATTCAAGAGATCTATAATACTCTTCAAGAAGGATACTAGATGATGAACATGTTAATTTTTCTTTATTTGTAGATGTTGATCCTATATACTTTGAAGAAGCAATTCAAGATGAAAAATGGAAAGAAGCAATGGATCAAAAGATTGATGCAATAAGAAGAAACGAAACATGGGAGTTAGTCAAATTACCAGAAAATAGAAAAAAGCTCTTGGAGTCAAATGAATCTATAGAACAAAGCTGAATTAAGCAAAATAGAGAAGTGAAGAAATATAAGGCTAGACTCGTTGTAAAAGGTTACAAACAAAAGTTTGGTGTGGATTTTGAAGTCTTTGCATCAGTAACTCGCTTGGAGACTGTTCATTTGTTGTTAGCCCTTGCATCAAAAAATGACTGGAAAATTCATCAAATAAATGTAAAGTCATAATTCCTAAATGAGTATTTAGAGGACGGAATATATGTTGAGCAGCCCTCTAGTTAGGCCAAGATTGGAGAAGAAAATAAGGTGTGTCGATTAAAAAAATCCTTGTATGGGCTAAAGCAAGCATCAAGGGCTTGGTACAGCCGCATCGACAATTTTTTCTTGAAGGATGGTTTCAGAAGATGTCCATATGAAAATGCTCTCTACACCGAAGAAGACGAAAATGGTAATTTATTGATAATTTGTCTATATGTTGATGATTTAATCTTTACAGGAAACTCAAACATGGGATGATTGAAGAATTCAAAGAGAGCACGAAAAATAATTTGAGATGACTGATGTGGATTTACTTCATTACTTTCTTGGAATTGAAGTTAAACTAGGAGACAATGAGATTGCAATAATTCACAAAAGAAGTATACAAAAGATTTGTTGAAAAAGTTCAAAATGGAGAATGCTTACCCTGCCAGTACTCCTATGGAACTAAGTTTAAAGTAAAGCAAGCATGATGTTAGTGAAGCCTTTTGATGCCACCATCTATAGAAATCTTGTTGGAAGTTTAATGTATTTAACTACAACTAGACCTGATCTTATGTTGTCAGTCAGTTTATTGAGTAGATTTATGGCATCACCAAAAAGAAGTCATTGAGAAGCTGGAAAGAGAGTTCTTAGATATATTCTTGGAACTGTTGATCATGGAATCCACTATTAAAAAAGATTAATGTAGATAATGTTCTTGTTGGATAGTGATTGGGGAGGAAATATTAATGATTTCAAAAGTACTTCAGCGTATGTATTTAATATTGGTTCTGGAGCAATTTCATGCACATCACAGAAGCAAGATGTTGTAGCATTGTTAACAGTAGAAGCTGAATACACACTACTACAAAAATAGACTCTCTTGACATTTTTAAACTGTCAAGAATTACTGTTCTTGACGGTTTTATAACCGTCATTGAAGCCAGCGTCAAAAAAGTCGAAGTTCTTGACGGTTGATAAAAACGTCAAGAATAGTGAACGTTGACATTTTATAAACGTCAAGTATAAAATTTTTTATGACAGGTAAAAACCATCAAGAGTATGAATGCTCATGACATTTAAAAACCGTCAGGAGTATGAGTATTTATGACATTTAAAAACCGTCAAGAATGCACTTGTTTATGGCATTTTAAAACCGTCAATAATGTATTTTTTTATGATATTTAAAACCGTCAAGCATGTTTCAAATTTCATCTAAACAACTGTAGTTCAATTATATTTTTGTTCCTGTATTGTACTCCCATATTCGTAACAGTTTTTAAATGATTCATAATAAGAAAAACTAATGCCTTTGTATTAGAATAAATTACAAACAAATTACAAACTTTTATTCTGTCATTACACATAATTTTCATCAACTGATTCTATTTTAACACAAAACTAGTACACATATAAAAAATAACTTTCATATATAACAATAACGTAGATAAAGTTTTTACAAAGAAATTAAGTACATGGAATCTATCAAATTTCCCTAAAGGGATACAAGCAAAATAGAAACTAAACCTTGGTAGTATACTTTTACAAATAAACTAAATACAACAAGGTATTGACGTGACTAACTAAATTACAACAAGTCTTGTCACTAACCAAACATCAATCACTTGCTTGGTAACTTCATCACTACAGTAGATCGATCGGATATTGGTTCAAAACCTAATAAAAACACAATAGTTTTTAAGAGTTTGTACGAGTTTGATACCAAACCAAGGCAACAAATATAACCTTTCTAGATGCAAAGAACTTTAAATACAACACATAGTATCTTTTAAAAGAGCTAAAGGTAATTCACATCATAAAGTAACCTTGTTTCTTTGCTTCTCAGCCTCGCTCAAAGTGTTTGTATGAGTTTGATATCAAATCAACGCAACAAATATAACCGTTCTAAATGCAAGAACTTTAAATACAACACATAATACTTTTAAAAAGAACTAAAGGCAATTCATATCATAAAGTAACCTATAGTTTAGTTGAAAAAAGGACTTTACCTAAAATCAACTATGTAGCACATATCCAAAGGAATTTTTCTATCTTATTTGCATCGTCCTAACCTATTAGCTTATAGTCGTGTAAGTATCCTTGTATGCTTTCTTGACGTGTTAGATAAACAAATGACACCCAAGAGCACACAAGAGATCAAATTTCACAAATGAGAATATGTGAGAGATTAATTTCAAGATAGATGTATTAGAAGCAAGCTATGAAAAGTTCTCATGATAGTTACCAAGACTTCCCAACTATAGAAATACTTCATAGCTAATGTCATTAAACATTGGTCAACAATATTACCTTGAAGCCTAATCACCAAGTGATGAGTTCATCCTACAAAGAATACAAAACAAGATACAAACCTATTCAGAAAATAGAAAAAGCAACAGTGAATACATTTCTAATTAGTCACAAATCTCGTCTCATGAATATTTAAACCTATATGAAAATAACATTTGAAAAGGAAATGGGTAGAAAAAATTGAAGGAAAAATGAGTAGATAATTGTTCAATTTGAGGAGCCTAACCATAGAACCAAAAAAATATGTCGTCAAAATGTAAAAACCATATGGATCACAATCTACCAAAAAGATGCAGCCAATGCCAAAACATCAACAAGAAGCCGCAAGAACCTGATCAATACATGTGTGCATATTTCAATAACTCACATCAGCAATTAAAAAATGAGATAATTAGCATGTTTATGACCATAATTTCTTTACCTTCTAGTGGGAACATCTGGATATCCACGTCCCTACAAAAAAAAGTTAGCATTTAAATATGAGAAATTTCAAGTTTGTAGGACTTGAGACATGCTCACCGTGATAACAATGCATTGGTTTCGCTGCAGAACCGATCATTTGCTAAACGTTGAATAACTGCACGTTTAAAAAATAAAACACCAGATACTTTAAATAATCAAAGTGAAAGTTAATATTGAGCTTCCATGAACAGTGAAACCAAATTTTATCACTGTAGCTTTGACCTGATTCTTTCTCTAAAATGAGTATGCAGTCTGCAACACTAGCAATATCTATATATAAAAATAAAAAATAATCATAAAACAAACAAAACTCGATCAAAATGCTTTCAAGAAGAGTAATACTTGGATGCATCCAAAGACTTGCACCACTCTCATTACATAACATAAAAAATTAATTAAAATATTTTATCCAATACCACTTTCACTACGAGCTACTTGGAAGATTTTATCCAATACCACACAAGATAAATCACTATGCCATTCATATCTCACTACTAAGAGATGAAATTCCAACTATCATTTGACAATAATTTATAAAAACACTTCCATATAAACTAGTGATTGAGTTATTGAGTACTGTTAGTAATAACGTCATTCAAAGAGAAAGACCAAAAGAAAAAAAAATCTTGATCAAGAATGTTACCAAAATGCTCATGCGTATAAACAGTTTTTTCTTTTGTTTGTCTAATGACTTTAATTTTCTAAGGTAAAGAGCAAATATTGTATACCCTTAACCAAACCATTGCACAAATCTTGCACTTCCAACAAATGCTAGTGATTAAGTTATTAACTGATACTAGTATTTTAACATCGTTCAACATGAAGAGACCAAAAGAAAAACATTATTGATCAGAAATATTACAAATTTACCAATTGAGCTGATCTATATTGAGGAATAATACAACATTCAATGTTAATACTACAAGACATGTCCTACTTTTGATATAAGTGAAGTTACCTTAGGGGTTGTGACTTCAATTTGTTTTTGGGAATGTTCATACATCATCAGCACAAACAATTTGTACCCTTGAATCACAATGCACATGAGGAATCTTTACCTTCTGTTTTGCAAGACCCATATTTTCTTTAACAAATTAAAACTTTATGATAAATAAGATTCAACATAATTAAGTAACCTAGAAGAAGATAAAGAGTTCACCTTGATATCAATACCCAAAACAAAGCCTCCATTTCTGGGAGGCCACAGACTCTGGCAAGCTACCTAAAACCAACAAAATTTATATGTGAAATGAAAAGTTAGAGGAATGGAGGTGAAAGGTGGAGAAATGAAATCTGAAGCCAGGCACCGGGAGCACAACCCAAGGTCCAAGACGGAGGAGCCTAAAGTAGTCAATTTGAATTGGTTCTGAATCTGAAGCAACTGATGAAAAACAGGATTGATGAGGGCTTGAAGGAGGAAAAACAAAGAGGGGAAGTAGGGTTATACCTTGAAGGACGATCTTGCAACATAGCCAAGGCATTGAGCCTCTTTGTAGAAGAAATCGAGTGCTCCTACTCTACTAATTAAGAGAGGAAAATTACAGTTTTATAAAGGGATTCAACAGGATGAGATCTGACAAGATCGCTTTTCATGCCTTAAAGTCCTAATCGACAGACGAATGGTGAGATTTGCGGAGTGGTGGCTTGCCGCAGTTATGCATCAGAGCATAAGACCAAAGAAGGGAAAAATCGTTGGAGGCGAGCCGTTCTTGCAGTGGTGGATTTGTGGGTCGTCGTCAGTCGTAGAAGGGAGAACCATTGGGAACTCGTATTCGTCATCGTGGTCGATGTTTGCCGTCAGTCATGGGGCTTCATCATTGAAGGAGAAATTGTAATGGGCATCGGAAGTGTTAGGGACAGCAGATTAGAGGCTACGTTTTCAAACGACGGAAGTGAAGGGATTTCGAACGGAAGTATTTCGTTTTCGAAGGATACTGCGTGAAGCGTCTTAGGGCTTTTTGAACGAAAACCAATATTTCGCACGTTTTCTTTTTTCTTTTTTAATTTAATAAAACTTGATATTTTTAAAATGTCAAGAAAAAATATTTCACTTGATGTTTAAAAAACGTCAAGAAATTCAAAAAATGACCCCTCTTTCGAATTTTCATAAAAAATCTCGACATTTGATAGTAAAACGTCAAGGAAAAGTACCTATCACTTGACGTTTAAAAAACGTCAAGAATGTCGAATTTATAAATATTCTTGACGTTTTAAAACCGTAAAAAATTTAATAGGTATTACTTGACGTTTTTAAAACGTCAAGGAAAAATACATATTACTTGACGTTTAAAAAACGTCAAGAAAGCTGAAAATTGGCCTAACTCTGCCTTTTCATAACAATTCTTGACGTTTTATCTTTGGAATCACCCATTTCTTGACGTTTTTTTTTCCCAAAAAACGTCAAGTAATTAAAACCACAAACGTCAAGAAAGCCCATTTTTCTAGTAGTGACATTTCTTTGTCTGTAGCTAATTATCAAACACTTTGGCTAACAAATGTACTACATGAATTGAAGTGTCCTCAAGAGAAAGGGACCATCATATTCGGTGACAATTATTCATCTATTTCACTTTAGATACATGTAATTATTCAAGTACTTGAATGGTATGTATGCATGTACTTCATTTATTTTGTCTTTTAGGAAGTGTCTCATGAGTACTATATAAAGAGTTCATTTCCTTCATTTGTATGCAAGAGAAAAGAATCAAATCAATGGAAGCAAATTGAAGTTTTTATAAAGAATGTGAGTTTGAAGAGAACAATATTCTTCTCTCGTGTGTTCTTGAGTTTTCTAAGAGAACAAGTTTCTTCTCTTAAAAGTTTATGAGATTTAGAGTGAATTTAGAGTGAGCTCGTCAACGCTTCCAACAGAGGAGTACTTCACACCCTAAAGTTAAGACACAAACAAACTCTTAAATTGGCAAACTCAACGACAAGCCAAGAAAACAACCAACCCGAAAACATAACTTTGAGGGGAATTCCTCTTCAACACAACCCCCGAAATTTGAACAGCAAAAGAACATGTGATCCCACAATAGCCTAATTGGCTACCTAGTAAGAATGCTAGGTATAAGAATGCTAGGTATAGCTTCTTAGATTATGTTCGTCTTTCAAAATAGGATACCTAACAACACACTTCAGACAACTATTCAAGACTTTAATTTGTGTCTCAATCAATTGTTCAGTGTCCCAACAATCGTATGGGAATAACATTCTCCCAATAGCACATCCCCATCTAAAGGGGCAATCAACAAGAATAATATGTAGCCTTGGCTTGAGACTTAACCCCCAGTGTATAGAACAAATAAGATAAGAGATGTTTATTTTCCCACGGTGACCGGTCCCTTAGGGGGGAAGGGAGTTCTTTATTTGACTTATTGATTTTGAGGAGACAAGCAATTAGAGATGCATGATAGATGATTGTATCTATCCCTTTCTTTTCTGTAGTATACTTTTATCAGTTCGATCATTTTCCTCTAACGATTTTGAAAATTAAAATATGGCTTCGATGTGGGTATCAAAATTTATATTAATTGATATAATTCCCTTCACTTGACTAGTGATCAATGGGATGACCAAATCAGCAATTTGCTCACAGTTGACCAAGAAATTAGAAAATAAGGTTCTATCGCACCAACTACATGCATATATTTTCCCGAAAGTCAAGTCTGCTAATAACTAGAAAAATTGCATTATGGAAGGATGCTTAAGTTACGACCAAGGTTGAGGCAAACAATTGAGTGGTTATATATAAAATAAAATTTGTATGTATAAGAAATTAAAGAAAAACACGAGACGAAAGAATGAGGACAACGTCTCATCGTATCTAACAACATTTTCCCCAACCTAAATCACTTTTAAAGAAATGGGTAGATCTAACACAAGACACCGTGTTTGACACGATGTCTATATTCGACAATAGTGTTATATTACCAAAGCAAGCAGAAAAAGGTACTAACATAAAATTGATAACCTAGTTGATAAGTGCAAAATGACCTACATATAGGTGCAATGTGCCTAGTGGAATAAAACTACACTATATATAAATTTTACCAATTACAACAACACTACTTTTGACAGACTCCCTCTTCAATGACTCCTATATTACTTGCTCTTCGACGTTACAACATAGCCTTCTCTTATGTTTGAGCTCCCATCACTTTCACAAGATGCTTATTCAAACTTTGTATAAGATTTTTCTCTATACAATGTGCTTAGGCTCCTCCTAAGAGTGAGATCCCCTCACATTTAATTTTTACTATATTTATGCTCCCCCTAAATACAATATCTCAAAATTGAACCTCTCCCAAGTTCTTTAATCCTACCGAACCAAAAGTCTCAACGACAAGTACAAGGATTTTAAATATTAATACATGAACGGTTGAGACATAGACAAATAACTCTAAGCTCAATATATTCAACATATACTCACTTTTCTCATGAGGTCACTAATCCTAAAATTGAGTAAGACCTATATAAATATGACTTGCTTTGCAAATATATTTTAGGGATAATAAATATTAATTGAAAACGAATAAAGGAAGGTATATATGGTTGAAGAATCAAAATTCGTGAAATATATAAATAACACACACAATTATATTCGAAAAGAATCTGTTGTTGAAGTCGTTGTACAATGGTCCCAATGTTGGACATGTATGTTGCCTAAGTTTTGCCTTTAATAACTAACCAATCAATACGATAACAATTCACCGTTTGATGAATATTATATCAAACTTCATCTTATGCGACATTAAATCTCTAACTAAATTCCCTTTATACTTATCTCATGAATGATCCACATTTCACACAGTACTAGTCAAACTTGGTAAATAAATTATTTTTCAACCTAACATGTGCAATAATGTTCTTTAATCTCACGTACGTGTCTGTTGGTGCGCATTGACAAATTTGTAAGAACGTACATTAAACATAAATTCCATCCCCAATAACATTTTTTTCTTTAAGACCTTTTCAACAGTCAATTATTGGCCAAATTATTTGAATATTATATATTTTGCAAGTCTTTGGGTAAGTTCAATGGTTCCACTTTTGATTTTGTATTAGCCATCGTCAACTCCTTCTCGGTGCTATATTTTTTGTATATATGAAATAAATCACAAAATTTTCAAATTTAGCAACTTGTGTGTTTTGTATAAAGTTGACCTATTGACCCAAATGTAGCTTTGTATAGATTTAAAAGAATAATGTTAGCATCATTTTATCATACTCTTAGCTTTTCTCTTTCTCTAAGATTTGGAAGGATTCATCAATGGCTTCCCTTTTCCTACTCATACTTACTCTGTTTACCTTTCAATTACAAATTGGTGTCCTCACCTCACAAACTATTCCAAATCAAGGTATATTTCTTGCCTTTTTTTCACTCATTGAGTAGAGCTTACAGAACTTTAGTTGTTTATTTGATAACTATTTAGTTTTTAATATCTTGTTATTTTAAATTAAACTTATAAATAATAAACGCATTTGTTACTCAGTACTTTCCAAGAATGTTTTAAAATTTCAAGGTGAGTTCTTAACACTATATATATTTTTTAAAATTGACTAAGAAATACATTGGTAAAACTCATGATAAGAAAATTTTATGAAAACATGTAAATGTAAATTTAAATAAAAATAAACTAAACATGACATTACTATCAAACCAAATTTTGGTTTCAAAACATGTTATTTGTGTAAATTTTTCTTTTTAAAATTTTGTGATATTTTAATTAAAGAATTAGTCATTTTATAATCGTTTGTTTTTTCTTTGTGAAATTTAAAATCTAGTCCTAATATTAGATCCTTATTTTTAGTTTTATGCCAAGAAAAATAGATCTCTACATTTTAAATACCAAAACTACATTGATTAGACACAAATCTCGTAGTCATAAAATTCAATTTCACTTTTTAAATTACGAATATGATTTACTATCAATTTGAAAGTTGTCTATTAGACACGAATTTAAAAATTAGGGACTTGACTTTTGTTTTCTTCTTTTTTTGAAATCTAAGATATCAACTTAACGATTGATAAACTCCTCGTTATCATTTTTTTCTTTGGTTGTCTTAGTATTTTCTGATCTCTACCTAATTATCCTCCAACGTTTTTTCTTTTAGATGATAGTTACATGAAGTTTATACAGAACGCAAATACTTTACCAACAACAGAAAAATACGACTACATAATAATAGGAGGAGGAACCGCCGGTTGTCCATTAGCTGCAACCTTATCATCAAATTTCTCCGTCCTTGTTCTTGAAAGAGGAAGTGACCCCAATGCCTTCCCCATGGTCCTATCCCAAGAAGGCATGGCAAACACTCTCACCGATGACGACAACGGTCACAACCCATTCCAACGATTCGTTTCAGAGGATGGTGTCGAGAACATTAGAGGTCGAGTCCTTGGTGGAGGTAGCATGATCAACGTGGGATTCTACTCAAGAGCACAACCAGAGTTCTTCAAAAACTCGAGTGTTCAATGGGACATGGAGATGGTAGAGGAGGCGTATCGGTGGATCGAAGAGACAGTCGTGTCTCAACCAGAGTTAGGGCCTTGGCAATTGGCTTTCAAGGAAGCACTTGTAGAAGCTGGGGTTGGCCCTGATAATGGATATGATTTGGATCATGTTGTTGGGACAAGAATTGGAGGTTCTATCTTTGATTCTAGAGGGAAAAGGCATGGAGCTGTGGAGCTTCTCAATAAGGCTAATCCTATAAATCTTAAAGTTGCCACCCAAGCCACAGTCAAAAGAATCATTTTCTCTCGATCTAATGGTGGGTATGGAAAAACTTCCCTTTCATATCTCTTTTATATTTATTTGAAACTTTATTAAATAGTTGCCTCATGAGAGTCCTTGAGTTATTTATTTATTTATTTTGTTAAAAAATAACATTTTGGCCTCATATTCTTAAGTTTATTCCATTTTAGTCTAAGGTTGAATTTTAATAATTGTGTTTTCAATAAATATTTTTAAATTTATTTTTATTAGTATTTCCACTTTAAAGTTTTAAAACATATTCACACGTTATTTTATTTTTCTTTATATCAAAATTCTGTTATTTTTTAATAAATTTTGGTAAAAAATAAGGTTTAGGAAATAAATTTAATATTTACTTAAAGTGAGTACAAAAACAAGACATTTAAAAGTAGATCGACTAAAATTAAATAAATTGGAGACTATATAAGAATCAAAATGATATTTTAACATTGTTATTTTTTAACATATGTTATTTTATAAGCTGATCATTACATTTTGGACCTTGTCATAGATTCCTCTTCTAAAATCAATCTACAATGTTAAATCAAACCATATAAACCACAAATTTTCTTCTTCTTAACCAATCATTCCTTTGAATCTTCTAGGTTTATCAGCAACTGGGGTTTTATATTCCGATGCAAATGGCAAACTTCATAAAGCAACCATCTCTAGAAAAGGAGAAATCATTCTAAGTGCAGGCGCTATTGGAAGTCCTCAACTTCTCCTCTCAAGTGGGGTTGGCCCAAAATCTGATCTTTCATCCTTAAAACTACCTCTCGTTCTTCACAATCGACATGTCGGTCAATCCATGGCCGACAACCCGCGCTTGGGCGCTTCCATCGTCCTCCCATTTCTCACCCCGCCAACATCGGTACAAGTCGTTGGAACTTTAAAACCTAACATCCACATTGAATCTCTCTCAACTATTTTACCCTTTTCAATCTCCCCACCTTTCGCACTTCTTCCTCCGCGTTCCTCCGCCGTTAATCTCAGCCTCGCCATCTTCGCCGGAAAATTCTCTACCGTTTCCTCCACTGGAAGCCTCCGGCTGGACAGAAGAAAAAACCCGATTGTTCGATTTAATTACTTATCACATCCGGATGATCTTGAGAGGTGTGTTGAAGGGGTTAGAAAAGTTGGAGAATTGGTGAATACAAAAGTTATGGAGAGGATTAAGACGAGGGATTTAGATGGTAAAATGGGGTTTGAGTTTTTGGGGAGTTCGTTGCCGGAAAACATGTCAGATTATGGTTTGGTAGGAGAGTTTTGTCGGAAAACAGTGACGACATTTTGGCATTACCATGGAGGGTGTGTGATCGGAAAAGTTGTCGACGGTAATTACAAAGTCATCGGAGTTAATAACCTTCGTGTTGTGGATGGTTCTACTTTTTCTCTCTCGCCGGGAACAAACCCTATGGCCACCGTTATGATGTTGGGCAGGTGCGTCTTCTCTTTTGCTCTTTTCTTTTTCAAGATCAGTTTTTTAAAAAAAATTGCCACAAATTTCATTGTTGAGCAAAATATTATTGTTTATCCATCATGAACAGTTGTGATCCAAAGACCATAATAAATCTTATAATATTTGTAAATAATTTAACTCTTTTTGTCATATTTGAAAACATTCAAGCTTTCATGGGTTATCTAAAAGAAATGCAGACCTAAATACATCTATTACTTTCTTTAATCTCACACACACATATATATACATACATATATAAATATATATTAATTTAATAAAAGCAATGAACATCTCATAATAAATAGACCGTAGCTATGACTTATGAGGTGTAGATTTGAAATTTAAATTATACAAAAGTCAAATGGGTCCAAAGTGATTTTCAACGATCTCATTTTAGTCAAGACATGACTACCTCAACTACATCTGAAAGAGAAAGTGGTTTTCAAACCAACTCAATTTGTTATTTATTTTTTTTAAAAAAATAAGAGTCAAAATTTAACCCCTTAATGTTATTGATCACCACTGTCCTCTCAGTCAAGAACTTTACTTCAATCTACTTCACATATTGAATTGAAAAAAATAATGTAGATAGTTTAACGTTAAACTTAAAAAATAAAATCATTATAAAATGAATACTGATTTGGGTTGTAATATTCTTCTGAGGTTCTTTTAGCCATTAAAAAATCAAATTTCATTCTACACAATTTTTGTTAGACTTATTTTTTAAATATAGTAAAATAAAATCTAAATATTTCAAAATATAATAAAATATTACTGTGTCTCTATGATGGAGCAAAATAGAATAAGATAAACTATTGTTTATGTTTATATTTATCATGATATATGTTAATAATAGACTATCTTGGTTGGTCTATTACATAGACATTAATTTTGGTATATTTGTAAGTATCTTTAAAAGTTTTTTCATTTAAAATAATTTTTCATATTATTATTTTGAGAAAGTTATTAAAATCTCTTATTATAGGATTTAATAAGATTTTTTTATTGGCTTTCAATAGTTTCTGGCTTTTAATTGTATCCTATATCATATTTCTTATTATGTTCTTAATATTTATTATTTATTTACGTATTGAAATTATCTTTTGAAAATGTTTTTGCAGGTACGTTGGCCTTAAGATGTTGCATCAAAGATTGGGTCAAAGATCCAAACCATTTGGCAATTGAGGATATATACAACATAACCGTCCTTTTTACATTTATTTTTCTTTTTGAAGTGGTACAACTCTTAATTTGTGATTTGTTGAGTAATAATCAGGGAATTTGATGTTCTTGTTTCTCAAGTTTTAGACTCTGACTAATAAATAGAGTTCATTAACCATTCTATTTTGGGGGCTTATGCTTTGCCACTCAAACAACCCTATAATAAGAAGACAAGAATATGTTGATATTC
This sequence comes from Cucumis hystrix, assembly GCA_025688845.1. Classification (NCBI taxonomy): domain Eukaryota; kingdom Viridiplantae; phylum Streptophyta; class Magnoliopsida; order Cucurbitales; family Cucurbitaceae; genus Cucumis; species Cucumis hystrix. The sequence goes on from CM046887.1 coordinate 13,792,614, forward strand.
ACTTCTCTTTCTACTTTTTCTTGCAGTTTAAAACTTTGACTAGAAAATTTGTAAATTTTGCTTTTTAGTTAACTGATTTCATGAATAAGAGATCCAACATTGTTGACTTTTGAAATTGGTAATTAATTTCTTATCTACTACTCATGCACTCTAAGACGGTTGCCTTACGAATCCTAAAACTTAAATTTAAAGTTAAGAAACAATACTTGACTACATGAAAAATTTAGATATACAACGGAAATTAAACAAATGCATCGAGCTTTGAACTAAATCCAATTCAACATTTGTCGAGAAGAATTAGGTTGTACTTTTGATTGGACTGAGTCGACGTAGGAGAATCAATTTTTTTTGTAAAATATACGATTGAATCAGTAGGTGCACCAGGAATCTCTACTAGGTGGACACCCCCTAAAACCCTCATCATTCCCACTTCATTAAAATAAGAAGCGAAGTACATGAAGCAAAGAAGAGTACAAAAAGGGGTTAGAGAAAAGCCCAATAACCCAACAAAGAGCAAAGCTAATTGAAAGCATTTAAATTTAAAGCAATAGAGCTAGCCGAATAATTTGAGAAGCATTTGGATCTACTTGTCCAAAGACCAATAAGCTCTTTGATATATTCCCAAAAGATCTGATGGACTTTTCTCTTTATCGTTGAAAGTTCTGTTGTTTCTTTCAAGCCAAATACACTATAGTGTAATAGTAACCGAGTTGAATAAGGTGACCTCCTTTTTGTTTTTTTTTTTTTTTTTGTTTCACTTTACATACATATTTGCATAAAGAGGAGGTACTATGATGTGAGAAATTCCAGTTTAGCAACGAGCATAATTATCTCCCCCAAATAGCAGCAACATATGGACAGGATCGCAGAGGTGGTCTCTGTTTTCTTCTTTTTTTCTACACATAACACACCAGCTTGGCTTTAGATTCATACTTTGGAGCCTCGTTTGTAAATTGTCAATCATGTTGATTCACTCATGAACAAGGGACCAAATGAAGAATTTATATTTTTTAGTGATGCTAGATCTCCACAGTTTTTGAAAAATGTTCGAATCAGAAAAATTTAAACGTCTTTGATCACCGATGTGGATAGCTTTTGTTTACAAATGCAATATTGAAGGTCCCATGTGAGTTTAATTCCCAAATAGGTGCATCATGACCACCATGAAAAGTAGGGGCATATAAAGAGGATTTTAGTTCATCCCAAATACTTATTTTCCAGCTACGAAGAGGTCTCCTAGGAAGAAGATCTCAATCAAGAATCTCTTGATTCCACATATCTTTAATGGATCTGTTTTCACCATTTGATAGAGCATAAAGTCTTGGGTTGTGAAGAGAAAGAGGGTTGTTATCGTGCCAAAGACCATGCCAAAATGATATATTTTCACCGTTTCTAATTTTACATCTTATATTTGGGAGGAAATAATCAGCACTTTTGACTATGAAAATCCAAGGAGCCTTGCTACTGCTATATTTGCTTTTTGTTGGAATGTCTCCCAAGAAGGATTGCTTGTATTTTTCCATAATAATGCATTTTTAGAGAGGGTTTTTTCACTAAAAAATCTCCACATCCATTTACAAATTATACGACTGATACCAAGGTCTCCTTTGTCTTTAGGGAAAGTAACAATCGACCATCTGATTAGATGGATATTGTGTTTATCCTTGGAATTAGTCCAAAGAAAATTTCTCCAAATCTTTTCGATGTGCTTGCAAACCGAGGAAGGGACTTTGAAAACCGAGGAAGGGGCTTTGAAAACTGAAAGTTGGTATGTGGTAGACTGGCCAACGTAGAACTAATCAATGTGATTTTGCTCCCCTTTGAGAGATAAGAGTATTTCCAATTGTTAACTCTTTTGTGTATTTTTTCAGAAATATTTATCCATAAGTTCTTTGACAGAGGCTTGTCATCAAGAGGAACACTTAATAGTTTATAGAAAAAAATTGAGTGAGGATCCCCCATTTTCCAACCACCATTTCTAATTTGTTGGTGTCAACATTTACTGGGGATATGGTGGATTTGTGGAGATTTATATTAAGACAAGAAGCAAGCTCAAAGTTAAATTATCAATGGAGTCATCATGGTCTTCAACAAAGAGAAGGATATCATCAGCAAACAGAAGGTGAGTGAGATTATGATTATCATTGAATCTAACACCTCTGATTTTGTTGTTTGTCTCCAAAACTTTGAGCAAACGACTAAGGTAATCCATAGCAAACACAAAGATAAAAGGGGAGATTGGGTCTCCTTGCCTAATGCTTATGGTAGGTTGTATTTTTCCCTTGGGTCTACCATTAATAATGATTGAATATTAAACACTTAGGAAAGCCTTTTTTTAGTAGAATGAAATCAATGAACTGCCAATTTATCTTGTCAAAGGCCTTCTCAATATCTAGTTTGATAACAAATCCCTTTTCTTTTTTAACTTTCCAGAAATCGACAGCTTCATTGTCAATAAAGATAGCATCGGTTATTTGCCTCACTCTAACAAAGGCCACTTGGTTTTCAAAAATCGTATTGGGAAGAGTATTTTTATGTCTTTCTTCAATGAATTGGGCCATGAGTTTGTAGAGAGATGTTGTAAGGCTAATGGACCTATAATCAGATGCAAGGGAGCATTTTTCCTTTTTTTTCAATGAGAGCAATATAAGTCTCATTCACGGTCTTGTTGATGATCCCATTTTTGTGAAAGTCCCTGAAAAAATCCATAATGTCTCATTTGATAAATTTCCAAGCAGCTTTAAAGAATTCTATAGTGAAACCATCTGGCCCCGGGCTTTTGTCATTTGAGAAAGATTTTAAGGAACTGAAAATCTCCTCTTCAGAAAAAAGTTTGCACAATTCGTCTTGTTCGTTTTTTTAGATGAGTGCCCAGTGAAGATTCTCAATAAGCCAAAGAGAATAAATTTGGTTTTGGTAAATATCTTCAAAATGATCAAGAAAAGCCAATTCAATATCCTCCTTTGTAGTGCAAATATCCCCATTTTTTGTTGTAAGACTAGATATGAAGCTTCTCCTTTGCCTAGCCGAACAAATTTTATGGAAATAAGCAGTGTGCTTCTCTGTAGTCAAATTGATTGAGATAAGCTTTTATAGTTGTTCGACACAAGCTCAAGGTCACATTGATGCTGTTATCTTCTTCATGTTTATCAATATAATCAAGTTCACGAATCCAGGCTCTTTTGTCTTCCTCATTTACTTTTTTAAGATTTATGCTTCACCCTTTGATAGTGCACGTCAAATGTTTGAGTCTCCTCATAAAAGAGTATCTAAGATATCCGGTTTGAGAAGTGTTTAACCACCAAGTTTCTAAATTCTTTTTGAAAGAGACTTCTTTGAGAAAATAGTTTGAGAATCTAAAAGGAGATGGGCCCCAAATCAGATTTGTAATTTCAAGAGCAACCGTGAAATGATCTAAATTGACTTTGGACAAAGTTCTCAAGTAATGAATAGTAAAGAGATCTTCCCAATCTTTTGAATAAAGAAATTGTCAAGTCTAGACAAAGTTGGTTGAATTCTGAGGTTGGACCAAGTGAATTTTGAGTTTGTTAGGGGAGGATCAATTAAATTGCAGCTCTCAATAAATACATTGAAATTATTCATACTATAGGAGGCAGGATTTTTTGAAGTAGTCTCAGAGGAGTATCTCACCACATTGAAGTCTCCACCTAAAAGCCAATTTGGATGACATTTGTTTTTTAAATCCTCAAGTTCCTTCCAAAAGTTTGATCTTTTTCTTCGAGAAACTGGTCTAAATATAGCAGACAACCATCAACTTGAATTTTTTGGGCCATTTGGGAATTTAATTTGAATGGAAACAGAGAAGAGTCCCTCTATAAAATCAGTCACATTATATCTGAGATCATCCCATAAGATTAGAATCCCCCCAGATTTGCCAATGGCATTTGTAGCATGCCATTTAATACTAACAGAGCTCCAAATAGATTTGACAATTTTCTTATTAACATTTTGCAATTTAGTTTCAGTGAGTATCACAAAGTTAGGAAGATAACATGAAAGTAAACTTTTTATTTGTGCTTTTTTTTAGGTAGAGCATAACCCTCTAGTATTGAGACACAGTACTTTCATGGAGAACTATTCTACCCCATGTCAAAAGACCCACATCAACATTATCATTTTCATTGTTTATATTCATAACAGTGTTCACATCAACTTCGTTCACATTTGGGACCAGCTTCAGATTGTTGTTTTGGAGCCAAGCCATCAGCTTTTGTTTGAAATTATCTGATTCATTCTTTTGTTCCTCTTCTTCCTTATCTTTTTCTTCTTGATCACTAGTCATCATCGGGCCAATACTGTCCCTAATAATATCAGATTGTTTAGTGAAGTTGGAGAGGAGGAGGGAGAGAACTGTTTCGGGCTAGAGATGAAATCGTCAGACATTGGTGTGAGTGGACCTAAATCCATTGTAAGTTTGAGTTCTTCCAAATCTATATTATCTTCTTTCGATTGAATTTTGACCCTACTGTTTTTTTCTTCATACTTCTTCAGCAAACTCACTTGGTTGCTTCGGCATTTTGCTTTGTACATTTGTTTCCCCTTTTTCTGGACCATCTTGCAAAGATTAGCCTGTTGATTTCTTTTTCGGCTTTCATCTGGGCTTTTGATTCTAATGGGTCTTGTATAGGCACTTCTTGGATCAAAGAAAAATATCTTGTTTTTTGGAGAGTTAAAAGAAACCTTCCGCTTTGCATTTAGTGGACCTATTTTTATTTGAACTCTCCCCTTTGTATATCTTTTCCCTCTCTTTTTTTCATTAAAAAGTTCAGTCTTGTCAACAACCTTCTAACTTCTTTCCTCATGTCTTTTCTCACTGTCATCGCTATTTCCATCATAATTTAAAATTTTCATCATTACGTCTAATTTTTTATTACCTTTTTGGAGAGAGACGTTGCGGTGGCTTTCCTATTCATCTTTTCAAATTTTACTTTTTTCGACGAGGCTGTTTTTGGTGGAATTGCCGCAAACCCATCAAAGAGATATTGTCCACTCTCCATATTGAATTCATCAAAGTTTTAGGCAGCTTCATTAGTAAAGGACCCATGAAATCTTGGGCTTCTCTCAATAAGCCTTTTTCCTTCCGCTTAAACAATAGATTGAACAATAAAACTGTTTCCTTTATTGTCCGTAATGCTAACAAAGGCTGGAATAAATCCAGTGTAATATTGTTTGATTTTAATAGCAGCATCATAAAATTCCATCTTGTCTTTTGTTTCCCGAGCAACACAATAAAGCCTCCACATGCTTCCCCAACTTGTATGAAAGTATTAATCTTCCAGCCATGAAGAGGAATACTTCTAAAGTTGATCCACCCTCCATAACTTGGTATCAGTCTTGGCAATGCATGCTTCGCTTGATTCCACTCTTCAAATTTCACATAATACTTGGCCACAGTTGTCCATCCTCTATTTTTGCAAATAAGTTTGGCCTGACTTTTTTCTTCAAAGAAAACCAAAGCCTTTTCAGCTTGAAAGGGCTTGTATGTGAAAGACCAGTAAAGTTGTTCCCTGAGCTTTTCCATTATTCTCTTTCAGTCGTCATGAAAGTATCTTATTGTAAGTACCACTATTTTTTTCCAGTCAAATGCTATCTTCTCAGCCTTTCCAGCTTCAGATTTTCGTTTTTCTTTCTTTTGGATCCTCTCTGTATGTTTTGGGAAAATCTATTGTTGATGAGCTTCTTGCACAACAACATCAGCATAAGTTCTACGAGTACTGTCTGATTCAATTTCAGAGCTTGAGCTTTTTGTTTTGATTTGCTGTTTTGTCGATATTCTTTTCTTTGGAGTTGTGTCTTTCTTTATCGTTAATATCTCAGTAAAAAGGGTCCATCCAATTTTTTCGGTACTTTCAGGGACTAAGATACAACATCTTTTGCCTATGTCATCAACTCTAAATATCTCAGCCAAATACCCTTTCATATTGTAGGTCTTTTGGACCCACAAGCACCAGTCTTTAAATTTCTTTTCCAAAAAGAATCTGGTCGTTCGTGGCGTATCAAGTAGTGTCTTGAAAGTGGACTTCAGCCATTCCAAGGATTCAGGAGTAATGGCAATTGAGAAAGATTTGTAGGGACCCATCTCAGTGATAAGTAATTTCAAATTTCTAGATCGATTTTCTGTAGAAAGTACAAAGTCTTTCTTCTCAATGGTGCATGAACGAGGGAGATTTTAGAGGAGAGACATACTGGAAAGAGTAAAATGATACCATGTGAAAGTAAATTAGTAGAAAGTGAGAGATGGGTACCTTATTAATAAGTAGCTTCCACAATCTATCTTGGATAGTGAAGAAGATCTGTTGTTGTTGAAAGTAAATATGATGATCAGAAGAAGCACAACAGATGTCCATTTGCATTGCCTTTAGCCTGAGAAATTTTGAGAAGTGTAACCGTCAAATAGGATTTTAGAGAGAGATTCTCTCCCATCTCTCTAAACAGTTATTTCATGTAGTAACCTGTTGGTGTTGTCGACGTAGGAGAATTGATTAAAAATAATAACTAAAAATGAAAACAAAATTGTGGTTTTTTTATTTTTATTTTTTAAGTTTTTATTGAATGATAATGGATATGTGCTTTATTTAGTCTTTTGATGCCTCTTTATAGTTATAAGGAAATTGAGACTAGTGCTCAAGACTCAAGAGAAGAATCAAATAGGATGCTCTAATTTGATGAGATTAATGGAGGAAATGACCAAAAATCAACCTGGAATAGAATCACCAAACTTTTCTTTTTCTTTTTTCTTTTTTCGCATTCTTTAGTTGTTGTGTTAATAGTAAAACGCTTCACCAAATCAAATTAACATAAAAATAAAATTATTTGAAATAAATAAACATCAATAAAATAAATATATTCAAAAGAAAATCCGACCAAAGCTTTCATGAATGTCCTTAAAAGAACAATAGTTAAAACACGTACATAATTTAAATTAAAGAATGAAATCTCATAAAAGTTCTTAGGATAAAAGCATCATACGACTCAAATATAATACGAAACCTAGTAGAAGCTTAATAATATAAACTAATCTCAAGGCACTTGCGTTCTATACTTCCCTTGGGGAGTCAAAAATAGCAAATTTGATAAAATATTTAGAACATATAGAAATTTTTTCAAATTCTATCAATAATAGACATTAATAGACACTGATATGCTTCTATCAGTAGCATTAATAGACAATGATAGAAGTCTATCAGTTTCTATCATTGATAGAGTCCAAAATTTTGCTATAAGTTGTAAGTATTTTAATTTATTTTGTTATTTTTAAAAATGTCCCCTTCCTTTACTTGAAAAAATATGAACATTTTATGAAAACCGATGAATATATATATATAGTTTCAAGTTAAGTAACCCCCCACAATTAGGATCTGACTACGCAATCACAGGCAAACAAAATATCTATAATTAAGAGACCAAATTGGAAGTACTAGACTTGAACACGAATGGTCAAGTGAACAATAAAAATCGTATCCTACAAAAGGTGTGATGTCGGTCAAGCCAAATTTCTCATCTAATTCTGAACCATTTTGGTCAAGCAAAATTTATTTGTCATCTAACTTTTTTCACTAATTAATTATGTAGTAGTGGCAAAAATGGGTCAAGTTCAAGGAACCAAAAACCAGTTAAATAATTGCTCTTTCAGAAAGTCGGTTCCTCCAAACCATTCCTTTTCAAGAGAATATCCAAGAAAAAAGATCTAATGTGGGCATCATTATTCCATTGTGAGATTAGTACATGAAAACAAATTATCTAAATGTGTGAAAACCTAAAGAGGAGGATTTGGAGATTTTTCTTTGAAAGTAACATTTTCTTCTTCCTTCCTATAATTTTATCAAAGCATGCTTAATCTATTGCATGTATGATGTGGCTAAATTGTTATGTGTTGTGAATTTCAAAAAAAAAAATTAAAGCAATAGGTGACCTCACGTGAGGCCCAAATTTGAAAGAGGGAGTTCTGTTGAAGAAGAAAGACGTCAAGGAATTGGATGATTTTTCTAAAATGAAAAGATTGATCATTCTAAAGATAAAATTCAAAGGGAAGGAAGTCGTGTTGAGAGAAGGCGATGTGGACAAAGTTGGCACGACGAAGGATTTCTATCCTAGGATGAGTTAGACGATTGGGTGAAGTAACGCGAAGATAAGTCAGAAAAGAATTGGACGGTTGTAGTCTATCACAAGGAGGAAGAAGGCAGAGAAAAGGAATTTTGCTTCCGAGAAGATAAGGCGAGGAAGAGTTTGACTTTCCATGATGATAAAAGGGTTTGAGACTCGAGGGAAAGCCAAATCAGGAGTTGACCATTGGCTTACTTGTCGAGCTTGGTTTGGCTGCATAGTACAGAAAGGCGATAAGGTGACATGTGTAAGTAAAGTTATAATTTAGAACTGGCAAGCAAAGAGAGTAGTCGGTCCAAAAGATTAGTAGAAATAGGAGTGAAGACCTAAGAGAAGTGTTGTTATTTGAAAGTTTTGTTGAGTGCGTGTAAGGAGTTGAGTTGCTACTAAGAGAGTTCTAGGCGAGGAGAGGCGTTCGAGGAAGAAAAGGATTAGAAACTTGCGTGAGTGACCTTCTTAAAGTAAATAGTTCTACATGGGTGATCTTTCTTAAACACTCACGTGGGTGATTTGTAAGCTAATGTTTTGTAAATGTTTCGTTAGTTGATTTTTTTTCTGAGTCTGAGTTATGCATAACGCATTGTATCTCTCTATGTTAGTTTTATTATTGTTACTGTTTAAAAAGAGAAAACGATTACTTTCTATATGTGCTGATTGTAATGAATGCGTGCAGACCTTTAGCCTTATTCCTATCAAGTGAGTAGTGCTTGTGCGGTGTGCACATAATGTGAATGCCTTCGTGTTGACGACCAATGCAACAAGAAAGGAATGAGTCAAGAAACTTCCTAGATGTTGTAGATGGAGTGAACATCATAGTTGCTCAATCGCAAGTTACTGAAGAGAGTGAATCACAGTATGCTTGGCGCGGGGAAGGATTCATGTTCTTGGTGGAAAGAATAAGAGAAGCTAATGTGAGATTTTTGTGATTTATGAAATGAGGTGTTGGAGGACGCGTTTGAGAAAAAAAAAGTAATTTTGTACTTGACTTGTATTCCCAAAAAGGTTTTCTAAAATCCTCACTCACTAAGTATTTGACTTACATGTTTAAGTTTCTCTTTTCCAAGTGATTAGATGCTGAGGTCAAGTAAGAAAAGGTAAGATGGATTGTGACGCGAGAAGCTGATCAAGTTATCCGTCTTCAGATGGTTTAAAATTATTATGTACAAAAAGGGCAGCATCCCAATTTTGTGTGTGGGATGAGTCTTGTCTTTGAGATAGGTTGCTAGGCGATCAAGGATAAGGATAAGAAAGGGGTTCTTATACTCTTAAACACCTTGAAGTGAAGAGTAGCATCCTAGAGGAGGAAGGAAGGCCCAATGCTTAAAACATAGGTTTTATTTAAGTGGCTTGTGAGGAAGAAAATGTAATTGTAAAGCATTGAATCAAGTAATAAAATCAGAGTTGTGTTTTTCTATCTTTCTGTTGTGTTGTGTTTATATCCTTGTCATGCTTAACGCTTAGTGACTTTGAGTTTAAGTGATGAAGGATAGGTGATTAAGCTAAGTTGGTCGGTAGTGTTTTCCACTGCGTTGAGTTGTAAAGATCTTCTAAGTTTGAAGTGGGAACTCTGCAATGGAGACTAGTTTAAGAAGTTCTCCTTACTAGGCATTCAACTCGTTATTTCTTGGCGAAGTTTGTGTTGGATGTCTAGGCGGCACATCTCATTCTAGTCGCATGAAGTGGCTAGCGGGCATGTATTGTCCCCAGAAAGTGGTTCAGAACCCTCTAGGGTGAGCTGGGACTAGAATTCCAGCATTTGATTCGACAATAAAGATTTTATTGATTAAGGAAAATGTGTAAATGAAATGTACGTACAAAATAAAACAAAAGTATAGAAAAAACTTACATGAGCATCTGCAACTGGAGGAGAAACAAACTGGTCATTCTGAGCGTGTGTTTTCTTGAACAACTCCACACGGTCGATTGGATGACCCCGATTTTCAGTGAGCTTGTGAGCTCGTTGTAGAAACTATTGGAATTTATGTCCCAAAACTCGTAGATAGTAAATATAATTCATTGACCGTTATTTGTTAATAAACTGTTATTATTATTATTTCAATAAGCATTATTGATTATATTATTAGATTTGTCTTAATAACCTAAATCCAATAAACTAACATCCATTATACTAATTTCCAAAGTAAATTTATATAATAAAGTTTCATTAAAATATATAAACTTTATATTATAATGTATCACCATACATTATACTAATTCCCAAAGTAAATTTGAACATTTCAAATTACAATCAATATAAATAAATCTTATTACTTTTTATGGGCTAGGAAAGGGACCTAATAAACCTACAAATCAAAAGCTACAACGATTTGAGATTAATTGACTAAACTGATTAACCAGATTAATCAATATTCGTTAAATGTGTGTACACTCCATTAAAGACTCACAGCTGAACTCTTCTCACTGTAGATATATTTTTGTGTCCACGGATATAGACCAATAACAGTAAGTTAGTCCTTCACGAGTGTTCATAACACCAGCTGGCTCAAATTACCGTTTTACCCATAGGTTACCTATAGTCCTTAAATACCAGTACTCCTCTATTGAACAACATGTTTATGGTCCAACCAATAAACACAAACCCTTCTCGTGTCATAGAGAGGGTAGGACCCTTTGTTCAAGTCTTGGAGACACCTAAGGGAGCACTCATCTACTTACCCTAAAGTAGGCAAAGAGTGAATTTCATCTTGTGTAATTATGTTTCTAGCTCCCCACTCGGTCTTGTCCCCAAAATGATAAGCATATTGAGTCAGCAATTTGACCACTCTCACCCGTAAAAATCAAAGGACAATCCCTCGCAAACAAGAGTTCATAATACACTCAGGATTAAGACTAAGTTACCTAGGTCATCTTAATGAAATAGAAACACAACTAGTTAACAGGAGTTACATCTAGTGTTTACTATTTTATTGTCCGGTTTTATGCAAATTCATTCTATAGGATACCCTCACTCGCATGTCACATACACGAACACATTGGATCATTGTGTTTGTATCAAATACAAAGGGAGTCATATCCAAAGTGTTACTAGGATAAGGTACCAAGTCTTATCCCTATACTATAGGAGATTTAAGCTGATCTCGAATATTTATCCCTGTATGTCTCTGCATATTGTTCAAGACTCATCAAATAGATTAGGTTGTTAGTTTATTGAATTTGGGTTATTAAGATAAAACTAATAATATAATCAATAACATTTATTGAAATTACAATAATAACACTTTATTAATAACGATCAATGGATTATATTTACAATCTACGAGTTTTAGAACATAAATATGATTCAAATTTGAATTAATTAATTAATTAGTTATTTTAATATTTTTTAAATTAATAGTTTCGTTTAATTTCATTTAATTAAATTTGATTAAATTAAAACCATAAAATATGTGAGAGATATTCATTAAATATGATTTAAATGAAATATTAATTAAATCATATTTAATTAATTAATTAGTTAATTTAGTATTTTTATTAATTCAATATTTTTTAAATTAATAGAATACCACCATTCTCTCCCATTTCCTGAAGAAAGGGGAGTTATAAATAAGAAGAAGAAAACAGATTTTTCAACCTAAGCCTTTGCCTCTTTACGAACTCTCTCAGAGATTCTCTCAAAATATTTTTCCATTCCAATTGGTTCACACAAACCAATCTCATCCCAGAGGATAGAAAGGTCTCCAACGGGTGGTGTCCCCAATTTGAAGTTTTAGTAGATTCAGAGGCGTCAAAATTACGTGAGTTTTTATTTCTCTAATCTATAATACTAAAGCATGCTTAGCCTCAATTAGAAAATTGTGTTTTTGTAACTATTGTCAATGTACGCTATTTTTAAGTTCCCAATTAAATTGATTTAAGGTCTCTGTAAAATCTTTCGCTCCAAGGGCTTTAATCTTTTCAGAAATGACTTGCCGTTGCTACTTGGCAACCTTAATGAAGTGGCGGATCTTGAAATTTTATATAGGGATCAATGGACATTATATAATAAACACACTAAAACATGTTAAAAAAATATCTCGACGTTTCGCTGATACTTCAGTAATATTCACTACATTTATAGAAATAAAGAAAAGACTAGTAATTTTCACATGATTTTTTGTAATGTAAATGTGAATTTAAAATTTTCATCAAAAAAATGAAAATGAAAAAGAATAATACATTTATCAAGAAATATTGTTGAGAGAGTGGAAATTTAAATCACTGACTTTGTTGCATATTTTTTCTAAATATTTGTTAGATAACAAATGACAACTAGAAAATAAGTTAGGATTTTATCTTAGTTAGGTTTTGTTTCTCTTTTTTTAAAAAAAAATTATGAAATTATAGAAATTTGTCAATAAAATTGACATCTGTAGTCTTTGGAGAAATAAAATTATTGAAATGTTGCAAAATTATCTTGTAACCTTTAATTCTAAAATTAAATAAAATAAATATATACATAAGTAATGTAAATATGTGAATTTAAAAATTGCATCAAAAAGGAAAAAAGAAAAAATAATACCTTTTTTATGGAAAAAAGAATAATACATTTTTCATGAAATGATGTTGAGAGAGTGGAAGTTTGGATCACCGATTTTGTTGCATTTTTTTTTTCTAAATATTTGTTAGATAACAAATGAGGGCTAAGAAATAAGTTAGAATTTTATCTTAGATAGGTTTTTTTCCTCTTTTTAAAAAATTATCTTCCGTTTAAGAAATTAAATTATTTCCTTTAGGAAATCATTGAAATTTAGGAAGAAATTTGATAATTAATGATGTTTCGAATAAAATCTATTTTGTGGCAATTTAGGAAAAAAATTTATATTTGAGAAAAGAAAATTAATGATATTTGGAACAAAAACTATTTCGTAAAAATAGTTGCAATAAATAAGAACCGAACTCTTTAAATTACTAGTTTTGCCATACGAGCACAGCCACTACATCAGAACCAAAATTTAATTAAAATAAAGCATTATTTAGTACATATTGTAATCTGACACTTCAAAATTAATTAATATTAAAATACAAAAATCGATAATGTGAGGAGGGGCACGTGCCCTCCCCCCCTCCTCGACTTCTTAATAAATCTGCCCCTGCCTTAACGGCTCACGGCAAGGCAGAGGTAGCGACAATCCACAAACCGAGCCAAAATACGGTGTGCAAAGAAGAACTGAGTGTGGTTCGATTGGAAAAGGAGAACTCAACTAGCTCAGATATGGCTTGGACGGAGACATGAAAATGGCTCGGATATGAGCATGCAAAATGGATGGGCTCAACGAGAGAATGAAGCGGAGAAGCTACGATCAAACTGTGCTAGGTTTTCTTTTGCAAGAGGAAGGGGATGAAGAATGGAAAAGATGATGAGATGGAGGTTGCACGCATACCAATGATTCATTTTAATATGATAATAATAATAATATATTATATTATATTTTTCTTTTTCGTTGTTTTTCCTTTATTTTTCCTTATTAAATTAACTTTGCTCTTTCACACCAAACTCCAATAAATTAACATCCAAAATTTTAAAATCTTATTAAAATAAGATAATTATGTTAAGAAAAATACGTAAATTTTAGGGCGTCACAATGATTTTCAAATTTACGCAGTGTTCTCAACTTGTGAATCAATTAAAATACATTATATTTGTATAATAAATTTATATTGTAGTCAGTCGCATATTTCAACTTATTTAAATAATGAGGATGTATTTAACCATGTTAAATTTCAACAAATCTTATAGATCTTTTTCATGATGTGAATCTTGAGATCTTTGTACTTCACTGTTCAAATACGAGGTATTTCTAGCAGCAGTAAATACAGAGTAACAACCAATATATATTTTCTATTTATTTTTTTAAAATCTATATAACTGTCACAAAAATATAATTTTTTAAAATAAAAATGAACAAAAAAATATGGATAATAGTAATTTGCATTGATATCAAGTAACTTAATCTAAAATTTAAATTGTTATTAAAAAGATATATATATATATATATGGTATGTATTATTTAATAAATTATTTAAAATATAACAAAACTGAAAATCTTGTATATATAACTAGCATTATTTTTGGGGAGGATTTAAAATTTTATAAAGGATCGAAAATCTCATATATATAATTGGCATTATTGATAAATAGTTTGGAATATAAAGAATCAAAAAATGTTAGAGTTTATCTTTGCCATTGTTTCAGGATATGATCTAAAATTTAAATTCAATTTTTTATTAAACATATAGATTATGAACTATCTAACTAAATTGTTAATTAATTGCTTGAAATGTAAAGAATCCAAAAATCCGTAGAAAATGTTGGCAATATTTTGGAGATGGTGCAATATTCTCCGACAACAAAATAGCTGATTAAGTTAAGATTTACCAAATATGAATCTTATTTAGAAAATACACTGTCTTCGTGAATCTGTGATATTCTGCTTCATTTTTTAAACTATTCAAATACATTGTATCTGAAATAAATGGATTTTCGTATATCAAGGGCTATAATCAGACTTAAAATAATAATAAAAAAGGGGCAGCCAACAGTTTTGCTATAAATCATATTATTTTTTGTTTTTTTTTTCTATTTTTTAGTTTGCTATATCAGAAGTTGCTATTTTCAAGGTTATCTCTTAATAGTTCAGTTCAAATTTTCTTGATGGACAATGCCCGACAAGAAAAAGTTTCCTTGATGGTGAACCTTAATCGGGCGTAAGATCATAAAACCTTTCGTTGATGGACATTACCACTTAACGGTACAAAAGGGTAATTGTAATTGATGACCATTTGAGGAATAATAATTAGGAATATAGCAATATTTAAAAAAAATTGTAAATATAGCAAAACTATCGTTGATAGACTTGTATGATCTATCAGTGATAGACCAATATTTACAACATAGTCTATCAGTGATAGACTTGTATCATTGATAGAATTGGACAAATTTTTCTATATTTACAAATTTTTTAAAATATTGCTATATACTTAATTATTTTGAATCTAATCGCTAAATTTGTAACTATCCCTTAACAAAAACACTTTCCTTGATTGGGCAACTCCTATCAGTAAAATTTACTACATTAGTTAGATCCATCCCATGGGCCTTTGCCCGTGGGCCTTTACTTCATACGCAACTGTAATTATGCACTTAAATATATTTGTTGACGGACACCTATTATATCAACTTAAATAGATTTCTTGATTGGCTATATCCATTAAGAAAACTATACAAATACATCGTTGTTTGTACAAAACGTTTTATTGATGGGCAATGCCCATCAAGTAATATGGTATTCTTGATATGTATTGTCCATCGAAAAAGGTTTTTCTTGATGTTTTCTAACTGTCAAGAAAAAAGGGGTATCCTTGATGTCCTTTGCTCATCGAGAAATATTTTTCTTCACGTTTTTGGACCATCAACGAAATCATAACCCAAGAATTGACACTTTTTTTATGTTTTTTCGTATTTGTTTAACAAAATAAGGGAACTTTTTATTGACGTACATGAACATCAAAGTAAATATGGTATCAAGAAAAATATTTTTCTTGATGGTCTTTTATCATAACAATAAAAAAAATTAAAATTTGTGTGTCAAGAAAGGTCAAATTCGTAGCAAAATATGGTGCATGTTGTTCGTGTGGTTTAATCAATTTAGTCACGGTTTCTACCATAGTTCATTGAACTGCTATTCTTCTTATTCTTAGGTATCCTAAAAAAAACCTAGTGTTTCTCTTATTTCCTTCAGAATTGCATGTTTACTCTAATTGAGCTAGTGAACCTATGGAATGCAAGCCAACCACTTGATCAACATTATTTTTCTTGGTGGTTCTCTTATTTCGTGGAAGAGTAAGAAACACAATGGTTGTTTTTTAGTCTTGAAGTTGAGTATCATGCCATGCCCTTGACTACATTTTCTAGATGTGTGGTTGATATACTCATATCTTCAGTACTTCAAGTATTTACTGATTGATATTTAATAGTTGATACACTAGAGAGTCTTTACATTTGATAGAATGGTGGTGTACTTAGATTATAGATGATGATTATTAAATGAAACACACATACTTTAATAATTCACACAATAGGCTACTCATTAATTGTTTAATTGTAGTTAGATATATTATTAATTCACACAACACAATCCTGGCTATCACAATATAACGAAGGAAGACAACAAAGATAAATGGCCATATATCTGCTAGAATTAAAATTATCTTGGCCAAATAATTTCACATGTAATAATCACATTTTTTCAAATATATCAACAATGTATCTAACCTACAACATTAAGCATGGATATGAATCACACGTCTTACTTTTTTAATTCTTTTGAAAAAATATCCTTTTTAGTCCCTAAGTTTTGATTAATGTGTGCATTTGATCCATAAATTTTAAAAATATACATTTTTAGTATCTAGGTTTATAATTATACTCATTTGGTTTTCGAGTTTTCAAAATATACCTTTTTAGTCATTGAGTGTCTAAAAATATGTTTAAAATGTTCCATAAGTATTTTTTATTTGATTTTTTAAAATTTGAAAAAAGTAAGTTTAGAGAGGATATAATTTTAAAAAATTGTTTTTCTGATTAAAAATGTCATATAATTATTTAAATTAAAAATATAAAGCTTTAAGAAATTTTTAAAGAAAAATTATTGTAAATGACAAAACTGTTGAAAATATTTATAAAGTACAACAAAACTACAAATTTTATCAATGATTAATGACGATGCTATTAATGTCTATCAATGCACTGATAGACACTAATCATTGATAAACACAAATCAATAATTTTTATCGATGATAGAATCTTAAATCTTTGCTATATTTTATAAAAACTATTTTGCTCATTAATTATGCTATATTTAAAGATATATCTCATTTTTAAAAAAACTAAGAGACTAAAAAGGTACATTTGAAAACTCAAGAACTAAATACATATGTTCTTATAAGGGAAATTGTAAAAAATGGCAAATTTGACAAAATATTTACAACATAATATAGCATAATTTACAACATATATATAGCAAAAATTTTGGATTCTATCAATGATAGATATTGATAGACACTAATATATTTCTATCAGTCATATTGATAGACACTGATCAATCTATCGTTGATATAATCTAAAATTTTGTTACATGTTGTAAATATTTTAATTTATTTTATTATATTTAAAAATGTCTCTGGTTATAAATTAGGAACTAAAAAGGTATATTTTGAAAACTTAGATAATAAACACATATTTTTTAGAACATGGAACTAAGAAGGTAATTTTCCTTTTCTTTGTTTCTCTAATAGTGCAACCGAGCCATTAAAAAGCCACCAAGTTCTCTTCCGTGATTCAATAGGGGATGTAGACATTATTGGTGGTAGGAATTACTACAACATTTGTGTTCTCTTTACCCACTCTTGTTCTCTTCACTCCAATACTGTTCATGAGACATTTTATATTGCAATCTTCAACCTGTAAATTTGAGATTATGAGTTTTTTTTCATATCCACGATGAATTAATTATATAATATAATGAGGTAAATATAATAGTACGAAATTTTATCTCAAAATTAATTGACAATAATAAAAAAAGTAGTCATTTATTTTATAACAAGTGTGAGTTTGGTTAGTTAGTCGATGTGAAATTCTCGAACACTAAAAAAAATTATAATTATAATTGTGAAAATTCCTATAATTAGTCACAAAATGATAATCATGCTTATCAATGATTGACCTAAATAATAATAAATTTTCTATCAATAACTTTCTCACGTTGATTAATGATTATTACTAATTAATGCATTATTTCCAATACTTTTAAATGTAAATATTTTCTCTTCAATACTATCGTTATTTGGATTGGCTCTAGATTTCACTCTATCCTTTTTATATATACTAGTAAATAACACATGCGATGCACGTGAAAATCACACACGAAAAAGTTATAATTTTAACTTAACTTTATAAAATTAGAACAATCATTTTAATATTTTAATATTTATATCATTTTTATAATCACATCGTAATGAGTGGAAAATGAATTTATTCACTAAAGAGACAATGTTGTCATCTTTCGAATGTATCTTTGAATTTGATTTGTTTGCACAATTCAAATTTCATTTCTTAACATCTTGAGCTTACACGTTGGAAACTTAATCATCTAATCTATATATATCCAAATAAAGTGGAAGATAGAAATGTTGCTAGTTGTGTAATAACATATAGTATTATGTAATATCAGTTATGGAAGATGGAAAAGTTACGTTATGGCCCTAATAACATTATAAATATGAAATCATAATTTTTTTAAATGATTTTGTAGGTAAAAAAATTAAAGGAAAGACTTTAATATTTCTTGCTTTACACATTTTATTACCTTTTATTTATACTTAATAAATTCCAACAATATTTACATTGTTTTAACAAAATCAAAGTATAAGTTACTCAACAATTTCATTAATAAAATAGCTTTAATAAAAATATACTCAATGAAGAAAAAAACATGAACAAGATTCTCATGGTTACATTGAAAAAAAATTCTCAATATTACATATGATTTAAACATAAGTGCATAGACATATGTATATGTTAACCACGAAGTATGGGGTTCAAGTTTTTCCAACTTATGTTGTGTACTAAAAAAGAAATCTATAAATGAAGAATAAACACAAACATACTTTTATATATAAAAAAAATAGATAACAAATAAAAAAAATTAGAAGAGAACAGAAAAACATGATTTGATTCTTCTACATCCTTAGCATTTTGTTGTGACTTGTGAACATGAATGAATAAAAAATAATGAGATTTTTATAACCAAGATTTGAAAATGAAGAATTTGAAAGGTTGGAAGAGATGAGGAATGTGAATATTTAGGAGATATAAGAGGGGAGAGAGTAATGTGAATGAATTTGAACAAAATTAAATGACATAATTAATTGGAGTGAAAATTTTTAAATTTTGAGAAAAGTTAGAATAAGGAAATGAAAAGTTTTAAAAATCATTTCCACTAAAACATTCATTAAAAGTTATAATGAAAATTATACAAACATTAAATATATGTGAATGACAATATTGTCACTAAAGTAAAACTAAATAAATTTATAATGAAATGGTAAAATGGGATTAAAAAATTTCTTCACTTCCATCCTTTTATATATAGTATAGGTAAAATGAGATAATGAACTTCTCAAAGTTATGTGGACCTTTTTGTTTTGTTTTTGTTTTTATTGTATTATCCTCAATGCTGAATTATAAATAGTCGTTTTTGGTGTTTGGCTCTTAGGTTGGATTGAATTGGGTGGATAAAAAAAATCCATCCTACCGTTCAATTTACTAATAATATGAAGAGATCTATTATCTGGTTATTTGTGTTAACCGATATTTTTGACATCAATTACTTACTTCTATAGTAATTATTTACTCAATTCAACTTTTCCTAACGAAATACACCCACTTCAAAGAAAAAAAAGATAATGAATTCCGATAACTCCACAACATTGTGTGGACCTTTTTTTTTTTATCTTTTTATTATATTATTTGTCACGTGTTGAATTGTGTATATAGTCCTTTTTTAATTTAAAGGTGATATTGAATGAAGGAAGAAAGATAACGAACTACGACCTCTCAAGAACGTTAATAATGTGGACTTTTTTTGTTTTTTTGCTTGTATTATTGTCACGTGTTGAATTGCAAATTCTTTTGTAAAGGTGATATTCGAAGAAAGGTAATGAATTACAACCTTTCAAGAATGTCATGTGCAATCTTTTGTTTTGTTTTTTTTTTACTTGTATTATTGTCACGCATGATGAATTTATAGAAATAAATGTTAGGTGATCATTCATGTAGAGTTGCATTGCTTGGTAAATGAGTTTTGGTGGCTGAGTTTCACAGAGACGGTGAGGTTCGGTGAGGGTTGATTGGAGGTTTTGCATTCTAACGTTGGTGGCTGGGTTTGGTACGGCCGAAATAATTTCGTGGTAAGAAAATGTTTTCTAGGGCTTTGATACCATAAAGGAATTTGATTGGAATCTATATTTCTTAATTTGTATCAAGTACAAATGGATATTTATACACAACAGAAACCACAAGATCTTGAGCCATCTTAACAACCTAGCAAATCATAACAAAATACAGTAAAATATAGTAACAAGATCCTATTATGTGGACTGTTTTGTTTTGTAATATTTCTTCTTGAAATATTATTGCCATGCCTGAATTGGAAACTGTCTTGTCAAATACCAAATAATTACACATGAAGACGCCAAATCCGTCTCCTTCAAAATGACATAACCGATCATTCAACTTTTTCCAACCACACATGAGTATGAAACCATCGTTTATGCAACAAGGATAAGTTATTTGCAGCCACATTTTGATTTCTTGGAATATGATTGAACGGCATTTTTATCAATGATCTAAACCATATTATTTATGGTGATATTAAATTTCATCTGTACTAACATTTCCACCTATGTTAAATATTGTAGGAAGCGGTTTCAAAATATTTGTTTTTCTTCGTGGAAGGCTTTATGACAAAGATATTATTACAGAAGATTTGAAAAGTTTCTATTTTATTAAAACATATTTCTTGAAGCCATTATTTAATTAGAAGATCGATATTCTATTATTGGAAGATTTTATCTTAAAGATATATATTATTTTCAGGAAAAGATTTTGGTCTTGGTTCTCCTCGTTCCATAGTTTTAGGTCGAATCTTAGTTGCTTATTTGTTCCTCGGTTGTTGGCGTTTTTGCGTGTGCGTGAAATCGAAGTACTATTCGTATTTTGTGAAGCAATCATAAAAATAAGTAAGTGATTCTGATTACTTGGAATTAATTTGTTTTTTGTTTTCAAGAAAAGTCGTTCGACTTACTCAAGAAGATCAAGCTTCATTATGTCGAAGAAAAACGAAACCTTAATCGAATGATTGATGAGATACTTGATTAAGGGGGAGATATTCACCTACAACACCTGAATCGACTGATTAATGAGATATGTGATTAAGGGGAGAAGATTTTTATTTATGTTATATTTGAAATATATTAGTGATTGACTTACTAGAAGTAAAATAGAATCTAATAGAATCACTCAAGAGGAAGAATTTCTATTCTAATTTCTGTATTTATGATCATATTCGAAAATAATAAAATCTATAATCTTAGGTCAAGAACCTCCCAGATGTAGATACTGTGTATTTTTACTTATTGACCTTTTGCTCTATCTTCAGTTATTACCCAAAGGTTCTACTCAAAATACAGTTGTTTACGTATACATTGTTTATCAATCTATATTTTGTTTTAACGATTAAGGTCGATATTGATATAAAAGATGAATTAGCATTACATTCCCTTTATATCATTAAAAGAAAGCATTTAAATCAATAAACAAAATAATTTATACTCTTGTCAATTAGTGATATTTTGTTGTGCTCATTGTCTTAATTTTCATGGATTTTTTTTAGTATATAACGAAAGTGTCAATACACTTTTTATCAGTATATTAATTTTGAAATGTGGTTGTTGATGACTTAGCTCATTAAGCAAAGTGTGCAGGTTGTAAAAAACTTTTTGATACCTCCATTGAGGGGACTCAATTAACTGGTTCTTCTTGAGACATGGAGTAGTGTTTGATTTTTCTTTTTTCACATAACGAGGTGCTTTTGGTTCTCCAGTACTGTTTCTGTGGGCTGTATTTTTCTTTCTTTTTTTAAAAAAATTATTATCACGCCTTAACCTTAGGTTGTAAGATCATCTTCTCTTCATTTTATTGTCATTTAATGGACTTTAAAAAAGTAATAAATTTGAATGCTTTTCTAAAAGTATTTCTTTGAAACATATACATAGAAGTCGATATTTTATGGATTTTTTCAAATAAAATTGAGATCGACGTTAACATAATTATAGACATTGGGTTTGCTTTCAAAATAATTTAATAATTTTCTCCACACAATATCTCATATCTAGATTCCACTAGTGTTTTGCTTTGTATTATAGACAATGACGTTCAATTTGTTTTTAGGTAGAGCTTTCAGGATAATTTTCTCCACAATATCTCACTTCTAGATTCCACAAGGGTTTGGCTCCATTATCATATTGTTTTTCTCAATTAAATGAAAATAAAGTCATAATGTCATTAATGGGGATTAACTTTTTAAACTTGGATTGGAACAACATTTTATGAGAAGCATACTTAATACTTTTATATCAGAGACACAGTGGGTGAAATGACCTTTTGATTTCATTGAGATCAAAAACTTTTTGTTTTTGTTTTTGTTTTTTTTTTTAAATTCAGCACTTAATTGAAGAAATTAGAAGCCAGACAATCTAGCATATAATTGAAAGAGTTTGAATTTTGATAGACAATCTAGAAAGTTTTAAGCGCTTAAAACTTTCTAGATTGTCTATCAAAATTTAAACTCTTTCATTTGTGAATCAACTAAGACATTCGTTAGTAATTGAGAGTTTCATAATTATTTTCACTTCGATCGATTCCATTTAAAATCATTACAAGATAGCATATTACTTTCTCCCAAAATCTTATTAAAAAATTAAAAAATTATAATTTAAAATCTAATTTTTGCATTATGACTGTATCAAGTTACTAATGTTAGCACTATCGAATTCCACACAAATTTGGCAAAAACCCATGTGTTACTTCATTGACATATGGATATGGTACGAACCAAACCTCACAGAAAAAAAGTGTACACAAATTTAAATTTGATTAATAAACCATAAAATAACTTTATTAAAAAACCCACGAAAACTTTTTTTATTAATCTCGACCAACTGTTTACACCCATCACAATAGTTCTCAATTTTAGATTTCAATTTGATATTTTTGGGTGTGTGTGTCTATATATATATATGCATATCAAACAGGGCTCTCTACATTAAGAAATTTGAAATACAATGGAGCATAATCTTGTGGCTTCCTTTCTTCTATTCATTCTCATGTCTATGCTTCACTTTCAATTTGGATTCCCACTCTCCTCAAACAGTAACCCTAATGAAGGTATTAAAATATTACTTTCTCCCAACATCGTTTTATAATGGCTTTTCCTCTAATAGTTTAATTGTAAATATGTTCTTTTTTTTTTTTTCAGATTTAAAATACATGAATTTTGTACAAGATGCAAGTGAGTTACCAGAAAATGAAGAATATGATTACATAGTTATAGGAGGAGGAACAGCAGGGTGTCCATTAGCTACAACATTATCAGTAAACTTCTCAGTCCTTCTTCTTGAGAGAGGTAATGTACCAACCAAATATCCAACCGTATTAAGCGAACAAGCTTTCCCAAACGTCTTCACTACTGAAGACGACGGCGAAAATCCTTTCCAACGATTCGTTTCCGAGGATGGTGTAGAGATTATACGAGGACGAGTCCTTGGCGGTTCAAGCATGCTGAATGCTGGATTCTATTCAAGGGGACATCCCGAGTTTTTTGATATTTCTGGGGTTGATTGGGACAAGGAATTGGTGGAAAAGGCTTATGAATGGGTTGAAGAGAGTGTTATATTTGAAGCAAATATCAATAATGGTTGGCAATATGCTTTTAGAAAGGCATTGTTGGAAGCTGGAGTTGGTCCTTATAATGGATTTGATTTGAATCATCGTATAGGGACTAAAATTGGAGGGTCAATCTTTGATAAGGAAGGAAATAGACATGGATCTGTGGAGCTTTTAAATAAGGCTCATCCTAATAATCTTAAAGTTGGAATTCAAGCTACGGTACAGAAGATACTCTTTTCTGGTTAGCATTAATTAATTTAAATGACACCTTATTTCATGTCTAGATGAAATGGCTTTAATTTAGTTGCTTTGAAAATATGCTTTATGTAAGTAATTGTTTTTTTGGTTTTACTGCATTCAAAAGTGGGGAACTATAAATATTTTACTCTATATTTTGAAATTTTTTTAATCAATTAAATAATTCACTTTAAAGTTGTTTCTAGATTAGAGAAATATTTAAATGTATTTTAAGATCCATATATTCATCATATTTTAAGAAGAGTAAATCTTATTTCTAAGGAGGTGTATGTCAACTTAGTTCGTTGAGAAGTCTCAACGTACCTATTTGTCCTACTCATGTTAAATAAAATGTACTCATCTTTTCAATTACACCCATAAAACAGAAAATTGAAATATTTTTATAAGAGGCAAAATAAATTTGTGAAGGAACCATTTATAAATGGGACAATTTGATGAAATATACTATTTCCTCTAGAGTTTCTTGAAAGGGGAAGTTTTTTTAAAGGGTAGCTTTTATCAACTTTTTAAGAGAAAATTCTAGTTAATGAAATTAAAACCATTCAAGAATTTGAGTTTGTTTTTTTAAAATAAATTCAAAACATTTGATATATCTCAAAATGTCATTAAATTGCAAAATTTTACAGATAGATGTCTAGATCTATCATAGATTATTGTTGATATAAAGTAATTTTTTTTTATATATTTGTAAATAAGTTAGACGGCTCACTGGCTATATTTGATTCTCTGATATGAAAATTCCCATTTTAATTCCACAGAATTATAAGCTACTTCCTGATCAAACTTTTTCACTTTGATTTCTTTTCTTAAACTTGTGTAGATTTATCAGCAACTGGGGTTTCATATTCAGATTCAAAAGGAAACCTACACACAGCATCCATCCGCAAAAATGGTGAGATAATTGTAAGTGCAGGAACCATTGGAAGTCCTCAACTTCTCCTTCTAAGTGGGATTGGTCCAAAATCTCATCTTGAATCCTTAAAAATACCTGTCGTTCTTCACCAACCATATGTTGGGCAATCCATGTCGGACAATCCCCGCTACACTGTTCATGTCATCCTTCCATATCCAATGGCTACCTCAGCTGTAAAAGCTGTTGGAACTTTAGAGAACAATGTTCATCTTCAATCTATTACAGGCTTTTTACCATTTTCACTACCACCATCATTTAGCCTTGTTCCTCCCGGACTCGATTCTGTCAATTTGAGCTTAGCCAGCCTTGTTGGAAAATTCTCTGAGGTTCTTTCTGAAGGTTCATTATATCTAACTTCTTCAACTGATGTGAAGAAAAATCCCAGTGTAAGTTTTAATTACTATTCTCATCCTGATGATCTTGCTAAATGTGTTAGAGGAGTAAGAAAAATGGGAGATTTGCTTAAAACAGAAGCGATGGAAAATATTAAGATACAAGATTTTGAGGGTAATAAAAGATTTGCATTTTTGGAACCTTCGTTGCCGGGAAATTTGTCGGATGTTGGTTTGGTTGAAGAGTTTTGTAAGAAAACAGTGACGACTTATTGGCATTATCATGGAGGATGTTTGGTAGGAAAAGTTGTGGACGGTAATTATAAAGTCATTGGAATTGAAAATTTGCGTGTTGTTGATGGCTCCACTTTCGTTGATTCACCTGGAACTAATCCTATGGCTACTGTCATGATGCTCGGCCGGTGAGTTTTTATAATTTCTCCTTTACTCTGTTTTTGAGTTTGGTTTGTCATTTTTTATTTTGTTAAGACTAACTATTTTGTTTTTTATTTTTAAAAATTATATAAAGTTTAGGTTAATTTATATATATATATAACAAAACATGAAAATACTTATGCTTTCTATAACAAAAATAACCTTCTCAAATGAAATCACCATTGTTTTTTTGATAAATTATAGATTCGTTCTTGTTGATTTTGAATTTTGATGGACGAGTATTGAATTCCTCCCCATTTTAGCTTTTTTATATTATTATTTCTCCTTCCTCATTTTTATCATTTCGTCTTTTTTGTGATTTCTTCATCTCTCTTACAGAATTTCTTCCTTCTTCATTATCTTTCATTTTTTTCTTCTTTTTTCATTACACGATTGTATACCAAAATCTAAAGAATCAATTGTTTATCCTAAACGATCAGTTGTCCGTCCCAAATAGACACATATAGATCACTATCACTATCTATTTCAGATAGATAAGTGATAGATCTAAACGAATCTTGGTACAATATTATGTATCGATATTGTTTAGGTTTGGTATAAGATCATGTACTAAGATCATTCGTATACTAATGTTATCTATATAATCAGTCGTCTGTACCAAATAGATAAATGATAAATTTAAACGATTGTTTACTAAGATCTAAACGGTTATGTACCAATATCTATCGTTTAGACTATATTATACGATTGTTTAAATCATAAGTTTTTTTGCACACTTGTATGACCGATTAATAGTAGGGTATTTTTTTTATTTTACATTGTGGGATTGTGGGCTTTTTCCTTTTTCAAAATTGTTCTATATAATATAAATATTTTTTCGTTTTGTTCTATTTTTGTAAAAACCTCCAAAATTTATTTTCTTCTAAATTTTTAAAATTTTGCATGTTTCTTTCTTTCTTTCTTTCTTTCTTTTTTTTTTTTGGTAATTTTTAAATATTTTAGTTTTCAAAACTGATTTTAGACATTGAAAAATAATTAGAAAGTAAAATAACGTGAAATAAAGACAGCTATGTTGTTGAAATGAGTGTTTATGATTTAATTTTTTTCAGAAAAAGACCCAATGGTTATCAAATGGTTAATTATTTAATTGTTTAATTTTCTTTTCTAATTAATTTTTAAATAATATATAGATGTATTATTGGTCCCCAAAAAAAATTATTGAGCAAAATGTTGTAAAAACTTTTGATCTTTTAATTATTAACAAGAGCATTGGTAGTTTCTCGAAAGAATTAGTAGAGTTATTAATTAATTGCTTGTGGTTACTTGTTATTTTCAAGATTATTATTTTGAATGGATATGTTTTAAGTAAGTTGAGTTATGCTAAATATTATTTACGGTCTTATGTTTCTGATCTAAGAAATTTCGAATTATTTTGCAGATATGTTGGGCTTAAAATAAAGCAAGAAAGATCAAAATTGTCTTTAAGAGGTGTTGGGCATAATATATTGTAAAAAAGATCAAGCTAAAAGAGTTTAAGCTACCCAAGGTTGTTTCATAACATTCTTGGAACTCGTGTATCTTATTTTCCATTTCTAATGAATAATGAATAAATATCATTAATAATTGTTTCTTTGTGTTCCTTTTCTTTAACTCAATTAACTTTAGGCGTAAAAAGAACCATTCCTAGTCAAGAGAGGAAAATAAAACCTTGAAAAACTAACAAAACTAGCTTTAGGAAAAAACTACATTTGGGAAATTGTATTAGATGACAAATTTTTTTAGTAAAAAGTAGCCTATAACACCTATTTTTTGCATATTGCAAATATGACAAATATGACAAATATGACAGGTAATTAGATATATCATAAGACTATTACAGAGCTACTTGTGAGCTATCAAAGAGCTATCCACACTATCAGCTTTTAAATTTGTACTTTTGCAATTTAGAAAATGTAATAACATAGATCCTATTATCATAATTTATTTATGTTATTTTTGCAAACGCTCCAAAACATTTTAAGAATATTTAGAGAGCTGAAATATAATCAGAATTATTAAAAATTAAAAAGGTGTTGGAGTACATCTCAAATTGAGAATATGAAGTAAAGATAGAATTGTATAGAGCATGAAAGAAGATGGAAATGAGTTTAGTTTTTACCATTTAAATTTTAAATTTTATATTATATTCCAATGGATTCCAATTTAGTAAATAAACCCTCAATAAAAAATTTTAATTATAGGAATAAAGCTTTTGCATTTTAAGCCATCCCAATTAAATTGGCTGTAAACTATATACAAGTATATGAAAGTGAGTATAGCTAGTTAATTATTTACACCACCATCCAACCTTGAAGTTGAGGTTGAAAGTTGTAATTTTAGTACTTCAATTGTTAGAATAAAACTACATTAGTAATATATTTGATTATATAATTTTAGCACAATAATTAAATAGAAATATTTTTAAAAATAGCAAAATAAATTAAAATATTTACAAGCTATAGCAAAATTTTGGATTCTATTATTGATAGTCTTCTATCACCATTGTATATCAATGACTATCTAGAATTTGTTATAGGTTGTAAATATATATTTTGTAAAATCTACTCTTCTTACAAATTTTTTAATTAAATATGTAATATAATAACAATTAATGAATACGTATGTTATAGGTCTTCTTACAAATTTTCTAATTAAATATGTAATATAATAACAATTAATGAATATGTATGTTATAGGTTAGATCATAGTTAAAACAATACATCTTAATGAATTATGGATCTTTGTTAATTGTTTAGTTTTATTACAATAAATTTGCGGAAATATGTATCTTAACAACATGTGTTTTGTTAGTAATTAATTATAGTAGTATGAAAGTGACAAATTATTGTCATATACATTTGTATTTTTCCCTAGTTTATCAAGATCATTTTATAATGTCATGGACCTGATGACGAACTCCTTGTTGATAAGGTCGCCTTGGAACTTCTGGACGTTAAGTACTATTGCTAGTACTTCTTTCTTGAGCGCTTCGTTTCTGATTCGCTCGTTATGCTTCATCTTTTCGATGAGGTGATCAAGGACTCTGACTACCGGAAAGAGCTCGGCACCTTCTGGAGGTTTGAAAGGACGGGAGAACTTTCTTCCGACGAACATCCCCATAGAGCAACCTAGACCATATATAAGATATGATCAACTGATTCAACACTAAGTGGTGTATCAAATCAAACAATATATATATAATGATCATAATGATCATAATGATAATAAAAGTAAGAGTTATAAGAAGGTTTTAGCCTTCATATTTCAGCCAATATAGGCAGTCCTTCATTCGGGATATTTCCGGCCATGATTGGAAAATTTAGTAGTATAAAGGCCCTCAGAGATCTATAAAAGTGTGGATTGGTTCAATTCACAACATTCTTTGGAAGCTTAATAGCGAACAACTCTCTTTTTGAAAATGTTTCTGGTGTGATAAAAGTCCCCTTGACAAATATGTCCCCAAACTATTTGCTCTCTCGCGCAAATTCCCAATGGATCCATCAAAGAAGCTTGAAAAAGTTAGAATAGTGATTGGAATCTGCAGCTTAGAAGACCTCGTCGTGACAGAGAATTTTCCTCAATGGAACTGTTTAAAGAAATTTCTTACTGCCCCAAGGAAGGGGGGAGGGATATCGATCAACCAATATGGAAAGAGATGGTGTTGGGCTTTTCAAATTGCCTTCATTAAGGAGGCTCTCTTTCTTCCTAATCCTCACGACAAGCTTCCTCTCCAAAGCTATGCTTTATAACAATTTGTGGGAGTTCAAAATCTAAAAAAAAAAACAAACAAAAGCAAGTTTTTTTTGGAGGATCCCTCTCTCGTAAATGCATAAAGAAAATTGCATCAAATGACAAAAACCTTTAGAAAAAAACAGCTAATGACACAAATTTTTTGCATATTGCAAACATGACAAAATTAGTGATACCAAACGGCTATCAGACGGTAATCATAGGGTTATCGGACAGTAGTCATAGGACTATCAGATAGTCATCACTTTTAAATTTGCTACTTCTACTTTTTTTTTTTTGCTATTTTTGCAAAAACCCCAGTAACACAATGGAGGGTTCTTCAAAAAAGACTACAAAAATCTTGTCCTTAATCTAAATAGGTGCGCTCTTTGCAATAACCCATGGCGACGATATGGATCACATTTTTTTCTTTTGTAGATTAACCATGAAACTTTAGAGTCTTGATTTAAATCATATTGGTTGAAAAACGATCATCTTTAATTATACCGTGGCTGTCCTTTGGACTATTTGCCTGGAGCAAAATAACATAATATTTAATGAAAAATAGTCCAGCGGTAATGCCCAACGCCCAAGTATACACGTAACACGTAAGGTAAGCATTATGCCCTGCATGCAAGGATAGCCCAACACGTAAGGCCTGCGGTCAAGTGGAATGCTCTGTGTCACAATCGCAACCTTTCAAACTCGGAAAGAGCGATTATGCAGCACTTGTTCGACCCAGACAACAAGTCAGAGGATCGAAATCCAAAATTCGCTGACAAACTCATGGTATACAATTGAACCTCCCGCCACAGTTTTTAGAAAATGTTTTAATAAATGTGAGAGAGATAAATTCATTGAAATCGTTGTTAAAACAAGCATTGAAGACTGTTAATTGCAACGAAAAGCTTAGATTGCAAAGAGTGTGACAAGGCTTGGGCGGGGATTCAATTACTATACCTCCCCTATAGTACATTTTGGACTTTTTCAGCTCTGACAGGCTTGCATATGAAAAAGTCGAAACGTCATACTCTAGATTTATTACATAAAAGGGAAAGCAACTAGCTAAACTAACCATAAGACATGAAGATAAGATAAATCGGAGGTATTTGGGCATATGGCCATAGGCAAACATTGCCCTAGACAAGCATTCTCGTTGCACTCAGTAAGCCCTACACACAAGGTTAGCACATGACAAGGATTTCCAAAGCCCTATGCAGGCGACAAACTCTTTATCGTCCATGCCTGCGCACTAACCTATGCCAAAGTGCATTTTAGCCATTTTGGAGACATTTGCCATTTTTAAGTATACTTTTATTATTTTCTTGTTCAAGGAGATTGAATTCATTGTTTCACGTCAAGAGAAAATTTGGCAAATCTATAGGTCAAGGATTTAGCTTATCTATGAGTGATAAAATGATTTTTAGTAAAAGATTTTTATATGTATTTACTAGCCTTATGTTTTAACATGCTTTGAGTAATCTGATTTACAAATTATTTCTAAAAGCATATGAGGTATTTAAATGTGTTTGAAAAGCATGAGTTTGCTAAGGAATATGTTTGGCTGGCAAAAGAACATATCATCGACTTATGAGCATTGGAGTTTATAAAAGTGTGTGTGATAAACATGATTTATGGCTTTAAGATTTGCTAATTTAGTTCAAGAGATTTCTTATACAGGTTAAGCCACTGTTTGTATAAAAGTTTTTGAGATTCAAAGCATGTTTTAGTCTAATCCAAGCTATCTCTATAGCCCCACAAGGTAGAATATTATGCACCGAGAAATTTTGAGGTAAGGACACTTATCTTTAAGGATTAAAGGTAGGGATGCCTATCTCTGAGATAGAGTTTAGGGATGATCATCTTTGGATTTAGGATTTGGTATTGATTTAGTTCTATCATCTACTGAAAAATGGATTCTTGTGTTTTAGAAGAGAAAAAATCAGTATTTGAGGAGCTATTTTCTAAACGTCTGATGAGTTAATTTATTAATGATATTTGTTAAGTTTATTAACTAAACTTTTGTTAAAATGTTGTTTTAAAAAAACCTAGTCACTCACTAGACTCTTTTAGTTTGGACTTTCCAAATTGTTTTCCCACTTTCTAGTTAGAAGTCGTGTTCTTGGAGCCTGATACGCTATTGTCTATTTGCTAGAGGGTCCTGTCTTTCTTTTGTATGTTTAATTGTTTTGAACTTAAGTACATGTAGTCATATAATTGTACTGGTTTAAAATGAGAGTCAATTATATATAGGTGGATTTTGTATCCATGTAAGTCAAGGTTGTGTTAAAGGTCTCTGTATAAAACTTACTTTGGAGTTTGTTAATGGATGGGCTACATTGTAGTTGTTGTCTTTTATATATATACCTCTCTCTAGAGAGTGTTATTTGCTTCCATGTGTTTTTCAATTAAGAGGTTAGAAGTCAAGGGTTAGTTGGCGTCATTGAGAAGGGAACGATATCAATTGATACTACACATCGTCTCACGGACCGAGAGGAGTAAGTCTGGAGGGGTGTGACACCCACTTCATAAATGTAACAGTGAAACGACATACCACAAAGAAACTATGGAGAAATATTGCAATATATAGACAGTAGCAGGAATGTACACAAACTTTGTTCTAAAATATGCCAAAACAATTACTCCAATTCAAAGGAAAAATCATACAATTCAACGTGGCTGTTGCAACTTTGTGGAGTTCATGAAATGAGCACAGCAAACGAAACTTCGAAGACTCTCAAAGTAGCCTAATCAACATATGGGAAGACATATGCTCACTGGTGGGAATATGGTCTCACAAAAACGCCACCTTTTAAAGACTACAACCCTTCTAATATTCCAATCAATTTACAAGTTTTTTGTAATCTTTACCTAGTTCAGTACTGATCTCTAGCCTTTATCTCTTGTACTCCTTTATGCTTAATGAATATAATTTGGAAGTGGTTGTGGGTGCTATGAATACAGCTACATTGTGGTTAAATCTTCGATGACATCTCCAACTGCTATGAATACAGCTACATTGTGGTTATATCTTCGATGACATCTCCAACTCCTAACATTTTTTTAAAAAAAAATACTTCTATTGACATTTTCAAATATAACATAATAAATTATAATATTTATAAAATATAATAAATTTTTAAATTTTTATGTTGAATATAATATATATATATATATAAATAAAAGTATTAATATAAAATTTGAAATTATGCTATAATGCGTAAATATCTTTTACATAATAATTTTCCAACTTTTCAAATCTAATTTTATTTTTAGGTTGAATATAATATATATCTTATCTTGATGGCTCCAGATTTCTCTAGCCTTCACTCTGTCATTTTATCACCAATAAATATGTTATGGGACATTTTTTTTATTTTGTTTTTTTCGATCCCTTGAATTATTGTCAGTTAGTGAACTTGGAATTTTCCAAATTTGATTTCAAACATGTTAACACATCCATAACCTACAAGAAGGGAATAGTTACAAATTTAGCAATTAGATTCAAAATAATTAAGTATATAACAACATTTTAAAAAAATTATAAATATAACAAAATTTGTCAAATTCTATCAATGATAGAAGTCTATCATCGATAGACCATGTTGCAAATATTGGTCTATCACTGATAGATCATACGAGTCTATCAGCGATACAAGTCTATCAACGAAAGTTTTGCTATATTTGTAAATTTTTTAAAATGTTGCTACATCCTTAATTATTATTCCTAAAATGGCCATCAATTACAATTTTCCAAAAAAGGAGTACCAATATTTTATAAGGGCATTTTTAAAAAAAAAATAAAATAAATTAAAATATTTACAAGCTATAGCAAAATTTTGGATTCTATCACTGATAGTCTTCTATCAATATAGCATATCAATGACTATAAGTGATAGAATTTGTTATAAGTTGTAAATATTTTGTAAAATCTATTATTTTTTAAAATTTTCCTATTTTATATTTTCTTAAGTTCGACTTTGGCACATTATATTATGAAAATTAAGGAAATATAAGAAAAATTGCACAAGAAAAATATCAATAATTAATATTTAAATATAATATCCATAATATATATTTTAATATGGAAAATTGTTATTAATAGCATAAAAATAAAAATAGAATGAAATTATTTACAAAATATAGTAAAATTCGATAAATTTTACTATAATTTTGCTATATTGTGTAAATAGCTTCAATATTTTACTATTTATGAAAATATCCCTTTTAATATTTCCAAGTTATTTTAAATAGAAATTGTAATGTTTCACACCCCAAGATTCAGACAGGAGTTTGGAATTTGAATTAGACATCTTCTGATGACCCAAACATTTCTTTGCCTTTGCTTTCTTTGTGACCCTATGTTATCCTTCCTTGTATTTAATGCTTCTTAGAGTGAACATTATGTTTCAATATGTGTAATTTCAATATGTTTTGTCTTCCTTTACGAAGTTTTTCCAAAAGTTTTTTTCAAAGATCGCTCAATATATAATTACTCCAAGCTAAGCACACTTAACTATGAAAAAGTTGTTATAATTAAGCCAACAAAGATGTGGATGGACTTTATTAGGTATTGATGGTAATTTTTAGTTTACCTTTTTTAATTATACTTTTGATATCCTCAAGATCTTTCATTTGATGAGGTGTTGATTCATTCTTGTCCCCCTACGATTTGAGACATTTACATTGTTATTACAATGCTGTTGGGCTGATTTTATTAAATATAAAACTCGAGCAACCTGTTGTCAACATGTCAAAGCCATTGTCAAGAACGTTGTCACATTTGTGCATACTATATTTTCTTTATTTATAAGTGTGATTTGCAGATTTTTGTATGTGTCTTCCTTATCTTTTTTGTAGAGAATATTTATTCTCTCCTAAAATTTATTATCAAAGCTAGTCATATTTATATGATGATCTTTTTCATAGGGTTAGTCATCTCGATAGAAAAAATTGTACATTGAACGTTTTGAACATTAGGGATTGTCTAAGCCTCAACGTTCATGCATCTATTATATTGTTATATATTAATCATCGATGTCTTCCTCGTTGAAGTTGAGTTTTTTATAGTAATGGTAGATCTTGAGGGAGGCTGTTCTAAGAACCCTTTGTTAAACTATCATCAAAAGGATAGATTGGTTTAATTCACAAATGAATTGGTCTGTAAACAATGGTGAAAATCTTTCTTTTTGGAAAGGTTTATGGTGTGAAAACAGTCCATTATACGTGGACAAGCCTAGACTTTTTGCTCTTTTTACTATCCAAGATGAAACTATCAAAGATGCTTGGAACGCTAACATTTCGGACTGGGATATTTTTCCTAGAAGGTGGTTAAGAAGCTTGGAAAGCCAGCAATGGGATAGCCTAAAACAACCAGTTATCTCTCCAAATGACAGTAGAGGTCCTGATCTCCCCAAGTGGAAGTTAAACTCTGACGACATATTCACTATTGCTTCAGTAAAAAAAGCCTTGATCAATGTTGAACAAAGAGATGAAACTAATATCAACGCCGATATTTTCCAGAAGCTTTGGAAATCAAAAATACCAAAAAAATGCACATTCTTTCTCTGGTGTCATTTACACAAATGCATAAATACAACCAACATACTACAAAAAAAAAAGATTCCATCTCTTCAGCTCAACCCAAACTATTGTGCCATGTGCTTTAACCATTATGAAGAGATTGATCATATCTTTACCACTTGCAGAACTACAAAATATTCTTGAAAAAGCTTGAAAATCTTATTGGCAGGAAAAATCAACATCTTAATGTGCAATCCCTTTGTTCTAATATCTGTCTCATCAAGCAACATAATCAGAAGAATTTCATTAAGTTCAATACTATTGTGGCTGTGATTTGGTATGTTTGGTTAGAGACAAATAACTGCGTTTTCAAGGACAAAAGCAAGTCAACCATCGATCTTTCGGATGATATATGCTCTCTTTCGGGTTTTTGGACTAGCAGGTTCTCTCTTTTTTCAAGTTACAATGTCTACAATTGCTATTAACCTTGTTGCTTTCTAATTTCTTTGTATTGGGCTTATCTCTAGCCCTCTTGTAACCTTTTTGGATTTATTTCCCTTGCTTCTCATATACGTTTACTGATTTTTTTTTAATCAAGTAAGGATGATGGTGTTAAGGAGATGTTCACTTTTCGGGTGCACCTGCTAATCCAATGTATCCTTTTCAAGAACAAAAGACCATTCGTTAACTAACTATTAGTCCAGGTGCACCTGCTGACCCAATATGACCCAGTGGTTTGTTTTAAAATCTCTTTACAAAATTCTTCATAAAAACTAAACTCATATTTCAATAACCAAATGATTTGTTTTTAAAGTTTTGATAGAGACCAAATCTTTAAAACCACAAATATATTACAAAAAAAGCAACTATATGAGATAATTAATTATTTCGTGAAGATATCCATGAATATTTATATTACTCATCGTTCTAAATATTTCACAAAAACGATTTCTTTAATGGCATGTTTCACGTGAGCTAAGCCATTATTGCTCCTAGAATCATAGAAAAAAAAAATCAAATCAATTGCTAAGAAAAATTACTCTAAATTGGTTGTGAAATTTTTTGACAATGGTATTAAAGGATCTAAATATGTACTTTTTGTCAAACTTTGTTTTTGAAAAACTTGATTCGATTGAAACTAATTAATGATTTTATATATTTTTTTTTAGAAAATTGCATATGATAACATTTTGAGAATATGATATAGCAATTATAGCACATTGTTTTAGAATTTTGTAAATATGACAAAATTTTCACTTCTTCATCTTAAATTTGTTATTATTCTTAAACTACCATTCAATAACTTATTTCTCTTTCTCTTCTTAATGCCCTACTCATTATTTATTTATTCTCCCACTTTTTAAGACTCTAATTATTTGTTTATTCTTATACTAGAAAAATTATTTATTTATTCTTTCTTAATCTTAATTTTAAAATATCAATAGTACAATAATTGCAATATGAAATATAATATAATGGTTGTTGATCGGAGTAATTTAACTTCATTTGTGATTTTTTTTTACTTTCTTTGATGTGTATTTTGAGTTGAATATGATTCCAAATGATTTTATTTTATTTTTTTACATTAATTTTTTTGTTTTACTTTGTCTCAGTTTCGTATATCAATGTTGTGATATACTTATATTATTTGTATTAGTTGGTTAATATACTTACTACGTGATTTTCATTTTTTCAAATTTTATGCAGTTCATTCGAGTATTATTAAGTATATGAATGATGTAACTCAATGTATCATTATCAAGTATATCAACAATATATTGTTAAAGCATATCAGTAAAGTGAATCATTATCAAGTATATGAATCAAGTTTACAAGTGTATATCAATAGTATATCAAGTGTATAAGTAGGACTTCAAGCATATCAAGTGCATTTAATCAATCAATTGTATAAGTGAAGAATACTAAATGTATCTACAGTGTATCAGGTGTACAAGTGTATCAAACATATATTAGTAATGTTTCAGGTGTGTATCAAAAAGTATCGAGTGTATTAAAGAGTATTAGGTGCATCAAGTTTATCAATCAAATGTATCAGGTGTATCAAGAAGTATGAGGTGTATCAAGTGGTGTATTAGGTGTATCAGACGTGTATAAGGTGTATCAAACGTATATTAGTAACGAGGACATTTGTGACATTTTACCTCTTGATGTGTGGGTTGGACTTCGTTTTTGTCATTTTCGCAAATAATAAAGTGTGTGTGCTATAGACTTAATTATGATAACTTATTTTGCCATTTTTGCAAGTGCCCCTTTTTTTTAATACTTTTCAAACTGTTTCTAAATATAACAAAATAAATCAAAATATTTATAAATATAACAAAACATTATTACCTATTAAACTACTATCCAATGTCTTTGATAAATGTCTATCAATGTCTATTTCCATCCATTATTACTATGACATTTTGCTACAACTAAAACCTACTACGGGTTTTTTCAAAAATAATAAAAAAATACAAACTATTTACATCCTAGGACAAAAAACTACAGACAAAATTTCATTACACTTGATTTTGACATTTGTAAATAATTTGTTAATTTTGTCATTTTTTTTATAATTCTTCGTATAAATATAGAAAGAAATGAATTTTTGAATACCACGCAAAACTCACCTCAATTAGATAAGTGAATAATCTTAGAAATGATCTATTGATATGAAATCTTTTGAGATGATATCAAAAGTAAAATAACGAGAGTGTATATCAAAAATGGACAATATATAGAAAAAGTTTGTTTCCAACCGCAATTCATTTGTGAAGATTTATAAGAGTGGAGGGGTCGAGTCAGTGATTTATAGGAGTGAGGGGACGAGCCAATGATTTATAAAGATTTGACAGAGAGAATCCCATATCTTATCATATATTAATTGCCAATGTTTTGTATAGATTTGACAGAGAGAAACCCATATCTTTTCATTTATTAAAACCAATTATTGTTGTTACCAAATCTTGCAACTCGTCCAACACGAAAGGAAAAGCGATAGTAATATTAGAATATACAAATAAACATTGCAATATTCAAAGAATTTTCGTATAAACTGTAATCTGACATAAACAACTCAACTACCCAAATAATCGAAAATTTTCATCAATCCATTTTTTTAAATACTTTCCAACTCAATGTTCCTGATCTCTATCTCTATTTTTACATTTATCAAGTTACTTATATTTCTTACTTTTTTTAATCTACTTTTCATAATTATATCAAAAATTTTGATTTTACAATGGCATGTTCCAAACACAAATTTACTAACTTCAATATGTAACCTCATACTTATTTACTTCACTTAGCTTTACACTAAATGCTTCCCAAGTTTGATCAAAAATTTGGAAAAATGAAGCAGTTGAAAATATAGCAACCGAACTTAAGGTATTACAATGTAAGCTCTTTTCTTTTCTTTTTTACACATTATATTTTCAATTAATTTTTAAAAGATGTTGTTATATATAGTTAATTATTTTCTATTGTAATTTTAAAAAAATATATTTCGATTTCTCAATTTTGGGAATAGTTTTCAATTTGATCTCTAGATGTGTCAAAGTAATATATATTTTTCAGGCACGCATTACTTCCTTCCATTGAAAAACGTAATCAATTTATTATGATTTGATAATATAAGAAGTGAGTTCTACTTAACTAAGTTTTATTCTTTATACTAATCTCATGTTATTGTAACAAATGATGATCTCCACTTTTAAATTTGCAATGTTGGGTTTTAATCCAATTTAAGGGATGAGCACCAGTTGGTCATTGGTTTTGGGCAAAAATCAACGTCGACCATTGACATATTGGGGAGAACAACACTAATTGCTGAACTTCACAGTTGATGGATCAATCTTGTTGGTTTCTTAAGTTCTGATTAAATTTGAAAAGAAAATGTGTGAAAGGAGGAGTAAAGAAAGAAAAATGGAGAAAAGAGAAGAAAAATTAAGTTGAAAGAAGGAAAAGGGAAAAAGGAAGAACAAAGAAAAAATGAGATGAAGAAGAGGTGAAGAAGAAAATAAGAGAAAAACGAAAATTGATGATTGGGAAGTAACAAAATGAAGAAAGAGGAAGAGAGGAGAAAGTAAAACAAATTGAAAAGAGTGAAAAGGAGTCGGGAGAGGTTGCGTGAGGGAGAGGGAACAGAGAAAAGATAAGGAAAAAAATTGAAGGATAATTCTTTGAAATGGGAAAACAAGAGAACAAAACGAAATAAAATAAACAAATAGCTTTAAACATAATAAAATCAATCAAAATATTTATAAAATAAAATAAAGTTTTAAAGTTTCGAGTATTTAAAAATAATAAAATAAATTAAAATTTTTGTAAGTTATTGCAAAACTTTTGAATTTTAATAAGCTATTCATCTATATCACTAACATAACTATCAAATGATAGAATCTGAAATTTTAGGATTGTCAAATTTTTTGAAAACCTTGTACATATGAGCCGATATTTTGTTTTCTTTTGTTTTTTTTTGTTTCAACCGATCGACTAGTTGGTTCGTTAAAAAACAAAATCGACCACTGACTGCCAGCTTTCGTCGTTTTGCTCAACTTACTCACTTCTAATCTCATTTTCCTAAATAGGGCTAAATTATCTTCAACTGTTACTCACACCATCTTCTTTACTAAATTTCCACCATTTACCTTTCTCTAGATTCATACTTCTATTCATATCCCAAACGTCATCCATTTCATTGATTTGATTGCACCTAAGTACGTGTTACTCTATGGATAATATATATTAATATTAAGTATCGATATCAATATAAATATCCAATAATCTATTTCAACGATCATTATGACTTTTATTTGTAATCAGTATCAGTATTATTTGTAATCAATATCAGGAAGCAATTAGTAATCTGTATCAATGATTAGTCCCTGACCAATATTAATTAGTATATATTTGTAATCAGTAACAGTGCCAGCATTCTATTAGTATTGTTAATCTATATAAATAATTAGCATGAATAATCTTATATCCATAATTTGCATCAATATCTATATTGATATCCATAATTAAAATGTAAGTTATATTTTGTATGGCCTGTTTCGAAATATTCCTTTAGAATTTTCTTTGCGGAAGGCTTTATGGTAGAGATATTAATCTTGAAGATTTGAAGCTTCTATTTTACTGAAAAATATTTGTTGAAGCCATTATTTAATTAGAAGAGATTTCTTTTACTGGAAGATTTTATCCCTAAAGATATTATTTTAGGAAAAGATTTTGGTCTTCAAGATTCTGGTTCTTCGATCTCGTTCCATGGTTTTAGGCCGAAATCTTGGTTGCTTATTTGTTACTAAGTTCTTGACGTTTTTGCGTGTGCGTAAAACTGAAATACTGTTCGTATTTTGTTTACAAAATACGTAAAAATTAAACAAGTAACGGATTTCGATTGCCGAATTAATTTGTTTTCTATTTTGAAGAAAAGTCGTTCGCCTTACTAAAGAAGATTGAGCTTCATAATGTTGAAGAAAACCATAACCTTAATCGGATGATTGATATGAGATATACTTTTTTTTTTTTAAAGAGGAAACGATAGAGTATTATACTGCAAGTTGGAGTCTCAAAAGAGTTCCTTTAGCACTATAATCTCATATTTCATGATGATTAGGGAGAAGATCTTCACCTACAACATCTTAATGTGCTGATTGATGAGACACATGGTTAAGGGAGAGATTTTTATTTATATTATATTTGAAATATATTAGTGATTGATTTTACTAGCAGTAAAATAGAATCACTAAGCAAATCACTCAAATACAGAATGAAGAATTTATATTATAATTTCTGTACACATGATTATAAAGGATGTAATTATGATTCATTATCTCAAAGTACTAAAAATCTCGAGTCAAGAACCCCCCAAATGTAGATATTGTATCATCAAATTGGATTAACAATGTCTTCTGTTCATATTGTTTTTACTTACTGCACCTTTTATTGTATCTTTAGTTATTAACGGGAGATTCTACTCAAGGTAGAATTGTTCACATATACATTGTTTTATCATGTTTTATTTGTTTTTTTATTTTTTGCTTCCATTTATTTTCAATGTCCATTATTATTGTTTATAATTAATTAGATAACATAATAATATAAGTTTTATCTTGAAACAAATTGACAATAAGAAAAGTAAGTATATTGAAAAATTTATATTGAAAAAATTAAGGTTATTCTTACACTCCTTATAAGATAAAAAAACTATCCATTTCATTGTTAATTAGTTTGAAATGAAATCTCATACCATATTAAATATGAGATTAGAGCCCATATAACCGAAATGAGTATTCGGTTCAATAAAATGAAATCGAGATATGATTAAGAATGATGAACTTGATGGACTACTACACTCTCATTGCTAAATAGTTATGAGATGAAACTTCATGATATCAAATAAAGAGTGGCTTATCTATTCTTACGAGAAACAGAAGATCTCTTGGTTTTAAAAAATAAAATGACATGTTATTTCTCTAATCATGTTATTTTTCTCTAAAAAGGATTTAGAGTAAAAGTTCATTTTCTTTGTGTGTTTAAATTTGACCAACTGCATACATCACAGCTAGCTATCACGAGAATTCCAAATTATTTGAAATTCAAACTCCTATCTCTTTCTATATATACACATTCAGACATGCCCTCTCCACATAATGAAATTTGCAAAAACACAATAATGGAGCATAGTCTTATTATGGCTTCCTTTCTACTATTCATTCTCATATCTATGCTTCAGTTTCAATTGGGAGTCTCCCTCTCCTCAAACACTAACCCTAATGAAGGTAATAAAACCCCACTTTTTCTTCCAACATCATTTAATAATGGTTTCCTCCTTGCATTGCTCGCTTTATCTTTGGGCTTGCCTCCTTATATTGTATGGAACTTTTGTATCTTTGCGTTTTGTTCACTTTTCTACTATATCTTTTCCGGTCTTGGAGCCTGATGAATATGCTTCGATGCCAAACTAATTGAGATGTCTTAATGTATCTATTGATCTCTCTTGTCCGGTGAATATTTTTTTAGTTGCCTTTAATACTCTCATCATAAATATATTCTTTTCTTTTCTTTTCTTTTTTCCAGATTTTAGATACATGAAGTTTGTACATGATGCCAGTGAGTTACCAACAAAAGAAAAATACGACTACATAATAATAGGGGGAGGAACAGCAGGGTGTCCATTAGCTGCAACATTATCATCAAATTTCTCAGTTCTACTTCTTGAAAGAGGTAGTGAACCAACCAAATATCCCTCTGTATTGAAGGAACAAAGTTTCTTAAACGTCTACACGGTTGAAGACGACGGGGAAAATCCTTTCCAACGATTTGTTTCCGAGGATGGCGTGGAGAATTTAAGAGGACGAGTCCTTGGTGGTACTAGTATGCTCAATGGTGGGTTCTACTCAAGGGGACATCAAGAGTTTTTTGAAACTGCTGGGGTTAAGTGGGACATGGAATTGGTGAAAAAGGCTTATGAGTGGGTTGAAGAGAGTGTGGTGTTTGAAGCAAGTTTGAAT
This sequence comes from Cucumis hystrix, assembly GCA_025688845.1. Lineage (NCBI taxonomy): Eukaryota > Viridiplantae > Streptophyta > Magnoliopsida > Cucurbitales > Cucurbitaceae > Cucumis > Cucumis hystrix. Next base: position 13,834,953 of record CM046887.1, read on the forward strand.
AATGGTTGGCAATATGCTTTCAGAAATGGTTTGTTGGAAGCTGGAGTTGGTCCTTATAATGGATTTGATTTGAACCATCGTTTGGGGACTAAAATTGGAGGGTCAATCTTTGATAAGGAAGGAAATAGACATGGATCTGTGGAGCTTTTGAATAAGGCTCAACCCAATAATCTTAAAGTTGTCGTCCGAGCCACAGTAGAGAAAATCATCTTTTCTGGTTAGTGCTAAATGGAATAGTGAATCTCACATTATTTTAATTCATTGATATATCCATAACTATTTGGTTATTGATATATCCATTGATACGTAAAAATCGAAATCTTAATGTTGACATTTTAATCCTTATATTTAACACACTATTACATCCGGTTTGGGATTATATATGGTTCGGCTTTGGTTCACACCAATTCTTCTGCCGAATGAACGGTTCGGTTTTGGTTTTCTGTAAAAACCTAGTCGGACGGAACCACTTACACCCCTACTAGTTCCATAAAATGGCTTCCTCCAACTTTGTATCACATTGATTTCTTTTCTTCAACTTGTGTAGGTTTATCAGCAAGTGGAGTTTTATATTCAGATTCCAAAGGAAGGTTACACACAGCATCCATCCGCAAAAAAGGAGAAATTATTCTAAGTGCAGGAGCCATTGGAAGTCCTCAACTTCTCCTTCTAAGTGGGGTTGGCCCAAAATCTCATCTTTCATCCTTAAAACTACCTGTCGTTCTTCACCAACCACATGTCGGCCAATCCATGTCTGACAATCCTCGTTTCACTGCCAATATGGTGCTTCCATATCCATTGGTTATCACAGCCGTAAAAGTTGTTGGAACCTTAGATGACAATATCCATCTTCAATCTATCACCGGATTTTTACCATTTTCACTACCTCCATCATTTAGCCTTCTTCCTCATGGATTTGGTTCCGTCAATTTGAGCTTAGCCACCATCGTTGGAAAATTCTCTGAGGTTTTTTCCGAAGGGTCCTTGAAATTGAATTCTTCAACTGATGTGAAGAAAAATCCCATTGTTAGATTTAATTACTATTCTCATCCTGACGATCTTGCTAAATGTGTTAGAGGAGTAAGAAAATTTGGAGATTTTCTTAAAACTCCAACAATTGAAAAGATTAAGATACAAGATTTTGAGGGTAAGAGACGTTTTGCGTTTTTGGAACCTCCGATACCGGAAAACTTATCGGATGATGGTGTAGTTGAAAAGTTTTGTAAGGAAACAGTGACGACTTATTGGCATTACCATGGAGGATGCTTGGTAGGAAAAGTTGTCGACGGCAATTATAGAGTCATGGGAATTAAAAATTTGCGTGTAGTAGATGGCTCCACTTTTTCTGATTCACCTGGAACCAATCCTATGGCTACTCTCATGATGCTTGGCCGGTGAGTTTTATATTTATATGTATGTTTGTTTGAATATATATGTTTTCAATTTGTTGTATATATTTGTCCAAATAAACAAAGTGGATCGAAATATTGTTTATAACATGATTTTGAAGAAAACACATGTTTATCAAACAATATTTTAATTATTTAAGTTTTGTTGGTAACAGTTTGATTTTGAATTTTTGTTTCTTTAAATATTAAATTCGTAGATATTACTCATACTTCGAAATTTAGTATTTTGTTATCTATTTTTTTTTCCATGATTTTAAAAAACAAAGCAAATTTTGAAAACTAAAAAAAAAAAAAAAAGGGTTTCTAGCACTTTATTTCTTTTTTTGAAATTTAATAAAAAATTAACTATTGTACTTACAAATGTAGATCACGAAAAAAAATAGATTTAATTTTCAAATAAAGAAAAATGTTATTGAGCAAAATGTTTAAATAAACTACACTTTGATATTTTTTTCTTCAAAAAGAAATTAGTACAGCTTTTAGTTTAACAATATATGGAGTTGAATCTTTAATTTGGTACTTCGTACTCAAAGACGATATAGATTTTTAAAAAGTTAAATTATGGTTTAGATTATTTTATTGCCCTTTACTCTATCTAATTCTGACAATTTTTTAATTGTGTTTGCAGATATGTTGGGCTTAATATATTGCGAGAAAGATCAAGTTAAAAGTGATTAAACTATTCTAATTAGGCCATTTCATAACACATTCTAGTTTATGTGGTCTTGTATCCTATGTTTAAATTGTAATGAATAAATGTGGTTGATAATGGTTTCCTTATCTTTAATTTATTTTCCTACTTAACAAACAAAGCTAATGAATGTATATCTTAATTACTACTAGCCATAGTTAGCATCTAAATAAAAATTCAAACCAAAATTATTAATAATAGGATTAAAGAGATCTCATGCCATCCCCAATTAAATCTGTCATAAAAAATATAATTAAATCTGTCATAAAAAATATATAAAAATCCCCAATTATTCTAATTTTCGTACTTTGCTTAGTATGTAGTACTAAGCAAGAACTTAATTACGTAAATTAATATAATAAAAATTAATGAATGTCTATGTTAATTATTTAATTTGATCATAGCTGCCCATTAATATATTTTAGTGAATCAACCATTTTTGTTTAGTTATCTTTAGCTTGAGTTTTTTTTCAAATATAGTCAAATGAAGAATCACGTTACTTATAAATTATAGTAAAATTTTATATATATTCTATTTATGATAAACACGGTTAAACTTCTATTGTTAATATTAATATTAGTATCGATAATCCATATCAAATATTCAATAATATGTATCAAAGATCAGTATTAGTATTATTTGTAATCCGTATATATATTATTTATAATCAATGTCAGTATATATAGGGGAATTAGTAATCTATATCAATGGTTAGTCTGTTATAAATATTAATTAGTATTTGTGACCAGTAACAATGCCAAAATTTGTAGTCAGTATGAATAATCTATATCAATAAAATTTACATCAATATCTATATCAACTTCCATAGTTAAAATGCTAGTTTTTTTTTCTTTCATGATTTCATCCGTTTTTAATGTTCATTGTTATGGTTTAGTATTACTGCATAACATGGGTTTCATCTTAAGATTTTTCTTTGATAAATATGTTGTTGATGCTAAGAGAATGTTAACTTAGTTAAGATGTCTATGTCTAGATGGAGCGATTATTGTCTAGATGGAGCGATTATTTTTTTTACATTGTATTTTTTTTTGGTTAAAATAACATGTATATTGTAATATTATTTATTTTAAAAAAAGCACTCTTAAAAAAATTGGCATTTTTAAATAGTGGCACCTACTTGAGCTAGGGTGGCATGAGGCTGATTGTCCCAAGCTCTTTAAAGGATAAAGGAAATATTTTCCTTTAGTTTCCGAGAAATACATTATTAGTCAGCGTTAGAGAGAGTAAAAAAATGAAGAAGTATAAAAAGCTAAAAGTGGTGTGACACTTTAATTTCAACTTTCATTAAATCCAAAAAGATACAAAGTGTTACTCGACTCAAGACTCCACACAAATTCATAGGATTTTAGAGTTTCAATGCACTTATTTTGACGTTTGATGCATAATAATTCAGAGGGGACCCTTCTAAAAATAGATTTTTTTTTTTTTTTGATAATTGAGTCTATGTTATTATATTTTTTAAATTTTACAAAAATAGCAAATTTAAAAGTCGATAACTTTCTAATAGTCATCTGATAACCTTTTGATAGCCGTCTGATAGCCGTCTAATATCACTAATTACTTGTCATATTTTCATATTTGCAATATGTAAAAAAGTGGTACGTCATGAGCTATTTTTTCTAAATATTTTTGTTATCTGATGCAATTTTCCTAACTTGTAAACAAAAGTTTTGCAAGTAATTAATAAAGGTATGGTACTCGTTATCGTCTTAAGGGGCATAGTCCTTTTGTAGAGGGTGTTATGACGAAAGAGATCAATCTATGAGGTATATGTAGGTTTCAACGAAGGGATAGTATTGAATAAAATAGGAATTGCCAAAAAATTGTAAGGGAAAAAATAGAAATGAAAAATTGTCCTCTTTTAATATAAAATAGATATAAATGTAGAACGTTGTCTCTGAGAATTATGTTTGTTGATGTTGGGTTTTATGTCCTAAAACACGTAGGTAGTAAATATAATTAATTGACTGTTATCAATAAAGTGTTATTATTTCAATAAATGTTATTGATTATATTATTTGTTTTGTCTTAATAACCTAAATCTAATAAACTAACATCCTAAGTTGTTTGATGAGTATTGAATAGTATTTAGAAACATACAAAGAATCAATGTTCAAGATCAACTTAAAGGGTCTATAGTATATGGATAAGGTTGGATATCTTATCCTGGTAACACTATTGATACGACTCACTTTGTATTTGGTACAAAACAATGATCCAACATGTTTGTGTAGGTGACATACGAGTAACGGTATCCTATGCAATGAGTTCACATAAGACCGAACTACGAAATAGTAACCACTAGATGTAACTCCGTTAACTAGTTAGGTTTCTATTTCATTAGGATAACTTAGGTAACTTAGGTAACTTAGTCTTAATCTTGAGTGTATTATGAACTCCTGTTCGCGAGGGATTGTCCTTTGATTTGTAAGAGTGAGAGTGACCAGATTTCCAATCCAATATGCTTATCATTTTAGGGACAAGACCGAATGGGGAACTAGAAACATAATCACACAAGATGAAATTAACTCATTCTCTACTTTAGGATAAGTAGATAAGTTTTCCTTAAATGGTGTCTCTCGGACTTGAATAAAGGGTCTTACCCTCTTTATGGCACGAGAGGGGTTTCTGTTTATTGGTTGGACCATAAACAGGTTGTTCATTAGAGAAGCACTGTTATTTAAGGACTAGAAGTAACTTGGGGGTAAAACGGTAATTTGACCCAGCTAGTGTTACGAACACTTGTGAAGGACTAACTTACTGTTATTGGTTTATATTCGTGGATACAGAAATATATCTATAGTGAGAAGAGTTCATATGTGGGTCTTTAGTGGAGTGTACACACAGTTAACGAATATTGATCTATGTGATTAATGAGTTTAGCCAATTAATCTCATATCGTTGTAGCTTCTGATCTGTAGGCCCATTAGGTTTTTTTCCTAGCTCGTAAAGGGTGATTACATTTATTTATATTGGTTGTAATTTGAAATTTTCAAATTTACTTTGAAAATTAATATAATGTATATACATTATAATATAAATATTATATTTTAGTTGAACTTTATTATATAAATTTAATTTTGTATATGATTCAAAATTAATTTATGAGAGATAAAATATTTGAATGAGTTTAAATATTAATTTAATATACTAAATTAGAATCATATTAAAATCATAGGTCAAAATTTAATACGTATATGATACACATTAAAACTATAGGATATGAGAAAAATTTATATTTGAATATGATTTAAATTTGAATTAAATTAAATATAAGATATTTAATTTAAAAATTAATTAATTAGAGAATTAATTAATTGTTTGGTTTATTTTGATTTGATTAAATTAATTAAATTAAAGCTATATGTTTTGTGAGAGATATTCATTCAAATGAAATATTAATTAAATATAATTTAATTAAGTATGAATTTAATTATTTTAATATTAATATTAATTTATTCAATTAATAAGGAACGTGGGTGGTTTTTCCACGTTTCTTTATTCTCTCCACTTCTTTGGAGTTATCGGTAGGTAAAACAATGTAGATCAGTTTCTCTTTAGATTCTTAGTATCTGCCTTTGTGAATTCTCTTAGGGAAGAAAAATTCTCTCTAAAAAAATTCATTTTCAACTTTGGTTCTCACAAACCAAATCTATGGCTTAGGGAATAGGAAGGTCTCCAAGTGGTGAATTTATGACTTAGAAAATAGGAAGGTCTTCAAGTGGTGGTGCCCCAACAATTTGGAGTTTTAGTAGATCCAAATCAGTCGTGTCAAATGAACGTAAGTTTTCTTCTCTGTCATCTTTAATTTTAATTTTATAAGCATGCTTAGCCTTTAGGTTATAGAAATTGTTTCTGTATTTGCCAATGTATTTGGCAGTTTTAAATTCCAAATTAAATTGAGTTTTGCGGTCTTTGTAAAATCTTTCGTTGCGAAGGGCACTCATCCCTTTCATTTGATGCATTGGTTGGGTGATTTTATTAAAAGAAAAAAGGGTGAAGACTGTTACTGCTTTGGTTGGTTAAGTTTATTAAAGGCAAAAGTGAGCATCATGTTGACTTTGGATCATCGGGTAGCATCTTTAACAAAATATTCTTTCCATATATAAAAGATTATTTTCCAGATTTCGTGGATCTTGTTATTTTAGCAATATATTCCTTCCTTTATTCTCTTGCAATTAATATTTATTATACCTAAAATATATTTTCAAAGCATTTCATACTTATATGGTGCTCTTATTCATTTTAGAGTTAGTCGTCCCATTAGAAAAGTGTTGAACTTTTTGAGCTTAGGGATTGTCTAAGCCTCAACCATCATGTATTGATAATGAAAACTTTTGTGCTTGTCACTGAGACTATTAGTTTGGTAGTGACAGGGATTTGATTCCACAGGGATTTGATTACATATTTATTTGCGGATTTTAGTTTGGTCTCAGTAAGAATAACAATATCAAGAGAGTAATAGGAAATAGTAGCTTTTTTTAGGACTCTTTTGGAGGGAGAGCCTAACCCTCTAGTATTCCATGACAAGATTTTCATTTGATACTGTAGTTCCCTATCGGTACATCACCCTTCATATTTCTTCAGCTACCTTTGAATTTTCAAGGTTGGATGCGCTTGGATTATCCATCTCATCATAGATAGATGTTAGTTTCAATTTATTTTCTTTAATTTGAGCCACTAGACCAACTACATATTTTTTTTAAATCAACATTGTCTTCTTCTCTGGTTCTTTTCTCTTTAGGCTTTTTTGGTTTTCCTCTAAGTTTTTTCAGATTTTGATCAATCTTCTTGGCAGAAAAGCTTCTAGTTACTCTTTTATTTTCATCATTGGTTGCATTTCGACAGAGAGGTGTCTCCTTGACAATCTCACAGTATGAGTCCTCAATCTCCTCCATGATGTCTGAGTTACAAATCTCATCTTGATTTGGTTGGGTTCCCAAGCAAGGTAAATTGCCAAGATCTACTATGAGATTTATTCCTTGTTTTTCAGGCTCATTTACACTTGGAATAATTTGTAACGACTAGATTTGTAGACACGTCATGGGCTTATTTTTTACCCTATATTGCTTCAATGGAGTTCTCTTTCTATGGCTCACCTGTTCGGTTTTCGATCTTGTCATTTTCTGCTCCTCTTTTTCTAATCAATTTTCTAGAACTACCAGGGTGAGCGTCGCTTCTCTTTGAAACAACCTCATATTTCTTTTGATGAAGCTCGTAATAATTTCAACTTCCCTCTTTCCACATTTTGCGCATGTCCCTACTCTTGGATTTGAGATCCTCAAACACAGTCGAAAGAAATTCTTGCACCTAAGTTCTTCTATAGTCTTCTCATACTCTTCCCTTTCCTTTCTTCGCCTTCAATAGTTTTGCCGACGCATATACAATGACGTCGGCAAACACCGTTGTATTGCCGACGTGTTGACCTTGTTGGCAAATCATGCATTGGCCAAAGTTCTATGTCGATGTTGTCTTTTTCCTGTGTTGTCAATACCTCTTACGACACGTCATTTACGACGCCTGTGTCGACGTTCTCTGCATCGGTGAAGGTTGTGCCGACGCATAATTGCTTTTTTGCAACGCATTTCTGTGTCGATAAAGCCCCAAATTCTTATAGTGAAATTTCAAATTGATGCAATAAAGGACTCTTGCCTCTATTCAACATGTCATTAATAGCTGTGTCTTTGGTGAATTAATCTTGCCAAGATCTTAATCTTTCACATTGAATGGGCATGATTTAGAGATTTCTTGAAAGCTGGAAATAAATCTTCATTTATTACTTGCATTTAAACCATTTGTCATTTCATCATTTAAGACCTTATTCTTGCCCGAAGTTGGATGTTTCGGTGGTAGACCTTCGCTACCGATGAACGTAAATTGTTTTGCATTTGGATTGAATTCATAAAAACTAGTGGTAGCTTGAGATTTAAAGGTCCCATGCTTCCGCACGTTTCTTTCTACCAACCATTTGCCTTGAGTGTGAGATACAATTTGAATAGGAAAGCTGTTACCCAAGTCATCTGTAATACGAATGTATGCCAGAAGGAAGCCTGGGTAGTTATATTTAACTTTTACTTTAGCTTCAATCAGGTTTAGACCCAGTTTCGTTTCAGATGCCACCTGTAGCAAACCCCTACATGCATTTCCAATTTAAGAGAAAGTTTCCATATTCCACAGATGAAGAGGGATACCTCTAAATTTTGTCCAACCTCCATAGCTCGGAATAAGAGCCTCCGTCCTGCATGGGATGAAGGGGACCACATTTCAAATTTGACAAAGAAATTTCCAACGGTTGACCAGCCTTTATTTCTACAGAGAAGCTTTGCTATATCGGGTTCTTGAAAGTGCACAAGGACTTTGTCAGAATGAAAGGGTTTATAAGAAAAACCTTTATTAAGTTGTTTCCATTGATTGCTTAGAATTTTGTTCCAATCGTCATAAAAGAAGCGTCGGGTAACTACTAAAACATTGTCCAGGTTCAAACGGCTCTTGATATCAACCATCTTTGTAGGCTCTTTTATCCACCTACTGTTTTTTCAATGCCAAATTTGAAAGTTCTTTTTATTACAACTGTTAAGAAAAGGAAAGAGAAAAGTCAATTTATACAAGGTTGTCATGATGGGCGTCAAATTTGGACATGAACAAGAACATAGCCTTTATTGACACTTCATTTTTCCTTTTTCTTTTTTCCTTTTAAAAACAAGAACAAAACACAAAAAACAATCAAAACTACCGTCTAATCTCGAGAATACTATCTAAAACATTAACCTATGTATTGTTTAACCCAAGACTGTCTCCAATAAATTAAAGTTTTAGACTCTTTTTGACACAACAATTGGAATAGGAGATTCCAACCATATTATTCTTAATTACTAGGACATTTAAATTCAAGAATGAAGTAAACTTTTATGAGTTGAGATTAATACTTATTAATTGTTAAAAAGATTGGTATGTTAGTTGAATACTTGCGTTATTTCTCCATAAAATTACATAATCATGCTGAGATGCTTAATATCCAATGGCTTAAAATTAAAGTCAACAATTAAAGGCGGCCGTGCATTGAATTACTATCTTCTAATTTTTGTCAAGTGTGTTCGGCCGTTCATTGAATGGAATATTTGTGAATTTATAATTTTAGAAGAATACAAAATGAATTAATTGGATGCTTCTTAGAAACAAAATAAAATAAAATAAAAAGTATGGATGATGATTTGTTGGAGGAAGAGCTTTTTGAGACATGAATTGATCCATCATTCGTTCATTTTTTTGTGGTTGAAAGTTAATATAGTTATTATTATCTTAAAATTGATTTTCTCAAAAGTGTTTTCCTTTCTTTTTAATATTTTTCATATATTCATTGTTAAAAAATGGACAAATAAAAAAAGAAACTACATCGTATGACAAATTTTTTTTTTTTTTAAAAAAGCCGTTCATAACACATCTTTTTGCATATTGCAAATATGACAAGTAATAAGATATATCAGAGGGCTATCCACTTTTAAATTTGTTACTTTTGCAATTTAGAAATTGTAGTGACATGGGTCTTACTATCATAATTTTTTTTGCTATGTTTGCAAACGCCTCAATAAAAGCTACAAAAACATAAAATAATAGATAATTGACACACAAATTTACGTGGTTTATTAACATTATGTCTTAGCTACATCCACATGTTAGAGGCAAGACAATTTTATTTTTGAGAGTGTTATGCAATACAAAATAGTATCGCCTCTAGAGCAAGTGAGTTTATATATATGGTTACATGATATATACTGGTGACCAGGCAAGGACAAAATAAACTCTTATACTCAATCATTCAAAGCGTCAATTAATAAATTCAAGACATTCTAACATTTATTTTATATTAGTTTTGATATTTATAAAGTTATTTGATTTTTATTTAAAAAGATTAAATATTATTCTTACGATACCATATTTAAACTAACTTATAGTTTGAAACTTGTTATTTGTAAGACGTTTTTAAATATAACAAAATGAACTAAAATATTTACAAATTTTTTTTTATATCTTTCATAAATATTTTTCAGAAGTTTTTGTCGAGTACAATATTTTTTTTTTCTATTTGTAACTATAGTTTCATTTATTTTTGTTAATTTAATTTGTTGAAGTTTTTGAAAAACTATTTGAGATTTTATCTTGCCATTTATACTTTATAATTTTTCCATAGTTAATTTTAATATCAATGAAGGAAAATGGGAGATGATGGGTGCTAAATTTGTGGAAACTTAGCTGATAAATCGATGACAAGTTCAAGTTTTCATTTTCATCTCCTTTTTGTTTTTAAGAAAAGTAAAGCTTAACTAAAGAATAAAGTTTAATTACTTTATTTATAGCACACATGAAAAGACCAGAGTTTGATGTTTGCATTTGACCAACTATATACTTGAGTTCAAAACAAGAGTCGAACTTGTTATCCAAAACCTAAATAATAATGTAAAATAAGAGTCAACCTTTGTATCTATAAAAACACCACCACATATAGTTGCAAAGTGGATAAAGAAAAGAAAAAGGAAATAAAAAAACTAGCATGAAGAACTCTATGGCTAACCAGATTCTCCTCTTCACTCTCATCTCCATCTTTCAATTAGGAGTCATCGCCTCCCACACTATCCCTAATCAAGGTAAAACCCCCCTTTCTTTATTTATTTACTAAATTTCCTATGTAAAGTTTAAGTTTTCGTTTGATTAGTGATTTAACATGTATCAGAATAGGAGACGTACTTTTTATTAATTTTCCTACCTACTTAATTAATATCGACTTTCACTTAATGATTCTTTTTTGAGTCTACAAGTGTGAGGAGAGATTTAACAGAATCTGGAACGTTTTCTTTTTTCAGATACTAGTTACATGAAGTTTGTACATGAGGCAAGTGAGTTACAAGAAAGTGAAGAATATGATTACATAATAATAGGAGGAGGAACAGCAGGATGTCCATTAGCTGCAACATTATCATCTAAATTTTCAGTTCTCCTTCTTGAAAGAGGCAATGACCCTAACAAATATCCCTCAGTGTTAAATGAACAAGGCCTATTGAATGCTTTTGTTGCAGAAGATGATGGCCAAAATCCCTTCCAACATTTCATCTCTGAGGATGGTGTAGAGAACTTAAGAGGGCGTGTTCTCGGCGGTGGTAGCATGATCAATGCCGGTTTTTACTCGAGGGGTCATCGTGAGTTCTTTGAAACTGCCGGTGTGGATTGGGACAGGGAATTGGTGGAGAAGGCTTATGAATGGGTTGAAGAAACTGTGGTATCTAAGCCAAGTTTGAGTCCATGGCAAGCTGCTTTTAGAAGTGCATTATTGGAAGGTGGTGTTGGCCATGATAAGGGGTTTGATTTGAGGCACCTTGTGGGGACTAAAACTGGAGGATCTATCTTTGATAACAAAGGAAACAGACATGGAGCTGTAGAACTTCTCAACAAAGGTGAACCTAAAAACCTTAAAGTTGCAATTCAGGCCACAGTCCAAAGAATCATCTTCACTGGTTAGTTCCTCACAAATCCTTGGTTTAGATGATAAAACTGTTGAAAATATTTACAAATACAGTAAAATATCATTATCTATTAATGAAAATATTTACAAATATAGTATTTATTAGTAATGGACAGTAGTAAACACTATAGTGATATTTTGTTGTATATATATATATATATATGAAAGCATATATTTTGATTCATTTTGTTATACTTGAAAACAATCCTTTTCATATACATATATATGTTTTCTTGCTGCTGTATATGTAATATCCACTCACACTGTATTAGCATATCATAACAAAATTTGTTCGAAGAGGTTGTAATGATAAAAATAAAAGTTATTTAATTTGAAGACAGTGTGTGACTAACAGTTTACACCATTGGTGCGTAATAGACAAACCGTAGAACTATCATAAATTTGTATCAAAGGGTTATTACGTGGAACACAAATATATAAATAATAGTTAAACGAAACAATAACACTATCTTTTTTCACTATTCTAAATTCATAGGTTTATCAGCAAGTGGGGTTTCATATTCTGATTCAAAAGGAAAGTTGCATACAGCATTCATTCGTAAAAAAGGAGAGATCATACTAAGTGCAGGAGCCATTGGAAGTCCTCAACTTCTCCTGCTAAGTGGGGTTGGCCCAAAATCTTATCTTTCATCCTTAAGACTACCTGTCGTCCTCGATCAACCACACGTCGGGGAATTTATGTCCGATAATCCCCGTTTCAGTCCGACCATCGTTCTTCCATTCCAACTAGTTTCTTCATCTGCACAAGTAGTTGGAACATTAGACCACAATATCCACTTGCAATCTTTTGCTAGCCCTTTACCATTTTTTGCTCCACCATCGTTTAGCCTTCTTCCTCCTCAATTCACTTCAATTGTCCCTAGCTTAGCCATTTTTGTTGGTAAATTCTCTGATGTTCAATCTGAAGGCTCACTCCGTTTGAATTCCTCCATTGATGTGAAGGAGAGTCCCATTGTTAGATTCAATTATTATTCACATCCTGATGATCTTGCCCGATGTGTTAGAGGAGTAAGAAAAGTAGGGGATTTGCTTAAAACTCCAACCATGGAAAAGATTAAGACTCAAGACTTAGAGGGTAATAAAAGATTTCAGTTTTTGGGGCTTTCTTTGCCAGAAAATTTGTTGAATGAAACCGCTGTTGAAGAATATTGTCAGAAGACAGTAACTACTTATTGGCATTATCACGGAGGATGTTTGGTCGGAAAAGTAGTTGATGATAACCACAAAGTGATCGGAATTGACAATTTACGTGTAGTTGATGGCTCCACTTTCTCTGTCTCACCGGGAACTAATCCTATGGCAACCCTCATGATGCTCGGCCGGTGAGTTCATTAGATATGCAGTTAATGTTTTAGTAGGTACTTGTACTTCAGAGGGGTTTCTATTTTTTAATTACTGATACTTTTTCAGTAAACTAAAATATTTGGAAAAACTATTTTGCAGGTATGTTGGCCTCAAGGTACTTCAACAAAGATCAAGTTAAAGAGTGCAAACTAAGACAGACCATTTTGTGTAGCAATTTTGGTTGTGGGTTATATGTATCTTCACTTTAATTAATTGTTGTTATTATTATTATTATTATCAATTGGAAATGAAAATGGTTTTTTTTTTAAAAATTGAACGAAATTGGGGTTGATAATTGTTCTATATTTTCTCACGTCTTATCGTTAGAATTAAAAGGTTTGTTTTTATTTGTTTGTATTTCATATTTTCTTGGTTTCTAAAATTTGAGCAAAATATATACAAATTATAGCAAAGTTTTAGATTCTATTAATGATAGACATTAATAGACAATGATATATATATTTCTATCAATGTTTGTCGATGACTTTGATAGAAATTGATATATATATATATATTAGTATCTATTAATGATTAAATTTAAAACTTTACTATATTTTGTGTATATTTTGAATAGTTTTATTATTTACAATAATTTTTTTCTATGATAAAATGAGTTGATTTCATTTGTAGCAAAATCACCAATCTATATATAAATATAAAAAATGACAAAAAAATAAAATCTCAACCAATTAAAATGACTTTCACTTTTTTTCTTTTTCTTTTTCTTCTATATATATAAAAATATTTGTAGGGGTTTACCATTTGGAACCACTTTTCTAAAATATTTATTAGTTTTTTCTCATATAATTAGATCAAAGAACAAAAACTAGAAGTCATTATTATAACTATTTATGACAGAAACTATAATCCAAACTCACTAATATATGTAAAAACTCATTAACAAGCAAGCCCTATAGTCACCATAGAAAGAAATTAATGGACTTAAGCTACCATCACAACTAAATTCAATGCCTGAACTCATTGCTAATTACTAACAATTAAAAAGAGTGAGAATGAATGATCTAATGTAAATGTTATTAAATAATGTAATTAATGAATCATTGACTCATTATGAGTAGGTTTTGTATACAGAAATTAATAAAATAAATAAATAAATACATTTTAAAAAAATAGAGAAAAGTGATTCTAAAAAAGAAAAAAAAAAAGAAATTAGAAAGTATCATAATTTCTAATTCTCACCTCCAAATTTAGTTTCTAGTGATTGTGAAAAAAAAAAACAGAAGATAGCTTGAGAAGAGTAACAAAAATGAAAACGATATTATTTCAAAAAACAAAAATTAAAAAATCCTTGAGATTAAGGAAAGCAAAATAATGGAAATTAAGAGCGTAATATTATGAGAGGAAAAAGAAAGAAAAAATAATGAACATACAAATGTGACAAAAAATCTTTAAAATTTAAAAGATAAATTGTGAAACTAATAGTAGTGCTAGAATTGCACCTTAAATCTCTATGTATGAGTGAAAACTCTCCCAAATATGGTAAAGAAATTATTTTCTAAATGGAAAAACAACTAAAATATTTATAAATATAACAAAATTTTAATACCTATCAATGATAGACAAATAGACACTTCTATCAATGACATTAAAAAACATTAATAAAAGTGTATCAATATCATTAATCCTTTATTAACGATAGATTCTAAAATTTTGCTATTTTATAAATACTTTTTAGTTGATTTAATCTACCAAAATAGAAGTAAGGAGAAAGAATACTAATTAGAGGCAAAGAAAGCACTTTTCAAGTCACTACAAGAATTAGGGTCTTCCCCAACGCGGCGCAGTTCGTGTCAAAAGTCAGTATGTCGCATAAGGCTTTTGCAGCGTGGCATCTCCGAAGACTTCCTCGACGTAGACGTCGCGAAAACCTATTGCGACGTCTACGTCACAATAGGTTTCCGCTACACTGAGTCGGGGAAGGGTTTTTTATTGTTTTTTTTTTATATTTCGTCATTTTCTTGTATTATTATTATTATATTTTTATTGTTTTTTTTTTATTTTTTATTATTTATTTTACTGAGGCCCGACGTAATAAAATTTGTAGTAAAATGATTAAAATGAAAATATTGTTCATTACAAAATGATACATGATATATATTTAATACAAAAAAAAACAATTACATAATTCAAAACATTACATTAAAAAAAAACTCGAAATCTAATGTTGTAGTGCGTTGTAGGTATGGATGCCAAACCTACAAATAACATAAAAGTCCTCGAACATTGTTGTAAGTCCTCGAACTCCTTCCAGGACAGTACACAGTCATACTACAAGCATGAATAGTCTCGTACCCTAAGCCCAAATCATGCAATTTTCGTTTGGCTTCATAGAATGAACTAGGGATGTTAGTACCACACATGTTTTATTAACTCTAACATCATATCGAATGACTCGTTGCTCCAACCATTAAGAACCTTTACGTGCATCATTTTAACCAAAAAGTTAAGTGACGAAAATTCTGAACAACCGGGGTATAGCTTACAACTTGCTTGATTTAGTAACTCCTTAAATACGTTGTTTGTTGTGTCTTCTTCTAAATCTAAACCTTCCTCCCTCTCTTTACCTTGTTCAATACCAGCTTGTAAATCATGCAATATATTAAACATTTCATTTTCTTCAGTAACTGGGTTACTGCTAGTTCATTCATCAACTATTAGGTAACTACTACTCGTTCCTTCATTAAATGTTTGTATACCTATGTTCAAGTTCACAGGCTCTCTATGATACACCCAGTTTATATAGGAGGAGACTATTCCAGTGGTTAATAGATGTAGCTTCACACCCTCTAAGAAGTCCCAGTTTGAATTCATAAATTTCTTGCATCGACACCTTATTTTTTCATAATTATTTGTGTGATGTTTTGCAACCACTAAAAACTAAAAAACTCATTCTCTGTACTCAACAGAAAATCTATCCCTAATTTTCATCTAACTTTTGTCCATCTCGTTAAAAGGCCTAACAAATAAATATGTTATATTACTTTTATATATATTCCATTTTAATTAGACTATTTAACATTTTTAAAAATTCAAATGCAATTTGTATATGAAATTCATATTAATATTGAATTCGAGACCCCTCTATCTCAAATTTACTAAACCCTAAACTATTGTTCAATATGTATTCAAATTTAATCTAAATTCATACATTATTTAAATTTTGTATAATTTTCTAATTACAATAAAAAAATATATACATACACATTAAACATATACCTACATATACATATACATACACATTAAATTATACCAACGTATAAATATACATATATATATTACACATTACATATACATACACATTCTAAACATATAATACATACACATACACATACATATCATACATATACATACACATACACATACACATCATACATATACATACACATTCTAAACAGATATATCCATACACATACACATAAATATACATACACAATCTAAACATATATACACATACATATACAGTACACATACATATACAGTACAGATACAGATACATATGCATATACATATGCAGATACAGATACATATGCATATACATATGCAGATACATATGCATATGCATATACATATGCATATACATATACATATGCATATCCATATACATATGCATATCCATATACATATGCATATGCATATACATATACATACACATTATACACATACATATACATACACATTATACACATAAATGCAATAAAAAAAAAGGAAACGACCTCAACGACGGCTGCGGTGGGCGATGACGACAATGGTGTTGGAATCGGCTGCAACGACGACAGAAGCAGTGACAACGACAATGAAAACGACGGCTTCTCTCCCTTTCCTCTCGATTGTTCTTATTCGTCTGTGAGTTTGTGAATCGGTTCGGAGTAAAAATAGGAACCACTTTCCCCGACGTACTCGAAAACGTCACGAAACAGTGTATAATGTGTATTTCAAATCTACTTTCCACGACGTCGTTCCACATCACGTCGTGAAAAGGTTAAATAATAATTATTTCAAATCTACTTTCTACAACGTCGTTACACATCACGTCGCGAAAAGTTTACATAATGATTATTTTAAATCACTTTCCGTGACATCAACAACCACACGTCGCGGAAAGTAGGACATCACATTATTATGGCAATTTTCAGCAACGTCTATCCCTTATACATCGCGAAAAGTGGAAATAATGATTATTTTAACATTACTTTTCGCGACGTTGTTCACCACCACGTCGCGGAAAGATCAATATTGAATTTATTGTTTCCCTTTTCCACGACGAATGTCAGAGAGACGTCGCGAAAAGTCGAAACGTGACATTTCAACTTCAATGTTCCGCAACGTCTTTCGGGTACACATCACGAATAGTAAAAAATAATGAATGTAATAGTGAACTTTCCGCGATGTGTACTACGTGATGTCGCTGTAAGTCCTCTTTGAAACAGATCGTTTCGCCTTTCCGCGAAGTCCCTCAAACGCACGTCGCGAAAAGGTGAAATAAAAGAAAATAAATATTAAACTTTCTACGATGTTGTGTTCTTAGACGTCGCGGAAAGGGTATTTCCACGACGTGTGGCTGTACACATCGCGGAAAGGGTATTTCCATGCCGATTAGTCCGTTTTCTTGTAGTGGGTGCTTTTCAAGTGTATGTTGTCTTTGACAAAAGGTATTAGAGTCATTATCCATGTGATAATTATATCGATAAAATCTATGAATGTTCAAACAAAGAAGGTGAGGAGTTTATAAGGGGGAGATTTGTATGTGGTTACTTGGAGATATATGGTTAAGTTTTATCAAAGTAGTATAGGTTGTTTCAAAAAGGGGGATTTGATTTAGATAAAAGAATACAGTGGTTGTTGATAACCATTTTGAGGGAAGCATGACTATTACATTTTATTTTAGTAAAGACTATTGACAGTATGTAACCAAAATCCCACAAGTATATCAATAATATATACCTAAAAGAAAATGAACCTACAAGTGTAGTCACTAGTATGTAGTAAATGAAGCCAAATGAACTTGTAGGCTATATCACCTAATAATAAACATAGTAGCAAACAAGCATTTAAACAGTCAATAATAAATAATGTCCTAAATCCAATCAATAAACCCATCGACGACTAGACATTTACACCACCCCAACCACCAATCATAACCTTCTCACTTGCATTTACTCATTCTCCTCTCTAAAACCTTACCTATCGTCTTCCCTATATTCCACCTTTAAATCACCTCCTCTTTTTCCTACCTCCTTTTAACCTTGACCAAAAATTCGCTCCCTGTCTTTGCTTAGAACAATGTCTTTGTCTAAACAGTTTTCACGTTATTGGCAATTTGAAAAGAAAGAATTTATCCTGTCACTGGATAAAAAAACAAGAAACATTTGATTTTTGATCATTGAATTTAGTCCCTACAAGTCCGTTACAACAATGACCAATCCAAATAAAGCGGAATGGCTAAAAATATCTTTTAAAGCTCTAATTATCAACACACCAAAAACAAACTATTTCTTCCAAGAAACAAGAAGAAATGGGCCCTGCATGTGGTTATGTAAGACACAAAACATAAAAGGAAACTTAGCTAAAGTCTTCAGAGTTGATGATAGAGACAAGAAAGGTTGTATTCTTGTCCTTGAGGGCATCGATTGCACTAGATGGAACTCCTTCTTGAACATGCTCTCCTACAAGATTG
The DNA here is from genome assembly GCA_025688845.1 of Cucumis hystrix. Taxonomy (NCBI): domain Eukaryota; kingdom Viridiplantae; phylum Streptophyta; class Magnoliopsida; order Cucurbitales; family Cucurbitaceae; genus Cucumis; species Cucumis hystrix. Next base: position 13,853,649 of record CM046887.1, read on the forward strand.
AAAAAAAAAAAAAAAAACTTCTATACAGGCAAGACAAGTAGAGAAGCATACTATTTATCTACATCAGACTTATCAATAGACACAAGGAACTCAAGACGATCATATGCTGAGGTACTCTCTTCTGAAAGCTCAAGCTATGCTAGCTCAACTAAAAGTGAAAAAACAAAAGATTCTAACTCTAATGAAAGTGAAAAAGCATTGAAAAATGAGGAATGTGAAGCATCTATTGACAGAGAAAAGACTGTGGTCATTACCAGAAGATATTTACATGACAATTGGAACAAAAAAATTGACAAACTCAGACGACAGATTGAAACGAACTTCAGCTATCAACCTTTCCATGTGGTGAAAGCCCTTATTTTCCTTAAAGACAAGGAACAACCAAAACTCTTGTGCAGCAACAAATTAGATTGGAATACGATGGGTAAGTTTTATGTTAAACTTGAAGAATGGTCGAAAGACATCCATGCATGTGCCAAACTTGTCCTTAGTTATGAAGGTTGAACAAGCTTTAGAGAATTACCTCTATTTTCCTGAAATTTAAATTCATTCCTCAAATTGACAATGCTTGTGGAGGATTGATTGAGGTTGCTAAGTGAACTTGGAGAAAGACAGATCTTATTGAAGTCAGACTCAAGGTGAGACACAATTATTCTTGTTTTCGTCCAACTCAAATAAACATCTCGGATGACAAGGGCAATGTTTATACTATTCAGACAGTATTCTACTCAAAAGGTAGATGGTTTAAGGAAAGTAATGCTAGTATCCATGGAACTTTCACCAGTCAAGTTGCCAATGAATTCGATGAATACAATTTAAATGTTGAATAATATAACTTTAATGGTTTTGTTGCTATCCTGCCAGAGAAGAAGACCAATAATGAAAATCAGAGGGCAAGACCAAGCCAAAAAATGAAATCACAACCGGAGAATTCAAATTTGGACTGCACAGGGTCCAAGGCATAATTATCTCAAATAATTCAAATGGTGGCAAGAGCAATGATGGTAAACTCAAATCAATCATTTTAGGAAGCTTGGATAAGGGCAAAGGTATTATGATCTACAATGATAACCCCGTCTGCCAACCGCGCCTTCTTCAAATTCAGAAAGAAAAGTCAGCTTTCCATCACCTAAAAACAAAGACTTTTTATGACAACCCAAAAATTGCCCATACCAAGCCTATTCGTATAAAAAGCCATCCTCTAACCAAAAAAGCCCACCCATTCATATCAGTCCACCTAAACAAAAATCAAAGATTGATAAAATTGGTAAAAATGAAGATTAACAATCTGATAAAAAGGCAGCTTCCGACTAGAAAATCACTCTTTGAAAATCAGAGATTGATAAAATTGATGCATTAGAATCTCAAAATCTATTGACTACTAAGGTTGATAGTGATAGAAGAAAAGCTCTAAAAGCAAATCTCACCTCTTCTATTATTAAAGACGCCCAATATTGAGCTCAAAGAGCTACAAAACTTTGGCTTGATGAAGGTGATGAAAATACAAGCTTCTTTCACAAAGCTTGAACTATTAGAAGAAGAGGAAACTTGATTTCTGAAATCTTTGATGCACATGGGACTTGCTATAATGGAATTGAAAAAGTTTTGTAGAACACTTCAGCTGTATATACAACACCAGAAGCTATGATCCATCCTACATTGATAATCTTAACTAGTAGCATTTGAACAACGTTCAACATTCCTCTCTCATTGCCCCCTTCTCTGATGATGAAATTAAACCATCACTTCTATCCTCTGAAAGCAACAAAGCACTAGGCCCCAATGGATTCACTCTTCAATTTTACAAAAAGTTTTGGAACATCCTTAAGCCAAACTTATTAGAGGTGTTCCACAACTTTTTTAAAAATGGAGTGATAAACATAAACATGAATGAAACTTTCATTATACATTGATTGCTAATTAAAAAGGGAGAACTGCAAGCTAGCATTTGATTTTAGGCCTATTAGCCTAACTACTTCCCTCTACAAGATTATTGCAAAAACGATTTCCTCAAGACTGAAGAATGTGATATCAAATATCATCTCTGAAAATTAGATGACTTTTGTAAATGGAAGACAATATCACAGATGCCATCCTACTTGCCTCAAGGCTATTAAATACTGTAAGATAAAAAACATTAAAGGCTTTGTAATAAAGTTGGACATTGAAAAGGTTTTCGATAAAATTCGTTGGAATTTCATAGACTTTCTGCTTATAAAGAAAAACTTCCCAAGAAAATGGAGATATTGAATTAATTCATGTATATCTACTATGGAATACTTTATGCTTATGAATGGCAAATGTCATGGAAGAATCAGACCAAACTGAGGCATTAGACAGGAAGATCCTATCTCCCTTTTTATATTTGTTATTGTTATGAACTATCTTAGTCAGATCCTTAAGCATCTTGAACAAACAAACAAAATCAAAGGTATCGTGTGATGAGTGATATCAATCTAATTCACCTCCTCTTTGTAGATGACGTTCTTCTCTTTGTGGAGGACAATGATGACTTCTTAAGAATCCTCTAATTTGCAATCCACCTCTTTGAAGATGCTGCTAGACTCAACATCAACCTCTCAAAATCTACCATATCTTCTGTAAATGTCTCGAAAGAGAGAGCTGATTTTGTTGCTAAAAGTTGGGGTATATCTACTCAATTCTCCTCCCTACCATATATCTTGGTATGCCTCTTGGGGGAAAACCTAGAACTCTATCTTTTTGGGAAAATATTATAGAAGAAGTCCACAAAAAACTCAATAATTGGAAAATATGTATACATATCAAAAGGTGGTAGACTTACCCTTATCAATTTATCTCTATCCTAGTCTCCCAACTTACCAGCTCTCTGTTTTCAAAGCCCTTATTTCTTCTTGTAAGAAAATCAAAAAATATTGGAGGGATTTCTTATGGAGAGGTAACTATGATGATCAATGCAGAAATGAAAATCTTAAAAAGAAGAATCCAATTATATGGTCCATTGCCATTGCCCTTAAAGATAAAGGAGGTCTCGAGCTCTTTCCCATTTCCAACACAAACATTTCTCTATTGACAAAATGATTGTAGAGATACCAATTAGAACCAAAAGCATTATGGAGGACTTTCATTGATGCAAAGTACTAAAAAACACACACTGACAACCTTCCTACAATTGGAAGATACAATAGCCTTAATGCTCCTTGAAGATCTATATGCAAAGGTATTGATTGGTTTAATGACCAAACTGTTTGAAAAATCAATAATGGAAGATACCTTTCTTTTTGGCACAACATTTGGAATTGCCCATGCACTCTTAGCCTCACTGTACCCAGACTTTACGCTTTCTCACATATTAAAAATGGACTGATCAGAGATGCTTGGAATAAAGAGATCAATGATTGGGACTTCAAGCCTAGAAGACCCCTCTGTGATAGACAGCTCAACCTATGAAGCTCTATAAAATCCAGCTTTCCTTCAATTTATAATCAAAGAGGCTCGAATACACCATTGTGGAAATTAAATAGTAATGGTACTTTCTCAACTTTGTATATCAAGCTTGATATACATAGTTCAAATTCTGATGAAGGAGTTGTCTCTTTATATAGACATTTGTGGAAGTTTAAAATATAAAAAAAAAAATGCAAGTCTTTTCTCTGGTCTGTTTTGAAAAATGGAGTTCTTACCGTTGAGATGATACAAGGAAGATTAAAGAATCTTTGCCTCAACCCAAATTGGTGTGTGATGTGCCAAAATGATAATGAAACTTCTAATCATCTTTTTTTTCTCATGTCCTACTACATAGTTTATTTGGAACAGGTTGATGCTCTTTGGGCTAGAAAAACTCATATCAAAACCATAAATATCTCTATGTACAAATATGCTATATTAACAATCAAAGTCTTAAAATGTATGATCCATTTTAATTTGATGGTGGCTGTCATTTGGTCAATATGGTTGGAGAGAAACAAGAGGATTTTTAATAATAGCTTTGCAAACACCATCAACATTTGGGAAGAGATTTGCAACCTCACCAGGCTTTGGTCATCAAAAAGAAATTTTTTCTCCAATTACTCTCCATCATTGCAATAAACATAAGTGCTTTTATTTGATTTCTCTTTCTTTGTTGGGCTTAACTCTATCCCTTTTTATATCAATCAACTTTGTATCCCCCGTGCTTATTGAATATATTTGGACGGGATGATGAGGGTGCTTTAAAGGTGCCCACCTAGTGGGGATGCTTGGGTGCACCCACTGATCCAAATGTATCATTTTCTAAAAAAAATACCCTAAATCCAATTAATATAAGCACATACCAAATTCAATTAAATTTGTACTAATTGCATTAAGATCAATGCATAGGTTGGGTTGAGAGTCTAATTTTCAAGCACTTAATTAAACAATTGTATGGTTCAATTTTAAGTCGATTAAGGCAATACCAAATCTAAATAGATTAAGAATCTAACCTTCTTTTTAGAAAATGATACTATTGGGTCAGTAGGTACACCCACACATTTCCACTATGTAGGCACTCTTTTAGCACTCTCATCATCCCCTTTAAATATATTCAATAAAGCAAAGTGAAGGTACAAGATGATGATTATAAAAGAAAGACTAGAAGTAAGCCCGAAAGCAGAAAAAACTTACCTGTTTTTGTCTCTAAATCTACAAAGTAAATGTCCAAGTTGAGACACTAACCGTCAGAGACCTTCCTATCCTCTGGGATGAGATTGGTTTGTGGAAACCAATTGGGATGGAAAAAATGTTTAGAGAGAAACTAGTTTTTTTGAAGAGAGAAAAGACATTGTTTTTTTTTTTATTAATTGATTAAAGAAAACAGTTTTCTTTTAGATATTTATAACTCACGTTCCTTCTTGGAGTAGAAAAGAGAGTATGAGAGAATCATGAGATTCTATTAGTTTAAAAAATATTAAATTAATAGAAATCTCAAATCTACTAATTAATTAACCATTAATCAATTAGTTAATAATTAATTAAATCATATTTAATTAATATTTCATTTAAATCTTATTTAATGAATATCTCTCCAATATCTTATAGTTTTATGTTAATTTAATTAAATCAAACTTAATTAAATAAAATAAAACTAAACTATTAATTAATTTTCTAATTAATTAATAGCTAAATTAAATATCTTATATTTAATTTAAATTATATCTGAATCATATTCAAATATAAGTTTCTATCATAACCAATAATTTTAATATGAATCCAATTCACATTAAATTAATATTTGAACTCATTCAAATATTTTATCTCTCATAAATTAATTTTGAATCATATCCAAAATTAAATTTAGATAATAAAGTTTGACAAATTTTATATTATAATGTATCATTATACATTATACTAATTCACAAAGTAAATTTGAACATTCCAAATTACAACAAATATAAATAAATCTGATTACCCTTTACGAGCTAGGGAGGAGACCCAATGGATCTATAGATCATAAGCTACAACGATATGAGATTAATTTGCTAAACTCATTAACTACATTAATCAATATTTTTTAACTGTGTGAACACTTTACTAAAGATTCACAACTGAACTCTTCTCACTGTAGATATATTTCTGTGTCTATGAATATAGACCAATAACAGTAAGTTAGTCATTCACGAGTGTTCGTAACACCAGTTGGGTGAAATTACCATTTTACCCCTGGTTACCTCTAATGCTTAAATATCAGTGCTCCTTCAATGAACAATATGTTTATGGTCCTACCAATAAGTTGAAACCCCTCTAGTGCCATAGAGAGGGTAGGGGCCCTTTGTTCAAGTCCTGGAGACACAATTTAAGGGAACACTCATATACTTACTCTAAAGTAGGGAATTAGTGAATTTCATTTTGTGTAATTATTTTCCCAGCTCCCACTCGGTTTGTCCCCAAAATGATAAGTTTATTGAGTTGGCGATCTTGCCACTCTCACCCGTACAAATCAAAGGACAATCCCTCTCGAATAGGAGTTTATAATACATTCTGGATTAAGACTAAGTTACTTAGGTCATCCTAATGAAATAGAAACCTACCTAGTTAACGGAGTTACATCTAGTGGTTACTATTTTGCGGTCTGGTTTTATGAGAACTCATTGCATATGATACTCTCACTCGCATGTCAATTACACAAACACGTTGGATTATTGCGTTTGTATCACAAATACAAAGTGAGCTGTATCCATAGTGATCTAGTGGAAATGTCTAGGTGTACCTACTGACCTATCGTATTTTTTTTCAAAAAAAAAAAACTAAAGAAAAAACAACGCTTAGGAACGAATAGAATTGAAGATGTAAAGACCTAGGCAGTGAAAGAAGGTTTTATAATATTTGCGATAGCATCATGACATTGAGAGAACTAGTACATGTATCAATCTTGAAGCATCACAGGAGCTGCGTGCCTTGCATGAAAACAACCTATTTTTCCTTGGAGGACTACGCATGGTACCATGAGACTGCGACATTGTCAAGGCAGTGACAAATTTATGTTACTTCTTCAATGCATGGTCACTTCCATTGATGTAATTTGGTACTAATTTCACTCATTTAAACTTAATTTCAAGGTTTACATTAAATTCTGCCCTTGATGGGTTCAAAGCCTACAAAATAGTCAATTATAAATATAGAATCATATAACAATTTCGAATCAAATAGCACATTTTTATACTAAATAATTATATAATAATGTTTTTTTAAAACTATTTCAAAATAGTGGAGTTTTAAAACTATTTAGTAAAATATGGTTCTTTTTAACTTTTTTTCATCTTTTCTCTTTCATTGGGCGAGCCTTTGAGACTCGCCAACTCCTTTTTTCTCTCTTTTTTTAAAATTTTTATTTTCATATAAAAATTTCTTTTTCTTAAGTTTTTCAAATTTTATTTTCTTCAAAGTAAAATTCTACTTCTTTTTTTATATACTTTTTTTTTTCAATTTGATTTTTTTAAAAAAAAAAAATTCAACTTTTTTTTTCTTTATTTTTCATATAATTTTTTTTTTATGTTTTTTCATTCTTAAAAACAAAATTGTCATTTTTTATAGAAAAAATTTCATATAATTTTTTTTATCTTTATGAATTCTATTTTTGTTCTGAAAAACTAAATTCTATTTTTTTTCTTTCATTTTTCATATAATTCTTTTATCTTTATTCAGTTTGAATTTTATTCTTTGTTCGAACTAAATTCTTAATTTTTAATTTAATAATAATCTATTTAAAAAAAAATTTGATGAAAATAAATTTTATTGTTATTGAAAGTTATTAAAAGTGTGTTCTTTGTATTTTTAAATTGATGAAATTTCTTCCAACAATTTTTTATAATTTTAAAATTTATGGTTTCGTTAACTTTTTAATTTATGAATATTTACTGTTGTCATTCATTCATTTTGTATTAATTGAAGACCGTAAATTTTTAGTAATTGCTTGTGATTGGATAAAGTTAATTGAATACTCATCCATAACATGTAACATATCATAAATATCATAACATTTGCATGAATATCAATCATAACGTCATTATCGTGTGATTAATATTTCATTCATCATAACATATAAGTCATATCATATCAGTCATAACATATCAGTTATTCATATCAATCACATTATGCATCTTAGCTACATTAATGCATAATGGAAAATACCTCTTAATTTTATTTTTGGAAGTTTAGTAGTAGAATCTCTTACATTGAAATTAGCTAAAACAATATTTCTTTTGTTGACAGCCAATTCCCAATTAACGTAATCAAACAATTTTGGTTGAAACCAAATCAACCCAGATAATTTACGTAGATGACTAATCCAAAAAAAAACCTATCAAACCAAAAGAAAATAATCCAATTTAAATCCATAATTTAAACTATTTAGGAAAAAAATAGATATTTGATGGGAGTACCAAACTCAATCAAATACTTACCAAAATAGCAAAATAGCTCAACCGATGGCTTGACTAACAAAAGAACGCAGAGTCACATACAAATGCACCAAAATTTTCAAATGGAGGTTAATCATAGGGTCATTTGTAAACAACATAAATGACACATGTTTGGGGCACCTTCAATTAAAAGATGGAGATGTTTGCCGTCGATGGAGGTGGAGATGAAGAGGTTTGCCGTCGATGATGGAGGTGGAGATGAAGAGTTCGCCATCGACGATGGAGGTAGAGATGAAGAGGTTTGCCGTTGATGGAGAGGTATGGAGGTTCGATATCGTGGGTCACCAATCGTTGCAAGTGGAGATGGAGAGGTTCGACGGCTGTTCGTCGTCATGGGTTGCCGAACGTTGGAGGTGGAGATGGTCCGAAAGGTTGGGGATGGGGTTTCGTGGAGTAGAGAAAAGAAGGTTGTGGAGATGAAAAATTCAGGACTAAAAAAATATATAATCAATAAATTATTTAATAAAAAGCTTGGAGGGAAACTAAAATGAGGGGGAAAATTTTAGCAAAATTTTAGCAACATTTAATTTTGTTACTAAAACTATTTAAGTTTTGGTGACATTGTCACTAATACTTTTAGTTGCGCAACCTAAAAATTTGTCGCTAATAGTAATATTTTGTGACACATATTTTTTGCGTTGCTATAGACGAACTTTTAGTGACAAAAATGACTTGCGCTACTAAGACTTTGTCACTGAATAATGAATTTCTTGTAGTGACACTAGAATAAAGTTTGAATTAATAAAAAAATCACATAAAAACAAAATTAAATTAGATTGAATCAATAAAAAAAAGTTAATTACATATATAAAACAAAACTAAAAAATATTTACTGCCCATGTAACAAAAAAAAAATAAAAGTCCATGAAGCCACTCATTATTTTTATAAATACTAGATTTGCCCTTATTAGTTTTGAATTTCGCGTTGAATGCATGTCCATCTCTTCTTTAAATTATTAGTTCTCCTTCTCCTTCTCCATATTCCTACATGTTCATATTCACGATTTTTTCGTGACTCTTCCATAATTTTTTCATTCTTTGTCATATCTCATATTCGACGCCATCTCCTTATTCTTTTCCCATTACCAGTATCATGTTCTTCTTTCACTACAAATATAAGCGATTGTTTACTAAGATCATTTAGATTTGGTACATGATCGTGTAGATTTCTCCCCAATATCTATGGTCACCTCTTTACTACTCTCTAGATGCTGCACACACGTACAAGTAACATGCACAAGATATCAATTTTTGGTCAAAGAAAACGTATCACCCTCATGTTACATTAGTAATGTCTAAGTCCAATAAGAAAATTGAATATTAGAGAAAAGTAAGAAATTATTAGATAACTCATATGAAAACAGTATAGAGGATTTGAGTAGGATTTATTTTGATCCTACCAAAATTAGGATATGAATTTCTTAATTTATTGTAGGCAATGATCAAATTTGATATTATCTTTACTTTAATTTGATTTTACTCTCACAACTATATTAATATGACTAACGACTCTAAAAGGTTTAAAGTCATGTTTTTTTTTTATAAATATTATATATATATATATATATATATATAGATATGATAATTAAAAATTAAAAAAAAATTGTCAAAATTAAACAATTAAGTTTTTTAAAACACACATGTATATAATAATTAAAAATTAAAAATTACATTTTTTTTCAAAATCAAACAATTAAGTTTTTTTTAAAATAACAATAATAATGATAATGATAATAATTTGAAGTGAAATTGTCAAAAATAACAAACTTGACAAAATATTTACAACATATAGTAAAATTTTCAGATTATATCAATAATAGACATTGATAGCAACCAGTGATAGGAGTCTATCAGTAATTATCATTGATAGAATTCAGAAATTTGTTATAACTAGTAAAATTTTAATTTATTTTACTATTTTAAAAAATGACCCTAATCTGAAATTAAATTTTAGTTAAGAAAGTAACTAAAAAGAGGAAAGAAAATTAGATTGGTGGGACCCACTTATTAAATTTTTTTTTCCTTAAATTGGTCGAGCGTTGTTCTTCTCTTTCTCTTTCTCTTTCTCTATTATTTTATTATTTTTAAAAGTTTCAAAACAACGTCATTTTTGTAATAAGTTTTCTAAACAACATTATTCTAATAAACCATCCTTTTTATACTATCAAAATACTTAAGATTTTGGATTAATTAGATGGTCAATTCTCCTTTTTAATTTTAATATATACACTCACTACTCATGTCTCTCTCCAAATTAAATGCACTTTTAAATTTTTAATGCTAGAAATAAAATTAGAAAAGAGAAACAAGCAAAGATATGCTAAACGTTTTTGCATACATTGGCTGCCTCTTCCAAAATTATCAATACAAAAAGAAATATAAGAAAAAAAGAAATAGAGTTGCGATACCCAATATTTAGGCGAGGACAATGGTAGCACTATTAATTAGGACCAATAATTTGGTGTGTTTTCCTTTTTTTTTTGTACATGTTTTGTTTTGTTCTTTTATGATCTTTTTGTGGTATCTGTCCAAGGCCACTATTGTGGCTCTCTCCTCCTTTCAATTCACATACCTACCTTCACTTCTTTCATGAGACCTTGCACCGGGGGACATAGTTTTCATCATTTACAAAGGGTATTAACTTGGCCTACCTTTAAATTTCTGCGTACAAAGCCCAACAAATATTAACCGGCCATTTATTTCTTATTAGACTTCTACAAATCTTAGACTCTATCACTTCTACTAGAGATATAGTCTCACCCTTACCACTAACAATAGATTCAAAGAGCTGGATTTAAAATTTTACTATAACTAGAAATCATTTTATATTGTGTTACATCTACTAATCGGATTGATATATTTGCAATTTATCTTTATATAAACTATGTCCTAAAGAAACTTTCTAAGTTAGAATTTTTTTTTTTTAAAAAAAAAAACTATAGAATTGACAGCAAATTTTCTCGTGAATAGCTTCGAAAGGGAATTTCGGTAAGGAGACCATCTTTTGATGTCTTGGAACTATGTGCCACATGTTTTGTGGAGCGGTAAATTTCCACGAGATATGTTTTTCTGTTTTCGGAAAACTTAAACATTGTACTAGCCGGAGGAAAAAAGAAAGGAAAAATTGATTCTCCCTGACCACCACAACACATTGGATAATCCAGCTTTAACATCAGTTCGTCCAGGCCTTCACTTAGTTTAATCCCAGTATTATCTTGGTCATCGATAGATTGAGAATTGAAGGAGAAACTGAGGAAGAGAAAGATCAAAACACGAAAAAAGAGGGATTGGAATTGTGGTTCGAGGATTTGGTGATATGAGTAGAGTTAATTTGATTTCTTGAAAATTAGAGAGATGATTAATGAAAGGTTTGGATGCTTAGTTATATTCCATAGATTCCATAGTTATTAGTACACTCACTTATTAATTGAATTAAGCTTTTATTTGTGATGCTAAATTTTTTAGAACATTGTTAATGTAATGCCTTAAATTTTACTGATATTTGGAGGGAAAATTTTTAAAAATAATAGATTTTACAAAATATTTACAATAGAATTTAGTTATTAATATGCAAGTAATAGAATCCAAAATTTTGTTATAGTTTTATTTTAGAAAACTATAAGTAATAGAATCCAAAATTTTGTTATAGTTTTATTTTAGAAAACTATAAGTAATAGAATCCAAAATTTTGTTATAGTTTTATTTTAGAAAACTATAAGTAATAGAATCCAAAATTTTGTTATAGTTTTATATTATTTTGTTATTTTAAAAAATGCTCCTATTATTTGGAGTGTAGGAAGAAAAAAAAAACAATAAAATAAATATCATAAATATCATAAATATCATAAATATGGGAGAAAAAGGGTGATAAGATAATCTAACCTCTTAGGTGGGTGGAGATAATAAATTAGGAGAGAGAAATTTGATTAAAAAGAAGTGAAATTGAATAACATAATGGTGTACAATGGTGAATAAAGAGAAAAACTTCATGAGAAAGGCAATATGGGAGAAAAGAAAGGTGTGGACTTCACAAGAAGTTTTGTTAGAAATTTTGAAAAAGTTATATGTATCTAAAATTAGGTTTAATTAAAATACCATTTTGATCATGAGCTTTGATATAAGGTGTTGATCTATTTTGACTCACTACATTCAATCTCCAATTTTAATACATACTATAATACTACTTTGAATGTAATTGCTACATTATTGCTATTGTTTAAAAGAGAGAATTTGTTTAATTAATTCATATTTTTATCCCTATTTTTCTACTAGCCTTTTGTTGCTTTATTTTGATCAAATACACAGAGTCAGTTGATGATAATATTCCATCAAGGTCATTGGTAAATGTGACTTTTAGCTTAGCGTTGATCAAGATTGTTTCAAGAGAAAAGATTTTTAGTTGAATTCTTTGGATAAAATGATTTAAATTAAAATACACATCAAAAGTTATTTAGCTAGTTATATATAGTAGTTGATACAAGAAAAAAAATAATTAAAAAAGTAAACTCAAAGATCAACCGTGTAAAGAAAAACAAATTTTCATTTTAAAGATATTGATAGACAAAATGGCAAAAGCTCTCTTAATTTGATTGTGCTAATTAATTAATTTTTTTCTTAAGAATGTGTTAAAAATATTAATTTAAATATATACAAAAAAAACAAAAAACTGAATAGATTTGACTAACTATAATCATCATAGGTTGATTTGTGGTAAATAATTTTTTTAAAAAAAAATATAATGGATCAGTTAGATTTTTATGATAAATAATTAAAATGTAAATAAAGGCTTTGATAAGATGGCATAAATTCAATAGTTGTCCCGGCCTGTCTAAGATATAATGTTCTAAGAGTTTTTACTGATACCTAAATGTTTTAGGATTGGAGGTACTGTCTTTCAAAATCAGTAAATTGGACACACTCCGGTATAAAAACAAAAATTAACCAAACCATAGCTTGCAATTAAATTAAGTGTCCAACTTTGTAAACCTAAATATATATATATATACCAACAGTTTGCAAATTAGAAAGGAACAAAGAAGTACCCCCACATATACATCTACATCTTTGAATAAGCATGGAGTATTCAATGGCAACCTTTCTCCCTCTCATCCTAATCTCCATTGAATTTCTCTCTTCACATGCCATCCCTAATCAAGGCAAAACCCCTGATCTCTCTATATCTTTCTTTTTCTAAACTTATATCATCTTTAATTTATTGATTCTAACTGTTGTGTATTTTGTTACCTTTCCTTTTCTAGATATTAGCTACATGAAATTTGTACACAATGCCTATGATCAACCAATACAAGAAAAATATGACTACATAGTAATAGGAGGAGGAACAACAGGCTGTCCATTAGCTACAACATTATCATCAAAATTCTCAGTCCTCCTTCTTGAAAGAGGTAGTGACCCCAACACATATCCCTTTGTCTTGAATGAAGAAACTCTATCCTACGTTTTTATTATAGATGATGATGGCCAAAATCCCATCCAACGTTTCGTCTCTGAGGATGGTGTCGAGAACATCCGAGGGCGAGTTCTTGGCGGCGGAAGCATGGTCAATGCCGGGTTCTACTCAAGGGGACATCAAGAGTTTTTTGAAACTGCAGGTGTGGATTGGGACATGGAATTGGTTGAGAAGGCTTACGAATGGGTTGAAGAAACTTTGGTGTCTAGGCCAAATTTAACTTCTTGGCAAGCTGCTTTTAGAAATACTTTGTTGGAAGGTGGTGTTGTCCCTGATAATGGGTTTGATTTGAGGCATCTTGTGGGTACTAAAATTGGAGGTTCAATCTTTGATAACAAAGGAAATAGACATGGAGCTGTAGAGCTTCTCAATAAGGCTAATCCTAAAAATCTTAAGGTTGTCATTCAAGCCACAGTTCAAAGAATCATCTTCAAAGGTTAGTGGCTAACAAGTGAAATTTGGTCTTTTTTTTTTGGTTAATGAATTTTTTGAAGATGGTTTCTAACTTTTAAAAAGATAAGGGATTTTTTTTTTATATTGATATTAGAGAAAAAAATAATGATATTTTGGTCCATTTTAAGATGCATTTTCATCACCCAACTCACTCTCACTCATCACGAAAGTAAATATAATTTTTTTAAAAATTAATCTTTTTAGTACTCAGATATAATTTTGAAGAATAAGGTGGGTTGGATTCTTAAGTTTTTAAAACACACCTTATCCTGTTATTATATAAAACTAAAATAGAAAACAGTTCCATGCACCTTTTGAACTTTTTTTTTTTTATAATTTCAAATTTAAGGACATATATTTTTAAAACTCAAGGAAAAATACTCGTTTTTTTTTTTTTAAAAAAATACGGTTTTGGGTCAGATCTGTTTTAAAGACTCAAAATTTTTTTTTAAAGAATTAAAAGATCAAAACTCACTGGTTCATAGACTAATACAGTAGTTTGCAGAATAAAAAATAAATATTTTTTTGAGAAAATGGTGATGATCCAGTCTATGTGTCTCCAAAACATAATCACATCAATGTCACGTTAATAAACGCATTACAACGATATACCAATGGTTAAAACTTAAAATCAAAACGAAATTAAACTTATCATCTCTACCTAAATAAATAATAATAATAATAAAAACTTATGTTAACTACTACAAAATCTACAACTTACAATTTTTAACAGTTTTATCGAAAAAAATGTCGAGTAATGTATTTAGAAACGTAAAATAGATAACATAATAAGCAGAAATTTCACAGAAGTTTTCGATCTTTTTTTTTTCACGTTTCTCTACTTCCAACTAATTACAGGTTTATCAGCAGTTGGAGTTTTATATTCAGATTCAAAAGGAAAGTTACACACGGCATTAATTCATAAAAAAGGAGAAATATTTTTAAGTGCAGGAGCTATTGGAAGTCCTCAACTTCTCCTTTTAAGTGGGATTGGCCCAAAATCTTATCTTTCATCTTTAAAACTACATGTCGTTCACCACCAACCACATGTGGGCCAATACATGACCGACAATCCCCGTTTTAGTCGTTCTATTATTTTTCCATTCCAGTTACTTGCTTCAACAGCGCAAGTGGTTGGAACATTAGAAAAAAACATCCATTTACAATCATTGGCCAGCCCTTTACCATTTTTCCCTTTACCATCTTATGGTCTTCTTCCTCCTCAATCCACTTCCATCACTTCAAGCTTAGTTATTTTTGTAGGTAAATTTGCTAATGTTAGTTCTAAAGGGTGGCTTCATTTGAATAATTCTTCCACTGATGCGAAGGAGAATCCTATTGTTAGATTCAATTATTATTCACAGCATGGTGATCTTAGTAGATGTGTGAGTGGAGTGAGGAAAATGGAGGATTTGCTTAAGACACAAACTATGGAAAGGATTAAGACACAAGATTTGGAGGGTAATAATGGATTTCAATTTATGGGACTTCCAATGCCTGAAAATTTGTGGAATGATAGCTCTGTTGAAGAGTATTGCAAAAATACGGTGGCTACTTATTGGCATTATCATGGAGGATGTTTGGTTGGAAAAGTTGTGGATGATAATTATAAAGTTATTGGAATTAAAAATTTGCGTGTTGTTGATGGCTCCACTTTCTCCGACTCGCCAGGAACTAATCCTATGGCCACCCTTATGATGTTAGGCCGGTGAGTTTATTTTTATTTTTATTTTTTACTTGGTGGATCTCTCAAAATATATGTGTGTGTGTTTGGTTTGGTTTTTGGTTTAATATATAATATAAACAGTTTGTGTTTTGAACCTTGATACCTGTTTATAAGAAGCATTTTTCTAGTAAAAAAAGATGCTACTTATTGTTATTATTTGAAATAAATGAAGGGCTTGGAAAACTAATTTTTAAATGATTTATAAGATCAGCATAATGCAATTTATGCATTATTAGTTTTTTTCAAAAAGATAAAAAGAAGGAACCCTCCACTATTACCTGAACCTTTGCATTATTAGTTGAACTTAGTTTTTTCTCTCTTTTGCATTATCTTTTATTTCCATAAACTTACAAGTTCTAATTTGTTTTGCAGATATGTTGGCCTTAAAGTAGTGCAACAAAGATCAAGTTAAAAGTGTAAAACAAGAAAGACTATAATATATATACAAAATAAATGATGAGAGATTTAAATCAGGGACTTTTAATTTCCTTACTAACATATGCTTAAATGATTAAATGATTGAGTTCACTCATTTATCATTGCTATTGGAGCATATGGTCCTGAATCCTTGCCTGTTTCAGTCAATAACCATTTAAGATGTTTAATAAATGTTCTTTTTCGTTTACATTATATTTTGGAATTAATCATTCTTTTATTTTTTTTGTTTCTATTTTCAGTCAGTTATAAAATTTATGTACAAAATTAATTTTTTTTTTAAATTAAAAAGATTTTGTTTCCTAATTCCATATTTTTTCCAACTTTTGAAGAAAATGTTACTAAATTTATTATCAATGGAGAAAATTGTTGAAAATATTTACAAATATACTAAAATTTTAAAATCTATCAATAATAGATATTAATAAACACTGATATTAATATGTACTGACACTGTTTATCATTGTCTATCTATATTTATTATTGATAGAATATAAAATTTTGGAACATTTTATAAATATTTGGTTCATTTTTTAATATTTGAAAATCACATTTCATTGTTCTAGCTTTTGTACTGATCATAAAATTGACTTTTATTACTATACAAAACTAGGTGTAATTTATACATGGACAATTATTTTTTCAAATAAACTAGAACATATAACTCATTAATATCTACTGCAAAGAAATTAATGGCTTGAACCAACACTCTTAAATTCATTGACTAAAAGGCTGAAACGTCCCCACAATTCAATGCTATCTAACCATTGATAGCTTGGAAAAAAATTGTAGTCCATACCGGCCAATTCATTAATTGAGTCCTAATTATATGATTTATTCATTTACTTATTGGACTCTATATTACTCTTAAATGTTATTTTTTGTGCGTGATAGGATGGATTTTGTTGTCCAGATTTAGACCAAAAAATTTAAAATGGTATCATCTACTATAAACTAGCTTTAGTGGAAGACCGAGTTAAATGCACAGTCAACACATCAGTTTCTCAATTATACAGCTCTCAGTCCGATGTAAGAGTAATCGGGGGTTGGAAGTTTATTTGATTACAATGATATTAAATTGCATGAAATAATTAAAGCTCATAAGAGTTATGAATTCAAGTGAGAAATTCTAACTTGAGTCAAAAAGATAAAAATATTTGTTCATCGAATTCTCATCACCAAACTTAATTTATTGCTTACAGCTAATCAAATTAATTAGAGAAGCTAATTATTTAAATTATCCTAAATGATAAATGGGTCCAATTTGAAAGCATGCATATATTCGAATTATCCTAATCACATTAAGATTTAGGCATACTTAGATGGAATGTCTAGTTTTCTCAAACATTCAGCATCCACTTATAAAATTCATCTATATTTAAACAGCGAAACATTACATTATGTGTACTACTTCTATCATTAAAATTAGAAATCTTATTAACAGCTTTGATGATAGAAGTAGTACACATAATGTCAAGCGCAAGGGACATGAAGAAAGACGGATATGCTTGGAGATCATATTGTTGGGTTTTCTTGGACCCATCTCTCTATAACTCTTAAATCAGTTGTCAACTCAACAAAGAAACTGAGTTCAACCCCTTGAATTTTCGTGTACAATTTCATCATTGACCACTAATTTGAGTGTTGGAGTTGCTTTGATTAACATAGTGTTCCAGATTTTGTGTTTCTGATCCACATTCCCAGATTGCTTGAAAAGTTAGTTTTAGAAAAACATGAAGGCAATGAGCTAAACCATTACATATATAAAATTTATACACTCTTGATTCTATTTGTATGCAAAGATTAAACTTCTAAATAATGTCTGATCTCTTTAAGATTTTCAAGGGTACATCCCTTTTGTAGTGGGGAAAAAAAGGAAAGAAAAAGTACAAGTTATACAAACCAACTGTTCCAAATAATAATAATGTGGATTCTTTTTAGCATGAACTAATTAATGATTGGTTATTAATAATTATTTTTTACAATTCAAGTAATCAAAGTATTAACTTTAATATTTTAGATTTCATATCAGAATGATACAAGGAGCCCATATAGTCAATTCGAGTTGGATGAAGTGCGCATGAAGCTTGCTGATTTTTTGGGTGGCCACATTTGATTTATGGTGATTATATTTTGGGTTAGATAGACAAGTTTTGTTGATACTGGATATAGGTGTGATATTTTGTTGATATACTTGATATAGATTGGTGAATTAGTTTAGTTGATATTTTGTTGATACACCTATAGTTAGGCTACACATAGATGGAAAGTTTAGGCTGTTGTTAGCAAAGTTAGGCTAACTACATGTATATGTATATTGATATATATGTTAAAATATTATTAATTCTTTGATGGAAAAAGTTTAGTTCATTCAATTGTTTTAATGTGTACTTTAGCACATTTGTACGTGTACTCTCTTGCTTTACTACGTTCGGCTTCAAAACAGGTGCACGAAAGATTATGAAAATATTTTAAAATATATAACTTTAAAAAAAGATGTGTCAAGAATAACACACATTCTTGACATGTAAAAAATGTCAAAAAACCTCATATACTTGACGTTTATAAACTGTCAAGTATTATTCTACTTGACGCTTAAAATCTATCAAACAAAACCACTCTTATTTTTGACACTGGATTACTTGACGAGTAAAAAGCGTCAAGTAATCTCATATACTTGACGCTTTTTACCTATCAAGTAAACTGGCCTTACATGACGCTTAAAAACAGTCAAGTATACCTTCGTTATTCTTGACACTGGATTACTTGACACATTTAAAAGCGTCAAGTAAACCTTTACTTGACAGTTTTTAAGCGTCAAGTAAAGCCATTTTTGTAGTAGTGGATTAATGTTGAGACCAGCTGCATTCTCAAAGAGATGAATAGCAAATTGTAGATTTATGATGTATTCATCATTATCCTCAACAAAGAGGAGGATATCATCTGCAAAGAGAAGATGAGCAGGATTCAAACCATTAATAACAATACCTTTAATCTTATTTGAATGCTCCAAATGTTGAAGAATTCTACTAAGATAGTCCATGACTATAACAAATATGAAAAGAGAGATGGGGTCTCTTTTTCTAATGCCTCTGTTTGGAATGATGTTGCCTATGGGCTTGCCATTAATGAGGATGGAGTATTGCACAGTAGATATACAAGCTTGAATCCAACTCCTCCATTTAATTGGAAACTGTTTTTTCATAAGAACAAAGTCAATGAAATTCTATTTGATTTGTTGTCGAAGGTTTTTTCTATATCAAGTTTGATGACGAAGCCTTTGACTTTTTTGGTTTTCTAGTAATCAACTGCTTAATTGGCCATAAGCATGGCATCAGTTATTTGTCTCCCAATTGACAAAGGTCATTTAGTTGCTGGATATAGTGTTAGGAAGACAGGTTTCAGCTGGGAGGCAATTGTTTTGGCAATAATTTTATAGAGAGATGTCATGAGACTAATAGGCCTATAGTCAGCAGCAAACTTACATTTCTCCTTCTTATCAATTAGGATATAAATGTTTTATTTATGTTTCTATTGATCACACCATTTTAAAAAATCCTGGAACACACCCAATATATTAGGCTTAAAGATGTTTCAGAACTTTTTATAAAAGTCTATAGTAAAGTCGTCTGGCCCTGGGGCTTTGTTGCTTTCAAAAGAGTTGATATCATCCTTGATTTCATCCACGGTAAAAGGGGCAATGAGAGGGGATACTTGAAAGTTGTCAATAGGCTGCCAATACCTTCATTTGTGTTGAAATTAAATAAGAACCCTTTTGTTACATATATCTGAAATTTGATTTCTCCGTCTTCTAGAATTGCAGACTTTATGAAAGAAGCTAGTGTTCTCATCCTCTTCTTCAAGCCAAGTCCTCTTTGCTCTCTGAGCCCATAATTGGGCTTCCATAATAATATGGACAACAAGATCAACTTTCAGAGCTTTTCTCCTATGACTATCAACCTCAATAAGAGAGTTTTGTGATTCCAGAGAATCAATCTTATCAATCTCGGACTTACAATCAATATCTATTTTAGCAATCTTATTCTTTTCATGTTGCCACTTTTTGACAGTTTTAGACAATTGTTTGAGCCTACGCATATAGGCATATCCCAGGTGGCCCTCTTGAAAGGTGTTGTTCCACTAACATAGAATTCTACTATGAAGATCTTTCTCAGCCAGCATGTTGTTGATTATTCTAATAGGCATTGGCCCCCAAATGAGATTACTTGATTCAAGGACAATAGGGAAATGATCAGAAGTGGCTATAGTCAGAAGCTTGCTAAAGTAATTAGTGAATCTATTCTCCTAAGCAGATGTATAAAGGAATTTATCAAGGTGAGAGAGAACATGATTGGCTCTAAGGTTGGACTAGGTAAACCTACCGTTGATAAGGGAAGGGTCAATCAAATTTTGTCTCTGCATGAACGAATTAAATTTGTTCATACTGTATTTGGCTGGGTTGGTAGATGACGTTTCACTACTTCATCTAATCACATTGGAATCACCAACAAGAAACTAGTTGGGACCATAAGAAGAGGCAAGGTTTGTAAGCTCCTGCCAAAAAAGTTTTCTCTTCCTTCTGTTGATCAGATCATAAACAATGGTGAACCACCAATTGAAACCATAAGCTTCAACAATATTAGCAAATATAGAGAAAGGATCTTCATTGAAGTTGATCACATTGTGTTTGGAATCATCCCACATAAATAAAATACCACCCGATATGCCTTCAACTTTTTTAGAGAACCATTTAATACTAATAGAACTTCAAACAGATTTCACCAAAGATTTTTTAACATATGAAAGTTTAGTTTCAGTCAAGCATACAAAATCAAGAGAATAAGAGAAAATAACATGTTTTATTTGAGCTCTTTTATGGGGAGAGTTTATCCCTCTTACATTCCAACAAAAGATTCTCATGGAGAACTATTAGTCCCTGATGGTTCTACGTCATTTTCATCATCATTAACACCTTGTACATGGGTTCTTGAAGTGCTTTGATAGTTTTCAAAACTAGGAGTAAGTTTGAGGTTGTTATTCTTGAACCATAAAATGAACTTTTTTTTTTATTCTTCCCACTTGATATATTCTTTTTCTATCCAATTTTCAGCTCTTTCAATTTCATCTTCGTTACTGACCAAAGTTGACAAGCTATCAGGGATAATATCAGATTGAGTTGATGAATGTTGCATTGGTGTTGCCATAATTGAGTCAGGACTAGATATGTATTCAATGTCCACATCATTTGAGAGAGGTGAAATATTTCCAATATTCACAGTAAGGTTGATGCCTTCAAGTTTGATTTCATGGGGAACTATTGTCTATTGATCTTCAGGCTTTGTGACAGAAAAATAACTTGTGCTATGGATTTAGCCCTATAAACATACCTTGGACTTTTCTTTCTTTTCTGGGCATTCTTATATGGTGGAGGGCTGAATTGAATTGGCTTTGGAGGGTTGTCTAACTTGGGGTGACTAATTTGGTTTGAAGATGAACTTTTTATCTTGATGGGCCTTGTAGGAGCATTTTGAGATTATAATAAAAAGTTTTGTTTTTTTGGAGAAGGGAAGCTAACCTTTCTCTTTAGGATATGATTGTAAATCTGATTGATTTGGTTCTCCTCATAAACCATAATGTCTTTTTTCTTGTCAGTGTTTGTTATTATGACAGATTTGAGCTTGCCACCATAACATATGCACCCATCAGAATTATCAAAGATGATGATAACATTGTTTCCTGAGCTTTCAAATTTCGAATTATTAGGACTTTGCTTCTTTTTCTAGTTGAAACTAGTCGGAGTTTTGGCTTTATCGGTCTTCTTCTCTGGTGGGTAAGCAACATAGCCATCAAAGTTGAATTGTTCAGCTTTAAGATTATATTCATCAAAATCACTGGCAACTTGGCTTATAAAGGTACCATGTATACTTGCATTTCTTTCTTTTAACCATCTTCATTTAATAAACGAAATAGTATGGACAATGAAAAAATTACCTTTCTCATCCATAACATTGATCTGAGCTAGAATAAAGGTTGTATAGTTGTTTCTCACTTTCAACCTGACTTCTATGAGATCAGTCTTCCTCCATGTTTCCTTTGATACTTCCACTAGCCCTCTACATGCTTCTCCAATCTAATTGTAGGAATTAATATTCCAGGTGTGTAGAGGTAGACCTTTGAAAGTCGTCCAACCACCATAGCTCGGCACCATTTTGGGATAGGCATGGTATTCTTCAGACCACATTTCAAACTTAACAAAAAATTTGCCTACTATGGTCCATTCTTTATTATCGCATAAGAGTCTCATCTATTCTTTATCATTGAGAGAGATTAGTGCCCTTTGTACATGGAAGGGTTGGAATGTGAGATATGATTATGTTTTCCTTTTGAGTCTGTCAATAATTTTACCTTAATCATCATGTAGGTATCTCCTTGTAATAACAATTGATTTATCTCAATCAATCGAAGCTTCTACTTCCTCTGATTTTTTGGTTTTTCTAACATCATCCAACAAAGAGTTTTTAGAGCAGTCACTCTCAGATGAGCTAGCGTAGCTAGAGCTATTAGAAGAAATGACCTCGGCATATGTTCGTCTTTTACTTTTGGGGTCTATTGAAGAGTTTAATGTGGATGAATAATATGCCTCCTTGCTTAGTTGACCTGGCTGATAAACTCTAGTTTATAAGGCTATCTTGTAGGAAAGCATATTCAGAAAAGCGTACCACCTCGATCGGTCAACACTTTCAGGAATCAAAATACAGTCTTTTCTGCCTCTATCATCTACTTTGAAAACTTCAGCAAGATTACCTTTTTTGTTATGTGTCTTGCTAAGCCACATGTAAAAACCATCTCCTCTAGTTTCCTGAAAGAAGCAATTGTTCCTTGGGGAATTGATTATAGCCTTTAAGGCTTTTTTCAACCATTCAATTTCTTCAGGGTATGTCACAATAGTGAAAGACTTGTGGTGGCTGAACTCTGTGATAATAAAACGAATATTTCTTGACTTTTTGTCTAAATTAAGTCAGAGTGAACTCTTTCTTGTCTACATGGCATGTCACACCCCGTTCTAGGTTTTTCCTCTAAACTAGATCATGGTGTGAATCTACTTCTTCAAACATTCTTTTCAAACGTAAGATTTATAAAACACTTTTTTAATAAAAACCTATAAAATTTCGGCAGCACTTCCCCTAAAATACGAGGTAGCCAAACCTGAAAAGGAAGATATTTTCACTTTGATAAGTATAAAACCAGACTTTTGATACTACAACACAACAAGTGTGTCTCACCACACACATCGAGACGGTTCCAGAGTTTCAAGTAGAGTTTAAAGTTCAAACTAGGTATTACATACTAAAAGATTACAATCTAATGAGAGATCTTTCAAAACACGAGTTCTTAGTGTTTCTCTTGATATGACTAACCACCCCATACAAAAATTTAACTGTATACATACAAAAATGAAACTCTACAAGAATGATGGGGGTTCAATCAACGCTTGGTCCTGGATCGCTACCCGGAGGGAAAGAAAGCATTGAAAACGTAGCCTGAAAACTTAGTGAGTGGCAAGTTATTAGATGTCAAAACTTGTGAAACATGTTAAAAAGAAAATGTGTAAACATGTATCAATCATGCAATAATAATCAAAATATCATCATCACATAGTACTATAAGCCACACAGTAAGCCGACAAACCTATAACCGACCCAACCATGGCAAGGCGCCTAGATATACGACCGAGCATAACTTGCACATGATCAAAGAATCATGCGGCCAGACCTAACTCACACATATTTAGTACTCGGCACTATAGCAACCTCCATCCAATTCGGCTATGGTAGGACACTAAATACATGACCCAAAATAGCTCACACGTGATACATATCCACAAGGAAACACGCAGTCAAACAGAGTTCATGCATATTTAGCACCTACCATAGTAACAACTTCCATCCAATCCAACCATGATAGCATACTAAATACACGACTCGAAATAGCTCACACGTGATTCATAACCACAAGGAAACACGCGATCAGATGGAGCTCATGCATATTTAGCACCTACCATAGTAACCATCTCCATATCTACTCCTATGTGCATATAGAGCCACCCACTATGGGTTAGCATGAAGCCATATCTCAATCCTCCATCCATATCCTCACCTAGGCTTAGGTTCTCGAATCTTTGGTCACGACCTCTTTCAGTCCCTGAATCTCCTAACGACCGTAGGTGGGGCTACGAAAACACATTAGGGTAGCTTATTGGTAGATCACCATCATTCATAAAATCATGTATTTCATGCTTAAAAGCCAAACATGGTCAAAAAAAACACATTTCCATAAAAGTAGTTCCAGTCCTTAGTCATCAACACATACTTTTAGAATAACATTTTTATAAAAATTCTAAATATATATACACATACTTAAAATCATCATGAATAAACGCATCATCTAAGTATAAATGAAAACATAATTGTAAAAAACTTAAACAATGGTAGTTCCTAAGCGATATTGTAAGATAACATGTATAAGTATAAAAAAGCTTGAAAACAAATCACTCAAAGTCAATAACTCGATCCCCCAGAGTTATATGCTTTCCTTATAGTAATTTAGCCTAAAACAACGATCAAAGTCTCTTAGTTATCTTCACAAGGCACAAGGCTACAACTAGGTGTAAAGTACTTCATAAGGCCACCAAAATCTATTTGATGCTTCTAAGATCCTTGATTTTACAAAGCGCCTAGGATTAGACTAAACTTTTCACACACGAATCCTTGGACTCGAAATCTAGATACTTAACCCCATGAGCAACCAACTTAGCTCAAATTCAACGAGTCTTTCATGTGGATACACTTGTAATAGAGAAACTTTCATTAGAAAATATAAATAAAATTTATCTTAATTAATTAATTTCTTTTTCTTTTTTACAAATGAGAAACATATGATATATTTGGAGTTTAAGTAATTAAAATGGTTTTTTTTAAGGTTTGTTTTTTTATTATAAAATATTCTACATATGTCTAAGAATTTATTCTTGATCGAGAGACTAAAGAAATTCTAAGCTATTTAGTATTTATGTTGCCATTATTCTACTTTAAGAGGAATAACATCCTTTTCATGAAGTGAACTTTTCAATACCTTTTTTAGTTATGTAATATACTATATGTCGTTACATCTTAACTATTCATTTCATAAGTATCAAATTAGTGTTAAAAACCTTTAAATTAATTGGGTATTTAATTTTCTATATCTAAAATTATTATATAAATGCCTTACCTACCTTAATTAGCTTATTTTCAAATACAAAAAGTTCTTTAACTTTAATCTTTCTTTTATCTATATTTTCTCATATGTTGCCACCTTTGCTCTTTTAAGAACAATTGACTATTTTTTTTTTATAAAAAAAAGTATTGTGATAAAAGCCAATAAGATCTCTATCGATTTTCATAATGGATATGGTATTGTTCATTTTGAACGTAATTTTTATGGTTTTTCTTTTGGTACTACCCAAAAGATCTCATATCAGTAAAGATAATATCCATTATATTACCACAAGTCAAACTTGAAGGCTTCCTAAGATCACTCAAACTGTTCATGTTTCAAATATGTAGAAATAACACCCTACGTCCTCCAAAACTAGAAGAAAGTCCCTTCTTGCCTCTAAGATTCAACTTTAGAACCCGAGTCTTATGAGTAATCTAATCTAAATGCTTAGATTCAATGGGCATGTAAGAATTCAAAGGAAATTCACTTAAATTACTCCAAAACTTGTAGTTCTCTTAACTTCAATGAGCAACACCCTATCCACCTTCTAAGTTTAAAATCAACCATCCACCACTATGGTTTACTCGATACTATCATTAAGATTATATGGGTACTCTAAGATCGACTCCAAAAAGCTTAAAATCTTATCCAAGTTGTGCCAAACGTCTACTTTTGAGCTTTCAAATGGCTGAACAGTGGCTCAAAACTCTTCTAAAACTCAAATCTAGTATTGAAAAGTAGTGGGTAATGAGAAAATCAAATCGAAACTCAATGGGTATTAAAAAAAACACCTAAAAGACAACCCGAAACCAAAGGAATCTTACTCTAAGAGTTGGATCTGGATGAAGAATGGAGACAGATCGATTGGCTTGATCTTCGACGTTTGCGCACGGCGGCTGTAGGAGAGGCATCAAAGAATCGGTTTATGACTAGTGTGAAGGACGACGTGGCTGGGTTTTGTCGTCAACGTGCAAGTCGTCATCTGGTGAGTCGAGCGGCACATCAATGAATGAAGAACAGAGCTGCACGCAGATGTCAGATGATGCAGAGTAGACGAGCGACGTAGTTGGTGGTTGGCTAGGTGGTGGCGTCGACTGGAGGAGTGAAAAAGAGAGTGGACGGCAAAAGAAAAAATCGAGAAGATGGTAGGGGGTGTTCGGCTTCCACGAGAGGGACTTTCCTTTTGCTCCCTTTTCTTTTCTTTTCCTTTTAAAAAAATCTACTAATAATATAAAGAAAAGAACACGATGCCCCTCTTTTTAAACTAAATCTATCTTGTTGCCCTTAGTTTCCTTCTTTCAACATCTAAAAAAATATTCCTTATAAATAAATAATTAAAATAAAGGAGAACGGAACGGAACGAGAGCTTGCATCGCAATAGTACGAGAATTGCTTTGAAAAAGACATTGTGAGGGGAAAAGGACAAAGATACAAGAACGACAAGAACATGGAAGAATAGGGAACCAATGGGGGATAAGGAAGCTAAACAGGGTATATGAAGAGATAAAGACAGCTATGGAGAAATAAATTCAGATGGGTAGATTTTGAGTGGTTGTTTGGGCGGTGCAAAGGCTTACTGACGGTGTGAGTTAATGTCGTCGAGAAGGGGGAGTGGTTTACCTTTTCTCTCTTTCTCTTTCTCATCTTTCTCTATGTTGAATCAATAGCTGAAGTTATTTTTTAACTTAATAACTTTTTCATTATACTAGTGAATACGTCAGGTGAATCATTGGTTTTCAATTATTAATTAATTAGATGTGACATTTGGCATATACTTCTACTATGAGGTGGAGGTTTGATTTTCTATATATTGTACTAAAAAAATATTAGGTATATTTTCTATCTTCTATCTGCTGTACTAAAAAAATTATTAAGTATATTCTCTGGTACTATGCACAACAACTGATATATGAGAAATTTAAACTTTCAACTTTCAATAAAAGAATACCTAAATACCTACCCTCTAAGTTATGATCGTTCCATAACTATCTAGAGAATTTCTAAGATTAAGGTAGTGGTGTAACATTTTTTTCATGTCACCTAATAGAACTGAAAAGAGGCATATCTAATTCTAAGATTTTGTGTTTCTATTTGCCTATTTTCTAGATCTTAAGCATATCAATAGTAGACTCAGGCATTAATAACATAATGAAGCTAAATTGTTAATAATGTTTCTAATTTTAAATGTAGCACACATAATGACATGTTTTTACTGTTTAAATACACAAGAATGTTAAAAGTGGATGCTTAATGTTTGAGAAAAGGTATTGATTGCTAGAGAGAGGAAACTGTTGGGTTCATTTTACTTTTTAGTAAAAGACCTAATTAAGGCCCATGATGGGTAATTGGTGAACAAGAAGAATATAGCATGTCACCAAGTTGTGATTTAGTAAAATGGCAAAATCGTTTGTTCTTGGTGTCTATTGAAGAGTCTAATGAAGTCTCTAGCTATATGCATAAAATACAATAAATAGAAATTTACAAAAATCAATAATACTCTCTAGCTATATGCATAAAATAGCAACTACTTTCTAAAACTAAATAGAACATAATTACATTTTAATAAACTATGAAACATACTTACCTCTGCATACTTGTCTAATCAAAAGCAAAACACTTCATCTTCATTCCCCATTTTTTCTTTTTCGATTCTTCATCTTCCATTTCCAGTTTCCAATT
This sequence comes from Cucumis hystrix, assembly GCA_025688845.1. Taxonomy (NCBI): domain Eukaryota; kingdom Viridiplantae; phylum Streptophyta; class Magnoliopsida; order Cucurbitales; family Cucurbitaceae; genus Cucumis; species Cucumis hystrix. The sequence goes on from CM046887.1 coordinate 13,881,586, forward strand.
TCATTCCATCTTTTTCAAGCGAGCAAACCCTAATCTCCACTATCCCTCTTGTAAGATATAGTATCCTTAAGAGTATTCTTGTTGAATTGTAAAGATTAATTATTGTGAGATCAAAATTGTATACTCGCTCTTTTTAGGGAGTTTTCTTTTGTGTGATTTATAGCTTAACATATAGTAACGGTTGGATCCTAAACCATGGAAAGGGTCGAGTTTGCTCTTGAACCCGAAAAAGAAGAAAAGTTGCAATTCAACTCTAATACGTGGAATGAGTCAAAAGAAGATTTTCGATCAAAATCCCAAGAGGGTTGTGCTTTGGAAAGTGGATGTAGGTCGATTTTGATTGAACCACAATAAAATTCTGGGGTATTCTTCCCTAACTCTTATCTAGTTATACTTTTTTATCAAACACAAATTTTACATAACCTAACTAGGATTTTTATTAATTTAATTTAAAAATTATCTAATTAGTTTAATCGACTGACAAGAAAAATAACAAAATAGGAGGTTCACTTTGGATAAATGAAAATTTTATTTTTAAACTGATAAAATAGCAAACAGAAAAATCTAAAAAAAAAATTGGTGAAGCAATGTCTTAAATGCACCTACCTCAGTGAAAAACTAAAATCATAAATACAATAGTTCAATAAACTCCAAATACCCTATAATAATTAAAAATAAAACTACTTACACACCCAAATACAATTAAAACCTATGAATGATCTAAGACCTGCAACCTACTCTGTAAGATATCGCTCGCGCTTGGCTAGACGTAGCTCGGCTTGAAAAAACTCGGATTGAGATGAAGAGGGATGAAGACAGAGCTAGACGACCAGTGAATGAACACCGAAGGCATCGACAACTTAGATAAAGGGAGACGGAGACAGAACCCAACAGAGGACGAAGACTCACGGTAAACAGTGGCGGACGAAGACGAAGAGGCTCGACAGGAAGATACGCGATGAAAGAGCTTGAGGAAACTCATATTGAGATGGAGAGGGACAAAGACAGATTAGTTGGACGGCCGGTGAATGACAGTGGAGGCTTCGGCAACATTAGACAAAGGGAGACGGAGACGTCAACCAGCAGAGGACGGAGGTGGAAACCAGAATAGTGGTGGATGGAGACGAAGAGGCTCGACAAAAGCTGCACGATGAAAGGAGATTGACAATAGTGACGAAGAAGAAGGTGTGTACGGCAGTCAAGCATCGATTGACGGAGGCGAGCGGCGAGATATTTGTTGAACGATAGTGGCGGACGAACGAAGATGGCATTAGTGTTGCAAGGTTTTCTTTTGTGTGAAGGAAGAAGATGGAGTGCATGTGGAACAAGGGGCCTATTCAAAATAATAATAATATTATTTATTATTATTATTTTACTTTTCTTTTTCTTTTTCTTTTTCCTTTTCCTTTTCCTTTTCTCTAAAAATAAGTCTAATCTTCTCTCATCGTTAAATTCCTCGACAAATCTTCTTTTTAACTTCTTCCTGAAAATATAATATACTTCTTTAATCTATTATATTATCTCCATAATATAATTATTATTATCCTTCCATAATTTAATTATATATACACAAATATATAATTATCCATAATTCTTTAAACTTCACCAATTTAATTAACAAATATCATTCAACTTAAATCAAATCTCTCACAATACCAAAATTCTAAATTTTAATAATTAATTAAATATTCTTTTATTGATATCTATATATTTTTGTTATGAACAAATTGGATCTGTTTGTTATCATCAATGAGATATAACTTTTAAGAGCTGTGTATTTGAATTCTAAAGAATTTATGGTTTGAGTATGTCGAGATTTTTTGTCAAAAGATTTATTAAGAATTCTTTTTAATATATGGAAAGATAGAGTTGTTATTATTCAAATAATTGATTCTCTTATATTTTAGGAATCTGGGTGTGTATCTTTTAATTAATAAGTTTGGGAAGATACATACATAAAAATATATATACATGTACTTGTTGGAATTTATGTCCTAAAACTCGTAGTTTGTAATCATATTCTATTCAATAAGTCGTTATTAATACTGTAATTTTAAAGCCAATAAACTAAAGTCCCAAGGCTATTTTTATGTAAACTTGAACTTTATGTAGAGACATAAACGTAGATCAAGTTCGAGTAAATAGCCTAAATAGTCTATAGTATACGAATACGGTTGGACGCCTTATTCGGGAGATACTATTGATGCAGCCCATTTTGTAGTTAGTACAAACGAAGTGATCCTAAATCGTTCATGTAGAGACATGGAAGTGGGGGCATCCTATGTAAAGAGTTTACATAAGACTGGAACCATGAGATAGTCACTTTTAAGTTATAACACCGTTAACTTTGTAAAACTGACTATTTCGTTTATAGATATCCAATGTAACTTAATCTTAATCCTGAGCTAACTATGGACTTCTGTTCACACGAAATTATCCTTAGATCTGTATAGGTGAGAGCAGCTCAATGGCGCTGGCCCAATAAGCCTTCCATTTCAGGGGTAAGATCGGGTGGATAGCTAGGGACATAGGGTGCAAGACGGAATTCACTCCTACCCACTCTAGGGTTAGTAGATAGGTTATTCCCTTAAGGACTGAATCCAGGTCTTGAACAAGGGGCCCCACCCTCTCATTGGCCCGAGAGGGATTCGGTTTAAAGGTTGGACCTTAAACCAATTGTTCAATAGTGGATCAGTGGGACTTAAGGAGAAAAGATATATTCTCGGGGGTAAAACGGTACTTTGACCCAGCCGAGATTATGAACAACCTGTGAAGGATTAGCTTACTTATCATGGTCATATCACATGGACACAAATATATCTATAGTGAGGGGAGTGCAACTACGGGACTCTAGTGGAATGACCCGTTAGTTAACGAAGGTTGATTAACTCGGTCTAAAAAGTTTAGCCAGTTAATCTCGGATCGTTGGAGCCCATGATCTATAGGTCCATTAGGTTCCCCCGCTAGCTCATAAGGAATCAACTTAGAACATTATGATGAAATAATTTGAATTGTTCAAAATAGGTAAAGAGAGAGAAACCGATAAATATATTTGATATAGTCATCGGTTATAACTTAAGTAGAGCTTCATGTTTAAATATGATTTAAATATCAATATGGAATCATATTTGGAAGCTCGGAATTGATGGAAAAGGTCAAAGATGTAAAAAGTCAAAATGTTGACTTTTGACTTTGAAAAATCAAACTTTGACCGACTTTATATTCAAATATGATTTGAATTTTGAAAAAATGAATGCGGATTCATACTCGGGAGATTTAAATTAGTCAAGACGGATAAAATGGTAAAAAGTCAAAATGTTGACTTTTGACTTTTTTAAATGTCAAATTACCATTTTACCCTTGGAAGAATATTGCATGTAAATAACAAATGGCTTCATGCATGTGAGACACCTACTTGGTAGTATGCCAAGTGTGGAGAGTGGAAGCTCACTACATGCAAATTTTGCATGTAGTTTGCTTATAAAAGGAATGGATTGGAAATAAAATCAAGGGTTGTTTTTTTTTGTTGAAAAAATTGATTTTGTAATTTGGAATTGCAAAATCAAACTAATTTTCCTTTTACTCTCCAAAAGTTCTCTCCACAAATTCTTCCTCCTAAATCCATCTCTCTCTCTCTATTTTTCTCTACCATTCGAGTCCCACAACTCGGTTCTAAGTCCGGAGATTAGCGGGTCAACACTAGTGGTAGTCCCGATTTTGATTTTGTGAGGAAATCGTGAAGAGCACGTGAGAAGATTACGATAATAGAAAAGCATCAAGGGTGAGTTTTTCTATTAACCCTATTTTGTTTCTTTTTAGGGTTGTGATGCATGTTAACCACTAAAGTATTTAGTTGTAATTAGAGTAAATTTTGATCCTAATTCCGCTGCGCATGTCCACCGTTTCCAACAGTACTAGTATATATATATATATACATGTACTGGTATATACAGACAGATTGACTGTTCGTAGAGGTTAACGACGAAACTGGACTTTATCTGAACAGACTTCGACTTTCAAGCAGTTCTTTTGAAGGTACAATAGTTGCCTTCTGATATATGAATTTATATTGAAGATAGTCGGTTCATATGATGAAACATTGAGTGATAAGAAATATGAACGAAGACCACATGATTGAGGATTCGATTCACTAATTCATGGGGAGCCTTAATTTGTCTTTGAAGAGATTTGTGATTACCTTCAGGAGGAGCCTGAGTTTATTTTAAGTTATGGTGATAACTTATCAAAGTAGCTTTAGAATTAAGTTATTAACTTTTAAATCTCAATAATATTTCTTATCTGAACAAAGGAGCTCCCCAGATGTAAGTCAAAATTTTCAAACTAGGTTACCAAAGCCTTCTGATACCATATCCGAGTTGGGCACGCGGTAGTGGCGACAGTGGTGGATTCGAAGACAACTAGGCACGAGGGATTCTTGCTGCAGAAGCACGATGACGACTAGGCAGGGTGGTGGATTCGAAGACGACTGGGCACAACGATGGATTCGAAGACAAATGGGTAGGAGGGGTTTCTTGTAGGCGAAGCACGACAGCAACTAACTTGAGGGATTAGTTGCAGGCACGACGACGACTGGGCACGATGATGATTGACGGCTGTTCGGAAGTTGATCGATCTAAGGTCACAGATTGAGAAGAGAAGGAAAGAAATTGACTTGGAGAGAAGAAAAGAAAAATTGATACCGTGGGTCTGGATAGAAAAGAAAGTATGAAAGAGAGGGAAATTTGCTTTTTACAATCTAATTTAAAAAAAAAAAAGAATAATAAAAATGGGGAGGATCATTAATGTCAAGTTTTACAAAATAAAAAAAATTAAAGAAATTAAAAATGGGCGGATCATTAATGTCGATTTAAAAGTGACATTAAACCCTTATCATTAATGTCGGTTTATTAATGATCCACCTTTTTAAAAACGACATTAAAGACAATTTTTCATTTTTTACCCCTGACACTAAATGTCAGATTTCTTCTAGTGGATCCTTAACCAACGTCAAGAACCAAGTCATATCTTTATCTCCAACTATCTTAAGAACATGTTGAACACCATTACTACCTATAGGCAACAAAAACTCAAAGTTCAATACATTACTCAAATTTTAGTACGTATCAAGTTCACAAAAGAATGAAACAATGATATCACTCCATCAACCAAAACACAATTTGTTTTGTAATCCACATATAGCACTTTTGCTCATCTCATTTGCCACTATGAAAAACAATAATTGCAAGCTTAACCATAACTACAATGAACTGTAACAATTTTGGGAAAATAAAAAACACTTAGTAAGTGTATTAGTCAACTACCACATATAATATAAGTACATTATTTCACTAATTATATAGAAAAACCGATACAAATTTTGTTTAAAAAAAACCATAACCAAACATAACTAAATAAAACAAAACTCTGCAAAGCCCCTTTCAATAAAAAAGATGAGGAAGAACAAATCGTAGCCTTAATTTCAATAAACAATAAATGTGAGCAATTCACAGAAGAAGAAGGAAAAAATGATGATCAAACTCCCTTACCAATTTTGGACACCAATTAGAGAAATACGTACGTAAGTATAAGAAAAAAATATTACACCTTTAAAAAAAGGGAAAGAAATACATACATAATTGAAGAAACAAATTATTTTTCTCGTAAGAGAAAGAATGAGAAAAATAGGAGAAGAAGACGAGGAGAAAACAATAAAAAAAGAAGTAGACGAAGAGGAGAAACCTAAAAGAACGAAACAAAAGAGAGAAGAGAATGATATATGTTGAAGAAGAACAATGGAGAAGAGGGAGAAGAAGATAAGGAGAAGAGAAGTAGGCGGAGAGGAGAAACCATGAAGAAGAACGGTGAAGAAGAGGAGAAGAAAACGAAGAAGTGACGGGGAAAAAGAGAAGGAAGGAGAAAGTTAAAAGAAAGAAATAGAAGAGGAAGAGAAAACGGTGGAAATTCATAGAAGGGCAATTTTGGAATAATGAAAAGTTTAAGATAAAAAATATCAACCAAAATTAAAAAGTTGCTATATATATTGCAAAATTGAAAAGTTTGGTACTGTTATTGCTTATATTTTTATTGTGTCACCAATAATACAAGTTTCCTTTATTATTCTGTTTAATTAAACTCCATTCATCCATAAAGTTTGAGCTTACCTCACTTCCACAATATATAATGCTTCTTAAAATTTTGTATGAGATTCTGATTACAATACAAAATGGTTATGCTAAATATTAGATCAAAAGAACAACTTTTCTCAAGATCTACACTAATGGCTACCACAAAAACAAACTTGACTAGAAACATAAAGAAACTAAATAACAATACATAAGGTTGCAACTTAGACAACACTTAAATTCAAAACGTTCAATATACAAACTTTTCTAATGAGGTGATAAAGTCTAAAATTGAATAAGGTTAGCCTTGAATATATATTTACAAGAGAAAAATATTATTTACAGAAAAATAAAGAAGACATATATCACAGAAAAATAAAGAATCCAACGATATCTGCAATTCACAAATAATATATGAAAAGCATATTTTGTTGAAGTTGAACGTCGATACCGATGTTTTTGACAATGTCCTCAACATATTACACTAACACATGTTGTAATTAAAGTTTTATCATTAATAAAATCAGCAAACTATACTGCGCAGTAACAATATATAACCAAGATAAACATAAATACTAGTATACTTAAGACTTCTAACCTGTTTTATTAAGTTTAAATATATATATGTTTAAAGATAATAATTCAATATAACCAATTTATTTTGATAAAGTTATTTGACGCAAACAATGTAATAAATTTTCTTTTTATATCTTTTCCTTGAGCCCACGAAGATTTTGTCAACACATAATTAAACATAAATATTACCTAAACAATTAACATCGGATGAATTCATTAGTTGTATGAATATATGGAGAGTTCTGATCAAATTTATAAAATAATCAAGATTTTCTATTTTATTTTTTTTTATTTTTAATTTAATTTTTTTATTTGCTAAAAGTCAAGTTAGTATAGTTTGAAATATGTATATATTTCAATTTTAAGATAGTCATACACAAATAGATTGGGAAAATATCAACAAATTATATGATAACAAACTATACAATTGTTCGTATAAATTTAGACTCTAAACTAATAATTATATTAATTTAAAAATTAAACTTTATGGTTGTATTAATTTAAATCGACTTTAAACTCTTATAAGTTGTATATCAATTTAAAACTTCAAACTTTCACATGATTATATCAATTCAAACACTCTTCATTATATTTTATTTAAATACACTTATAAAAGGTAAGGTTTTAAGTTGATATATTTATGAAAGTTGAAGATTTTAAATTGATATAATTATTAATTTAAGGTCTAAAAACTCTAAATTGATATAACCTCATATAGTTTAGTATTTGCTCAAAAAAAAATTCGGTGAGAAGCATTTCGTATATATATATATTCAATCAATAAGTTGGTGTAGGTTTAAATGGTCACTTCCACACGTTGTTGGTTCTTTATAAAAATTGGTTTTTATTATACAAATTGAATATATGAACTTTCATGGCTTTGTCTAACTAATTAGAAAAGTATTGGCTTTACACGTATTGTTCATAACTAAATGAAAATATAGTCACTTTTCTATGTACTTATCCATTCTGTACTATATGAGATAAGATCGTTGGAAAATCCCATTAGATCAATAAAAATAACACAGTACTTTTATTTGATAATAATTAGCGTGTGGAACACATTCTTGTTTTTTAGAAACTTCAAAAAAAGAACCAAGTGGTGGACAAATAGATATCTAATTGTGGAAATCAATAAGATTAGGTTTTGGAGTGTATATTTGGATTGATTTTTTGGATGCTTAATTTTAAAATTAAACTATTTTAGAAAAAAAAAATTAAGTAGTAGCAAGACTCAAAATAATTTTCAAAATATTGTTTTAAACTACTTTTTTCAAAAGTATTTAAACAAAAACGACTCTTTTGAAAAATATTTTTTTCTTTTAAGTTATTCATATCAAAGGACTATTGACAAGAACAATGAATTTTTCTAGTTTTTATTTTGTGTTAGTTGAGTTAGACTTGTGTCGTAGTAATAAAAAAGAAAATAATCGTTATATTTTAATTAAAGTTTCTCAATATAAGATTAATTACAAGATTATTAGAAGTTAGGACAATTGGATGAGGTTAATAATATCATTTTTCAGATAAACTCAAACATACCTACGTTTTGTTGAATTACTATTCAAAAATACATCGTGTGTTTGAAATACATTTTAATTTCAAGTGTTTAATATAAAAAACAAACTATTTTAAAAAAATATTTAAGTGTGATGACCCCATGAAATGACGCTTTGAAGTGTATTTTAACCATTTATAGAAAGAGTTAAAAATAAAAATGTATTTTTTAAAAAAATATTTTTATTAAAAATGTCAATCCCCTTAACTATCATCTGACTATTTATATATTATTACATATCGTTATTGCAAGAAATATAAAATATATAAAGTACATATAAAGTCAAAGGATCAAGAAGGAAATAATTATGGTTTTTATTTTTTATAAATAAGTGATATTTTTGTTTGGTAATCAAGATAGAGAAAACAAACCAAACAAACATCCAACAGCTATCTTACATTTCTTGTATTTAAATATAATTTATTTTTATTTTTTTCAAAGTATTAAACAATTTTTCAAACCATTCAATTTTAATAACAATGATTTTAGAAATTATGTGGACAGGGTGCTAGCAAGCGTTGCAGCATTCTCCTCGTGGGAAAAGGTAATTTGTTGACTTCACTTTTAAGTTGATGTTATAATTAAGCTCCGTTTGGTCCGAATTAGATCAATTTCATTACTAATAATGTCTTGTTCAATCGATTAAGTGGTTGAAACCTACGAAATAATCAAATAAAGACATTAAACCAATCAACAATTTTAGTGAAATTAGATAACACATTTTCAATCCAAATCTAAACGATTTTTTAAGATTATTTGGTACACGATCGTTTAGTTTGGCTACTTTTAGTGCGATCGTTTAGACTTGCCTATCCAATATCCCGACGATTTCTTTTTTCACGATACCTTGAACCAAATAACACATTAGAAAAAGACGATGGAAAGGAAAAGAAAAATTGCACTGAAAAAATGAAGGGCAAACAAAAATATTTTAAAAAATTCCCGAAGAAAAGAGAAAAGGTTATGAAAGAAACTTGCAAAGAAAAATGAAAACCATAAAGAGGAAGAGAAGAAAAACGATAAAAAAGAAAGATAAAATTGAAATATTTTTAAAAAATGATCAGGTTCGTGAGCTTTTTTATTTTGTTATGCGGGTCATAAATATTTTGTCGGTTCGTTATATTTATGAAAATTAACCTTATATATTTAACGGTTTAGATTCAAATGTAGCTGAATATGGCTAATTATTCTCTCCTTTATATCCAACATGCCTTGTTTCTTTTACCAATAGTATAAAATTTCTTCATGGTATTTTAGATCTCATTCCCCTTAAAATTTAGAGCTGTGTTAACAAAAAATAAAATTAAAATATCAAATGAAATCATAGTAAGTAAAAGAGAATAGTGTTATACAAAGTTAATAAAACCCAAAAGAAGAGTTGCCTTTATGAAAATGTGTGTGTAACAATTTCTTCTTTCGAAAACTACGTAAATCTTTTTTTAAAAAAATAAAACAAAACTTTACGTTTAAAAATTTCAAATATAACTAAATTAATTTAATACAAATTTACTTAAAAAATGGTTAAATTTGATCAACCATTTAAGCCACCCCTTTTAAAGATGAATTCATTCTTTGTTTTTTCCTTTCCATTCACTCATTTCTCTTTGGTTTCATCGATTTTGTTGGATCCTCCTTTCCTTCCAAAAAAATGGACGTATGCATTTAAATTAAGAGTCAAACCTTGTATGTATATATACCAACGGCTGTAAACTTCAGGAAACAAAAAAAGCTTGCATCCCCACATTTAGCTTCTGAAAATAATGGAGAATTATTGTAAGGCTACTATTCTCATACTCAGCCTTATCATCTCTATCTTTCAATTACAAGTTCACTCCTCGCATGCTATCCCCAATCAAGGTACTACGATTACAAATTGTTATAGAAAGTTATCGTCAGAAGAGGCTCACAGTTTTTCAACATTTGTAACATGTAGCCTTTTTTTTTTATTTCACATTTACCTTTGTCGATACTTATTTTGGTATGACTTTTCCTTTTTCAGATGTTAGCTACATGAAGTTTGTACATAATGCTACCGATTTACCAACAAAAGAAGAATATGACTACATAATTATAGGAGGAGGAACAGCAGGGTGTCCATTAGCTACAACATTATCATCAAAATTCTCAGTTCTCCTTCTTGAAAGAGGCAGTGACCCCAACATATATCCTTCTGTGTTGAATGAACAGGGTCTATCGAAGGCTTTTGATACAGAAGATGATGGCAAAACTCCCTTCCAACGGTTCATCTCGGAGGACGGCGTAGAGAACATTCGGGGGCGAGTCCTCGGCGGTGGAAGCATGGTCAATGCCGGGTTCTATTCAAGGGGACATAAAGAGTTTTTTGAAACTGCAGGTGTTGATTGGGACATGGAATTGGTGGAGAAAGCTTATGAATGGGTTGAAGAGACTGTGGTCTCACAACCGATTTTGAAAGATTGGCAATCTGCTTTTAGAACTGCTTTGTTGGAAGGTGGTATTGTTCCCGATAATGGGTTTGATTTGAGGCATCTTGTAGGTACTAAAACTGGAGGCTCTATCATCGATGATAAAGGAAATAGGCATGGAGCTGTGGAGCTTCTAAATAAGGCTAACCCCAAGAATCTTAAAGTTGCAATTGAAGCCACAGTCCAAAGAATCCTCTTCTCTGGTTAGTCCTAATTAAACATTTGGTTTACAAACATTTGTTTGTCTCCATTTCAATGTCTATCTTTTTTAAAAAGTAGCTAGGATTAGGTTAGAAATTATTTCAATTCTTCTAAGATTTTAAAACATGAATAAATTTAAAAGAATTGATTTTGACTAGGTTTTACCTCACGTGGGCAGGTATAATATGAAAAGTAGGCTACACTTGTTTACTTTCGTTATACACTGAGTTGTGGGATCCACCTTAAAATATACCATCAAACCATGCAATTTAATTGAGGATGAAACGGGTTGTCAATGGGTTGTCAATCTAATTGTAATTGAATTTTACGTTATGATAATTATCATTACATATATTTTGTTACTATACTAATTATGAATATGTCAAATTTGTTGTTTTAAGCGATAATGGTAATGATAATAATAACAATAAAATGTGTCAGATTCATAATTATAAGTAGACGTAATTAAAAGTAAAGTTAATTTTTATAAATATAACAAACCGACAAAATATTTACGATCCATGTAACAAAATGAAAAAGTCTATTAAGCTGACAATTTTTTTTAAATATTTCAGATTTTTCATTCATTTTCATCGTCTTTCTTCTTCTCTTCCTTTCTACGATTTTTTTCTTCTTTCCATCGTCTTTTTCTCGTTTTTAATGTTTTCATCGACAAATATAAAAGATCGTGAAAAATAATTTTTAGATATTGGATAACGAAACGATCGTGTACCAAAGAATCTTAAAAAAAATCATTTAGATTTGGCTACCCAAAGTTAAACGATCAAAATCTATGTAAAATCTAAATGATCGTGTACAAAAAAAAGATTTTTTTAGAAAACAATATAACTTGGGTCATTAGGTGCACTCAAGCATCACCACTAGGTGGGCACTAGGGGTGTAAGAATATGGGCTGAACTCGAATAACCCGGACTACCTAACCCATATTCTAAGGGTTGGGTTGCGTTAGGTTAAAATGTGGGTTGGGTTGAATTAAAAAAATTAATTTTTTTTTGGGTTGGGTTGAGTCTCGGGTTGGAGGGTTGAAAAATTCGGTTCAACCCAACCCAACCCAACCCAAATTAATATATATATATATATATATATATATATTTATATATTATTTATTTGATAAAATAAAATCTAAAAATTAGGTCTTCCTCCCTCTTCAATCTTCATCCCCTCGTGCCTCGCTCACCCTTCTTCACTGTGTTTGATTCTTCTCTTCCATCGCACATCAATCTTCAGTTTTCTCCTTCACAATCTCGCTGTCCACCTCCATTTCGTTAAAAAGTAGAAAAAAAAAAAAAAAAAAATAACAACACAATCCTACAACCCCCAACCCATAAAATATTGGCTGAGCTGGGTTAGGTTGGAAACTAAATTTGGGTTATTCGGGTTGTTAACCCATATAACTCAAAAATCTAGGTTGGGTTCTCCCAACCCAAGCGATTACATCCCTAGTGGACACCCTTTTAGCACCCTCATCATCTCCTATAAGATTTCATTCATTGAAGCACAAGGTACACAATATGTTAAAAAAAGAGAGACTAGAGATAAGCCCAAAGAAAGGAAGTTCAAGTAAAAGCATTACAATTTAGAGCAATAACAGTGGGGGAGTAGTCAGCGAAGAGTTTGTTTCCGGATGACCATTGGCCCCTGAAGTTGCAAATATTCTCCCAGATATTTGTTATGCTTACACAATTGTTGTTGAAAGTCCTGTTGTTTCGCTCCAACCAAATCGGCCATAAAGTAGCCACACCCATATTGAAAAATATGATACCTTTCTTATGATTTGTGTTTATCGAGCAGAGGTCTTTATAAAGGCTTTGACAGCTTTGGTTATTATTTTTCCAACCAGCATATTTCTTGATTTTCTCTCATAGAGAATTTGCAAAATTATAATGGATGAAGAGATGATCATCGAATTTCTTGATTTTCTCTCATAGAGAATTATACTAACCTGACAGAGGATACAACAATTACTAGGACTGATGCAATGGTTTTTTAGCCTACCTTGCAGCTTATCATAAGTGAATAATCCCTTTTGGAAGATAGACCACAAGAAGAATTTGCATTTCTTGGAATCTTTGATTTTAAAAGGGATTTGTATAGCAGAATATCCAGAGAATCAATAGTTGTGGCATCTAAATTTTGTTTAACAGAGTTTGCCGAAAATAAATCATTACCATTAATCGTTCAAATTGGAAAGTTTGGGCTCTATTTTGATTTGGCTAAGGGAGAGATGCTTTGATGGAGTTCCACAACTCTTGTTCTCTCTTAAGCAAAGGTCTTCTCGGCTTAAAGTCCCAGTCCTGAGTGGAATCATTCCAAATATCTTTGATGTTAGCATTTTGAGCTTGAGAAAGAGCAAAAAGTCTGGGGGCTGTCACTTTTAGGGGACCATTTTTACTTCACAGGTTGTGCTAGAAAGATAAGAGCTCTTCATTATTGATCTTCCAATCGATTATTTTAAAGCTATACCAGGCTGAACATTTGATAATTGATCTCCATAGAGCTTTCGTACTACTAAATTTTACTTCAGAAGGAAAAAGCTCAGATGGAGATTTGTTATGTTTGGCATCAATGAATTTCCTACATAAAGCAAGAGGTTCAGAACGATACCTCCAAAGCCATTTACACACATCAGAGCAAAGTTAGTATCAGCCATTTTAGTAATCCCGAGCCCTCTGTTTTTTGACATTGACACAATGGGCCATATGATTGGATGCAATTTCTTTGTTGTTTGCAAGGTAATATTGATAATCATGGCTACCTTTCCAGAGAAAATCCCTCCAATGTTTTTCAATCTTTTTGCAGACAGAAGATGGGGCTTTAAAGATCAACAATTGGTAAATGGGAAGGCTAGGTAATGTATAGTTGACGAAAGTGATTTTTCCCTCTATTGATACGTAAGAGTACTCCCAATTGTTTAGCCTTTTATGTATTTTCTCAGCAACATTGTCCCAAAAAGCCATGGAGCTAGGCTTTCCTTTTAAAGGCATCCCCAAGTAACTAATAGGCAGAAATTGGGTTGAAATCCCCCAACATTTGGCAGCAAAATCAACTCTTTCCTTGGAGACATTTATAGGAGAAATGACAGATTTTGATAAGTTGATATTGAGTCCAGAAGCTTCCTCAAATAAGTGGATTGCATATTGTAAATTTCTAAGGTAAAGATCATTATCTTCCACAAACATTAAAATGTCACCAGCAAAGAGGAGATGGGTAAGGTTGATATTGTTTATAGCAATACCTTTGATTTTGTTATTTTTTTTTTCAGATATATAAGGATCCGACTGAGATAATCCATAGCTATAACAAAAACAAAGGGAGAGATTGGATCACCTTGACAAATACCTCTACTTGGTTTGATTCTTCCATGAGGTTTGTCATTGATGAGGATAGAGTATTGTGTACCATTGAAACACAGGGCATAATCCACTCTCTCCATTTCATAGGAAAATGCTTTTTCATCACCATATAGTCAATAAATTTTCAGCTTATCTTATCAAAAGCCTTCTCAATATCAATCTTTATAACAAAGTCCTTGATTTTCTTGGCTCAACAGTAGTCAATAACTTTATTAGCAAGAAGCATAGCATCGGTAATCTGCATATCCTTTATGAAAGCCATTTGATTTTCAAAGATTGTATATGGTAATACAGCTTTGAGTTTAGTGGCCATGGCTTTTGCTATAATTTTGTATAAAGAAATAGCGAGGCTGGTGGGTTTGTAGTCAGTAGCGACTTTGCATTTCTCCTTCTTCGCAATTAGAGTGATATATGTTTCGTTCATATTTCTGTTGATCACCTGTTTTTGAAAAAATCATGGAATGCCTCCAATAAGTTTAGCTTGAAGATGTTCCTGAATTTTTTGTAAAACTCAATGGTAAAACTGTTCGGCCCTGGAGCTTTGTTCTTTTCAAATGAGCAAATGGAGTTTAAAATGTCTTTTTCAAAGAAGGGCCATCAGAAGAGTCTAAGCTTCTGTGCTGATGGGTTGTCATCAAGATTGTCAATGTATTGGGAGAATTTTCCATTGCTCTTATATATGTGCTAAAGTGATTTGTGAGGATCCTCTCAATGTCCTCATTTGTGTTGAAGCAAGTTTCGTTCTCATAAAAAATTTCAGAGATCATGTTTCTTCTCTGCCTTGCCGTACATATTTTGTGGAAAAAATTGGAGTTTTCATCACCTTCCATAAGCCAAAGCTTTTTTGCTCTTTGTGCTCAGTATTGAGCTTCTATAAGGATCAAACAACTAAGATTAGACTTTAATACTTTCCTTCTATCACTATCAGTTTCAGTCATCAACAGTTGATTTTTCAAGGCATCAATTTTGTCAATTTCGGCTCTCTTTTCTTGAAAAAATCTGTTGGTTCTTGGCTAGCAATCAGGGACTTGAAGGCGCTCTTTAGCCATTCCAGATCTCTTTAGGGTTTGTCGTGATTGAGAAGGACTTGTAGGGACAATATTTAGTGATCAGGAATCTGTTGTATCTTGATCTTTTGTCAATCGCCGAAGTGTATTGCTTTCTTCTAGTTTGGCAGTACCGCGGGAATATCATAGAGGAAGAGATCCTGAATTTTTTACAGTTAGTAACTTCCGGTAGTATCTGAAGGATGAAAAGGATGGGGTAATATATTGAAGGGGAAGATGTAAAGGTTGGTTAAAGAGATTTATGAATCTGCAGAGTTTGATTTGTAATGGTTGGCTGAGGTAAATGTTGATGGAGATAAATTATTAAGGGTTGTTTTGGCTGGACAAGTGTCAACATGGTGAGCTCGTTGGCGGCGAAAGGAAATTTGGAGGTCAAGAATGGGAAGTTGAGAGGGTTTTCTCTCTCATCTCTCTTCCAAGGAAACCAATCTCCCGAACCTCGTAAAAAAAATATTAAAAAAAAAACGCTATCTAATTTAAAGATCCACGATTAAATCTAAACGATCGTATATCGAAATAATCAAATCTATAGGATCGAAAGAATAGTTAAATGTAAACGATCGTTGGGTGTCAATTAATTCTGAGACATATTTTTGTATTTTTCATTATGAATTGTAGAGTTTTTTCTGTATTCAAAATTAAAAGATGCCTTAAAATTTCTGGACAAGTGTATTCAATTACACCCTTTTCCGATGTTTATCCATATCTGTCTCTTCACTCCCCTTTTTCACACATATATATCTCCGTTCTCTCCCCCATCTTTGCTCTTTTTTTATCTCCTTAACTTTTTTTCCTTTAATTAAAATTTTCTTTTAATACTCTATATGTGCTTTTTTTTTTCTTATCTTTTTTATGTTTTCATTTTTATTTCTACTTTTAGTACAGTATCATATAATTCTATTTCATAAAAAAAGTTATCCATCCTAGTAAATATTGTAAACATTTTATCAATAATAAACATTGATAGCTACTGATATACTTCTATTAGAGACATTGATAGATAGTGATAGAAGCCTATAAGTAGCTAGCATTGATAGAATTTAAAATTTTTATATAATTTATAAATATTTTAATTTGATTTGCTATTTTTAAAAATACCATTTAATTATTAGTAATAATTATCATTAGTCAGTATCAATAATGTTTAGCATTAATAATCAATAATATTCCTACTAATATATATAGTAACAAAAGTTTGTTATTACTTTTTTTCCCTTTTATCCCCATAATTTGTCTCTAGAACATTCATATTTATAATCTATATCCATATCAGCCATAATTAAAATGGTAGGATTTTTTTTCTTTAATCCATTATAAAAAAAATGTGATCAAACAATTTTAAATCAGTTTCAAATTAAGGGGTGCCCAAATAATGTATTAATTAACTCCACACTTTTTCAAATGTGTATTATATTATGAACATGCAGACTTATCAGCAAATGGAGTTTCATATTTAGATTCAACAGGAAAGTTACACACAGCATTCATTCATGAAAAAGGAGAAATATTTTTAAGTGCAGGAGCCATTGGAAGTCCTCAACTTCTCCTTCTAAGTGGGATTGGCCCAAAATCTTATCTTTCATCCTTAAAACTACCTGTCGTTCTTCACCAACCACATGTCGGACAATCCATGTCTGACAATCCCCGTTTTGGGACAAACATTGCTCTTCCATTCCAAGTGGTTCCTACATCAGGAAAAGTTGTTGGCATTTTACAAGACAATATCTATTTCCAATCTCTTGCTAGCCCTTCACCATTTTTAGTTCCACCAACTTTCAGTCTTCTTCCTCCTCATCCCACTTCAATTAATCCAACCTTAGCCACTTTTTTTGGGAAATTCTCGGAAGTTCATTCTAAAGGCTCACTTAAACTAAATTCCTCTATTGATGTGAAGAAGAGTCCCATTGTTCAATTCAATTATTATTCCCATCCTGATGATCTTGCTCGATGTGTTAAAGGTGTAAGAAAATTGGGAGATGTGTTTAAAACTCCAACAATGGAAAAGATTAAAACCCAAGATTTGAAGGGTAATAAAGGATTTATGTTTTTGGGGCTTCCATTGCCGGAAAATTTGTGGAATGATAGCGCTGTTGAAGAATATTGTAAGAAAACGGTGGCTACTTATTGGCATTATCATGGAGGATCTTTGGTCGGAAAAGTTGTCGACGGTAATTATAAAGTGATCGGAACTGAAAATTTACGTGTAGTTGATGGCTCCACTTTCTCTGTCTCGCCAGGAACTAATCCTATGGCCACTCTCATGATGCTTGGCCGGTGAGTACTACTTTATATTTATTCACATATATATTATTTTTATTATTTTATTTTTGAAAAATTTTGGTGTATCTTTACGGTTCGGAGAAAATTCAAATTTAGTACTTATAACTAATAATTATAATTTAGTCCTAACTTGAAGGAATGGATACACCATTAATTCATAAAGGAACTATATATTTATAAAATTTTATTAACGATATATAAGGCTTAATTTTAACTGTGTCCCTTCCTAATTTCAACCTTAGAGACAAAATTTGTAATTAAAATTTTTTTTTAATCATTTTCTAAAACTTTAATTATTTACTTTTCCATGGATTGGGTGTCTACTAGGTTTTGTTCCATTCACCTATTTAATATTTTAAAACTTTTACAAAGTTAATCAGATATAACATTATTAAGTTACTGTCTTTAACAAAACAATTTAAGAGATCTGAAATGGTAGTTTGAAAGACAACAAGACACTTTTAAACTTAAGAATTTGAATATAATATCAAATCAAGTAAAAACCAATAATTTTTGTTTTAAGAATTCAACTGTTTTATTAAGATATATAAAAAATAAAATTAAAAAAATATGGAAAAAAACATAAAACTAGATAAGATATGTCGTAGTCAACGAAGGTTTAGAGTCTAAAATTGAAATTATTTTTTTTCTCTAAATTTCTTAATTTAAAAAAGTTAGAAGTATTTTGATGTAGAAGAAAAAGAAATCTTGAAAAAATTTGTATGTTTTATGTTTGTATTTTTATAAATTTTGTTCCTTTTAATCTTTGTATATATCTGTCCCTTTAATTAGCATCAAAGGATTACCACTGTGACCAATTACCATTTGAAAAACATAAACTCATATTTCATACCTAAATGGGAACTCTTTGAAACAAATCAATGGACTACATTTTAAATAATTAAATTAATTAAGTGTTGTACTAATAAATTGTTTGTTGAAAGAAATGAGATAAAAATGAAAAGGAACTAACATAGTTTTTTTTTTTTTTGTATTTTTAAAAATAACAAAATTTTAGATTCTAATACTGATAGTCTTTTATTACTATAGCATATCAATAACTATCAGTGATAGAATTTGTTATAGGTTGTAAATATTCTGTAAAGTCTACTATTTTTAAAAATTCTCCTTTTTCTTTTTTCCTTTTTTTTTAAGATCAACGTTTAAAGGTACATTTAGAGAATAAAATTAAAAGAATTAAAAGTATATTAGGGATAATAGTAGATGTTTTGAAAATATTGAGATCAAAGTAGATCAAAATTAAGCATTATAATAATTATCTATAGCTTAATGATTTTTAAAAAATAAAATATATATTGGGGCATTTTTAATTAATATAGAAAAATAAGTCAAAATATTTACGAAACATATAACAAAATTCTATAAATATTTATTATTGTTTATTTTCTATCTCTGTCTATCATTGATAAAGAGTGAAGTTTTGCTGTATTTTATAAATATTTTCAGCAGTTTTGTAATTTATAATATTTTTTATTATATTTTAATATGTATTATTTGGAAACTTTAAAAAAGAAATTGTTCATCTTTTATTTCCATAAAATAACAAGTTCAAAATGGTTGTGCAGGTATGTTGGCCTTAAGACTGTGCAACAAAGATCAAGTTAAGAGTGTAATTAAACTTGGGAAACCATGATTGAAATTAAAGTTAGTGCAAACTAATTGAATCAGTCTTCTTTGTGGTAGTGCTTCCTAATTACGAGGGAGGTAACCAAAAGTTTTATAGGAAATGATCATTAAGGAGAATTTTAAAGCCACTAAATATAAGTTAATGTGTTATTAGTATAGTTAGAAATGTGTTAAAATGGCTAGTCTAGCTTTTATTTATCTTAAAAACACTCGTAAATGTTTCTATGTCATGAATATGTAAGTGATAATTGTTGAAAAATATGTTGAACGAGATTTGTGAATTTAAGTAATGAGATTCTGTGTTAAGAGAATACAAAGATGCATCAATGGTAACGAGGGTTCTATAGCATGTTTGCAACTACAATTGTGATTACTTTTTTGGAAAAGACACGTTTTGGATGAGGAATATCAGAAAGCACCCGCAACAGACCCCGACGAATTCATTGATCAAGGCCCTACATTAGTTGATCATGTACAAAAGAAAAAAAAAACATTTAAATTTAAAGGTATTGTTGTCGGGGAGTAGTTTTTAAAGAGTTTTGCAAAAAATGACCATTGTGTAGGGATAAGATCCCAATCAATTCGTGAAAGATTAACTTGTTGTTATTGGTCTATATCTGTGAACACACAAATATATCTACAGTGAGTTTTTAATTATTGAAGTGTGCACACAGTTAAAGAATATTGATTAATGTAGTTAATGAGTTTAACAAATTAATCTCATATCTCGTTCGAGCTTCAAATATGTAGGTCCACTAGGTCTCATTCTGGCCTAGTGCATAAAGAATATTGAGGTTATTATATAATTTGAATGTAATTTAAAATATTCAAATTTACTTGGAAGAATTACTATAACAATGTTTACAGATGATACATTATAATATAAACTTTATATTTTAATTAAAACTTTATGATTCAAAATAAAATTAGTAGAGAATTAAATATTTGAAAGAGTTAAATATTAAATTAATAAAATATGAATTAGATTCATATGAAAACTATAGGCCTAAGATTAATGTGTAGTATATGCTGATAGAGTTGGAAAACGCAATCTTATTCCGCTTAATTCGAGATCGTTCTTTGATTTTACATTATTGATTGGCTATTTTATAGGTTTTGAGAAATTTGAAGGTGAAATGTGGTGTTAATGTCGGTTTGGAGCTAATTTGGACAAATACGAAGTCGAATAGCATTAATCAAGGCAAGCAGGTAAAGAAAAGAAGTCATTTGGTTTTTGCCTTGCAGCACCGCAGTGCCCGACAATGCCATGTGCAAAGTTTTAAGCCAGAGAAGATAATACACCTCAGAAGCTTTTAACGTATAACACCGAGACGATCCAAACCATATTTGCACGCATTCGTCAATTAGTGTCACGGTGCTGCCCCTGACATCACGTGCTGCTTTATTATATATATATATTGTTTTTCGGCCCCAGCCGAGGGGAGACCCAATTCCAACTGTTTCTCTTCAGTTTTCTCTCTTCTTTTTTTTTGAGTGCTTTTTTCTTGTTTACATTCAAGTCAAACTCAAGAATCATATTGATTCCAACAAACTAATTTCTAACTCGAGGTAACCGAGGGGGTTTGAGCTGGAATTGATAATGCAAAAAGTAAATTTGTAGAGGAGAAAAAGTAAAGCGAAGAAAATTATATATTAAAATAATATAGCTTAGGTTGTAATAATTTCTCCCTTATCCAAAGAATTCATTCATTGAGCTATCCTTACGTATCTAGATGCAACCTTCACCTAACCAATTTAATTACTTCAAATAGCTAAATTGTCCCAAGGTTTTAATTGTTCCAATTCAATATGATTAAGCATGAAATATTGAATTTTCCAATAGCATTAAGTTATGAAGATCCTTTAGATGAAATGTCTAATTTTCATACGTCTAATTGACATTTAATAGGTTCAATCCCAGGTTGGGTTAGAACAATGCACATCAAGAGAGAATTACAAGCTAACCTAACCAATTGCTTCTAAACAAATCGTATCTAATTGTGAGTCAAAGATTTAAAGTAAAGGGTGTGGGAAACTCTTATTAAAATAGTTATCTCTTATTGTAAAAGACATATAGCTAAATTTGTTATTTTTAACTTCTGATCTAACTAGAGTTTTAACTAAGAGACATAGGGAAGTCTATAAATACTCTACATCTCTTTGATATTTCATACACAACAAAAACTGAAAAGAAATAATACCTTGCTCCCAAAGCACAGTGGACGTAGGCATTTGCCGAACCACTTTAAAATTCAGGTGTTCATCCTCTCCTTCTTCCTCTCTTCATCTTCTCTTCATCCCACCATCATCTAAAGGACACCAAAGAAGAAAACCAGAAATTACAGTAAAGAAAGAAAGAAGAAGAAAAGTCTTGAGAGCTCCTTCAATCTTCTGTAAACATAGATCTACAAGTAAGTGAAAGAAAAGGGAAAAAGTAAAACACAAGTAAGTACAGAGAGAGAACTCACCTTTACATGCAATTAGGTGGCTTCCTTATGTCCATACAAGTGGCAACCCCTTCAAATTGGTATCAGAGCCTACATAAAGATTCAAGAAAGCTCCAAGAATCACATTCTTGATTTCAAGAAACTCAAAGATGGCAGTAGCAATGTATGATATTGAGAAGTTTGATGGTAAGGGAGATTTTACCTTATGAAAAGCCAAGATCAAAGCCATAGTCGGCCAGTAAAAGGCATTGAAAGCCCTCACGGATCCAGAAAAGCTACCTAAAACAATGACTCAAGAAGACAAATAAACTATGGAGAATGCAGCCTATGGTGCCATAGTTTTAAACCTAAGTGAAAATGTTCTTAGGGAGATCATTGGTAAAGAAACAACTTATGAAATGTGGACAAAGTTGGATGAAATCTACAAGTCCAAAGATCTACCTAATCGTGCATACGTAAGGGAGAGGTTCTTTACCTTCAAGATGGATGGCAACAAATCTTTGACAGAAAATCTTGGAGAATTCAAGAAGCTATTTTCAGATTTCAAAGAATTGGGAGATAAGATTGGTGATGAAAATGAATCATTTATTCTACTAAACTCACTTCCAGAAGCGTACAAAGAAGTAAAGATGGCTCTCAAATATGGAAGACAAAAAATCACCACAGATGATGTAATTTCAGCAGTAAAAACCAGAGAATTGGAACTTAATTCATTGAAAGGAAATCAAGCAAATGGTGAAGGTTTGTTCTCAAAAGGGAAAAGCAAAAACAACTCAAAAGAACACAAAAATCAGAAAAATAAATCAAAGCTTGAATGCACATTTTGCCACAAGAAGGGACATCTCAGACAAGATTGTTTCTTCCTAAAAGAAAAAGCAAAATCAAAAGAAACAAAAAGAAAAACAGCAAGAAGAACCTAAGGTAGAAGCATCAGTAGTAGAACAAGCACCGTTTGTGTATTTAGATGCCTTAACTATCTCAAAATTCAAACAGAAGGTAATAAAGATACTCATGATTGGGTACTTGATTCAGGGTGTTCATTCCATAATACACCATTAAAGGGATGGTTTACAACATACAAAGTGTGGAATGGAGGCCTAGTATAAATGGGAAATGACAATGCTTGCAAGATAGTAGGCATTGGATCTGTTACACTGAAGTTCAAAGATGGGACAACAACAGTTCTTAGGAATGTGAGGCATGTTCCATCCTTAAAAAGAAACCTAATTTCCTTTGGCATGCTAGACTCCATAGGATGTGAATACAAGGGCTCTGCTGGAAGGTTTGAAATATTAAAAGACTACAAGGTTGTTCTTGTCTGTTTAAGAATCAATGGACTCTTTCTCATCAAAGAAGTGTCCATGAACCATGTTGTCCTAATTGTTTCTAATGATATGCTAGCTGAAGGGGATTTGTGGCATAGAAGACTTTCCCATATAAGTGGAAAGGAATTAAAAATGTTGTCAGGACAGGTAATTCTTCCTAAAGGAGTGACTGAAAAGCTATCTTTCTGTGAGCATTGTGTAGTTGGCAAGTCTACAAGACAAAATTTTCAAAAGGATGATCACAACACCAAAGCTATTCTAGACTACATTCATTCCGACCTATGGGGACCCTCACAAATATCATCTTTAAATAATTTCAGGTATTTTCTAACCTTTACTGATGATTACTCTAGAAAGATTTGGGTTTATTTCTTAAAGTCTAAAGATCAAACTCTAGGAAAATTTAAAGAATGGAAAACCATGGTAGAAAAACAAACTTCTAAACAAGTTAAATGTTTAAGAACTGATAATGGTTTCGAATTTTGTAATGAAGAATTCAATAACTTTTGTAAAGAACATGGAATAATGAGGCATAGGACTGTTAGATATACCCCTCGACAAAATGGTGTTGCTGAAAGGTTAAATAGAACCATAATGGATAGGGTTAGATGTCAAATGTCTAATGGTTTAATTCTAGAAAAATTTTGGGCAGAAGCTGTTTCTTATACTGTTTACACCCTTAATAGGTGCCCTCATCACTCTACAAACTTTCTAACACTTGAAGAAAAATGGTCTAAACATCCTCCTAATTTACAAAACCTTAGAATCTTTGGTTGTATAGGATCTGTCCATCAAAGTCAAGGGAAATTAAAACCTAGAGCTATAAATTGTATGTTCCTAGGTTTTACAGAGGGAGTTAAAGGATTTAGAATGTAGCATCCTATAGAAAAAAGGTGTATAACTAGTAGAGATGTGGTTTTTAAGGAAGATACTATGTTTATGCTTGATAAACCTAATGAAACACTTGATCCAAATTATAAACTAAATGAGATTGAGGTGGAGCACCCACCAAACCATGAATCAAATAAACTTCCTAGTACCATTGAGGAAGAAATAGATTCAAGTATCAATCTGCCACCTACTCTAGAAGAAGTTACTCAAGAAGAAGAAAATTTATCAAACTATTCTTTGGCTAGAGATAGACAAAGAAGGACTATTGTTCCTCCTTCTAGATATAGTGAAGCAGATTGTGTAAACTTTGCCCTAAATGAGGTGAATAATCTAAATGATGATGAACCAAAAACATTTGATGAGGTAGTGAGCTGCCCTAATGCTAGACATTGGATATATGCCATGAATGATGAAATGGAATCACTCACTATCAATAATACATGGACCTTGGTAACACTACCTAGAAATTGTAAGACCATATCTTGCAAATGGATCTATAAACTTAAAGAAGGAGTTCTCGACCTTCAACCTCCTAGATATAAAGCTAGGCTTGTAACCAAAGGCTTTACACAAAAGGAAGGAATTGACTATAACAAAATATTCTCACCGGTTGTAAAACAAACCTCCATAAGAATGTTATTTTCATTCGTTGTTCAAGAAGATTTAGAACTTGAACAACTTGATGTTAAAACAACATTCTTACATGGTGACTTGACTGAAGACATATACATGAATCAACCACAAGGATACATTGAAAAAGGTAAAGAAGATAAGGTATGTTATCTCACAAAATCCATCTATGGTCTAAAACAATCATCAAGATGTTATCACCAAGATGTTGGTACAGAAGGTTTGATGATTTCATATCTAAACATGGTTTTAATAAAAGTTCCTATGACAGCTATGCATTTATAAATTCAAATTCCTATTCTTACTTACCCTTGTATGTAGATGACATGCTACTTGCAGTAAAATCAAAGTTTGATATTAAAAGAGTAAAGACAAAGTTTGGTTGCTGCTTGGGTTATTGACTTTACAATAATATAGTAATACTTAAATTTATCTTTGCAATAAATAAATAAATAAAATAAAATTTTAATAATAATAATAATAATAAGGGTTAGTTGCATAAATCACAAACAAGCCTAAAATAATAGCATATATAACACAATGATAAAATAATTGCATATATAGCACAAAAAATAGTAATACACTAAAATATCCACGTCAAACTACCATTTTGGTCATTTCTTGTCAAATTTCTCAAATTAAAAACTACCACTGATAATTGCTGTTAGTGATATTTGTTATCACTGATAGCTTTCAATTTGAGAAATGTTTATTTCTGACACTTCTTCTCAATTTTTTACATTGAAAGCAATTACTAGTAGCTATAATTAGTGAATAATACTGATAGTTGTTATCGGTTGTTATCACTGATAGCTACTATATACGTTCAATCAAAATCTACTAGGTACATAAAAAAAATAAAGCACTAGATATCTTTCTATCAGTGTGTAACATTAATAGACACTGATATCTTTCTATCAATAATAGAAACTAATAAAAATGTATAAATGTATATTAGTGCATATGTTGTGATTTTACAAGGGTTGATGTGTATAATGTTGAATCAAACTCTATTAGGTACATTAAAAATAAAGCACTAGATATCTTTCTATCAGTGTGTAACATTAATAGACACCGATATCTTTCTATAAATGATAGAAACTAGGTAAAAACATATCAATGTATATTAGTGATAGACAATGATAAAAAGGTATCAGTATATATCAAAGATAATAATGATAATGAACTTTTATGAATGTTACAATTTGTAATCACAAGAAATGCTGATTTTAGAATGATAAATATTGATAGACATTGATGTCTTTCAATCAACATGTCTACCAGTGATAGAAACCAATAAAAACATATTAGTGTACTCTATCAGTGATAGAAAGATATTAATGTATATACATGAGTGTGTATACGTTTGCATATCATATGTTTCAATTCAAGGATGAATATAAACAAAAACATTGATTTTATTTTATTGATATAAGGATATTGTTCTATTCATTTAAAAACTCAATAATAGAACCAATGAAATAAAGAAAATACCCTTCATAAATTCTAAATGTAACTACATAATGATTCATCATTGATTAATTTGACAAAGTTTTCAAGTCCTAGAATTGTGACCTTGCCATGGCAACTACAATATCTTGCTGAACTACTTTTAGATTCACCAATCAATGAGATCTTTAGCTTTCTAGGTTTTCTTGCTAAACGTTTATGATAGGAGATTATGCTAAAACGCCATCATCTACAACTCTACAATTTGAACGAATTCTTGTAGGTCGAACACAATCCATATATTAACAAAAACGTGCTTGAATAATATTAATGAAAAACATAAGAATAAGTAATCGAAGAACAACAAGCCCATAAGAATAAGGAATTTCATGGAAATCCCAAACTTGATAGGTGTAAGTTCTAAGTTCAGGTTTCACTATGAATTGTTTACCACTAGCTATTACATTGAATGACCTAATAATAAATGAAAAATGAAAAAAGAAATCAATATTTATAAATATACCAAAAAAAAAAAAAAAGATATTCTATAAGAAGCTAACCGGAAAATATATGAATATAGTTGTAACCTATATCAATCATGGATGAAAGTAATAGAGATGATTTATTAGTGTTTATTAGTGATATAGTTGTAACCTATATCACTTAAGTGATAGATTTCTATTGCAAACTAATTTTAACTCAATACATTTTCAGTGATAGTGATGAAGTTTTTCACTATCTTTTATCACTTTCTACCACTGATAGAAAAGTGATAGAGTCCTATTGCAAACTACTTTTAACTCACTACATTTTCACATAATATAAAATTGATGAAAAGTGATAGAGTCCTATCGGTGTCTATCACAGATAGAAAGTGATAAAGCTCTATTGCAAACTAATTTTATTTTTAAATGAGTGATAGAGTGTTGCAAACTACTTTTAACTCATTACATTTTCACACAATATACAAGCGGTAGATAGATTTTCAAAGTCTATATCTTCACATAAAAAATGAATGAAAATAAAATTTCAAATGATATGTATATCATGGATCATTACATTACAGTACACAAACAAATTAAAACCAATGAACGAATTATATGTACAACTTCACAAAAAAAAATTGAACATCCCTGAAACCTATATAATTTACAGAAAATTATTCACAAAATTCAAATTAATTCTCCAAAAAAAAACACTTTAAATTTCAATGTCTAGTCACTGGTGATGGATGTGGAAACATAGGTCGTGAAAATATTTGTTGTTGTATAAGGAATTTCGTAGAAATCCCAAACTCGATAGATGTAAGATCCCAAGTTTATCTTTCACTATGAATTGTTTATCGCCAACTATTACATTGTATTCAGCGTTGTTCAATGGATAAACCTAAAATAAATGAAAATGGAAAAAGAAATCAAAATTTACAAATATACCCAAAAAAAAAACATTATATAAGAAGCTAACTGAAAGATATATGAATATAGTCGTATCAATCACCCATAGAAAGTGATTGAGATGATCTATCACTATTTATTAGTGATAGCAAGTGATAGAGTTCTATTGCAAACTAATTTTTAACTCAATCCATTTTCACACGATAAACAACTCATAGAAAGTGAAAGAGCTTTATTAGTGATAGAGTTTTATTGGTTTATCAAACTAATTTTAACTCTTTACATTTGCACACAATAAACGACAAATGTAAAATGAATAGAGTTTTATCATTGTCTAACAATTGGTAAAAGTGATAAGTTCTATAAATTTTAACCCACTACATTTTCACACAATACACACTGATTGAAAGTAATAGTCTTATTGCAAACTACTTTTAGCTCACTACGTTTTTCCACAAAATAGCAATTGATAGAAAGTGAAGAAGTTCTATCATTGTGCATCAGTGATTCAAAGTGGTTAAGTTCTTTCACTATCCTTGATCACTTTTTACCCTATTGCAAACTAATTTTAAATGAGTGATAGAGTCCTATATTGCAAACTACTTTTAATTCACTACATTTTCACACAATATAGAAATATTGATAGAAAGTGATAAAGTCCTTATGTAAACTAATTTTATTTTTAAATGGGTGATAGAGTCCTATTACAAACTATTTTTAATTCATTACAATTTCACACAATATATGACTGATAGATAGATTTTCAATGCCCACGTGTTCACATAAAAAAAATAATAATAAAATTTTAAATTATATGTACATCATTACATTACAATACACAAACAAAATACACAAACAAATTAAAGTCAAAGATGAACTAATTATATGTACAACTTCACAAAAACAAATAAAAATGAGCATCACTAAAATCTAAATAATTTACAAAAAATAATCCGGAAAATTCAAATTAATTCTCCAAAAACAACTTTAGTTTCAATGTCTATCACTTACAATTGAGCTATTGAATCTCATTAAAAAAAAAAAAACCAAGCAACATCAATTAATTAAAACCTAAAACATAGAAAAAAGAAGATGTAGCACAAAACAACAAGAAGAAATAAGAACGAGAAGAAGAAGAAAAAAAAGAAGAAATTAATATCTAGAAAGGAAACTGTCACCAGTGATGGGATGTGCAAACATCGACGGTGAAAATATTTTCCGCATGTGATGGATGCGAAAACACCAATTGTGGTGATATTTTCCACTGTGATCAAAACTTCGACCATCAACAAAGATTAAAACACAAATTAATTATGATCAACTCGCCAAAAAAAATATGAACAAGATGCTGAGAACAGATTAAGACCCGTGTTTGAAATCGAGGTATTTTGAAGAAAAAGGAATTTTGGAAAATAGGCGATTTGAGAATTTGCATTGAAGTTTTATGACGCGATAAGAATAATATGCGTTGAAGTCAGCAACATATAGGTAAATGTTTTGGTGTCGTAACGCGAGAAGAAGGAATGCAAAGAAAGTTAGGATTCTTAATTTTGATTAGACAACTAATGTCGTGTTGGGTTTAAGCTGTTAAGCCTATACATGCTAACAGAATCAAAAGGAATAATTAATTCAAAATTAATCATTTTCAAACAAAATATACATTCACAGTTGAAAAATTGGCAGCACACAATACAAGACTGGTAGAATTAAAAATGAAAGTTAAATTTGACCAACCATTTACATCATTACATGCATGCATTCAAATTAAGAGTCATACTTTGTGTGTATATAAATGTATATACCCAACAGTTTCATTAACTGGACGAGACAAACTTTGTATCCCAATAACATTTAGCTTTTGAAAGGCCATGGAACATTCTAGGGTTACCATCCTCATACTCAGCCTTATGATCTCTAACTTTCAATTACAACTTCACTCCTCACATGCTATCCCCAATCAAGGTACAAATTATTGCAGAATAAGTTTTCGTCACAAATCGGATGACAGTTTTACAACGTTCGTTACGCGTCGCCCTTTTTTTTTGTTAAAAAATTTCCTTCATTGATACTTATTTTGGAATGAACTTAAATTTTCAGATGTTAGCTACATGAAGTTTGTTCATAATGCCACTGATTTACCACCAAAAGAAGAATATGACTACATAATTATAGGAGGTGGAACTGCAGGGTGTCCATTAGCTACAACATTATCATCAAAATTCTCAGTCCTCCTTTTAGAAAGAGGCAGTGACCCCAACAAATATCCTTCTGTGTTGAATGAACAAGGTCTATTGAACGTTTTTGCTGCTGGAGATGATGGAAAAAATCCCTTTCAACGTTTCGTCTCGGAGGATGGCGTAGAGAACATAAGAGGACGAGTCCTTGGCGGAGGAAGCATGGTCAATGCCGGGTTCTATTCGAGGGGACATCGAGAGTTTTTTGCAAGTGCAGGCGTTGATTGGGACATGGAATTGGTTGAGAAGGCTTATGAATGGGTTGAAGAAACTGTTGTATCTCAACCAATTTTGAATGCTTGGCAATCTGCTTTTAGAAGTTCTTTATTGGAAGGTGGTGTTGTCCCTGATAATGGGTTTGATTTAAGGCATCTTGTGGGCACTAAAACTGGAGGTTCAATCTTTGATAATAAAGGAAATAGACATGGAGCTGTGGAGCTTCTTAATAAGGCTAATCCCACAAATATTAAAGTTGCTATTGAAGCCACAGTTCAAAGAATCCTCTTCTCTGGTTAGTGCTTGCAAATATTCCATTTAAATTATATTTGTTTTAAATGACTGGAGTTTTAATTTATACTTTAACGTAATCTCACGAGGAAACCTGTGCCAATGACTTTATATATTGTTCCATTGAGATAATTTTACCAACTCTGAGAAATTGTTTTCTAGGATTTAACAAAGTACATTTCTTGTTGAAGCAACACTCTTTCACAAGATTTTTGTGAAAATAAATTGAACTTGAAAAAGCTTACAAAAGGGAGAAATGTTTCCGACGTAAAAAAAATACTCGTGAAAAGTTATTCTAAAATGCATTAATTTTGAAGAAAGTCATATTTCGAGTTCGTATCATTTGTTCCAACCGATAATTTCCACAGTTTTTGATCATGTATTATTTTGACTCGTAGGTTTATCAGCAAATGGGGTTTTGTATTCAGATTCAAAAGGAAAGCTACACACAGCAATCATTCGCAAAAAGGGAGAAATCATTCTAAGTGCAGGAGCCATTGGAAGTCCTCAACTTCTCCTTCTAAGTGGGGTTGGTCCAAAATCTCATCTTTCATCCTTAAAACTACCTGTCGTTCTTCACCAACCATATGTCGGCCAATCCATGTCCGACAATCCCCGTTTTGGCACCAACATCATCATTCCTTTTCCAGTCCTTCCTTCTTCTGTAAAAGTTGTTGGAATTTTACAAGACAATATCTATATACAATCTATTGCCAGCCCTTTCCCAATTTTAATTCCCCATATTTTCAGTCTTCTTCCTCCTCAAGCCACTTCCATCATCCCAACCTTAGCCATGTTTGTTGGAAAATTCTCGGAGGTTCATTCTGAAGGCTCACTTCGATTAAATTCCTCCACTAATGTGAAAAAGAGTCCCATTGTTGCATTCAACTATTATTCACACCCTGATGATCTTAGTCGATGTGTTAAAGGTGTAAGAAAAATGGGAGATTTGCTTAAAACTCCAACTATGGAAAAGATTAAGACAAAAAATTTGGAGGGTAATAAAGGGTTTGAGTTTTTGGGGGTTCCATTACCGGAAAATTTGTGGAATGATAGCTCTGTTGAAGAATATTGTAAAAAAGCAGTGACTACTTATTGGCATTACCATGGAGGATGTTTGGTGGGAAAAGTGGTTGACGGTAATTATAAAGTGATTGGAATTAAAAATCTGCGTGTTGTTGATGGCTCCACTTTCTCTGAATCACCGGGAACAAATCCTATGGCCACACTCATGATGCTTGGCCGGTGAGTTTTTGTTTTTGTTTTTGCTAGTACAAGGATATGTGAATTGATTAAATTATAAAAAATGATTTTCAACTTTGTATTTTCGGTAAAAAAATTCTTGGTTTTCAAAATTGTCTGTAAACTTTTGTAAAGGTATTTAAAAAATATTCTTAAACTATTAATTTTTTTTCATAAATATCCTTATATTTAACAGAAATTCAAATCTTAAATATCCTTATATTTAAAAGAAATTCAAATACGTACTTTTATTAGTCCACCAAATTTCTTAGCAACTAAAACTTTAAGTTAAAACTATAGTTTTAATTTTTCGTCAATGTTTCAATATTTCTATCGATATTTTTATATTTCAATGAGTTTAATATTGATAGAAAAAAAATAAAAATCCACGAATCACAAAAAAATAAACATAAAAATGGTACTAATATAAATATAATATGAATAAAAAACATTATTACTTATTTGAAAATAATTAAATATTTATTTACTAACTAAAATTTATTTTTTATAATTTTTTGAAAAATATCCATCGAAATTAAAATTTCTATAAAATTAAGACTTTGATTTAACCATTAGTATCAAATTTTTAAACTTGGTTTAAAACATAAAATTCCAAAGAAAATTCTCCTTGAAACATAGTAAAATACAGTAATTAGTCAAATAAAAAAATCTCACACCTAGATTTATCAAACTATCACTTTGTGTTAATAGTCAATAGTTTTTTTTTTTTAATTTGACAATTAACTATATGTTAATTACAATAATATAACTATTGAGATTAGTTGTGTTTGTGGTCTATCACGATGAGAAAATTGATGACAGATTTTAATAAATGTGAGTATTTTTTTTAAAAAAAAAAATAGGTTTAAAGGTACTTATAAAAAATTTCAATATGTTATGGCTATTTTTGGAACAAAACTTTAACGATTTTCATCCAAAACTAACGATAAAGATATTTTTGAACCCTTAATGAAAGTTTAAGGGTATATATTTTTAAAAGTTTGAATATTGTTTACACAAATTACAAAGTTCAAGAGCATATTTTGTAATTTAGCCTATATATGAATTCAAACAACAAATTTTGTGGTTACTAGCCTACTAGGATCCCAATTGGCTAAGTGATTGTTGACCTGGTGAATAATTCTTTTTAAGAACATTTTCAAATATAACACAATGTGAACCAACTTTTTTTTGCAAAGTATAACAGAATTTAAGATTCTATTAATAATACACATTGATGGTATTATCTATTAATGTTTATCAGGGTATATAGGATGTGAAATTGTGTGTATATATATATATATATATTTGTAAAGAAAATTAAGTAATTATTTAACATTTACAATACTTTTTAATTTTAATTTTTATTACAAAACAGTTGATTTACCAACAATTTTTTAAAACGAAAGTAGTGTTTAATTTTCAAAAATTTAAAAAGACTAAGTAATTATTTAACATTACGTTAGAGACCTAAAAAAGTCTTAGACCTATATATTATTCACAATCCTACAAAAGGACTAATTATAAGCTTGTAATTTAACTAACCCCAGAAAAAAAAAATCCAATTAGTGTCATTGACTTTTAAATCACTTTTTTAATCCTCATAAGCCATTTAGGACTTAGAAATAATTTTGAAAAGTAAAAGATATTATCAAAAGATTACAATGGAGATCAATCTTAGAATTAGTAATCAAATATACAGGGACAATTTAAAATAATTTATCTATTAACAAAGTCTATCATATTAATATATACTTACACCATGATCTATTAGTACTAGGATTTGACTGACTTTACTATGTTTGCAATTTTTATAAAATATTGTGATACACGTTAATATTTTAAATCTAATTATTATATTTGTAATTACATAGATTATCAAAACATTGAAGTTTTTTCTTAGAAAGTAACACCATATAATATTTTCATATAAAGAAATAGGGTCATATGTTAAAGAAATAGGATGTAATTTGTGATTTTATTTTAATATTCTCTTTTATTTGAATGAACTAATAATTTCAAAATAATTTTGCAGATATGTTGGCCTTAAGATACTCCAACAAAGATCGAATGTCAAATAAATTAAGAGGCCAATTTTTGGTCAATGTTCTCGTTAGTTGTGCGTCGGCTGCGTCGATCTTGTTTTTTCTTTAATATATTTAATGTGTGTTTTATTATGATAGTTGTTTGTTCATATTTTTAATTGGTTTCTAAATATTTTATTCTTTTTTTCTTCTTATTCCCACTTTGTAGACTGTCCAACAACATGAATAAACTTATTGTTTTGTCTTCTCTTTTATTCATAAAATAGAGTTAGACTTCAAAGATAATTGAACTCGTTACCAGCTAATATTCTTGCCTGCGCAAAACAAGCTAAGCTAATACGGTAAAAATGGCAAAACAAGTTATTATAATTAAGTTATAGTACACATACTTTATTATTTGTGAAAATGACAAAAACAAAGTCCAACCCACACATATACAAAAGCTTGAATTTGATTATTTTTTTTGTTATATTCGCAAAATCACAAACCTTAAAGACATTTTTGCAAAATACCTAAACTGATTTGTCACCCAATACAATTTTCATAATTTTTAAAGACATTATTCTTTTACGTTTATAGGGAAAATTAAATAAAATATTGTAAAAATTATCTTGTCACTAATGTTCTACTGTTGAATAGAAGTTTATCAATGATAAAATCATTAACAATAATAAATTTCTATTACTGATAGATTTGTTATTAGTGATAAAAGTATATCATTAATAAACTCCTATTATCAGTGATAGACTCATATATGTTATGACGTTCCAAAATTTGACAACGGATTAATTGACGAATTCAATAATGTCAAAAGAGCTCAAAATTTCGTTAACTGAAATGGATATTCACTAGGATTAATGCCCAAAATTTTAATACACAAACCCGATTTTATTTATTGCAACACGAGCTTGATTTTAGTATCTTGGTTTTGTTACCTAATGAATGCCTCTATCAATGATAGAAGTCTACGATTAGTGATAAACTTATATTGGAGCTAGACATCTATCACTAATAGACTTGTTATTGAGTATAAGTCCTGCTTGATTCATGGATGATTAGCACAGAAAATGTATTATCTAGCTTTGCTTAGTTCAAGTTTTATATTATTTTATGTTCTTATTTGATTATTTGATAGGTTTCGAGCTTCAAAGAGGTAGAATCGAGCTTTACAAAGAAAATGAAGCTAATATGGACCAATTTGGAGTCCTAGCGAAGTATTTAGGCCAAAACCCCCCAAATTAATTGTGAAACAACAACTAAAATTAGTGCAAAATCTGGTCTTTTGTTTTCCTATGTCGTGGCACTGTCAGCCAGATACAAATCCGTAGCTTCGATATTTAGGTCTTATCTTTTGATTTCTATGGTCGTTTTAGGTGTATGACCATTTATTTTCTTTGTTTTTCTGCTCTCTCCATCCATCTTCAGCATTAGCGTTCTAGATTTGATTTTAATTTATCTCTGTAATCAAACAAAAAGCATATGGATGTAAGGCTAAGGTACAAATTTCTAGCTTAGGTCATTAGGATTCTTTCCCTACTTCATTGTTTGTGAGAGGCGCTTTTGAACTTGCTTTGATATATTAGATATGATTTGATTTTGATTTGATCCTTATTACAATGTATTATTGAACGCTTTTGGATTTAAGTTTATCGCATGAATTCATATACAAGATCGTGTGAAAATATGCTATCCATTTCGCTTAGTTCAAGCTTGCCTCATGATTTTATGATCGATTATTTTGGAGCTAATTCGAGCATTACGAAGTCAAATAGCATCATTCGAGGTGAACCGAGATAAAAACTAAAGAATAAGAGAGGTCTTTTTGCACTACAAGAAATTTGATATTTATTATGATCAATCGAATTACATATGTTCAATGTTGGATGGGTGACCATCTATTTAGATGTGTTATTAATGATATATGATGTCGGTCACCTTTTTATCGATTTTCCAACCGACATTATTGTAGATTTTAATTAATGTCGATTTTGACCTGACATCAAACCGTTTTTCCAACGTATTCTTCAATGTCGATCACTCCATCAAAATGAAATAAATTGTCTGACATTAAAGAGAGGTGCTAATTTAATTTCACTTTTGCTATTAAATGTTCGTCATCACATGCAATT
Organism: Cucumis hystrix; assembly: GCA_025688845.1. Lineage (NCBI taxonomy): Eukaryota > Viridiplantae > Streptophyta > Magnoliopsida > Cucurbitales > Cucurbitaceae > Cucumis > Cucumis hystrix. Next base: position 13,917,148 of record CM046887.1, read on the forward strand.
AAAAATATTTTTAAAAAATGATAAAATATTGAAAGAATCAATAGCACCGATTTAGATAAACCCACAGTTACCTGCAGAGGGTGCAACAATTAGAACAATTAGGTAGAGATATAGAAGGGACATAAGACATTGTTAACCAAGTTTGATGACACAATATCTACGTTTGAGAGGTCCTTGACCCGCGATCAAAAATTTTATTTCTTTGATATATATAAATCATAATCAAACTACTATGATTCTTAGCACAAAGTCTCACACTAAGTTTATTCACTCAGTACTATCAATGATACAATATTACAACAAGTAACACTATCATTAATCTATTTCAAAGATAGATTTGGCTAACCAAAATCTCTCCCTTAATCATGTTTCTCATCAATCAACATATTAAGGTAGAAAGCTGGAGGATCTCCCCCTTTGGATAAATTAGAGAGGATATCCTGATCCTATTCCCACATGGACATAACCACTTCAACAGTAAATAAAATAGTCTTGAGCTCTTCCTTCTCTGATAAATTAGAAACATCTTCCACAGCTCCTTCTGAGATAGAACTAATCAGTGCTCTTCCATAATTTTCACAATCACTATCTGAGGATGATTCATCATTAGACAAGATAGCTATAAATCCTTTTTTTTTTGTTTTAGATAGGTTGCACATTCAACTTGGTAATAAATAAAACCTTCACATTCATGACATTTTATGCTTCTGTCAATCTTGACAGATTGATCATTCCCTTGATCAACATCTCGTCTTCTTGAAGTATTAAAGGAACTAGATCAAGGATCTTAAACTGGAGTTGTTGGAGCTGTTATAGGTTCTTTATTTTGTTGAGCTCCGAAACCTCCTTACTTTTTATAAAACTTGCTTTTAAATTTTGAAAATCATCTTGATAGCAGAGCAATAGTCTCAGCAAGATTCTCATCCCCGAGGTGATTTCTGAGTAGACTTTACAAGATCATCACTTACACCTTGGAACGCAACATTGTTTTTCTTCTTCGAAGCATTGTCATCAAACAATAGTTCAAAGGTTCTTAAAGAATCAAATAGCTCATCTAATCTCATGGTAGTAATATCATTAGCTTCCACAATTGCAATGACTTTCATGTTAAATCTAGAAGGAAGCGATCTTAGAAATTTTCTTACCAGTTTCGTAGCAGATAACTTTTTCTCAAGAGCAAAGGATTCATTTTCTAAATCCAGAATACGAACATTAAATTCAGCTATTGTTTCACCTTTAGCCATTTTAAGAGCTTCAAATTTTGACGATAGAATTTGAAGTCTCGAAATTTTAACTTTGGAAGTTCCTTCATAAGCTACTTCCAGAATATCCCATGCTTTCTTTGCAGAAATACAAGTATTGATAAGTGTAAAGACATTTTGTTCAACTCCATTATATAGGGCATTTAGTGCTAGGGAGTTTTCAAGAGATTCTTCATCTTCTTACTTAGATCTGTAAGTTCAGGTTTAAGAGTAACCTTTTCTGCAGCATCCTTGATTGAGACATGTTCCCATCCAGAAATCAAAGCTTTCCAACACTTACTATCCATAGATTTCAGAAACGAAACCATTCTCTAGTTAGCCCCATCAAGAACAGAAGGCCTTGAAGTTGAAGTTTCTTCACTCACAAAATCTATTAAAGGCAGAAAACCTCGCTCTGATACCAATTGATAAAATAGTGAAAGAATCAACAACAATGATTTGGATGAACCAGCAGTTAACAGCGGAGGATACAACAATCAGAACAATTGTAACACCCCAAAATTTTCAGGATATTTCGTTATCATTTTATTAATTTTGGGTGTTATTTTGTGAGATGGTTTTAATTTTTGTGGAAAATAAAGTATTTGGAAAGATGTGGGGTTAATGGTTGAAAATTGGTAATACTATTGTTATCATTATTAATTATTAAGGAAAGATATGTTATAAGGGATATTAATGAGGAAAGAGGGAAAATTAAATAGGAATAGGAAGAGATGAAGGAAAAGAGAAGTTATTTGGGGAAAATTAGATAATAATAATAATAATGGTATTAATGTTATTATTATTATTAGTATTTTACATATTAAATACACCCTCGGGATGCTTGCCATAGTTACAATTCATCTTCTTCCTCACAAAGAACCCTAGCCGTCACAAAGAAACCCTAGCCGCCGCGAACACCACCACCACGACGGTCGTCGGACGAAGTCGTTCGCCTCGCGTCTCAGTCGGCCAGCCGCACGCTTCCAGCCGCCAGCGTCTAGCCGCACGCGTCCGTTTTCACCAAGCCGCGCGGGCCGTCTTCGTCCGTACGTAAGCCGTAAAGCCTCAAGGTCCGAGCCGAGTCTCTTCATCAAGCCACTTGAGCTGATTTCATTTGGTTCAAGCCATTCCTTGTTGTGGAGTCACTTTGGTGAGTTGGACTATTATCGATTGTGATGGTACTCCCATTAATTGCCTATTCTATTCTGAATAAATAAAGTTATGGATTTAAGTGGATCTATGTTTTCTTGAAGGAACGAATATAGTTGGAGGAACTGAGACTGTGAATTGTTTCACTTAGGGTTGTGTTGGATTCAACCCTAATCTTCGGGATTGAGTACTGGGAGGAATTGACTGTCAACCAGTGAATTATTTTTTAGCGGATCTTCAAGTAAGAGAATTTTTCCCTTTTTGCCTGAGATGCATATTATTGATGCATGATGTGATTATATGTATCTATGAGATTGTGTATGTTGAGCTAAATGTTGATTTTATGATGAGCATGTATAGCCTATAGTGTTCTGTTGGTCTGCTGGTTAGAGTCGTACCACGAGGGGTCCATTAAGGTCCTCCCATATATATGTTTGAGTATTACTGAGACGTGATTCGACGGGATCACTTACAGCCCGACTCTCCTTTAGGGTGACCCCTTCGGGATCACCGAGAGCCCAGTTCAGTCCCGGTGGGACTACTGGATAGCGTGCGTTAGGGAGCACCATAGAGCGTGGTACCTTATTGCAGGACTCTAGCAAGAGACTAACAACACATAGGGAGACTAAGTACGGGTCTCTTACTGAGTATAATTTTATATACTCATTCTCTCAAATGTTTAAATTTTCAGGTAAAGATAAAGGCAAGGGCAAGTTGGCGAATGACAAGAAGTGACCGTGGTTCGCCATAGGGAATAGTTCAGTTTTTCCGCATTTATGATTCAAGAATTATTCTTTTTAGAACTTTAGAACTTTAATTATTTTAAAAGTATTTCTTTTAATGGGCCCAAATTAGTATTTTATTTTATTATTCTCACTACTTATTTATTTAAATATTTCTCAAAACTTATAAAACTAATTTGCCTTTTAAAAAAAAAACTATATTTTATTTAAATAGTAATGATCTCAACCTTCTAAGAAGGTTGGGGCGTTACAACAATGATTTGGATGAACCAGCAGTTCGATGATAGATCTATGTCCGGGGGTCCTTTACCAGAGATAAGAGATTTTATTTCTTTGTTATATATATAAATCATAATCAAACTATTATGATTCTTAGTCCAGAGTCTCACATTAAACTTCTTCACTAAGTACTATCAGTGATACAATATTACAGCAAGTAACACTATCACTAATAATCTATTTTAAAGATAGATTTGGCTATCCAAAATATTTCCATTAATTATGTTTTTCATCCAAATCAACATATTAAGGTAGAAAGCTGGAGGATCTCCCCCTAAACAAAATATATTATTTGTTGTAATTGTGCGTTGGCCTGCGACTATTTTCCTTCCACCTATAAATAAAAAATTCCGACCTAAAATATAATACACAACAAATGTATTTCCACTAACAAAAATTTAGAACTTCCACGTTATGAAATCCAATTGATCTGCAAGACTCCCAGGAAAATGAGAATATAAAATTCAGCAGAAGCTTCAACACCCATCAACCCCACAAGTTGGCTGGAACGAAAATCGATGAGAAATAATATTTGAAAACCATTTACAATCGAATGGTTCGACTATACACAGTAATTCACTCCACGAATAAAAAAAGATCACATGTTAACATGTTTTCTTTTTTGAAAAAGCACATGTTAACATGTTAAAAGATAAAGATATATATCTGTATCTTCTTTGAATATCTCTAAAACAAATAGCTTCTTGACTATATAAAAAAACAAGCCCTTCGAGCCCATTTGAGAGAAAAATTTAATGCTACTTTGTTCAAAATTGTAATAACTAAGTTTTTATCACGAAAACATAGTAGTATCACAATAATAAGAATGAAATGGTTAGCTTCCAGCAAAGCCATAAGCAGAATCTTATGTCTATGCTATTAGATAGCTCAGATTAAAAGAATAGTGACATTATTCAAATAACTTAAACACTCAATTAAAGAGACAAATTATCTCAAAACTATGGTGCTGAAAAGATATAAATTGACTTGATGCCTAAGATAGAATATCAGTTTGAGTTCAAAATCCTATTGATCAACAAACTTCACAAGAAAAAATCACGGGCATTAATGCTTATGTTCTCTGATAGCAACTTAGGTTCTATCACTGAATTATGAATCGTTAGTACACTTTTTTTAAATCCTACTTCACCAATACTTGTCTTTAAATTCTCTGTTATAATAAGTATCTCTGAGTACTTAACTTCACGCTTCTTCAATTTAATTAAACCTTTTTTCCATCTCTTTTCACATTCTCTGCAAATGCCCCAACAAATATTAAATATTTATACACAATTTAATTATAATAAGCATATATAACATGATTAATTAACTACCTCTAATTTCTCTATCTCCTTTTGTATATTTTGAAAGCAAACACAAAGAAAGGTGGTAAGATCAGAGCTATTACATGGGAGGTGATTATAAGGGCCAAGTACTTCTTCCATTTGAATGGCATTTTTGTTGTAGTCTAATTTTTCAACATTGAAGGTAATTAATTACCTTAGCACTAAACTTTTTCTTTAGACTTTTTTGGAGAAGATTGTCGGGTACTAAGCTACACCCCTGAGTTTATTCTCACTTAAATTACTGCATATTTTTGAAATGATTAAAATCATATTTTAGAACTAAAGAAAGAAAGAAAATCTTTCTTTTTTTTCTTTTTAATTCAATTTTCATCTCTATCGCTCACAACCCAATGTTTTGAATCGACAATGGAGGACAAACAAACATCTAAATCCCCTGCCCTACGTATCATCATAACCCAAAAAAATCAGGAACAGTGACTTAAGCGACGTATCATCACAAAGGTATAATTTTGAAACTTTTACATTATTTCTTTTTCAACCAATTTACAATGAAACTGAAAGTAGTGGAAACTTGATAATGGGAGAACAAAAATCAGAAATATATTACCTGGTAGCTAGTAAGCATATCCAGATCCAAAGTCATCGCTTAGAAGTCAGATCTGGTCCACCTAGATCCCTGCTATCCGTACCACTACACAGATATGTTCCTGTTAGGCCTGATTTTATTTTCTTTGATTTTGGGCCTCAATTTGTGCAGGATTTGAAGAATGCTTGGAGGAAAGAAAGGTGATTGAAGGGTAGCCGTCCACGCGTGAAGATGAGGGTAATTAACCCGGCATGTTAGAGAAGAAAATACGAAGAGAAAGAAAGAGAGGGGTTCACTTTACCTTTTCTTTTCTTTTCTTCTTAGTTATTCTCTCTTGTAAACAACCCTAGAAACTTTGCTTCTTTGTAATTTTAATTGAGTAGTAGTGATTCACAGTAACATGAAGATGAAGGAGAAGGGAGAAGCTTGCAAGAGTGTTTTACGTGGTTTAGCCAAGTATATGCCTACGTCCACGGGGAAGAATCTCAGTTTTATTATTCAAGATGACTACACAAAAGGAAGCACTCCTTTTTATTTTCTTTTTCTTTTAGATTGAAAACTATGTCTAAGACTTGTTAGTTAGAAATACACCTTTACATATTTATAGGTGTTTACATGGACATGAGTAGTTAGAAAAAAATATGTAGACATGATTTTGTTGGAATTCATTTCCTTTTACAATCTCCACCTTGAATCCAACTTGAAATGTGTTAGAGATCCTTCCATTTTACTCTTTTTCTTCTGATCTATCCTTTTTTAGGTAGGTCGAAACCTATCAGCTCGAATCACTTCTGGAGCTTCAATGTTGAGACTAGCTTAGTAAGCATATCGGCGGCGTTCTCAGAGGTATGTACTTTCAGTACTTGTAGTTTACCTGCTTCAATATTTTTTCGTATGAAATGATATTTAATATCTATATGCTTTGTTCTGCTATGGTATTGTGGGTTCTTGGATAGGTGAATGGCACTTTGGTTGTCACATAAGATTTTTAAAATCGATTGTTTGATTCCAAAGTCCTCCATCAATCCTTTGAGCCACAATCCCTCTTTCACAGCTTCTGATAATGCTATGTATTATGCTTCTGTAGTTGAGAGAGCAACTATAGATTGTAGGGTTGCTTTCCAACTAATTAGATTAAGACCATAGAGAAATACATATCCGGTTAGGCTTCTTCTTTTGTCACTGTCACCTGCGAAATCTGAATCTACATAACCTATCAACTCTAATTCTGTCTCAGAGGTCCTTTGGTAGTTTAGTTTAACCTATTTAGACCAAATTAGGTCTTGATTGATTGTCCTTGCAAAAACAGGCTCTCTTAAATTGATTACCTTTACCAATATAGTCTGACCACACAAATAAGGAAACACCATCAACTGACCATAATGATCTCCCACAACAATATGACGAAAGCAATAACGAAGCTTTGTACATGGAAACAAAATAACCACATAATAATAAAAGAAGATTTTTTACTGTCAACCAAAAAGTAATTTATGAGCACCTTTGTATGGTATTTTCAATAAGTTAATTATTCAATAATTTATACAAAATTAATTAACATCTATGATGAACTCGTAGGTTTATCGGCAACTGGAGTCTCATATTCAGATTCGAAAGGAAAGTTACACACGGCACCCATTCGCGAAAATGGTGAGATAATTGTAAGTGCAGGAGCCATTGGAAGTCCTCAACTTCTCCTTCTAAGTGGAATTGGCCCAAAATCTCATCTTTCATCCTTAAAACCACCTGTCGTTCTTCACCAACCACATGTCGGACAGTTTATGACGGACAATCCCCGTTTCGGTACCACCATTGTCCTTCCATTCCAATTACTTCCTTCAGCTGGAAAAGTTGTCGGAATTTTACCAACAATATCTATATACAATCTTTTGCTAGCCCTTCACCATTTTTAGTTCCACCAGCTTTCAGTCTCCTTCCTCCTCAATCCACTTCCATCAACCCTACCTTAGCAAGTTTTGTTGGTAAATTCTAAAGGGTGGCTTCATTTGAATTCTTCAATTGACGTGAAGAAGAGTCCCATTGTTCGATTCAATTATTATTCACGTCATGATGATCTTGATCGATGTGTTAGAGGAGTAAGAAAAGTGGGGGATTTGCTTAAAACTCAAACTATAGAAAAGATTAAGACCCAAGATTTGGAGGGCAATAAAGCATTTATGTTTTTGGGACTTCCGTTACCGGAAAATTTGTGGAATGATAGCTCAGTTAAAGAATATTGTAAAAAAACGGTGACTACTTATTGGCATTATCATGGAGGATGTTTGGTTGGAAAAGTTGTGGATGATAATTATAAAGTTATTGGAATTAAGAATTTGCGTGTTGTTGATGGCTCTACGCACTCTGTCTCGCCGGGAACTAATCCTATGGCTACCCTCATGATGCTTGGCCGGTGAGTTTTCTTTCGATGATAATTAATAATAAGAATACAACATGGTATTTTGTTAAAAAAAATATAGTCTAATTTATAAAGTAACTAGCTTAGGTTTTCTGTTTTCATGAACTAAAATTTCAAATATTGTTTTGCAGATATGTTGGACTTAAGGTGCTGAAACAAAGATGGTGAAGAGAGTTGTCTAACTAAGAGTTGCTCGAATTCGTGTTTCTTGGTTTCCCATGTTTTCTTTTAAGAGCCAGAAATAAGAGCTTGAAAACAAACGTATGCATATTTGATAAAATAATAAAATTTGGATTATCAAAGATTATCAAAGAGTTAAGTATTAGAGATTGAAACAAGTCCACATCAAATATACATTCAAACATAAGTTCAATTTAACAAAACAGTTCCTCCAGAAACTTTGTACGAAAAATGCACTCCTTGAATTTTACTTTTATACTGTGTTTTTTATTGTTCTTTTATGTATACTAATCCATAACATGTGATGCATGTGAATTTTATAATTTGTTTTAAGAATTGATCGACGGATTTTATCGTCCAAATCCATATCAAACATTTAACCGAATCACATACTAAGAGCCAGTCTTAGTCAAACTCAGGTAGCATTGTTAATTTCTCAAATGAAATTGTTTTCAACTGACGTAACTGATGGGGGAAGGGGTTGATGGTTGTTTTCAATTGCAATAGAAATAAATTGCAACACAAAGTAAATTGCAAAATTCAATATCAAAAGAGTCTATAGCTTGGGTTAAAACGAAATTCCCTATTAATTAACTTATTCAATCATGCTTTTACTTTTCCCTCACTAATTCAATTGGAAAAGCCAATTGAGTGATACTATGCAACTAATTGATACTAATTGAACCAATAAAAAAATATACAAATTTCAAATTAATATTAATTTCATTAATATCAAGGGTTCGTTAGGTAGAAATACTTAGTTTAGTTAAGTGTCTAATTAAATATATGAGAGAACACACACCTAGTTATAACTGAATCTAAGGTTGTAACTTGATCAGTACTTAATAACTAGAGATATAACTGAGAGAACACTTAAAACAATAAATCAGAAACACACACAACTTTAGTAACCCAATTCGGTGATAATGCACCTACGTCTGGAGGGTCTTAGACCCAAATAAGAGTATATATTACTCATCATATAATTGATCATTACAATGTTAATTATGACTCAAAGAGAGCATGTTACTCTCTACTGTGCTAACTATTGACTAACTTAATAATCTAAACCATGCAAAACATCAAAAGCATGGATCACAAAATTATAGAAAAGACTCCCCCCTCATCAATACACATGAGCAATCTTAGCATCAACTACTTGATCACTATCTCAATTTACTGTTATGCCTTAGATTCAGTACATCAGTACTTCAAGAAAATCTCTCATATATAATCTGCGAGCAAGAGCCTTACCGAGAGCACCAATATATTCTCCCAAGGACACAAAGTAAAACAAACACTTCTCTCTTGCTTTCTTGTTACAGCTTTCTTATTACACATTCACCGAATCAAGATCTTCAACAATATTTAATTAGAAGATATCCAAACCAACCAATAAGATAGGAGAATCACAACAGCCATAAAACTGTAATTAATATATCTCCTAAATAAAAAAAGTGGGACCATACTTGTAAGATATATTCATGCAAATTCAATTCTAGCTAGGTTAGATTGATGGATGGTAATAGCAAGCAAACTTAACCTATTAATTCAATAAAGTTGATAATCTAGCAATCCTCAAGCGTCCGAAAATTAGATATTAAAATGTCAATAGCATAATTGAATTAATCAACGAAGAAGATATAGTGCAAAAATCACAAATGCGATGAATTAGGAGGAAAATCCTAAACAAACCCAAGCTAAAACAAGTATCTTAGGGTACGTACAATACATCATTGAAAATGTGAACAATAATATGTGTAAGTCCGAAATCAAACAGTTTAAGAGAGTGTGTCAAGAGTTTTCTATGAAGAATCTCTGAAAGTGTGTGTAAAAGTGTCCTTTCCAAATGTTAGCAGTTCCAGCGCTAGGATGCAGCCCACACATTTTGAGCGCAAGGCTTCATGTTTGGAGTTTGTAGCATCGTGGCGATATGCACAATGCTCACAAATGGAAACTTTCTATCTTCTGGCTCAGCGCGGCGACGCTATGCCTTTAATGTGTCAACATGAATTCCTCTTGCTCCATTAACGGCTCTAAACCTCCCATTGTGCCCATTGTGCCCATTGTGCTCATTTACTCGTGAAATGAACATTATGGCATAGGATGACCTAAATGAAGCTCAATTCCTTCAAAATCATAGAATATATACACAAAATACAAGAAGGATCTCGATTTAAGCAAAATAAGATAGTGTATTTTCAATGCTATCATGTAGATAAAAACAAAATTTCAAAAGACTATAACTAACCTATCATATAGTGTGTTTTACACTATTTGAACCTTAATTACTCTCTTTAACCACTTAAAAAGAACGAACAAAATATGAATTCATGAATTTTTTAAGGGTAAAAGACTTAACTCGATTCAAACATATCTCTACTGTTAGATATTGATGTGCTCATCTATATGGTTAATATCACATTCATATATATAAGATGTAACAATTCAATCTAAATAGTTGGAACATAGAAAATGACAGTGATTATCTGTTCAAACTAAGTTTATATGTTCATGAAGGAGTTGAACAAAATCCAACTTGTAGTTTATTCCAAAAGCTTAATCTACAAGAAAACAAATAACTACGTGAGAGGGCATGTGTTTGTGGAATTTAACATATAAAGGAAGCAAGAAAGCTAGAGATAACTCTTGTGCTTGTGATCAATTAATCTAAGCATGCATCATGAAGACATGGATATGTGGCTACTCACCGAGAAGTGGAGAGACCTAAAGGCTATGAGATCATAGACCTAGAAACTTACCCCACCTAAAAAGGGTCGATAGTTGCTCATCCCTACTCAATTCTCATCATATATCCTTTTTCCATTGGTCTGCGTTCATTATATCATTAGTTCATTCTCTTCTCTCAACAATTTTTAATTACTAATTATCAAATTTTCTTTTCCAATTCGTGATTTGAAATACTTGCTTTACTGATTTTTCCTTACAAACTAGCATTGGAAACTTTCACTATCATACCTTTCAAAGGAAATTTTCCCTCTATATGACCTTTGTCCTCATGGAGACTACCTAAGAAAGATATATTGATTGCACTTTGATTGATTTTAAGAAAACTTTGTCGTTTCAACGATATGTCGTGAGTATTTCATCTTTGATTTAATCAATGAAAATTTTCATTTAAACTTGCTTACATTGCACTAATGCACGTATTAAACCAATTAATATGAGCATTTTTGTATCAAAGCCACACCACATATATTGTATAGTAGATTACTCCGGACACAAAAATTAATATATTATGCCACACATATTGTAATATATATGGTATGAAAAAAATACGGCCATGAAAACTCAGTGTACATTTGGTTAGAAAAAAGTAGGATTTGGTTCTATAATGGTGAATTCAAATGAGATATCATTTTTATTGGGCATATTGAGCACTCCCCCGTCAAAAAATCAATGGACCTCATAATATTTATAAGATAATTAGATGAATTTCTTCTCTAATTGTAAAATGGATAGTTAGATATAACCACGTGTTATTTACTACAAAAAAAATATGTAAAAATACTTTTATCTCACCGTCACTTTTAATAGACTATGAATAAAAGAGAACATTAACATGTCCACAAATTTTTTTAATTCTTCCTGTGAAAGATATAATATCAATCCAAGAAAAAATTACTACTCTTCTAAAATAAACAAAAGTGTTTTTCTAAGATTCAATCAAATGGTTATTAAATAGGGTGTGAATTAACATTATAAAAAGTCCTATATAATTAGGAAAGGATACTCAACCAAAACTTACCAAAAGAACCAAAAAGTTGGTATCTAACTAATAAAATTAGAATCTGATCACCAACTTCCCACAAAAATCAATAGTAGTTTTGACCAACATTCTAGCTATTCTAAACTCGTTAGCTTTAAACTATTTCATAGTTTCTTCTTTGCTAAATAAGCGTATTATAGTAGAAGATGACAAAATATAAAATCATTCCTCAAATCCATTTCAAAAACATTTGTCACATCAAAATGTAGGATATGAAAAAACATTCTTCACATACACTCAATCCTTGTCTTCTACTTTATCTCACCTAAAATGAGGTTTCAAGTCCTTGAAAGTTGTTGAGAACTCTAACCCTTTTCCATTTGCCCTAACATTTTTCTCTTTTTGGTCTACTTGGAGATTAAATTTTATTTTGGACTATGAAAATATTTTTTCCTTTTTATTTTAATTTTTAACTTCAAGAAAACAAAATGCATGGGAAGATAGTATATAACATCAATTATCAATTATTAGTTAATTGATGTTATATACTATCTTCCCATGCATTTGTCCCCTGCTGTTTGGCTTTTGTCTTTTGTCCCCTGCTGTAATTGTACTAATTTTTCCTATATTAATGAAAGCGGGGATGATGAAGGTGCTAAGGGGGTGTCCACCTAGTGGAGATGTTCGGGTGCACCTACTGACGCAACGTATCTTTTTTCTAAAAAAAAAAAACATCAATTATTTTAGTTCAACTAGCATTTTTTGTGCCAAGAATCAAGTGCGATTCAAATATACACTGAAAAAAAATATTATTCTCTATTTTAGATTCCAACTTGTGCCCTACTATATATAACTAAAATCTCATGCATGGGTTGCCTATATGCATATAGGCAAACGCTTGTATAGCTTTTGAAATCATGGAGCATTCAACCATATCTGTTTTTCTTCTTCACATCCTTATTTTCTTCTGTCAATCTCATTTAGGAGTCTTCTCCACCAGTTACACTAAACCCAGTAATAGTAATCAAGGTAAAATTAATAACACTCTCTTCATATATATCTTTAATCCACTTCTTTCTCTCTCTCTTTTATTAGTTCTAAACTTTGGGGATGAGGTTGTCTAAAATTATCAATAATTAACAACCTAGGTCATGAGATGTCTTGGTTCATCTTCTCATTTCTTTTGACTGTGAATATTTTCAAAACAAAAAAAAATTAGTTCTAAACTTTTCTTCAGATCATGTCCGCTACATGAAGTTTGTGCACAATGCAAATAAGTTACCAGAAAAAGAAGAATATGACTACATAATAATAGGAGGAGGAACTGCAGGCTGTCCATTAGCTGCAACATTATCATCAAAATTCTCCGTCCTCCTCTTAGAAAGAGGCAATATTCCCAAAAGGTTTCCTTCTGTATTGAACAAACAAGGATTGATGAATGCTTTCACTGAAAAAGACGATGGTGAAAATCCCTTCCAACGGTTCGTTTCTGAGGATGGCGTAGAGAATCTAAGAGGGCGGATTTTGGGTGGTAGTAGCATGATCAATGCTGGATTCTATTCAAGGGCTCATAAAGAGTTTTTTGAAACACAAGAAATAATTGAATGGGACATGGAAATGGTGGGGAAAGCTTATGAATGGGTTGAAGAGACTTTGGTTTCTAAACCAAATTTGAGTTCTTGGCAATTTGCTTTTAGAAAGGCATTGTTGGAAGTTGGGGTTGACCATGATAATGGGTTTGATTTGAGACATCTTGTAGGGACTAAAACTGGAGGTTCTATCTTTGATAACCAAGGGAATAGACATGGAGCTGTAGAGCTTCTTAATAAGGGTGAATCTGAAAATCTTAAAGTTGCAGTTCAGGCTACAGTCAAAAGAATTCTCTTCTCTGGTTAGTACTAATTGATTTTGTTACTCTTTTAATTAAGTTGCTTCTCAATAGCATATTTTGTTTGTGAACTCCCCTCAAGCTCTTTTTCATCGATCTAAGATTTGATGAGGGTGCTATGGATGTTTCAACAAAAGAGGGTACTATGGATGTGTCAACTTTTGTTGAAGCATCTAGGCACACCTCCTAATCTCTCCCATCTACCTATATCTTGTTTAAAAAGGTTCTTTTCAAATATAGCAAAGTTAACTAAAATATTTACGAATATAGAAAAATATTAATAATAGGTATTGATAGACACCAATAGACTATTATCGTCACCTATCACTGATATATGCTAATAGACACTAATAAATGTCTATCAATATTTATCATTAATAGATATAAAATTTTGTCTTTTTTAAAATATTTTCAACAGTTTTATCATCTGCAATAATTACCAAAAAAAAAAAAAAAAACAAATCAATTGTTCAAATTATACCCAACGATTTTCAAACTTGTTATGAAAAGGTGATATGTAAGGGGCAAAATGCCCAACCTATCAAACTAAACTAAGATATATAAAGAAGTATATAATATATGACATCAAATAATTAATATATGCTTTACTTTTGATCATCTGTTGTATTAGGTTTGAAAATTGGTGATCCAAATAAGTTATTTTAAAAAAATTATATAAAGAAATATATGTAAATGATCAAATCATTATTCCCATCCCCATTTCTGGTAAAACAAACCCAAAAAATATGTAAACAAAATATAAATACTTGAAGTAAAATTAATATTTGAAAAGGGAAAATGTCAACATAAACTATGTTTAATTTGAATTAGAATATGCTTTGACATATCATTTGTGCTCTCGTAATTCCAAGGCTTGCTATACCTAATAAAGTTTATAAACATAGTCGTTGGTTTGAATCTATGTTTGGCGCCTACCTAATTATATACCATAAAACCTTAAAAAAAACAATTAGAATAAAAAATCAATCATTATATAATAATTGAAATTTGATGATGTATCATGCATATATGTCTAACTTATAGCTTGGTTTTGGATTGTTGTACTTTTTTAAATAGTTATTCAAATTATTTTTTCAAAAATAAGTTGATGAGCATACCATAATATATATGTTTATTTGGTTGAGATGTTTGTGTGAATTTACTGATCTCTCTTTGTACCATTTGCATGAATTTTGTAGGTTTATCTGCAAATGGGGTTTTGTATTCAGATTCGCAAGGAAAGTCACACACAGCATTCATCCATGAGAAAGGGGAGATAATTCTAAGTGCTGGAGCCATTGGTAGCCCTCAACTTCTCCTTCTAAGTGGGGTTGGCTCAACATCTCATCTTTCATCTTTAAATCTTCCTCTCTTCCTTCACCAACCCCATGTTGGACAATTCATGTCGGACAACCCTCGATTTGGCGTCAACATTGTGCTTCCATTTCCTCTACCAACGACGACGGTAGAAGTCGTCGGAATTTTAGAAAAGAATACATATTTTGAGTCTTTGTCAAGCTTTATACCATTCTCAATTCCACCTTCTTTTAGTCTTCTTCCTCCTCAATCAACTTCTCTCAACATGAGCTTAGTTCTCATCAGTGGAAAATTCTCCAAAGTTGATTCTTTGGGGTCTCTTTGGTTGAATTCTCCTACTGATGTGCAAAAGAGTCCAATGGTTCGATTCAACTATTTTTCGCATCCCCATGATCTTGCACAATGTATTGGAGGATTAAGAAAGATCCAAGATTTGTTGAACACACAAACGATAGAAAATATTAAGACAAAAGATTTGGAGGGCAAGAAAACACTTCAGTTTCTAGGGCTTCCGTTGCCGGAAAATATGGCAGATGATACTTTGGTTGGAGAGTTTTGTAAGAGAACGGTGACGACGTTCTGGCATTTCCATGGAGGATGCGTGGTCGGAAAAGTTGTTGATGGTAATTATAGAGTAGTGGGAATCGAAAATCTTCGTGTAGTTGATGGCTCCACTTTCTCCGAGTCGCCGGGAACTAATCCTATGGCCACTATCATGATGCTCGGACGGTAAGTTCTTTTTTATGTCTTTCAATTACCTGTTTTCACCCGTTTTGTTTGTAATAGAAATTTACAGAGAAAACAAATTTTGAAAACAAAAACCATATCTCTTTGTTTTCGATTTTTGATTTGGTTTTTAGAAGGTAAGGAGGGAGCGTAAACCTGGGTTTAGAGGAAGTTTGAAGACAGTTTTATCGCTAAATCACTAGTTACTGATATTATTGGTATATATTAATTCAATTGTATATTGTATACATATGTGTGTATACACATATATATCAACATTGAAATTTATCGAGTAGAACTAAAGTTTTTTAACTTAATCTTCAAACATCAAAAACATGTTTACAACTTTACAACATCAATTGATTTACAAACTTTACAACTTAAAAACCGTGACCAATCCAACCTTGTACATAATCGTGAGGTGAGAGATTCAATCTATATATTTAAAAAATCAAAACTTCGTTGTTACTATGAAAGTATTTTATTATATTTATTTCTGTAAAGTAATGATCTCGAAATGATTTTGCAGTTATGTTGGCATGAAAATGCTCCAAGAAAGATTGAGTTTAGCGTAAACTACAGGGGTAGGAGCAAGAGCATATCCACGTGGGGCAAGGAAGGGAATGTGCATCTCAATTGACAAAATTTTCTGTATTTATGAATAGCAAAATTTAAGATAAAACCAATAAGAAAGGTGTTCGTTTTAGTGGTTATGAGGACACACGAGATACACTATGCATCCATGCCCCGTTCTTATTTGGATTCATACCATAGATCTCATAGTCATCCGTATATACTTCTTGTCAATTGAGCTATTGTTCCTTTTGACAAAATAAACACACATATATTGTTATGCTTTGTGTTTCACTTTCTACATTCAAATTAAATACTAAATTAATGCAACAATTAATTATTGGTAACTGAAGATTATTCATATGGTAAATAAAGGGAATTGTTGATGCCAAATTTTGGCTAAGAAAAAATGCATCGGAGTGTCATGTGACACCAACAGTTGAAATATTTGTAATAGGAGGGAGATTGATAAACACTTAAAATGTGCTTATTTGTTCTTCTTACTTAAGATTAACTTTATTAGATTTAATGTGCTTGTTAACTAGTGTTCTTATCAAACAATGGTTTTTTTTAAAGGTACAGTTTGGGTTAGTAAGTACATTGAGACATCTCTACTAGATGCCTCCGCAGTATCATCTTCATTTCCGTTCATTAATATATGGAGAAGCTTAACAAAGAATGGTTAATTTCTTGGGAGCAAACGAGACAAATCAGACCAATTTGGAGCAAAAATGAAGAAAGAACACAAAATTAAAAAACTATCCTAGAAGAGGGCCGCGTCACAATGCTGCACCATATCATTGTGACATCACCCAAGATTCTCAAAGCGGCCAGCTGTCTCCCATGCGTGCAGTACGTGGCACGAAAAGAGGACAAAGTCGGGACGCTGAGTAGTAAATAAGGTAAGGTGAGCACGACGGACGAACTTGATGCGACTGATGAGATCCTTCATAGAATCCTAACGCGGCCTATAGTGTTGCAACACTACCCATGTCCAGCAACTATAAATTGAACCTCTCATTTTGTCATTCTAAGGATCCCAAGTCACTCCAAACCCTTCTCTTTGTTGATTGCACTCCCCCTCACCTCATTCTATATATCTATGTTCTAGTTGTTTTATTTTTAAGTTTATATTGTCTTGAAAGGTATGTAATATTTCAACCTTCGCGATAGGACTTTATATCGGTTGTGATTTTTTTTAAGGATTTGTTCTTAATGTTGAATTTTCTTCCATAAATGTCAATCTATGCTTATTTATCTCCTTACAGATGGAACACTTTTCGATTGATATAACAAATCATGATAATTATATCTTGTTTGCTTATGCATATTACCTTAGCTGAGGCTATCTAGAATATGAATTTTCTAATCCTATTGGCAAGCTAGGATACAATCTCATCTCATCTTTTATTATTAATTTATACTATATTATTTTATTCTAATTTTTTTTCTTTTTGCTTTATTCTACTAGGCAGCAAGAATTACTTCTGTTAAACTTTCACCAAAGCAGTTAGTTAAGAAATCTACTTCTATAAATACCCTGTAATCATGATAAAATTTACCGGCTAAGAGAATATTGAATAAGTATGTTCAACAAGTGAGAGTTAGAAATTGTTTACTTGTAATTGAGATTCTTCTTGAAAAAAAATTAAAGTATTTATGAAACCGTTGAGCATTAAACTCAAAAGGTTAGTTTTTGGACAGTTTTTCAACATGTATTTGAGAGATCAAACGACATTCTGAATAAATATATGACTTATGGATTTGGATGTGTACTTTCTAATGGTTCAAGTTTTCAAGTCGTTTGAAGTTATCTAGAAAAAGTTATGGTAGTTTGAATAATGAAAGGTCGAGAATTATTGCAACCTTCGAAATTCTATCTTAATTATTGTAATCTCTTTAATTTTGCTTTTATTAGTGATTTATTGAAGAAATTTAGAGAGACACCTTGTGAGACTATTGATATTGTAACCTTTAATGAAAATAAAGTTGAATCATGGGAGCATAGTGTTGGGACAGATGTCGTTACCACGACACACCAAGACAAACTATGACAACTGCTAGACGCTCATGACGCATGGGAAGTAGTTTCCAAGAAGGTCTTCAAGAGGAGGCTCACTCCAATTGCAAATTCAACAACAAATCAATTGAAGCCAATAAAAGACGAGATGTGAATGAAACACAAAACTGCTCTCTATCACATGTTCCAAGTTGTGGATGAGTCCAATTTCAAGAAAATTACAAGTGCAAAAACATCGAAGGAAGCATGGGACACATTGGAGAAAGTTTTCAAGGGTGTTGATCGAGTTAAACAAGTGCGGCTCCAAACTCTTCGAGGCGAATTGGAAACCATGAAAATGAAGGAGTCAGAAGGAATATCTGACTACATCATCCAAGTTCAAACGATGGTGAACCAACTTAAATGCAATGGAGAAACCCTTAAAGATGCCAGGGTTGTGAAGAAAATCCTTCGATCATTGACAAATGACTTTGAAAATGTCGTATGAGCAATCTAGGAGTCATAGAATTTGGAAGAAATGACTATATTGATGATCTTGCAGGTTCCATTGAAGCACATGAACAAAAAGAAAGAAAAAAAACTGGAAGAGGTCTTACAAACAAAGATGACCATCAAAGAAGACAAAGCAATGTATGCACAGCACAATCAAGGAAGTGGGCGTGGTCGAGGGGTGGTCGCAGTTTCATTCTCGGCAAAGGTCGTGGTCGTGGAAATAACAATGAAGAGAGAATAAAGGAGCCAACAAAAATGTCGTGGATGAGACCGAGGTGGTGGAAGAGGCAGTCGCTCAAATCGTCCAAATGTCGAGTGTTACAATTGTAAAAAATAGACACTACCCAAAGGATTGCTATGCCGAGAAGAAGATGGAAGAAAACGCAAAATTAGTCGCAAAAGAAGAGACCAAAGATGACGGCATTCTCATGATGACCCATGAAGGCACCACTCAGATTGCGACATGGTGTGGTATCTTGACACCGGTGCAAGTAATCATATGTGTGGGCATGAACACTTTTTTGTTGATATGTAGGAGATAGAAGATGGATATGTGTCTTTTGGAGATGCGTAAAAGGTTCAAGTTAAAGGCCGAAGAAAATTATGTTTTTTTCAAAAAGATAAAAATGAAGGTACTATGGAGGATGTCTACTTTGTACCTGACTTGAAGAATAATATTCTAAGCATGGGACAGTTATTGGAGAAAGGATGTTCGGTCATCATGAAAAATCGAATGCTATAATTGAAGGACATAAATGATTGGTTACTCGCACATGTTGAGATGGCAAAAAATTGGATGTTTAAACTCAACTTAGAGTATATACAAGAAAAGTGTTTACAAGTCAAAATGGAGGACAAAGCACTTTTATGGAACTTATAGTTTGGACACTTACACTATGGCAGGCTAAAAGAGTTAGCAAAGAAGGACATGGCCCATGGACTACCAAAAATGGTCTACACCAAGAAGTTTTGTGAAGGTTGTGTACATGGAAAGCAAGCAAGGACAACGTTCCAAAAGAAGGTTGAATATTGTGCAAAGAGACCTCTCGAGCTTATACACACGAACAAATGTGGCCCTGTCACCTCAATGTCTTTCAGTGAGAAAAGGTATTTTATTACCTTTATTGATGATTATACAAGAAAGACTAGGGTTTATTTTCTGAAAGAAAAGTTGGAAGCATTTGAAGTATTCAAGAAATTCAAGGTGATTGTAGAAAACACAACCAATCTTTACATCAAGGCCTTACGATCAAATAGAGGGTGGAGAATACATGTGAATCACTTTTACAAATTATTGTGAGGAACAAGGTATCAAAAGTTTTTTGACTGCTACACATTCACCTCAGCACAATGGAGTTGCAGAAAGAATCTATATGCTTCATGCAATCATGCATTATTGGATTTCTTGAAAGTTTAATCGTTAAGTTGCTGTCGCAAAAAATAGGTGCAACTTCTTATTACTTCCAACCCAACTTTGCCAAAACCCTTTTCAACCATATTGCTTGACATGCACATAATGTAGCAGCGACGAATTCAACTTCTGTAGTGGATAAACTCACCACTAGTTGCTTCTTAGAATGCCCGGCTACTACTCTTGAACATAGAAGAAACGCATTCTGAAGTGTTTTTCCTGTCATCCAAGTCCTCCAACATAGTCATTGTCTGTGTAGGCACAAGTTCTTCATCTCCTCCTCTCTTGTAGAAAATTCCAAATTCAGATGTACCCTTCAAGTACCTTAATGCACGTTTAGCAACATGTAAGTGCATCTCAGTAGGATTTTCTATATACCGACTTATAAGACTCACCACAAACACCATGCCCTATCGTGTAACCGAAAGATACATAAGACTCCCTACAGCTTATTTATAATAAGTCTTATCCATTTGAACAGCCTTCTTCATCCTTCACAAGCTTCGGACCAGGAACAACTGGATTATGAACTAAATTTCTTTTATCCATCCCAAATCTCCTTATACTTCTAGTGCATACTTATGCTGACTGATTAATAGTGTTGGAAATAAGTTATCTTATTTTGCTTAAATTCGAAAGTTCTTGTAAGATCTTATTTTATTATGTTATAGGTTTTGAGCAATTTAAGAGTAGAATATAGTGTTGAGGTCATCTTGGAGCTAAATTGGGCCAATACGAAGTCAAGTGGCATTAACCGAAGCTAACGGACAAAGAAATGAAGCTTAAAAAACTTGTCTTTCAATGTTATGATGTCCCACGGTGCCATGCTAGGCACTAAAAGACAGAAAGGTGGAATTTTGCGAAAGGCCTATGGAGTTGCAGCGTTCCGAACCCAACACGCGCACTTTTTTCGCCAACGCCATGGCGATCCTGAAACATACTCTTATAAAAATTTGTTCAGTCGCCAAGTCCAGGGGACCTCCGATTCTAGCCTATTTTTTCTCTATTTTCCAAGCTCTTTCAGTCTATTTTAATTCCAAACAATTAAGCCTGTTTTAGTGTCGGAACAATTCCTCACCATCTGACATGTGAATGAGAGACTAAGGTACATTGATCTACGAACCTTGGGTTGCTTAAGATTTTCCTTAATTCTATGTATTCGTAATGTTTGAACTAAGATTCTAGTTTGATGGTTTTCAATTCTAAATATAATTAATTATTACAATTCATATAGCGAAGGCTTGGAAATATTGTATGATGTTTGCTTGATTGTGATGTAATTTCTCTAGGCTGTTGCAATTGATAACTAAAATGAACCATTAGGTTAGATTAGCTTGCTAGCAAATTTGTGTAGGCATTTTAATTCTATCCAATTTATAGGATTGAAGCTTTGAATAATTAGCTAGACACATGAAAGTTAATTATTGTTCACCCTAACTAGCCCTTGACTTAAACAAGGGTAGAATATAGTGCATACTTATGTTAAACTTTGTACTGTCAGAATGCAATTGATAATTAGTTGAAATTTGTATGCTTTTAATCGATTCAATTGGTATCAATTAATTAGTTGCTCATGACAATTCAATTATATTAGCTAGGTATAATCAATCAAAAAAATTAGTAATGATAAAAGTATGATTGAATGCATCAAATAGAAAATTATGTTAGATCCAAGCTAGATTCTTTTGATATATAATTTTTATAGTTTATTTTCTCATTGCAATTTATTTAGTTGCAATTAAGAAAAACCATCAAATCCCCCAGCTACCTCAGTTGAAAACTTATTTTGATTGAGAAATTAACGTGTTTCCTACGCTTGGTTCGGACTTACCACTAACACTAGTACTTGGTGTGTAATTTGGTAATATATTTTACACAGATTTGAGTGACGACACAATCCGTTTGTGACTAATAATGGATAATGAAAACCCACAACACAACTTCAATAAAGTCCAAAAGGCGAACATGACTCATCAGTGAGGACAAGGCTCAGATCCCCCGCTCGGCTTCAATTTGGTTGGGGAATGGCACACAACATAGTTTGAATGGAGGAGGCGACTCGCGGCTCACGAACATACACTGTTGGGCTTCACGTGTGACACGGTCAGAAGCTTCAGGTTGCGGGCTCCAGTTGGTTGGACAAAGTGGCTGGGAGTGGTATGGCCGGACGAACGAAGATGCACAGTGGGCAGTGGCTGGGTTCAAACGTGAAGAAGAAGAGTCCAAATTTCTTTTCTTTTCCCTTTTCTTTTTAATTCACCGGAACCCTAGGCATTTATAACAAAATAAAAATCTACTGAGTCATATTTTCATAAATTTCATATTTGTTGGGTTGGTTTGGAATTTCAGGTTGAATGTATGCAATCGTTGATCTTCATATTATTACTTCTCATTTTCATATTCTCACGTAATCTTGTTCGCTATTTCTTTATCGTCTCTTCCAGAATTTCTTCCTTCTTTGCCATTTCTCATCTTTGGCATCATCTCCTTTATTTTTTTTAATTATCAGATATTATGTTTTTCTTCTTCTTATTTCTTCTTCCTTTTTCACCAAATCTAAATGATCGTGTACTAATATCAAAACGAAATAAATAGTTCATTATCATAAAATTATCTATAATGAATAGAGCATTTGACAAAATATTTACCCTTTCGGATATTTGACAAAATATTTATACTTCATAGAAAAATAAAGTGTAATGAATTATTTGTCTTTCAGGGATTTTGTTATATGAAGTGTAGATAGTTTTTAAAGTTTTATATTTTTTTAAAAAATCCAAATAATTAATTAAATACACATACTCGTATATCTACTTAATTATACATCTTATAATTATCCATGATGTAAATATATAGTTTGTCAATTTTTTTTATTTCATCATATAATTATACAAAACCAAATAATTAATTACATACTTCACCAAAAATCCAAAAACTTAATTAAATATACATACTCATATATATACTTAATTAATTTCAATTCCACCAAATTCAATTAAAATAAAATCCAATAATAACTTAATCAAAAATAAAATTAAGATAATTAAATTAAAAATTTAATTTTGGGATGTTACGGTTGAAAATTTTGTTCTTATCGAAGATAGCAGCACAGCATCACAAATGTCATGTTGTGCTCTCTAACCAATCGGGTTAAATGGCTGTGCTTGGATTTTTGTTTGTCTAGGGGTCACCCTCGTGATAGTGCATGCGTAAAATAACTAATGTTAGGATTTTGTTGAAAATATGAAGATAATTATAATTGGTAGCAATTTTAGAAATCTACATTTAAAAAAATTGTAAATATAGCAAAATCTATAGGTGCTAGACTTCTATCGCTGATACACTCTTACAGTCTATTAGTGATAGACCAATATTTGCAATATGGACTATTAGTAATAGACTTCTATATATCATTGATAGACTTTGACAGATTTTGCTATATTTGCAGCTTTTTCAAAATAAAATGATATTTTATTAGTTGAGTTAAATTTTGTTAATTTATGTTTGGCTAGAGTTAGCCTCACAATTGAGTATTTGGCAAGAGTTGGTCGTAGCCCTACTCGTATAAATATTATTTCAAATTTTATAAAGGGAAATGCTAATAAAAACTAACTTCTTTTTAAAAAAAAAAAAAGAAAAATTAAATATTCAACATTATAATAAATAAAAGGACCACTTTTAGGATTTTATTAAAAATAAAATGATATTTTATTAGTTGAGTTGAATTTTATTATATGTTTAGATAGTATTTTGAACTAGATAGGTTGTTTGCAAAAGTAAAAAGGAGTCATTATGGCAATTAATTAAGCATTTAAATACGATAAGTTAAAAGTCATA
This sequence comes from Cucumis hystrix, assembly GCA_025688845.1. Taxonomy (NCBI): domain Eukaryota; kingdom Viridiplantae; phylum Streptophyta; class Magnoliopsida; order Cucurbitales; family Cucurbitaceae; genus Cucumis; species Cucumis hystrix. The sequence goes on from CM046887.1 coordinate 13,941,046, forward strand.
AGGTTAAAATAAATTAAAATTCCAACCAACACGAGTATAGTTTAACTTGTAAAAATGGTATATTGTCAATCAAGAGATGAAGTTCAAAAATTTTCCATCTTGTATTAAAAAGTAAAATAAAATTCAAGTGTTTGTTACGTAACTTAGATTTTGTTTTATGTTTTAAATTCACGAAGGCATTTGATTGGTGGTATAAATTCTATTTTTGAAAACTGGTTTTAGATTCAGTATTTTAAATTCAAAGATTTTCTTTTTCTAGAAAAGGATACTTGGAGGGTTAGTAGGCGCACCCGAGCATCCACACTAGGTGGGCACCCTCGTAGTGCTCTCATCAACTCCAATATTATATTCAATAAAGCGTCAGGGATACAAAGTTTCTATTACATATAGGCTAGAGATAAGCCAAAATGTAAAGAGAAAGCCTAAAAGTACAACTCGCCAGATTAATAAAAAGCACTGATATTTAAATCAATAGAAGAAGCGGAATAATTTTTTAAAAGCTTGTATTTGGTAGACCACATTGGCAGTCAGTTTGCAAATGTTCTCCTATAGATTGATCGAGGAAGTGTAGCTGTTGTTGAATATTATGTTGTTCCTTTCCAACCAAGTTGTCCCGGTGATGGCAATCAAAAGATTGAAAAGAATCAAACCCTTTTGAGAATTGATATTTATAGAACAAATGTGGATGCAGAGGGCTTTTAGGTTGTCAATATTATTAGTCATCCAACCAGTGAGATCCTTTGCTTTGATCCAGAAGGATTTAATGAAAGTGAGCAGTACAGGAGGAAGATGTGATCTGTTGTCTCATTTCTTTTCTTTACGTAATATGTACCAGTATTAGTTTTTATCATTGATAGAATCCAAAATGCATAATTATTTTAAAAGGGACAAACAATAACAAAAATAATATTTCATGATATAAACTCAATTATTTTTGTTCAGTTAAAATATATGTAACATGCAATAATATACGAAGATTGTCAAAAATAGCAAATTAGACAATATTTACAACTTATAACAAAATTTTCAGATTCTATCAATAATACTAGACATTGATATCATTTTATCACTGACATTGATTGACGGTGATAAAAGTTTATCAGTTTCTATCATTGATAAAATTCAAAATTTTGTTATAGCTGGTAAATATTTTTATTTATTTTGCTATTTTTAAAAATGCCTCAAATAATATATAATCTATAATCTATAAATATAATATAATATATATATATATAGGGACATTTTTAAAAATAGCAAAATAAATTAAAATATGTACAAGGTATAGCAAAATTTTGGATTATATTACTGATAGTCTTCTATCACTATAGCATATCAATGACGATCAGTGATAGAATTTGCTATAGGTTGTAAATATTTTGTAAAATCTACTATTTTTAAAAATTCCTCAAATATATATATATATATTATATTATATATTAGATGATATTACATAATTATAGCCATACAAAAAATTTAGCTTAAAACATGTTTATATAAGAATTCTTTAGTACATGTATTTAGTCAGTGGAGAAATTGTTTAAATTCAAATTTAATTTATGAATCTGCTACTAAACACATATCTGAAAACATACATGACTGTTTTCTTTGGCTCCCCTTATTTTCAAAATTTTTGTTTTCAAATTGCCTACTAAATAAATTCTTAGACATTGAAGTTGAGTAATCACAAAATAATCTTTATAATATAAAAATTATTATATATATAAATAAGAGAATATCAATATATAAAATAATCAATTTACTTATATATTATCTATTCTAATTTTTTAACTTGAAATATATAAAAAAAATTCTACAAGTGGATAAATCAATATTAATTAGAGAAGAAATAGTATTGTCTTTGAACACATAACCTCTTGAATCAGATGGCCAATTGTTACTTCCCTAAAAGACAAAAGAGGTCTTGGTATCAGTCGCATAAAGAATACAAATTCTGCATTACTTTGTAAATGGATGTGGAGATTTTATAATGAAGAAAACCCTATTTGGAAACGCATTATTATGGCAAAATAAAAGCAATACTACTTGGGTGACATGCCGACAAAAAGCAAATATAGCAGCAACAAGGCTCCTTGGATTTCCATAGTAAAAAATGTTGATTTCTTCCTCACAAATATAAGGTGGAAAATTAGAAACGGTGAAAATATATCCTTTTGGCATGGTCAATGGCACGATAACAGTCCTCTTACCCTCCACAGCCCAAGACTATATGCTTTATTAAATGGCAAAAACAGACCCATTAAAGATATGTGGAACCAGGAGACACTTGACCGGGACCTTCTCCCCAGGAGATCTCTTCGTAGCTAGGAAACAATTATTTGGGATGAACTAAATTCCTCTTTATATGCCCCTTCTTTTGATGGTGATCACGATACACCTATCTGGAAGTTAAACACACATGGGACCTTCAATACTGCATCAGTAAAAAAGGCTATTCACACCGGTGATAGTAGAGGATTAATTTTTTCTGATCTGGACATCTTTCGAAATATGTGGAGATCTAGCATCACTAAAAAATGTAAATTATTCATTTGGTCCCTTATTCATGAATGCATCAACACGATTGACAATCTACAAAAGAGGCTCCCAAGCATGAATCTTAAGCCTAGTTGGTGTGTTATGTGCAGAAAAAATGAGGAAGATAGAGACCATCTCTTTCTCTCCTGTTGTTATGCTACTGCTATATGGGGGATAAACTATGCTTGATGCTTAACTGAAATTTCTCATATAATAGTACCTCCTCTTTATGCAATTATGTCTGTAAAATGAAACAAAGAAACAAAAAGGAGGTCATATTATTCAACTCGGTTACTGTTACAGTTTGGAGTATTTGGCATGAAAGAAACAACAGAACTTTCAACAATAAAGAGAAGCGGCCAACAGATCTTGACAATATCGAAGCGCTTATTGGTCTTTGTACAAGTAGATCCAAACTTTTCTCAAATTATTCAGCTAACTCTATTGCTCTAATTTAAATGCTTTCGATTAGCTTTTCTCTATTTTGCTCTTTGTTGGGTCCGTGGGCTTTTCTCTAGCCCTTTTTATGTACTCTTCTTTGCATCATGTATTTCTCTTCTTATATTAATGAAGCGGGAATGATGAGGGTGCTAAGGGGGTGTCCACCTAGTGTAGATGTCCTGGTGACTTGCTGACCCAAGCGTATCTTTATCAAAAAAAAAAAAAAAAACATAACCTCTTGAATCACTTGCTGATGTGAAATAGTGTTAAATCAACAATCAATACAAAAATTTAAACTGATATGTGAAGATAAATTTAATATCATATCATTTATACCTCTTTTTTTTATATTAGTAGAAGTAAAATTATAAAAGTTAGGACCTCTCTCGTGTATATCAATTAAGAAAAATAAAGAAAGTCTAATAGAACCTATGATGATCCATCATTTTCTTGACAATTCTTACTTCTTAAGGATGAAAATTATAAGTCTATTTGTTAAAACTGTGAAGCCAAAACACGACCAATGTTTAAAGGCTTAAATTTTGAAAAACCAAATAATTACTAAATGCGTTGGTTTCTACGGTTTGATTTCTAATTGTTCACAAATTTTTAAATTGGATACTGATTAAATTCTATGTATTTTAGTAAAGTGATCATTAGTTATCTTAACAAAATGAGATGACCATAGGAATTACTTATTTGAACTCTATTTTTTAACTTTATTGCAGCATAGATGAGGAAATTCAAACCATGTGTCTCTCTTAGCTACTAATATATATTATATTATATGTTAGTTGAGCTGCTACGCTTGCTTTTTAAGAATTGCAATGGTTTGTATTGAACACTCAAGAACCACGTCTATAAATTATCTTCCATGGGTGTGGGCCGGTGGGTGTGTATAATATATATACTAAATAATATATTTTAGTTTCTAATGTTTGGACAGTTTTTAATGTAGTGATCACTATTGCTTAAGAAGTTCAATATATTTTTTTTTCTTTTGAACAATATATATTAAAAGGAGAAGAGGTATAGGAAGCACATCTAATAGTTTTGAACAAGATCGACTGACACATTCATAGTGTCTTCATCTGTTGGGCCTAATAATATGTTTTGGGCCTCTATTTAGTGTAGGAAAATTAAAGAACACTTGGAGGGGAGAATGCCACGATGACGCCTTTACAGCCGTACACGCGTGAGGAAGAGATGACTATCTATGCATGCTGAAGAAAAGAAATATGGAAAAGAAAAAAGAAAGTAATTACCTTTGCTTCCTTTGTTTTCTCTTCTTCATTTTCTCTCTGATTTGAACAAAACCCTAATGAAATTTCTTTATGGTTTGGAGAGTAGATGATGAACACACACACAACAATATGAAGATAAGGGAGATGAGAAGAGATGCTACACAGATTTACGTGGTTCGGCAAAAGAAGCCTACATCCACGGGAAGGAACCTTTTCTTATTTTTGAAGATGAGTATACAGAATCTCTCTTTATCACTCTTCTTTTTCTTGCAAATGAAAGTTAAGTATTAAGTCTAATTTGTTAGAAAGCACCTTTACATATTTATAAGATGTTACAAAGCATGAGTTATTTAAGAGAAAACTATGTAGACTTGATTATGTTGGAATTCATTTCTTTTTACAACCTCCACCTTGAATCTAACTTGAAATGTGTTAAGGATCCTTCCATCTTACTTTTTTTTTTCTTCTGATCTATCCTTTTTCAGGTAGGTCGAAACCTATCAGCTCAAAACACTTCTGGAGCTTCAGTGTTGAGACCGGCTTAGTAAGCATATCGGTGGCGTTCTTAGAGGTATGTACTTTTCGTACTTGTAGTTCACCAGCTTCAATTTTTTCTCGTATGAAATGATATTTAATATCTATATGCTTTGTTTTGCTATGGTATTGTGGGTTCTTGGATAGGTGAATGGCACTTTGGTTGTCACAAAAGATTTTTAAAATCGACTGTTTGATTCCAAAGTCCTTCATCAGTCCTTTGAGCCATAATCCTTCTTTTACGGCTTCTGACAATGCTATGTATTCTACTTCTATAGTTGAGAGAGCAACAATAGATTGAAGGGTTGCTTTCCAACTAATTAGATTAGGACCATAGAAAAAAACGTATCCGGTTAGGCTTCTTCTTTTGTCACTGTCACCAGCAAAGTCTGAGTCCACATAACCTATTAGTTCTAGTTCTGTCTCAGTGGTCCTGTGGTAGTTTAGTTTAGCATTCTTAGACCAAATTAGGTATCTGATTATCCACTTGGTAGTTTTCTAGTGCCTTCTTCCAGGATTAGCCATATACATGCTGACTAGGCTAGCTGAATATGATAGATCAGGTCTGGTTGAGATCATTAGGTATATTAAACTTCCCATTGCTTAACTGTATGAAAAATTTTCCATTTGTAGTTGGTGTTCTATATCTGTCTCACTAGGGGAATTGGCAGCCGATAGCTTAAAGTGTTGCACAATAGGGAGAGTCACTGGTCTGGCATTAGTGAGGTTGAATCTTCTTATCACTTTCTCACAGTAGGTTGTTTGGTTTATGCTTAGTTTAGATTGGTCTTTGTCTCTTGCGATGTCAATTCCTAGAATCGTCCTTGATTCCCCTAAGTCTTTCATGTCAAATTCTTTACTCAAAAGATTTTTAACATGAATTAACTCTTCTTTAGAACTTCCAGAAAGGAGCATATCATCAACATAGAGTAACAAGTAGACCTTGTCCTTATATGTTGTTGAGTTTATATAAACACACATATCATAAGAACTTCTTTGAAAACCCAAACTAGCAATAAAGTCATCAAATCTTCTACACCAACATCTAGGAGATTGTTTCAACCCATATATTGATTTCTTTAATAAATAGTAGAGGTCTTCCTTACCTTGAACCTCAAAACCCTTAGGTTGAACCATGTAGATTGTCTCTTCTAGATAGCCATGGAGAAAAGCACTTTTTACATCAAGTTGATCCAATTCTAGATTGTTTTGAGCAACTAGGGATAGAAGAAGTCTAATAGAAGTCTGTTTAACAACAGGAGAAAAAATTTCCGAATAGTCTATACCTTCTCTTTGAGTGAAAACCCTTTGCTACCAGCCTTGCCTTGTACCTTGGTTGTGAGTCTTTTGTAATTCCTTCTTTGAGTTTGTAGATTCACTTGGATGCTATTGGTTTACATCCCTTAGGTAGAGAACCTTGCTCTGATACCAATTTGTTGGGCCTAATAATATGTTTTGGGCCTCTATTTAGTGTAGGAAAATTAAAGAACACTTGGAGGGGAGAATGTCACGGTGACGCCTTTACACCCGTACACGCGTGAGGAAGAGATGACTATCTCTGCATGCTGAAGAAAAGAAATATGGAAAAGAAAGAAGAAAGTAATTACCTTTGCTTCCTTTGTTTTCTCTTCTTCATTTTCTCTCTGATTTGAACAAAACCCTAATGAAATTTCTTTATGGTTTGGAGAGTAGATGATGAACACACACACAACAATATGAAGATAAGGGAGATGAGAAGAGATGCTACACAGATTTACGTGGTTCGACAAAAGAAGCCTACATCCACGGGAAGGAACTTTTTCTTATTTTTGAAGATGAGTACACAGAATCTCTCTTTATCACTCTTCTTTTTCTTGTAAATGAAAGTTATGTATTAAGTCTAATTTGTTAGAAAGCACCTTTACATATTTATAGGTGGTTACAAAGCGTGAGTTAGTTAAGAGAAAACTATGTAGACTTGATTCTGTTGGAATTCATTTCTTTTTACATCATCATGGATCAAGTCGAATAGAAATAGCCAAGGTTCATTGCCACAAAATAATATACAAAATCATACCATGACACAATGAGAAAGTATAATAGAGGCTAGATAAAAAAAACTTTCAATTTAGAGCAGGAGAAGTATATCAGCATTACAAAAGAACCTAGACTTGGAGCACCAAGAAGCTGCCAAATAGGTAATAGTCTCCCACAAGTGATCACCAGTTTTTTCGACATTGTGTAATGTTATTTTGTTTTTCTCAAGCCAAAATACTCCATGATGAGTTACCAATGAAGTTACATTTGATCATATTTTCTTGTGGAGCTTTGACGAAGACATGTGGGCTGCATGAACAAGTCCTTACTTGTTTTAATTGTGAGAGATTACTATATGAATATTATGAAACCATATGCGCACTTTTGGCAAAAGAACATTGAGTGAACAGATGTTCTAATGTTTTCCTATTTTTTAACAAAGGACACACTAGTTGGGTTGAGACGATTGATCTAAGGACACAATGATGACATTTATATTTGATAGCATGTTCGAAATACACTATTTTATTCTACTTAAATCGAGCTCACTCCTTGATTTTACATTCTTGATTGGCTATTTTATAGATTTTGAGCAATTCAAAGGTGGAATGTGGTGTTAATGTCAATTCGGAGCTAATTTGGGTAAATGCAGAGTCAAAAGACATCAATCAAAGCAAACAAGCAAAGAAAATAAGTCAATTGGCTTCCACGGTGCTCTAAGGCAAAGAGGCCAATAGGTCTTGAAAGCCTACGAAGTTGCCTTGGAACATCATGGTGCTTCGAATATGACTTGCTCTCGAAAACTTGTCAGCACTGCGGCTCTATCCCTATCGTCGCAACGCCATCCACCTTTTATAAAACAATATATTTCATCCGTCAAGTCAAAAGATGTTTGATTCCAATTGTTCCTCTATTGTCTTCTCCCAATTTTTTAAGTTCTTTTTATTGGTTTATGTTCCCGAACACTCCCTCATCATCTGACATATGAATGAGAGGCTAAGGTAATCCCTCTAGCTTGGGTTTGTAGAAATCTCTCATATTCCTTTGAATTTGTTAGAGTTTGAACTTATTTCCATTGTAAGTTTGGTTTCAATTTTGTTATTGAATGAATATTTGTTATATGTTTGGACGCATGGGAATGTATGACCTTCCACTTTCAATTAAATCTTTGACTGGTGATAATTTTGATAAGATTTAAGTTAGAAGCAATAGGTTAGGTTAGCTTGTTATTCTATTAGGATGAACATTGTTCTAACCAACTTAGGATTGGTACCAAATGAATTGTTCAATTAGAAGCATGGAAATTGACCATTCCACCTAAAGATCTCTTGAACTTAATGCTATTATTGGAAAATTCAATTATGCATGCTTCATCGTGTTGAATTAGAAAAATTAGAATCTTAGGACTATCTAGTTATCTTAAGTAATTAAATTATTGGTTTGGTGATCAAAACATTACATAGAGATAAGTAATGATAATTAATCAATGAACTAATTCTTTGGATTGGGAGAGATCGGTATAACCTAAGCTAGGCTTTTCTTTATTGAATCTTTACAATTCACCTTCGTTTCATGCAATTTAGCTCTCTTACAATCAAAATCAAGCTCAACCCCTCCAACTCAGTTACCTCGACAGAAAATTAACTTGTCAGAGAAATTAATGTGCTCCCTATATAAGTTTGACCTGGACTTACCCCTAAGACTAGTGCTTGGTGTGTATTTCAGTAATTGGCACGTGAATTTGGACAATGAAATCCGTCTGCCAATAGTCCTCATATTTATTGTAAGGCCCCAAGTTTGGAAGGAGATATAAAGGAATTGATATCATATCCAAATGAGAGAGATCATGAAGATATGAAAGTATGATTAAGAAAGGAAATGATATCACATCCAAATGAGAGAGATCCTGAAAATATGAAAATATGAAAATATGATTAAGAAAGGCTTTAATTAATTATGAACAAATCAGAGTGGCGCAGCGGAAGCGTGGTGGGCCCATAACCCACAGGTCCCAGGATCGAAACCTGGCTCTGATAGAGTAAATGCCTTTAAAATAATGGAAAACTATTATTTACAACAACAATGTGCATCTTTCTTTTTGGTGATCTAATCATATGTGCTAATGTTTTTGTTGGTAGTAAAAATCTTCTTTTACTTTTTGTGGTTATTTTGTTTCTTTGTTTTGGAATTTTTTTTGTTGTTTGGTCATATGTTGTAGGGAGGAAGTTGAAATATAGTGTTTAAAGGGAGCCTAATCAGACTATATATTTGCTGGAGTTAATTAATTAATCAATCAAATATCAACTATTTAGAGCAATTCTATGTTAGTGTGGACCTCTTTGGAAATTTTTCCTTGGCAAAGCATGTGAGTGAAACAAGTAAGAATTGGATGATGTAGTCATGTCATAGAGGATGGATAGTATGGGGTTCATCTTAAGACCAATTGACAATGAGAGAAAGTAACTCATCTATCTTATAAAGAGTGTGAGCCTCATTTGATTTTTACTATGTGGTATTCTCAACATGTCCCCTCAAGATGATGTCTATTTTGGGTTCATCAATCTTGATTGAATCTCGATTTCATTTGATTGGAATGAGTATCATATTTTATAGTTTAGGATTCCATCTCAAAACCAATTAACAATTAATCGAGTAGTCCATCTATCTTATAAAAAGTGTGAGACCCCTTGCTTTTTCCAATATATGTTGGGATTCTCTATGGGGGCCATCAAGTGCCAAATCCGGTTTCTAAGTCCTAGGCATGGGTCATTCATAGGTACTAAAGCGAAACCGTTCCCAATAAAATGCGGTTTTGGGATGAATGAAGCGAAAACCATTGGACATGTAATGTCAACCAAATTTTAGAAAGAAAAAATGAATGAACCGATGTCAAGGTGTAAGTTCTTTTTTGGAAACAACTTTTCACTCTTAAAACCAAGGACCTAATAGTTAGGAGATGCAAGGAATTCCAAGAACATCATATTCAAATTCTGGATCTACGTAACAAACTGTAAACGAAGATCTTACATTTTTCTGGAAGCAATGTGTAGACCATAACAGATGTGAGTTCAATATAGTTTCTTACCTTTGAATATTTTTCAATAATATTATACTATCAATTTCATTGGGTTAAGAAAAGAATGTTTATTAAAAAAACTCATTTTTATTTAAACTTTTTGGATAAAAATTATTTAAAATACACTTAATTCAAAAGTTATTTAGAATGGTCACTGACCCAATAATTTTTCTCTAAAATAATTTATTTTTTAAATAAATATTTGAAAATGTATTTCAAATACACGGTAAATTTGGTTGCAACTAATTGTTGGTGATAGCTATACATATTTATTAAAATAATAGAAGTTTAGAAGGGTGAAAATGTCATAATTTAGGGGAAAATTCAAATTTATTTCAATAGGCTCCAAAATAATTGTATTTTATTTTATATCTTTAATAAAAGTTTGAAAAACAAATGTAGATCATTCGTGATAATAATTGAATAACTTGCATAAATGGACTTCTAGAATTACTTGCATAACTTGTATTCTATTTTAGACTCAATAATCCTATGTCTATATAAACTTGCCTGCTTGCAAAGGCAATTAAACAAGAAAAAAGTGCTTTTGATAAAAACATGGAGAATTATTCAACCATGGTTGCATTTCTCCTTCTCATCCTTGTCTTTCTCTCTCACTCCCAATTAGGACTCAATCAAGGTAAAAACCCTTTTGTCTTTATTGTTTTCTTTAGTCTCTCGGCTAGTTCAGCTTGTTCAAGGTCTTATTTTAGTAAATTAATTCTTATTAATTAGTTGTATGAAAGTTAACTTAGTTCCATTTTTTCTCAAAAATAAAAAAGTAAAAAATATTGTTACACATTATTAAAATTAGTTTCGAATTAGTTTTACTCTCTGTCTTCTTATACACATTGTTACACAATTTGTTCTATTAAATAAACAGGGTTGAAAAAATATTTTTACTTTCAATTTGAGGTGATGGTTTAATCCATAAATTTTAGCTTCTATCCCATTGGTTCTTATGTTTATATTTTATAACAATTCACACATTCAACTTTAAGTTAGAAATATAAACATTTAGTTGGAGAGATCTTTTCATAGAAATTTTACTTGATCGTGATGGACCCAAAATAAACTTTTACGAATCCCTTCAATCCTCTTTCTTTCTTATTTTAAAAAAAATTAATCCATAGTCGTTAGTTTATTAACATTGAAGTATATACCCATTTTTTATTATGTGATGATCTAGTCTCAAATTTGTTTATCGTACACATGTAAAACAAATTCATTAAATCTTAAAATGGTTTTACAATATAAAAGAGATATTAAAGACTAAAGTTATATTTATATAAATTTGTTTGTTTTGTTTAGATGTTAGCTACATGAAATTTGTACAAGATGCTAGTGATTTCCCAATAAAAGAAGAATATGACTACATAATAGTAGGGGGAGGAACAACAGGGTGTCCATTAGCTGCTACATTATCAAAAAAATTCTCTGTCCTCCTTATTGAAAGAGGCAGTGAACCAAGCAAATATCCCTCTGTATTAAACGAACAACAGTTACTAAACGTTTTCACGGTCGAAGACGACGGCAAGAATCCCTTCAATCGATTCATTTCCGAGGACGGTGTCGAGAACATACGAGGGCGAGTCCTCGGTGGGAGTAGCATGATCAACGGCGGTGTGTACTCGAGAGCTGATCCAGAGTTTTTCAGAACACAATTGGGGATGCAAGAATTGGACATGGAAATGGTGGAGAAGGCATATGAATGGGTTGAAGAGGCTATAGTGTTTAAACCAAGTTTGAACCTTTGGCAAGGTGCTTTTAGAAGGTTTCTTGTTGAAGGTGGAGTTGAGCCTGATAATGGGTTTGATTTAAGAGATGATGTGGGAACTAAAATTTCAGGTTCTATCTTTGATGAGAATGGGACTAGACATGGAGCTGTGGAGCTTTTAAATAAGGCTCAACCTACAAATCTCAAAGTTGCTGTTCAGGCTATTGTTCAAAGAATTCTCTTCTCTGGTTAGTGCATATTGGCTTAATAATATTTTACCTTTAAAAGCTCCAAAACTTAATATAGAAAGAGAGAAAAAAAAAGGTTAATTAGTTCTAACCTTTGGTTTAAAAAATAAATAGTTGCAAATAGAATAATTACGTTCCAAATATTAACATAGTAACATTTTTAAAAAATTACAAATATTGCAAAAATCTATAATGGTAAAGATCTTATACATATGAAATTGCATACATCTCCCACAATGAGATTGAGAATAATATGAGCACACAACATCTTACACATGCAAATATTCTCCATCCAAAATGGTGATCTCCTTCCAATTCCTAAGTTTTCTTCTTAAGTTATTAAATTAGTTTTGCTATTCTTATAAAAAAAAAAAAAATCAAACATTTGGGTCGGGGGTTTAAAGGTGTAATCCTTTAAAGTATCATTTTTTATGGTCCAAAATATGTGTAGGTGTGTAGACTAAAAAACTATTCCTATAATATGGTGGTAGTTGCAATTATACCCACAAACTTTCAAAATTAAAAATTAAATTTTTGAACATATCTAAATTATAAAATTAGACCTCAAACTAATATATAAATCATATAAATTATATTTATTATATAATTTTGAAAATTCAATTTTCTATCGTTTAAGGTTCAATTTCTATGATATGGTAAACAGGTCAAATTTCATTCTTTAGAAGTGGTTTTTGCGATTTTGCATTATATACATACACACAAATGTATAATAATGATAATAACATAATTTCATTATTCCATTAAATGTTGAATTTTCATACTTTTTCAAACATGTCTATATATTTTGGTATAGGTTTATCAGCAAATGGGGTTTTGTATTCAGACTCAAAAGGAAAGCTACACACAGCAATCATTCGCAAAAAAGGAGAAATCATTGTAAGTGCAGGAGCCATTGGAAGTCCTCAACTTCTCCTTCTAAGTGGGATTGGCCCAAAATCTTATCTTTCTTCTTTAAAACTACCTGTCGTTCTTCACCAACCACATGTCGGCCAATCCATGGTGGACTATCCTCGTTTTGGTTACGTCTTAGCTTGGCCATTTCCATTGGCTTTCACCTCTTCAAAAGTCATAGGAATTTCACAAAACAAAACCTTCTACTTCCAATCCATTGCTAGTACAACACCGCTCTCAATTCCCCCATTATTTAGCATTTTCCCTCCTAATTCCACTTCTTTAACAACTACTAGCCTGGCTACCATTGGTGGCAAATTTTCTAAAGTTGCCTCGACGGGCTCGCTTCGTTTAAACTCCTCTACCGATGCAGCAAGCAATCCCATTGTTCGATTCAATTATTATTCTCATCCTGCTGATGTTGCTATGTGTGTTAAGGGAGTGAGAAAAGTGGGAGATTTTCTTAAAACTCAAACTGTAGAGAATATTAAGACGAGGGATTTGGAGGGTAATAAGACGATTCAATTTGTGGGGCTTCCGTTGCCGGGAAATTTGTCGGATGATAGTGCAGTTGGGGAGTTTTGTAAGAAGACAGTGACGTCGTATTGGCATTACCATGGAGGTTGTTTAGTCGGAAAAGTTGTCAATGGTAATTATAGTGTTATCGGAGTTAAAAATCTGCGTGTACTTGATGGCTCCACTTTTGCAGTCTCGCCGGGATCTAATCCTACTGCCACTCTCATGATGCTCGCTCGGTGAGTAAAAATATACTTTTCCTCTCGAAAGTTTGAGTTAAGTTGCATTTAGATATTTGAGTTTACAAACTCGAACAACTTTTATAATTCTGAAGTTTGCTTTTAATAGTAACTTAAGTTTCTCCCGTCACATTAGCTTAAACTTAGTAATTAAATAGAAAAACTGATGGAGAAACTTAGGATGATACCAAAAACAGGCACCCAACGCAAAAGTAAAATTGTGGAGTTTGAAAAACTAGATGTGTCAAATGCTAACTTAACTCAAACCTTAGAAACTCCGTGTGTCTTTTAATTTTTCGTTGAATGGTTTGAAAATATGGTTAAATACTTTTTAAACAAAACGAATCAAAATATTTGTAAAAATAACATATTCTCACTATCTATTAGTGATCATCGTCTATCACAAAATCAAATAGTTTACTACCATAATTGAATCAAAGAGCATCACTGCGAAAACAAATAGAACAATTTTTGTCTTTTAAAAAAATTACCCTCTTTGAATTTTTTTTCTTTTTTTTTTCTTTTTTCTTTCTCCTTTCTATGAGGAATATTGTTTTTCTTTTTAAAAATGAAAATAAAACTTTGTGTTTTTTTAAAAGAAAAAATTATATAAGATGACAAAAACATTTAGAAAAAAACAGCTCATGATACCTCTTTTTTTGCATATTACAAATATGACAAATATGACAAGTAATTTGTGATATCAGACGGCTATCAGAGAATTATCGGCTTTTAAATTTGCTACTTTTACAATTTAGAAAATTTAATGATATTGATCCTATTATCATAATTTTTTTTTGTTATTTTTGTCAGTAACTTTTTTTTCTAAAATAAGTAGTTTTTAAAATTTTGGTGAAACTTTTAGAATTAGTATGTGTTTCCAAAATTGATACATAATACTTTGAATAAATGGTGAGAAACCAAAGAAAATTTTTACATTTAGAAAACTAAAAACAAAATAGTTATCATTAGCGTTTATGTTCCATTGGAAACTTTGGACTATATATTAAATTCTTTTTTGAAGAATAGTCTAAAATAATCAAGACAATATAAGCCATTTTTAATTATCATTTTTAGGAATGTTGTTGAAAACCTTTAAAAAAATGAATAAAAAATATTGTAAACGGTAAAACTGTAAAAATATTTACAAAATATAACAAAGTTTAAGTTTTCTATCAATTCGTGTTGATAAATTTCTTGATAGACACAAATAGAAGTTTAGCATTAGTATGACTTTTTATGAAAGAAAAAATAATAAGAAATGCAATTATTTGTGGTATTAATTTGTATACAACATTTTCATATATTAATAAACTAAAAAATGAAAATCATTGCAGATATGTTGGCCTTCAGATTATGCAACAAAGAGGAGTGTAACAAAAATGGCTAATTAATAGGACAAAAGAGTAACCATTTGTTTCTAGTTGAAAAATATCTTAATTACTAGATGGTGAACTTATTGTATCTCTCTTAAATAATTTATACTCCTATTTAAAATATAAAATTATAATTATATACTTTTTCTTATTTTATATATATATATATATATATACCGGCGGATTTAGTATAAGTCCAGGGGTTCGAGCCCCTTCAATTTTATTGTCTTTATATAATATGTATAAACAAAACAAATTAATATTTAATATTTGTAGACAGTTTAATGGTAACTATGCTTGTCAACCTCTTTTCTTTCCAGATTTTTATTTTTCCTTTAAGTTACAACTCGAAGCCCCCTGTCAATAAATTTTCTGGATCTGCCACTGTATGTATGTATATATATATATATTAGAAAAATACACTTTTGGTTCCTCTAAATTCTTTAGATTTCAAAAGGTTACACATTTAGTTCTTAAATTTTGATTTTTGTTCCAGTTTCGCTCATAACTATTAAAATATTACAACTTTATTCTAAAGATATGAATTTTGTTTCAATTTCGTCACTTGATTTTACATTTTTAGCCTCAATTTTTTATAAATCTCACTAATCATTAACCTAAATTAATTATTTATTAAAATTTCAAATTTAATTTTAAAAGTGATGAAAAATAGTGAGGATTGAATAAAGTATAATTGGTTTAATTATTTTAAATTTGTTAAAATATTTTTTATATAGTGTCAAATGTTTAAAACTCCACTTTTATATATTATATTGTTGAACTAATGAAATCTCTAATAGTTACATTGATAAAATACAGCCAAAAATACTTTTTTTTCCCTTGTTGAGGATTGATAATGGGGTAATTTTCAAAAATATAACAAAACGGCAAAATATTTAGACTTTGTCAAAATTTTATACGGTATAGAAAAATTTTGAAAACAGAAAAATTTCACAGGCCCACAATGAAAAATACCAAAAATGTCTGTATTGGCATCCAGTGCATGTAATATATTTGAAAAACGATCCTTTAGATTTGACTGTTTTTTCATATACAATCGTTTAGATTTGATCGCTAAACAGTTTTTTTCAAAAGAAATTTGGTACGGGATCATTTACCTTTGCCACACATCATTTAAATTAGGGTAATCAAATTTAACATTTTTTTTCACCATTTTTTATATTTGGCACACGATCTTAAAAAATCAAATAACAATTTGAAAAAAAAATATACCACGATCTTGAACAAAATAAAAGTTTGAAAAAAATATTTAAAAAATACCAAACAAAGAAAAAGACGATGAAAAGGAAAAGAAAAATGGCAGAATATAAAAAGGAATGGCAAATTGAAATATTTAAAAAAATTGCAAAAAAAAGAAGAAAAAGACGATGGAAAGAAAAAATATAGCAAAAGAGGAAAAGAAAAAAAGATTGGTGAAGAGAAGAAAGACAATGATAAGGAAGGGCAAACTTAGAATTTTTTAAAAAACAATGATAAATTCCATGAACTTTTTCATTCTGTGACACAAACCGTAAATATTTTGCTATATTTATAAAAGTTAATCGTGATAATTTGTATCAAATCTAATCTTTCTTAGTTTCAAAATGAGATCAATTAAACCCCAATGTCTAGAAAATGATTAGTTTTTAAGTATTCAAAGGAATGGAATTTGTTAAATATATGGATAATGGGATGCAAATGTGGAAAGTTGGTTAAAAAAAAACCTCATATTTAGTTAATTTATGGACCAAATCAAACATTTTCTAGACTTAATTTTGGGGATTTTGAAACTTATAAAAATTACAAAAAGAAAACATTATGATAGAACACCAATATATTCTCTATACTTCGTTGATATCTCCACGTAAATTACAATATAAAAGAACAAACAAGTAAATTAAAAGGAAACTCAAGAACACTTAAAAAGAACCCTAACCCTTTGTCCTTCCTTTCTTTTAAGGAATGTTATTGCAGCCCATTATCTTCACCAAAATCTTCCTTCTTTTCTTCCCTCTCCAATTTTCTATTTATAACCATCTAACTACCAACAAATCTAATTATATTTATACCTCAGCCCTATACTAATCTAGGTATCTAACACATTATTGGTGAGATGTCAAAAGCATTCATCTTTTTTCATTTGTTATCTATTTGTTATAGATGATTTTGGATCAAATGTCATAATCAAAAAACAAAGCTAAGAAAATAATAAAATTATATCAAAATTGCACAATAATTCATATCATCATCATCTTCTTCTTTTGAAGGGTTCATGTCCTCAAATTTCTTTGGGTCCAAGTCAAAGCAAGCAATGTCAAGGTCATGAGATAAAAATTATATTACTTTTCTTCGACTTCTATAGGAGGGGACTCCATTGTAAAGAAAATTTGTAGTCATGGATGTCAAAGGATGACTTTGTCTTCAATTTCATCTATTTTGGAAAGAACATTGATTCTTCATTTCAAATATGATAATAAACCAACTTTTTTCACTAATGTGTTCATACCGAAACTAAACTTACATTTGAGTGTACCTTCAAAATCTTCTTTTGATGGCAACCAACACAATTCACAAAGGCTTAGTTCAGTTCACAATGTTTGAACTTTTTGTCACACTACTTGGTAAAATATATTTGAAAAATTCCTACGCTAACTGCATGATTGGAATACTTTACTTTTTGCAAACTGCATGCACATAGTATAATAATATATCAATTCGAATATGATTGGAAAAATTGCTTCACACAAACTCGATCAAAATATGGATATGCAATTCAAAAATAAATTATCAGAGATCAGAAAACTAAAGAATAAAAAATTTAAAAAAAAAATACCTAAAAGAACAAATTAACTCAAACTCGAACACAAGTTTCAAGAATCCCAAAACTTCCAATTCCAATCAATCAACCCCATGATGTAACTAAATCGAAACCAAACGACTCCCAAATGGCTCCAAAAAGTTCTGCAAAAGTAGATCCAACATCCTTTCATCAACAAGGTAAAGACAGTGGGTCATTCAACGCTTCAGAGTAGAATATCCTCTTCAAGGGAATAGTGATTTAAGTTCAATCTTTAGACAATCCCTGATACAGAAATGATGTAACGCTAACAAATATGCTTCAAACCACAGCAATTAAAGATGGGAAACAAAAAAGAAATAGTCGGTGAAAACTCAGTGGTCACCATCTTTAATGAAAGTAATTTTACATGTATACCAATAGTTCGTTCCCTTAAGAAAAATTGTGACTAAGAAAACAAGTAAAACTGGCGAAATCAATCGGCAAATGAGTTCTCTTCTGCAAGTTATAACGCTTAAACACTGTATTCTCCAACTGGGTGCCTCAAATATTCTTTTTTGGCTGCTAAGAATTAGCCACCTCCAGACTTCAGGGTGTTACTTAACCTGAATTAACAAGTTACACCAGTTAACTATATAAAAGCAAGCCGTAAAAACAAGTAAAATACTTCAAGAACGTAGCCATTTGACATCGAACTATTTTTAAGAGAAAAAGAGAAGTGATCCACAAATGGAAGAGCTAAAACAGCAATGGCATGCGAATGATGATCGGTATCTACATAGAGTATAAGCATAATGATGCTTTCACAACAGTTAAATATACCCCCATTCCCAAAGTACAAAAATAAACAAGATTGTCGGGGATTATACATCCAATACAGATCATCAGGCTGGCTGATGGCAATCATTAGTTTAAGAAGACTTCTGTTAAATAGTTATGGTCTTTCACTTTGAAAATTGTTAATTACAAATTTGACATCCTTTTTCATATCAAAGATTATGTGTTCTTTAACCAAACAAGATTTAAGAGAGAAAAAAATACTTCTTCCATGCTTTTGTTCATTACTATCGACCATCCCCCTCCCCTTCATAGCTACTAAAGGAGTGCCTAATTATTATAGTTTCTGCGGTCATTGAAAAAACAAAAACAAAAACAGAAAACAAAAGCAGATGCAAAGTATAAGCTTGCAACTTACCAATCCAATCCCTCAAATAGACCTTCTCCTTTTATAGCGGAGGCTTTAAATATAGCCCATTGGCGGTTCTTAATCTTGTGCAACTCTAAAGCCTCTGTGACTGCAGCATCATCAAGTGCACCTGGAAGATCCTATACCAATGGGAAGATAATGTGTAGAAAATATAGAAAATTAGAAAGTGCATTAACCATATTTATTAAACAGTTTGTACAAAGCCTTCAAAAAGTCTCAAATACACAATCACGAATGTTGGGTCTTGGAACTTGTGTTGTAATTTTGAGAAACAGTTTTCAAAGTCCAAAACTTGAGTTGAGAAATTTCTAGGGGGAATTGGTAAAAGAGAGAAGGTTTTACTGTTTTCAAGTATGACAGCTTCTGAAAGAAATAAGAATTACTGTTTCTAGAATTTATTTTGTTTGAAACAGTGAAATGAAATAACTGTCCACATACGGTTCACTTCACACAGTTTGAACTTCGGAGTTGCAATTATAAACTTAATATTGTGCTTGAACAAGTAAAATGGAAGGTATATAAAACACGGGAAAAAAATTCTGAACAGTTTTTTTAACACAAATAATAAGAAATGACATATTTATGTTCCTTTCAAAACATTAAATAAATCCTTAAGCCACTTTTTTACTCAAATTGCAGAATTTATCAGAATCTCATAATTCAACAACATCACTGACCTGCTTATTTGCAAAAACTAAGGCAACTGCACCCCGCAACTCTTCTTCCTGAACAAACACAAGAAAAACTTTTGGAACTAGCTAACAAACTTGTCTGACAAACAAAATTAAACTCCTATTACCAAACTCAATACTTTATCCAAAAGAAACTGTTGACAGTTCAGAGTTCTTTAATCTAATTCTTATGCAAAAGTAAAATACTGGAAACTGAAGGAAAAGAATAATGATGCAAACATACTTACTTTTTGAAAAGCAACGCAAGCATACTTGCTTTTTCAAAAAGCAATGCAAGCATTCTACCACTGACCTCTATGGATCATATACAAGTCCATGCACTAGATGACGAATTTCATTACCACAAAAAAATTGAGATGTCAGTCGACATCAAATAGCGTACTACAATGCATAACTTTACTATATAACTAATCATTGGACATCATATCAAAATTTCAGAAACAAACAGGCTCAGCATTTGACAAATTTCTACACTTTGTTTATCAACTATGAGGTAAGTACCAACCATATTTTACCTCAAGTATTGCATGAAACTCCTCTCTTGCTACCACCAACCTATCAGTATCACTTGAATCAACCACATAGATTATAGCTTGCGTATTTGGAAAATAGCATCTCCAGTATGGTCTATGACACGAGGCAAGAACCTTGTTAGCTAGATCCATTTTAAAAGAGAAGAAAAATGACAGGAGAAAGAAAAGTTCATGTACAGAATCAATTATAATTATTATACTGGGAGAACATAGATGGGCCGAGGTTATGTATCAACTTTCAAGTAACAAATTCACCAATTAGTCAACTTCAGAAACAATATCTTCTTGACACTTGACATGAGAAACTATTCATGAAGTGACGTCTGATAGACTGATACTGGCTCAAATGAACAAGGTTATGAATCCCCTTCCATTTCTCTCTAGAATAACCCAAGATTTCTACTTACGCACATTCATTGAGAGAAATAAAAACTAAACATGGGCTTACAAGAATACAAACAATCCCCAACATCGACAAAGGAATCTGATCAATTCATACAACAAAAAAGGACAACAATCGAATAGAATTATATGAAGGCTATAATTACAAAAAATACTAGTGATCAACGCATTTAAAGGTGAGAGAAAAGGGAGGGAGGAGGAGGAAGGGGAAAGAGAATAACTGAACAAGAAAGGAAGGAGAGGAAAAAAAAAGAGAAAAAAAATGAAAAAGGAGGTAGTGGAGGAGATGATGCACCAGTGGCAATGGTAGCAGCCATGGATGGAGAAGGGAGAAAACGAAGGAAAAACAGGAGCAAAAAAATTTATTTCAAATAGTTTTTTATTTTAAAAAAATTACAGAATATATTATTTCAATAATTGAAAAATTGGCACGTTAGCTTTTGTTGGCTACTTTAACAGAAAAATGATAAAATAGGCCATAAGGATACCAATCTCAAACCTCAAGAGTTAAAATGTCAAGTTTAAAAACTCAGAGACCAAAATGCTTCCAAACCCAACCCTCAAAGACCAAAAACGCTCAAGAATATTTAATTAATTCAGACACGTTTCTTATCTTGTTTGAGCGAACATGTGTCCCTACTTCCTAAATCATCCTTATAACATTAATCATGTATATAGAATTTTATGATAACTATACAACAATAATCATGAAGTTTACCATAAACCATACATTCCCATTCTCTAAGAACCTAATAAAGTCCAGACCAATTCCCTTTACTTCAGAATTTGGTATAATTGCAAGTGTGCAATCAAATAGCTTCTTAGAAAAGGAAGAATTAGCAGTAGTGAAGACAAATAACATTATCAGAACTATCAGAAGAAACATAGTACAAGTCTTCAATTTAAAGGGAAAAATAAAGAAGACAAAAGAGGGAAAACGCCCTCTTATCTTATCTTTTGATTAAAAAAACTACATTGTACTCTCCTTCCAGCTGAAGAAATCATCGATCTAGGAATTGGAGGTAAAAGCCAAAGGGAGGCACCTAGTTGAATATTTCAAGCAGAAAAGAAAATGAAAAGCATCCTACCTCACTTAGGGGTGCTAGGTTGCACAAAACCATCTTCTTGATAGAAATGATATTCACGTTTTGACGAAGAAATTTACAGACACAAGCAAAACTAGGTATCTCGGTTCAAGAGTGTCTTTACAATTCTAATAAACTATAGAGTTTCTTTGTTTTCTTTATCTTTTTTTAAATTAAAATTGAACACCAAAGAAATTGTAAATGCATTGACATTTTCTAAAAGAATACCATGAATGTTTGGCAATAAATAACAAAACTGTAAGCTAATCCAGGAGAAGAGCGAAAAAGACCCCCCCCCCCAACCTTCACCTACAAGCCTCTACCTCCTTAAATGATCTTTTTCTTGTTCTTTTTTGGTTAAATAGAGTCGTATTCAATTCAGTCTTACATAACATTTAGCAGATATTATTTCAACAAGCTAGAGATTTTAACTAAGCATTAGATAAAAAAATAGAAAACACATGGACTTTCAACTTTCTTGGGAAATATCTAAGGACTGGCAAATGGAAAAAACTAACCTGATACTAGTCTGTCCTCCTGCATTACAGACAACGAAAAACAATTAATGACATAGCCAAGATGGTCTGATGGATTTTAAAAAATAATCAAAGTTAATATTTGCTTCAAGTTGATAAGCTTGTCATAGTAAGAAGAAAGCGTGGACATGCGATCAAACACGACTAAAATATTTTCCCCTCATTGGAATTGGTTCGTACAGCAAAAAGTAAAATAAAATAGTAATAATAACAACAACAATGGTAGTATTATATCAACTTAGCAATATTAATGCTAAATAATATGAAACTAATTTTCATGCCGGATTACATGTAAGTATTACTTAGAATAAAATCAATACAAATCTGCACAATCTTTCATTTTTCTATAAGAAACATTAATCTTCATAATCTACTTCTAGCAGAACAAAGCCTGCTCCTTTCTCTTTCTCTGCTTTTGTTCTCTAAAGTGTTTCGTGATTTCATCAAATTAGTGGTGGAAAAAATGATACAACATGGGATCACGTATCTTCACTTAAAGATACAAGGACCTAGATTGGCTTACCAAGATCCCAGACCTGGAATTTGATATTATTGTACTGAACAGTTTCAACATTAAACCCAATTGCTGCATTAAAAAAAGGATAAAGTTTATTAGGCATTTGAACAGTAGCTGAAGGAAACCCAATACAAGAAACAATTATTTCCAATTCAACTTTTCACTAATGAAACTTCCATTAAGAAATATTGAAGATACGGTAACAAGAAGTCATTAGGAAACATCAAAGAACCAAATGGGTACAGAACAAAAATACCCCACTAAATTTACACAAGTAAAACCTCTCATAAAATAGCAATAGAAGAAGGAAAAAAAGAGATACTGACAAATCCAAGGTGTAGCATTACGCACAACCTAGTTTGATAATTCCACAGAAAACAACCAAGTCATAGAAAATTCTCATGTAAAATTCACAACATTCTACCATAGTTTGAATTCGTCATCTTTAATGAAACTAGATCTATAGCCTGCGACCCTAGGTTAACCATTACTGGTTGTTTCCAATGCACTTTGCACTATCTACAATTAAACAATTGAAAAATAAAATTGATACCAAAGCTTCTTGTAGTTAAATTTCAACATTCAAGACGTAATTTCCAATCTTTTCCCCTTCTCTAAATAGGATAGGAAGTCCACAGAAAAAGTATGAGAAGATACAAAAAGGTTCAAACACTAGAAGTTTTGAAAGAGAAATGAATGAGGCAACCATTGTTTTAAAGGTTAAACAATAGTATTATGTGATCTATAAAACTAATGCAGCAACTACTATGGTAATTCCACACAACCCCTAGTAAACCCGAATGCCGAAAATTCTAATTCCAATTCTCATGAACAACGAAATGCTCTAATTACAAGAAAACCAGAAGATCACATTTGGAAAGAATACAAACTTGGAATAGTGGAGACAACCTCCCCCATCTGAAGCCGATCTGCAGAACATTAAGGAAAGAATGCATCAGAAAATGGCGCGCAAGTGTCCATCAAAAAAAAAAAAGGAGAGAAACCCAACGACACATAACGAAGTTAAACAAAAAGAAATGAAGAAAAACGTACAGAGAATTGTAGTTTTGCCAGCATTATCGAGACCAAGAACAAGGATCCGAGCTTCCTTATTTCCAAAAAGCGAAGAAAACATTCGAGTAAACAAAATCCCCATGATGTGAAGAAAAGAAAGGATGGGTTATAGTTATAGATAGATTAAAGGATCAGATCTCAAACGCAGAGGCTCAATACATCCCTGAAAAAGAAGAAGCAAGTAGAGACTGAAAATTGAAAAGAGAAGTGAAAAATGAAGAAAAAAAATGGGGAATTGAAGATGATAGAAACCTGCGTTGTTGTGAGGATTGTGAATTGAATGAGGAATCTAGAGAAAGAAGTGGGGTTGTAAAGAAGAGTCAGAGTGAAGAAGAAGAAGAAGAAGTGGGTGGTGATGTGCTCCAATTGGTATCGCCAATTCTGAGAAATGGAGTTGGAAATTTTGGGTAACAGAAAAGTTATTTGTTAGATGGCGGTGTTGCTCCCGCTACGGTGCGTTCAATCCACGTCACTTCCGAGGTATATTTATTTATATTTATATATTCTTTCTTTTTTGGTTAATAATATTAATATCATCGAAATTCCTTCTTAATTTTAATTTTTCCTTTTTCCCCTTCCCTTTTAAGACCATCGTTTTTGTAAAATTCTAAGTGTGTTGCTCCAAATATTTTACAACCATATCAACTCAACGGATTCATTAGTTTCAACCCTAAAATATATCAATTTTATACTTTAAAACAATTCCTTATATTATGGATATATCAATTCTTATGTTTTCTTTCTCTTACACTCGTGTTTTTCTTCTCCATTCGTTTGAAGAACACGAGAAAGAAACAAGAGGTCAAAAATAAAGGAAGGTTATGAACAAAAAGAAATTTAAAACAAAAATCAAAATTAAAGTTGCAACCAATGAGAAGTTAGAATGAGAAACGTTAAAAAAAAACAATAAAAAAACTCAAAAAAAATGGAAAAGCTAAAAAAAAAAAGTTAAGTTACTCAACAAGCAGAACTATAATTTTTTTAACATGGTTTCAATTGATTTAAGTAGGAAAGTAAGACATTTAGCTAACTGTCAAAAATTGCTCACACAAATCTATCAACAAAATTGATCTCAAAATATTTTTGTTCTACTAAACTTTCTTCTGTTTTGACAATTTGATATATGTGGGAGGAAATTAGAATTGAAACACTATTTATATCATTTTAGATCAACACCACCAATTTTGATTGAATTCCTATTTTGAAAATCAAGAGTTATTTTGAAACTTTTTAAAAGAATAATAGTAATTTTAAAACAATTGAATGATATATTTTGTGATTTAGCCTTTCTCTTCTTCAAGTATGTATAATTGATGTGAAATTAATATTGGTTACTAATGTGACTAAAAGTACAATAGTGAGTATTTAGTTATTTTCCTAATTCTTTCAAACATAACCTCAAAAAGAAAAAAAAAAAAAGAAAAAAAAAAAAAACTTAAACTAGGTATAGGTATATAAGATACAAAATATTTTGAAATGGTACCACTAAAACTAACACTTTTCAAAGCATACCTTCCTTTGCTTTTTATTATTCATGAATCACTCATATCCAATGTAATGAAAGTTTCTCTATTATTTGCAAGAAATCATAAAGAGGACTATAGAATAAAAAGGCTTATTAAAAAAAAGTCAAATTTATAAATCCCAATAAAATTCACATACCATTAAATTAATGATACCCAACAAAGGTAAAGTTACAAGCTAGACTTGAACCTAAGACTATCTGTTCTATATGTACTTTTCTGCCATAATCAGAACAAGTCTGAACCCATGAATAATAGACCTTCATTATTTTAAACCATAAGGGAAGAAAAAAATAACAAAAAAAAAAAAAACTAAGAGAACTAGGAACTGCCTCTTGTTTCTTCACAGTGCTGACTGGAAAATCATCTCAGCAAGTTCCTGAAACATTGCATACACTTCATCCATCAGAGCCAAGTTCATTCACATATAAAGCCAACAAAAATAAAAGAACTTGAAGTGATGATTGAGAGCCGAACAAGCACGAAGAATATAGTTTGGGTTACAAACTTGCTCAACTTGATCCTAACTTCATAGGTTCAACCCAATCCAATCATACAAGTTTTGGTTGAGTTGTTACTGATGGCTTTGAAATTTAATCAACCACTCAAAATAGTCTAGGAAACACTTCAAAATTTATTTAAAGTAAAAAAAACTTTTGGAAATAGTGGGTGTTATTCCAAGTCGGTTTTCTCTCAGGTACATACTTGAGGAATATTTTCTAAATGATCCTAAATGTTGTTGGAGTAAAACATTCTAAAAAGAATTGTTGAATCAAATATAATCGTTTGTTCTGGATATATGAATGTCACTCTATGGTAGATAAAAAGGATTTTCTAATAATTTTGGAAAATTTTAAATGTTTCCAACTCAAACCAAAAAAAATCTAGTTTATTTGATCAACAGTACAGTTCGGATTGGTTAAATTGAGTTTTCAGGTCTTATATGAACTATGAGTATCATTTCATAAGAATATGGGAGTATGTATGTACCTGCTTGGCAGAAGGAACCTTTGGCTCTCCCCATTCCAAGGCCTTCTTCTCAAGAAACTCAAAATCAGCCTTACCAGCCTGCACCAAATGTAAAATTTACATTAAATCACTGTAAAAAAAAAATCAAATAAATAGTGAAGTAATTAGAATAGCTTACCTCTATTTGTGCACCAATCTCAGTGTCAAAACTCTCGTATCTCTTGCGAACAAGCTCAGTTAAAGAACCATCCTTTTTCAAGACATCACCATCAAACATTATTAATAGATTCCAGCAGGAGGTAGAACATATTATACTAAATTTGAAATGACAGGAGAAGGTTAGGAATGAAGAGACTACCTCAAGTAGCTTAGCAACATTTCGAAGACCACGGGCAAGGGTGTCCATTCCACCAATGTGAGCAATAAACAAATCTTCAACATCTGTGCTCTCTCTTCGCCTGTAGTCGATGCAGCAGCCAAGGTCAGCAATGAATAACAATAACGTCTTACATTGTCTGAGAAAGATGGAAATATAAAATAAATGAGGGAACTAACAATTTTGCATCAAAGTTGAATCCACCAGGTGCCAATCCGCCCTGCCCACATAAAAAAAAAAAAATCAATGAGTTCTGTGATTGGATATTCTTTCATGTTGTAAAGCTTTGAGCAGATGACTCTTGGCAAACTGAACCAAGATACATTACATACATTTCTCACAACACTGAGCATAACCATAGTCGCCTCTGCGATGTCGGTCATAAATTGATCAGTATCCCAACCTGTGACATTAAATAGCTAAAATTAGTATTCCACCATGCTATGCCTTTTTATTGCATGTCTGAAGTGATAACATACGTAATAAATTCAGAGTCTTAAAAGGTTTGGTTCATACCAACTTGAGGATCGCCAGTGTTTGCATCTATGCTTCCGAGAATCCCATTGAGCCTCGCAGTTTCAAGATCATGGTGGCAACTGAAATGTACAAACAGAAGTTCTCAGAAATGTTAAATGTTACCACATTATGAACTGTAACCGAAGTTAAAAGACAAGTAATCAAAATCAATCATTTCTTATGGATTGCTTACCTGTGACCCGATAGGGTGACATGATTGCATTCAATGTTAAGCTGAAAATCATCTACAAACAAGAAAGAAATGAGGGGAATAAAAATCAGGTTCAATAATGTAAAAGCATTAAGAGCATTGTAAGAGGAAAGAAGGGTCAAACTTTTTGTATAAAAGTAAAACATCAAAAGATCCACGAATTAAGAGAGAAGACAAAATAATTACCAATAAGACCATACTTCCGCAGGAAATTAGCAGATGTTGCAGCATCCCAATCATACCTGACAAAATAAAAAATAAATTCATAAATTCATAAGTATAGAAGCTCACAAGTCACAAGCCCGATACAGGAGGTGTGTTATATTTGATGGGCAAACCAATGAAAAAAGAGAAAGAAAGTAAAAAAGAAAGTAAATAACGTACTGGTGTTTTGTAGGCTCTTGGGGCTTGGGTTCAATTAACAATGTTCCTACAAAGTTCAAGAAAATGATTTAACACGACAAACTACCATTAAAAGTCCCAAGAAATTCACAAGTTCCATTATGAATTTCTCAGCTCTTTAAAATATTTGGAAATGCAACATACCATTGAATCCAATCTTTTTCTTGTAGGCAACGGCAGCTTGAAAAAACCTAGCCTGCAACCAAATTAGATAAACAATCTTTATAGTTCTGTTCCAAATGGAAGAAACAATAAATAACAGTTAATCTAATAACAAAACACAAGAAAGCTATTTCCATATATCTTTTCTCACTAACTGAAGATTTTATAATAACTCACCATATGATCAAGCTCTCTCCCCATGTCAGTGTTCAGTAGAGTCTGATAACCCTCACGGCCACCCCAGAATACATAGTTTTCTGCCCCCAAATAATGAGCGACCTGAAGACAATGAAATATTGCATAGATTATTATTCAATATTAAATTTTAAACTAAACTAAGCATGGAATGACTTATAAGTGTCTTCACACTCACCTCCATTGCTTTCTTGACTTGAGCAGCAGCATAAGCATATACACCAACTTCAGAGCTGCAGGAAAAACAAAAGAAGGTCAAATAATGATATCAGGAACAGCTACGCATAACAAAGTTCAAAACGTATTACCTAGTAGCACCACCATGCATGTATCGAGGGTGCATGAAGAGTTGTGCTGTAACCCACAGAGGTTTAATTTTGGTTCCCTCCAAGATACGGTAATGCAAACTCAATATCAGTGAGGTCATCTAACTCAAAGGTTAATAATGCTATAGAATAACCAACAAAGTGACACAAGGACATGAATCACAAGCCCCTTGCCCCACATTATGCAGTAAATATACTTTCATATTCAGTATGCTAATATCTAAATACAGTAATGAAAAAGAAACCCAAATATATAAGAAATAAAATTACCTGAAGCTCTTTAGCAACAGCCACCACTTCATCGAAGTTTGCATTAGTTTCCTATGAAAATCAAACAAACAGAATAGAAGCTTAGTTTGTAAAATTAATTATCCCAAACATGCAAAAGGAGAGGATACAAGAAACTCAGTAATACCTCCAGAGTAGGTGCATCTGGGGCTATATCTCTGTCATGGAAGCACCACCACTCAACCCCAAGTTTGTTTATGAACTCGAAGTTAGCTCTCACTGCAGATCAGTTACATAAACTCATGTCAGTTATATTGACCGGCCGCATTTACCAAATAGGGTCGAGATTGTGGATTCATCACTTACTCCTCCTCTTTGCCATGGCCACTGAATTGGTACCATCTTCCCATGGCCAATGCTTGGTGGCAGCACCAAATGGATCTGCTCCAGTCCCACGGAATGTATGCCAATATGCAACACTGAATCTCATCCAGTCCTGTGGTCACAATATTTCCTCTTAGAGACAATTAATATACGCTTTGAATCCCAAACAATACAGTGAATAAAGAAACAAAACCTTCATTTTCTTCCCAAGAATTTCCTCCTCAGCATTATACCATTTATATGCCAGTGGATTTTTGCTAGTGGGACCCTGATACATAAGGAAGGAACAACAGAAAAAAAAAAAAAAAAAAAAAAAACGAGTTCTTTGTTAGTTATGGTACGGTATGCGTAGATTCTCATCTTTGGACAAGCTGTATCAATGTAAAACTAAAATCATGAAAGTGCAGTTTTCAAAATCACTTCGAACTTATCATACACCATGAAAATTTAGGGTGCATTCCATTACTCAAAAAATCTTTTGAAACACTTCAAAAGAATACTGTTGCTATCAAAAGAGTTTAAATAAAATAAAGTTACTTAAAAAATACTTTTTCCAATCCAAACAGGCCCTTAAAAAGTACTTCTAATGGCTACCACCAAACTCATCTTTAAAATAATGCAAGGAAATAACAGGAAACTTAAATTTTGCATCAAACTTATCCAAAAAAAGTACAACTTGCAGAAACTATAATCGAATTGAATTTATATAACATTCTAGGCAGAATTCATTACAGTATACAAAGACAAACGATTCTTTGATTCATCACAACGGCATACCTCATACTTAATCTTGGGAATACCAGGGAAAAATTCCCCTTCCCAATCCCCAGAATGACTGCATTCACTACTTAGATCAGCAGGACATGTGTGAGAATCAGCAATCTGCAAGAATCCCATAGCACGTTCATTCAAACGACACAGAACCAAAAATCAAAGATACCCACAAAAAGTACAACCACATTCGATCAAAATAAAAAAAGACGATGAAAAAAAAAAAGAAGAAGAAGAAGAAATTGCTCACCGCTCCAAGAACAAACCCAAGCAAAAACAGAACCAGAACCGATATTTCCCGAGACTTCATCTTCCTTTTCCTATTTCTGCAACATTCACCACATAAACCTCAATCAGAAACAACAAACATGCAAACAAACAAATCATCAACAATGGAACCAAAAATCCTCGGTACCCAAAAACAAAGAATCAGCCAATTTTACAGCGATCGCAACAGAATCAAGAAGAGAAACTGCAGACCCAGATGAGAAAAAGTGCAAAAATCAGAAGGGGCACAGTGAAAAATGTGAAAAACTCACCGACCCAGATGAGAAAAAAGTGAAGAAAGAAACAGAATCACGATTAGGAATTGAAGTGATCCTGAAAGAAGTACGAAATATCAATCCACATCGAAGGGTGAAATATATAGTGGGGGCAATCCAAGAAGAATAGGAAATGGATAAATTTTGAAATCTTTTTTTTTTAGATAAAAAATATAATAATACATAAATTGAATCAAAATTCGCAAAACTTGGATGAAATCAAATCGTTTAATTCAAATCATTACTCAATTAAAGAGAGTCTCTCGTATCCCGTAAAACGCATAGAGTGAACAAATTTCGGGGGCTTCTTTGTCTTTGACTAATTATTTCTTTTTTATTATTTTTAAGATAATTTCATAAATAGAAAGCGTAAACCAAAATGACTTATCTAGATGGATATGATAACTTCACAGATTGTTAGATAAAAAAGCAGGTGACGAGTTGTGTTATTATTGGGCAGTGATGTATTGTTAGGTAACCGCTGAAATTGTTAAAATTAGCAAAAAAGTTGACGTAGCAAATTGGGATATTCATTTAAAATTGGATAAGCACACACACTGAGTCAGATTTACGCACTACGAAGTGCAATTTGGGAAATTTGTAAATGCGGATTTTTTTTTAAGAAGAAGAAATTTAATTAATGGGAAATTTAATTTTCTTGTCGACATGTCGTATTATTAAATTACATACACTGGTTTTGTGTTTGAAGAAAGAAATATTATATATACAGATCTTTGAAATATTGGGATAATTTTATTTGTTTTACATGAATTTTAATGAGAGAGTTTTGAATTTTCTTAATGTTTCAACAATAATTCTAACTTTTGTGGAATGTGAAGATGAATTGAATGAGACTATTTGTGCAATTAATTCAATTCTTTTATGAAAAATTTGTTTGATGCAAACTAAAAGGTGCAATGTGCCTTAGTTAATGTCGTCACATCATATTGGAATTGTGGCATAGTCATAAATAAAGAAATTTTATTCTATTCGATCTTGCATGCAACTAATGTCAATTATTTTCATGGTTAACTAGATATATCTTAGATTAATTCACGTTTAGTTTTTTTATCCCTATGGTGTCTCTTAGGAACTAAGACAACATGAAACTCCTATTTCTAGGCTCCTAGTCTCATATTCCTTTGTGAACTATGTCTACATCCTAATTTTATATGCATTATTAAGGTTCCGTTGGATTGCTAAATTAAGTGATTAATTTAACTAAACAATATTTCTCCATAAACCCAACAAATGAAACGCATAAGTTAAAGAGGTATGAAGCTCCAGGCATAAAATTAAACCTAGGGTGTCCACATAATTGAACTCCATAGAGAATTTAGCTCATGACTAAATATAAAATGATGAACTTCATTAAATTAGAAATCATTGCTACAAGAGGATGTTCAATGGGTAAAGAAACAAAAGAGAAAATTACAGAGAAATAAATTAAATAATATTGAAAATACAACTCAAATAAGATATCTTAAGACAATAATTTCATTTTCTAGGTAGACGAATCTTCCTTTCATTGTATACTTTCACGAGATTAGATGACTTAGAGTGATCACACCTTAGAGGAAGGTTTGTTCTTGAGCATGCTGACTGAGAATTCAAGAAATCGCTAAAAATGGTAGAAAATTATGAGAGTAAATCATGAAGATAGTTGTGGACTAGAGAGCTGATGAAAGGGGAAAGCTTCTTATCCTTAATTTTAGAAGTCTAAATTGGTTGAAGAATAACCTAAAATCATGTTCTGAATGTTTACCAACATTTTAGGCATAATAGCACATTAGACGAAGAAAATGGAAACCAGAATAACACAAGAATCCTCGAAGATTAAGCTCTTGATGCAGTCACATCGTCCAGGCACATTAACCACTAAAAATGCTTCTTATGGATCATCAAGATATATTTTTCTGCAAAGTAGTTAAAAACCACGGTAAAAGCTTATAAAATGAATCCAAATCACTCTAAATTAACTTTGGACAATTCAAAAACATTAAGTTTGAATTCAATTTTGGTCTCTAAACTTTTAAAAATATCTGTTTTAGTCCTTGAACTTTTAAAAATAGCATATTTTGGTATTTGTCGTTAAGATAATTCTCTTAACTCTCTAGGGGAATGGTGAGGTGACTCATATATTTGTGGATGATTAGGATGTCAAAATAAGATAATCACTTTTAATAATTAGGGTTATAATTTTTATTTGAACGCTAGATGTTGAATTGAACTTTTATTGGAGAACTCAAAAGTCGTTGTCTTCTAAATTTTGATCGTCGCCATTTTGGCACATTGTCACTTTATTTCACTTTCCAACTCATATGCTTGATAAAATTCATCCACATATAAATTTTTTAGTGCCTCAAGTTTGGAATATTTTGTGATTCATTGACATGTTTTTTTTCTCTGTCTCCCAATTATTTCTTCTTTCTTTTTTTGGGAGGTTTATGATTATTGTTGGAAAATTTGTTTACAATTTTATAGAGTTCATTTTAAACATGAGTGTTGCATTTTATTTTATTTTATTTTTGTAGTTTATACTTTAACTTGTGGTGGATGTTAAACATCAATATGTCAGTTCTATTTTTTTTTAATTAAAATAAATAAATAAAGAACAGAGAGTTGAGACAACATGTTTGAGATTCAATTTTGGTGGAAAAGAAAAAAGTTTATTTTTTAATTTAGATTTATTTAATTAAGTGTGTTAATTATGGGGTGTTTGCAAAAATAATTTTTTTTATGATAATAGGACTCATGTCACTACATTTTCTAAATTAAAAAAGTAGCAAATTTAAAAGATGATAGTCTGAGATATCTCTTTGATAGCCCTATGATGTATCTAATTATTTGTCATATTTGTCATATTTGCAATATGCAAAAAAATGTGCTATGAGCTGCTTTTTTTCTAAAAAAATTTATCATCTAATGTAATTTTCCGTAAATTATTATATTTTTATTTTGTCATAAAAGATTTATAGAATAAATTAGTAAGACTTATTGGTTATTTATCCATTTAATTAATCCAATAAATCTAGAACCTAATTATCTAAAAATAGAAAGTCAAGTTAAGAAAATCTTAATTACAACAAGTACTAAAGTGCTTTTTTCCAAAAGTTCAAGGACTAAAATAAATATTTCTAAAAGTTTAGGAACTAAAATAGAACAAAATGTATAGTTTAGGGACCAAAAATTTTAACCTAAACTTTAATACAAGATTATCTATTCTCTAAACTAAATCTAATAACAATTGAATCCATATCACGAGAAAAATCATTAGAAAAATGTAGATTTGTATCTTATAATGATTTACTTTTTGTAGATGAGAGACACTCATGATTAATAATCAATTTATATAAGAATTTTTATCGAAACTTAACTGCCCGTTTGGTAACGTTCTCGTTCTCTGTTTCCAATTTTCTGTTTCTTCTTTTATTAGAATAAGAAACAAAAATGTGTTTGATAACTGTTTCTGTTTCTTTTTTTTTTGTGTTTGATAACTATTTCATGTTTTCTGATTTTCTTTGATTTTTTTTATTTTATTCACATTTAATTCAATTAAACATCAAACAAAAATGTATGTCTTCCATTAAAAATAAAATAAATCAAATTACCAAACCTAGATAGGAAGATCTTCTTGTAATCTTAAGGAGAACGAGATGAAGATTGAGATTTGAAAAATAGAGGAGAAAGACGAAACCCAGACAAAAATCCACAAATTCGGTAAAAAACCCACAACGAAAAAACAATTCACGCAAAGAGGAAGAGAAAAACCCAGATCTAACGAAGAGGAAGGTGTCGTATAGAGAAAGACAATGTGAGGCGAAGAGGAAGAGGAAGATGATGGTTATTTGGGAAAGACGATGGAGATAAGAGAAAGAAAAATAAACCACGTGGAGAGTGGTTATTCACTACAAGAAAACGGAGATATCGCGACGCCAGACACGACGTCGCTAAAAGCAACGTCGGCGTTGATCGACTTTTCGCGACGTCCGTGTTAACACGTCGCCAGATATAACAGTCCGCGACGTCTGGAAAACAAGAAAAAGGAAATCACAAGAGGAAAATAGAAAAGGAAAATGAAATAGAAAAAGAATTGAAAAGAATGAAAAGAAAACCCATAAAAGAATTGAGAAAAAAAGAAAAGAACACCAATAAAAACAATTGAGAAAAAGAAAAGAAACCAATAGAAATAATTGAGAAACATGAACAGGAGAAATTTCTTATAAAATGATAAACGTTTCTACTTTTTTTTTTAGAACGAGAAACATGGAACATTATTAAACACCTCCGTTTCTTAAAAATTGAAAACAAAAATAAAAAATAAAAAACGAGAACGTTACCAAACAGGCCCTAAAGTGTTACAATTTTTTTAAAAATATATAGTTAATTACTAGATGGTTATATAATAAAGTTTGTAGATTAAATTATTAGAAAAATGAAAAATACATAAATTATTATATTTATTATAAAGTAAAGTGTGTACTGTGTGTTATATTCTACTCACAAAAGCTTGAAGACTCATATATTGTTTGTAAAAATGTATGATCCCTTTTTAACGAGGGATCAAGGTGGTTGATGTAGAAAATCTTTGATGAGGTCAGAATTATTCTTTGAAATGTGTGAATTTTTCCCTTTTGTTGGAAAGTTGGTAATTGATGATGATATTTTGTTTTCTACATCACACAAGAGTTGGTAAAAGAAGGGTGTAAAGCTAAGAACGTCTGCTACTCTCCCATTTTGTAGATAGCTAGCTTCCATCTACTAGAGATGTTTGAGAGGGTCTCTCATCAGTTATTGGATTAGTGTAGTCTTTGAGTTCTAATTATAGTTTATATGTTACCTTTTTTTATATTAAATTCAAAACTATCTTAATTGAAATTTGGAGAAAAAGTTGAGCAAGTGTATAGTACTTGCTTGATCAGTTACATTTTACAAATATATCTAAAAAAAAGCTTCACTTTTTCTCCATGTCCATGGAAGAAGTAGCAAGAAGTCATGAATGGAGGCACCAAGTGCTCGTTTTAGCCTTCCCCTTTGGCAGCCACCCTCGTAGTCTTCTCGGCCTCGTCCGCCGACTGGCCAGCGACGCTCCCGACGTGAAATTTTCCTTCTTCAACACAGCAACTTCCAATGCCGCCATTTTTAACGATGGCCAACCAAACGACAACGTTTTCCCTTACAGCGTTTGCGACGGTCTGCCGAAGGGATACGTGAGGAGATGGGGAGTGCCGGAGGAGCCGGTCGAGCTTTTTTTGAAGGCGGCATGTGGGAGTTTTAAGGAGGCCATTGCGGGGGAGGTGGTGGCGGTGGAGGTTGGAGGGGTGGTGAGTGACGCATTTTTGTGGTTTGCCGGTGAGATTGCGGCGGAAATGGAGGTGGTTTGGGTTCCGGTATGGATTGCTGGGCTACGGAGCCTCGTTGTTCATCTTCACACCGATTTGTTCCGTCAAAATCTGGCGGATTCAGGCATGTGTTGGTCAATTCTCATGATCAACTTTAACTTTTCAAGTTTTTTTTTTTTTTTTTGTAATAGAAAAAGAACTTTTAAAAATAAGAACAATTTCCAAAATAATAATTTATTAAATTCTCAATCAACCAAATATATCTCTTCACTGTTTTAAGAAGGAAATAACATAATTTTTTCTTTGAGGTTTTAGATAATGATTTGATATTTTTGCAGAAGATGGCGAAGAGAAAGTCATCAACTTCCTCCCTGGCTTTTCAAAAATCCGTAATATTGACTTGCCCCATGAAGGGTTTCGTGGAGACCTAGAATCACCGATTACGAGCATGTTACATAAAATGGAATTACATCTCCCCAAAGCTTCTGTCGTTGTTGTAAATACCTTCAAAGAAATGGAGCCCGTGATGTTCGATATACTTAAACCAAAGCTTCGAGAACTTCTCACCATTGCACCAATTAACCTAACACCACAGAAATCAATTATTAACGATGAGTATGGATGTCTGGAATGGTTGGACAAGGAGAAGCCTAACTCCATAGCATACATATGCTTTGGTACATTTGTAGCACTCCCACCTCACGAGTTAGCAGCTTTGGCAGAGGCACTAGTTGAGAGCGGAGTTCGGTTTCTGTGGTCATCCAGAGGCGACCCTAAGGAAAGCTTTTGTGAGGAGTTTCTTCAAAGATTTGATGTGCAAGGAAAGTTGGTGGCATGGGCTCCCCAAACAAGTGTGTTGGCACATCCTTCAGTTGGGGTTTATATAAGTCATTGTGGATGGAACTCTGTTTTGGAGGCTATAATGGAAGGTGTGGCTATGATATGTAGGCCATTTGTTGGAGACAATGGCCTTAATGTAAGGACAATTGGATGTGAGTGGAAGGTTGGCTTAGGACTTCCAAATGGAATATTTACAAAGGATGGAGTAATGAAGGCTATGGAGACAATCTTAGACCCTTACAAAGGGGACCAAATAAGAAGCAATCTTAAAGCTATTAAAGCTTTGGCTCTCAAGGCTAATGAACCTGAGGGTAGTTCAACTAAGAACTTCAATTCTTTGAAAAAGTTACTCACAAAGTAGAACTACCTAGTTATACCTTTTTCTTTTTCAAAAAAAAAATTATTAGCCTAATTTGTGATGTTCTCATTGATCCTATATGTTCTTAAGAATATTTTATTATATTGTTACTTTATTAGTACACTAATGTTAGTCAATTTTGTTGGGTGAATGAAAGAATTTGATATTAATTATTAGACTTGCGTGAATGACATAGTTGGTTGGGTTGGTATTTATTGATTAGACTTAATTAGTATCACACAATGTATTTATTTCACACTGTATTTATTTATTGCACACAACTCTGTATACTATTTCACAACCTGTATATTATTTCATAGTATTATTTCACACAATTGTACATTATTCACAACTGTACATTATTTCACAGCATGTATTTCTCTCATTTCACATATTTCACACTGATAAGTGTGCCAATTAATTAAATAAAATCTCATATTAATTCTAAACTTTTGGTTGCTATCTTACTTTACAAGTGATCTACTTTGATGAGGTTGAATATTGATGCATGTTAATTAGCAACTATCAAGTGTACTGCAAATCTATCTTAAAGAATGAGTATATAGCTATGGTGCTGTTTGCATCGATGCATGTTGGGTGATCCAATCAATTAGGGATTGTACATATTGATGAATTGAGTGATGCAAAAGTTTGATTTAATGTTTCTAAAAAGAAAGGTGTGTCTCAAATGAAATGGTACAAAATTATTTATATTTTAATAGAGCAATGTCAGGCTCACATAAATCCAAACACTATATGCACTCATTACTCTCCACCACAATCAACACATTTCTTCAACCTTTTTCCAAAATTATTTAATAAATAAACAGGAATAGATTTAATTTTTTTTCTTTTTTTAATTAATTAATTATTCAATTTCATTTATGAGACTTTTGGTCCATTTTAAATTTAGATTTAATGAAAATACATACACTAAATTTAAATTTGAAAAGTTATGCTGAACTAGATTTGGGAAGAAATTCATTTGGTTTCTATAACTTCATTATAGTGCGTATAATCTCTAGTATACATTCTTTCTCAAAAAATAAACTTAGTCTCCAGACTAGCTTGTTGAATCTTTTTAGATGGTTTGATGATTTTTCTGAACGATTGACCTTCGTGTTTCTTAATTTTCTTGAAGGATCTCCTTTGAATTTGTTGATCTTCTAAGAGGGTCTATTTTTGGACTTGTTGAATAACTTGGATTCAGACTTTGGCTTATTGATCATCTTGAATTGATTTTAAAACCTCAAAGAATTTCAAATCTTTGTAAAGTTTCTATCTTCAATTCTTCCAACCTTTATTCAAAATGAAACGATGAGGTCTCTATTTATAGAGGTTTCCATGGACTTTTCATGAACTTGAGCTTAGTTGCTTTGGGCTAGGGCTAAAGTCGGACATAAGCCCATGTTCTTTTAGCTATTGACTCAGATATTCTTTTTAAAAATGTATTGTAATACAACTTGGAGGTGAGAGATTTGAACTTGAGAGCTCTTGTCCTCAGATCAGAGTTGAGTTCATGTTGAATCTCATTTAGATTGACTTTAATTACTCATTCAGATCTAAGTTATACTTTTCGAGATGAACTAGGTGTTTTTGTTGGTGATGATGTAATGAAGTTTAAGTAACCAAATTTCTGATTCAACACTAGATAGACCAAAACAGTGTGTGTGTAAATGTGTTAAGCTTAAGAAATTGGGTGAATGCAACTTTTGTTTTTAATGAAAATTGATGGTATACATAACAATAACATAATATCCTTTTTCTATTCCAAATCTAAAAAAATAATTCTTTTTAGGAAAAAAGATAAACATTTATTTAGGTCATTAAAATTTATTTGATCTTTGCTGTCATTTTCTTTGTTAGGGTATCCATTGGTTGGTCCATGTGACATTTCTTTACTTATGTGTTTTAAATCATTTATTTTCTTCACTTCCTTTTTCCTTTCCAATATTATTTGTTTTTTTCTTTTTGTTTCTCTATATTCTATATTCCATCCCCACTCTTCCACCTCCTTTCTCACCTTTGTCACCCACCACCTCAGTGTGAATGAGAGAGGAGGTAAACAACTCAAGTTCAGGAGATTCGTGTGAAACTTGAACAAATTATTTTTAACATCTTTTCATTTTCTCTGTCACAAACTTTCATTTATATGCAAACTTTTCATCTCTCTCAAACTTATTTGTCAATTTAATGTTTTCTAAATTTGAGGTATTTGTTATATCACAAAATTCAAAAATATTTTTCTTTCTATAAGTTTTGAATGTAGTTTTCCCTCTGTCAAAATAATGTTCCTATACTGATACGCTAATATCTTGTGTTGTTGTAGCTATATATATACTACGTAGGTCCAAGCTAAGCTACTCCATCCCTTTATTTCAAACATTAAAACAATCTAACTTTTTAATGTTGGGGTCTTCTTTCAATTATTAGTTCCCTAAGTTTTAATATTTAGATTTCTTACTAAAATACTTACTTTCAATTTCAACTTCCAACATTAATATCTAATGAGTTAAAAAGAATTAAAAAGAACAGTAATTGTTATGAATGGTAAAAAATTTGAAACTATTTGTACATATATATAACAAAAAAATAATTTAAATGAGTTATAGAGTTGGATATATTTTTCTATATTTTATAAATAGTTTTTTTTTTTTTTGCTATATTTTAAAATGCTCTTAGAATTCTAATCAATTAAATTTCACAAGCTATTTTTTCGTCACAATTAAATTTAATTTTAAAATTTACTTCCCTAGGTAATATTATTGATGGACAACAAATTGAAACTATTTACAAAATATAGAAATAAAACTCAAAAAGGCTATATAAATTGATATATTTTGTAAATATTTGAGATATTTGAGATATTTGAGATATTTTCAAATATAGTAAAATGAACTAAAACATTTATCAACTATAACAAAATTTTAGATTTTATCAAGGATAGAAATCGATAATTGATAGAATATGAAATTTGGTTGTATTTTGTAAACATTTTGTCAAATTTATCATTTTTAACAATTTTTTATTTTAAAAAATGTTTCTAATTTAAACTAATTAATAAACATTAACACAAAATAGCGAAACTAAGACTTTAATTATGAAAAGAATTCAATTTAAAAGTAATCGAATGGGAAATGAAACTCAAATTTGAGTTGGACTAAATTATAAAATAAAACTTACTAAGAAGACCCTTCAAAAGCAAATATATAAAAGTTTAGAGTAAAGTTGTAATTAACCAATATTTTGGTTTAACCCATGAATACATCCAAGCAGTAGAATACATCAATGATAAAGTTGGGTCCCTCATTGACTGTAAACTTATAACTCACCGCAGAGAGATAGAGAGAAGTATCGCCATGGAAGAAGAGCAGACAAAGAAGCAGAGTCTGAATTCTCCGTTCATTCCGCCGAGACACCATGGCAGATCTTTTACAAGGGATGAGATATGGGATGAGGTGAAGAGGCAGCTCCTATTAGCCGGGCCGCTGGTGACGGTGAACGTGTTGATAAGTTGTTTGCAAATGATATCGGTCATGTTCGTGGGACATCTCGGACAGCTTCCTCTCGCCGGAGCTTCCATGGCTACTTCCTTTGCTTCTGTCACTGGTTTCAGTCTCCTCGTACGTACCCTTTTTCTCCATCTTCTTCTATTTCATCAACATCAAATTATTTTCACTAACATATTTACAAAATATATTAAAAAATCATTCTATACATACCCATACTGTTTATAAATTTATTTCTATAAATTACATAAAATAAATTTCAAGGACGACGTTGACTCACATAAACTAGAGAGAAAAGTGACCTAGTAAAAGAAACAAACGTAACCAAAAAATACCTGGGTGCATGACTTCCACTCCTCTTTTACAACCTAATTAAAAGTTGGCTTCTGTCTCATATCTATCAAAAAATAAATAATTTTCTTCTTTTTTGGTAGATGCCAACTTAGGCTTGGACTACAATTAAATGATTAATTGCCCTTTTGAAATCAAAAACATATTTATAAAGAAAAAATTAAAAAAATTATTTTAAAGTGATAAAACTTCTAAATATTTACAAATATAACAAAATATTACATAAACCACGATAAACTAAGATCGATTGTTATTTATGTCTATCATGATATAGACAGATATAAATAGTAGTCTATATTTGTATATCATAATTCATCGTAGATAGATGACGATTATATATGTTTATTTTGTTATATTTAAAAGTGGCCGTAAATATACTCAATTTCACTATTTTATCTATAGAGTTTCTACTATTGTTATTATTCCTTAAATACTTTCTGTTCCTTGTGAAGTGTGCCTCTCTAATTTCCATGGTGGTATGTTTAGTTTTCAAGAAAACACTTTTTTATATTTCGGATATTTAAATTTTTATCTTTTAGTTTTTCAATAATAATAATAATAATAATGTCACCTAATCTCATTTGCACCTTTTAGTTTAAAAATTCAATTGGAAAACTTTATTTTGTCTTCGTTTTTTCTCTTTTTAATACTTAAGCTGCCAATTTTTCTAATAAAAATTCATGATTTTCTTTTTAAATTAAAAAAAATCTTTTATATGTAAAAGAGAGAGAAATATGTTTGATACCTATTTTTACTTTTTGTTTCTTAAAAAATAGATCCAAGAAAATGATTATGGAAATCTAGTTATAGATTCAAAATATTAACATATATACAACACTATTTTTAAATAATTACTAATATAACAAAATCTATAAAAATCTATCATCAATATACGATAAGAGTCTATCAACAATAGTAATCTATCGCTTTCGATCGTTGATAGATTTCATTATATTTGTAATTTACTTAAAATGTTGCTATATACTTAATTATTATTCCTAAAATTGCTACCTATATTATAATTATAAAAAAAATGCTTGATAACTATTTTATTGTTACTCCTTTTTTTTCAGAGAAATTGTCATGAATAGAAAAAAAAATTAAAACTATTTACAAAATATAGTAAAAAAATCTCAATTTTTTTTTTGTTATATTTAAAAATGATCCTTTATATTTATGTTTATGTTTTCTCCTGGTTGTTTCCATTTTTTTATAGATTAAATATAATTTATTCATATAATATAAAAAATAAACAATCCACTTTAACATATCTATAAAACATAATTATAAAAGTTTAGTAATAATATAATTTTTTTGAGAAATTATCATAGATAGAAAAAAAATTGAAACTATTTACAGAAAAAAAAACTTTCTAAAATTTGATCACCAATGTTATCTTTTAATTTATTCAAATAATTTTCCTTGAAGTATGTTGACTCCTATCTAATTTTATATACATATCGCAAAATATTAAATAATATTTAAATACAAATATTAAAAAATTAGAAACTAGAAATTAAACAGATAAAACATCAAATTTCAAAATTAAACTAATGTATAAAGTAACAAATGACGAAGAGCATTATAAGGCCTCACGTGATACTTTTTCATGAATAGCATGGTACTAATATAATCTAATTAAATTAAAATATTTATAAAAGTTTAAAGCTGATATAAGTATTAGTTTACCATTTTAATTTTGGGAAAAACTACCTTTTTTATCTTTGAGAAACTATATATTTGTTTGATTGATTGATTCGTCATTTTTTGAAATGGATTCTTTTAGTTTTCAAAATTTTGAACGATAAATTTAAATACTACAAAAAAATGGAAATCTTCCGACGTACAAAATCGTCGGAAGATATATGAAAAAGTGTCAAAAAAGAATTTTTCGACACATAAAGTCATGTCGAGATCGGAGTCAGCAAAAACCAATAGAGACAAAATCTCCCAATGCACAAAATGTAGCATCGAGAGATCCTTGACATCTCCTGATGCTTAAATAAACGTCGGGAAATGTCAAGGCTCTCCCAACATTACTTTTGTGCGTCGAGAGATCTTCTATTTAAAAAAAAAACTTCAAAACCCTGAACAATTAGTAAACGAATGGAAAGACTTACCGACGAGGGGCGAACGGTGAGGGGTGGACGACGAGGGAAAGGCTAACACACAAATTTAATAGTTTTTTATCAACCTCAAACCAAAATAAAAAATTAAAAACAAAGACTGACTTGCGAGGGGTGGACGACGATGACGACAGAAGGGTAGCAGCGGACGACGACGACAAGGAGAAAAACAGCAAGAGAAGGCCTTGACAATCACAAAAACATACACAATTAGTATTTTTTTTTTCTCAAATTTAAACGAAACAAAGAAAACAAATTAAAAAACAAACACTTACCGACGAGGGATGCATGGCAGCTCATAAGTCGATGGTAGACAAATGGCAACAACACGACAGCAACAGATGACCTGTCTCTCTCGATCTCTCTATCTCAGCCTCTTCCTTTTTTCCTTCATTTCGTTTTAAGTTATGTGTTTTGTGAACACATAACTGAAATATATAGGGGATTTCTCGACTCACCATGAAGACGTCAAGAGATCCCACTATTTTTGACGCCATAAAGTGAAACGTCGGGGATAGTTCCAACCATTCTCGACGTTTCACTAATGGTGTTAAGGTAGTTTGAACCATCCCGACGTTCCTGTAGGGCGTCAATGAAATTTAAAAATTAAAAAATTATTTAATTTTTATGACGCTATAAACGTAGAAGTCAGGGCAAGTGTACACATTCCTGGTGTCTATTTGCATGGCGCCAGAAGAAATTTCAAAATAAAATTTAAAAAATCAAAATGGTAGATCATTCCCGACGTCTAAACTTATACGTTGGGACTGGGCCCCTACGCCAACACATGCCAAGTAGCGTCGGAAACAGTAGGACATTCTTGCGTACTCTACCCGACGTTGAAAATTCTCCGATTTCTTGTAGTGAAATTGATCTTGAGATTAGCGGTATGAGATTAGCGTTAATATTTACCAAACGTAACTAACATTTTATATACTTTTAATGTGGAAAGTTTAAAAGGTAATAAATAATAAAAACAAAAACCACTTTCTCTTTTATCATCTTCCTCATGTTCTTCCATTTTTATCAAATGTACATGTGGCTAAAAGTTCAAGGACCTAACAATATATATATACTTTATACATTGAATTTTTCCTTAAAAAAGTTAATTGGGTCTATTCTTTTATTCCAACGTGCTGATTAAAAAAATTAAAATTTAGAAGTGTTGTTATATACACTTAATCAATAGTGCTATCAAATTGCATCCAATTATCCTTAAACAACATCTTCTCTGTACTTTGACCTTTGTTTTATATTTTTATCAAAATGTTATATTCAAGTCATTATACTTTTTAATAAACCTTAAATTTATAAATTTCATGCAGGAGAATACCATATCTACTTATTTTACCGTAAAAATGTTTATAGCTAGCTAACTAAGTAGTTCAATTTTTAACTTACAAATGACTTAGAAGCAACTTTAAAATGTTAATAGTTATATATATATATATTTTTTGTTATTTTCGACATGACTAAAAAATACACTTATAATCACTTAAAAT
This sequence comes from Cucumis hystrix, assembly GCA_025688845.1. Classification (NCBI taxonomy): domain Eukaryota; kingdom Viridiplantae; phylum Streptophyta; class Magnoliopsida; order Cucurbitales; family Cucurbitaceae; genus Cucumis; species Cucumis hystrix. The sequence goes on from CM046887.1 coordinate 13,985,376, forward strand.
CAAATTAATATTTAATTTTACATTTTTAGATACAATTCTCTTACTAATAAAGCTATAAAAATAATTTAAAGCATTTTATAACTGGCCAAACATGCCAGAACGAATTTGAAAGTAGTTTGTATCAAAAGAGATTCACGATATACATAATATATATGTAACATATTTTATTATTGTATGTATAGAATGGAATGGGTAGTGCATTAGAGACATTCTGTGGGCAATCATATGGAGCAAAACAATACCATATGCTTGGAATTCACTTGCAAAGAGCCATGGTTGTTCTTCTTCTTGTCAGTTTCCCGCTCGCCGTCGTCTGGTTCAATGCCGGTGACATTCTTCGGCTGCTTGGCCAAGATTCCGAGATCGCAGCGGAGGCTGGCCGGTATGCTCGTTGCATGATTCCCAGCATTTTCGCCTTTGCCATTCAACTGTCCCATGTTCGTTTCTTGCAGGCCCAGAACAATGTTCTTCCTATGGCAGTCATTGCCGCCGCCACGGCGGTGCTCCACTGCTTTGTGTGTTGGTGTTTGGTTTTCCGGTCCGGGTTGGGGAACCGAGGAGCAGCATTGGCCAATGCTATGTCTTACTGGATAAATGCTGTGGCATTGGCAGTTTATGTTAGAGTTTCGCCGTCGTGCCGGAGGACGTGGACTGGTTTTTCCAGCGAGGCGTTTCGGGGGATCTTCAACTTCCTTAAACTCTCCATTCCTTCTGCTCTCATGCTCAGGTTCCAAACTTGTTTTTCTCTGGTTTCTTCAATCTGATTTTTGCAATTTCCACTCTAAATTTGTTCATGTTTTAGAGGGTTAATTGAAAAAGGTAAATCAAATTACTATAAAAAAAACGCACACATATTTGGAAAGTGATTTTTGAAACAGTGAAAACTATTTTTAATATTTCTATGATCGATTTCAAAAATGTTTTTAATAATTCAAGATCAATTATAATATATAAAAATAGCTGTGTAAAATTAAATACACAATTTTAACGAGTAATCTGGAAAAAAACTAAAGTAATCTTCACAATTTTAAAATTACGCCAAAAATTATCATTTCATACCATTTAGGTCAAGTTTACTTTGGGGAAACATAATCCATCAAGATAATCTAAAAAGTGAGTTGTCTTAATTGTTTGTTGCATTTGTTTTTGTTTACCATAGTTCTGTAATCGTAATGAGATGTGTGCATATAAAAATTACTTAAAACCCACTAATAGATAAATTTTTATTGATACAATAGATAAGTTATGAATCTACCATAATTATACTACTAGATACCATTGCCAATTGACCATAAATGGTAATGGTGAAAAAGACAACGTGATATATTAGACCATGAAAGAAAAATAGCCTCAATCATAGTCAAATTATATTTGCAACACACGTCTATAAGATTAAGAAAATCTATTTACTTTGCAATTAAGGCTCATCCAGAAAATACCTTTGGAAATTGGAAATCGTCTTTGTTTGTATTTGGAAGAACTTTAATTAGTTGATTGATTGATTATCAACGTTTGGTAACAGTTTGGAGATATGGTCATTTGAGATGGTGGTTTTGTTATCGGGGCTTCTTCCAAATCCAAAGCTTGAAACTTCTGTTCTATCAATCAGGTTAGTGAAGACTAATTAATTAATTTAGTAATGCTAGCTCTAATCCTACTTAGCATTTTAATGGATCTCTTGTTTTTTTCAGCCTCAATACAGCCTACATGATTTACATGATACCCCTTGGAATCAGTGGTGCAGTGAGGTTTAGTCACATTTTCTTTTATTTATTTTAATTACTTCAATTTACATATTTTTCTGCATTACCCATTACCCTAAATTTAGCTCCTGAATTAACTTTTAGTCTTATGGGACAGCACAAGAGTTTCGAATGAACTTGGAGCAAGGAGGTCAATGGCGGCTATCTTAGCAGGGCGTGTTGCAATGGGGATGGTGGCCACAGAAGCCACCATGGCTGCCATTATCATCGTCCTGGGCAGAAGATTATGGGGTTACTGTTATAGTACTGACGAGACTGTGGTTGGATATTTGGCCCAAATCATGGGTTTGCTTGCCATTTTGCACTTCTTCGATGGAATTCAATCTATTTTCTCAGGTTTGTTAATTATTTTATTTCTTGTTACAATCTTTTTTTTTTTATGAAGAATGAAAAAAATAATGGATGAACCATAAATGTGAAGAATGCATGAGGAATCCAACTTGGCCTATAGGACAGAAAGAATTGTGCTTTTGATGTTATTGTGTCAAGTCACATGTATGCATTGCCTTTTAATGCTGATCAACTTATAAATTTATTTGTTTCAAAATTTATGTTAAAGTATCTAATCAAAATGGGTAATGGTTACTTCCAAACTGTATTGGACTTAAATAATAGGTATCACAAGAGGATGTGGGAGGCAGAAGATTGGTGCTTTTATTAACTTGGGAGCCTATTACCTTGCGGGCATTCCTATGGCTGTCTTTTTAGCATTCTTTGTAGGCATTGGAGGAAAGGTGTGGTTTATAATTTACTTTTACAATTAAATTCTTTTCTTCTTCTCTATTTGTTTGTTTAATATATATGTATATATAATCTTGGAATTCATATTATTGTGTAGGGGCTATGGATGGGAATAATGGTGGCAGTATTTTTCCAAGCTCTATTTCTTGGGATCTTGATTCTATCCACCAATTGGGATAATGAAGTAAGCTTCTCATCATGCATCTTTAAACACTTCTCTTCAACTAATCTAATTTTATAATTTCAATACATGTATCATTAAAATAGTTAGATTAGATCATGTTTTTTTATTTTTTATTATAAATTATTCGTTTATTTATTTCTCATTCAATGATACTATTGAACCAAATAGCATAAGATAAACTTTGTTGTAGGTCAACAGCATTTAAAATTTTTATAGCGAAGTTTTGATTAGTAGTAGAATTTATAAAATTGTCCCTAAGTTATTATTATGAAATATGTAATTATCTAATTTTCTGGCGTTTGTTCAGGTTAAGAAGGCTGCTGATAGAGTTACCAGTTTCATGCCACAAAATCTATTAGAATGATACCATCAAATAACAATTTGTACTTAAATTCACTTTATCGCATTAATTTGTATTGGATATTCTAAAATTAAAATGAATTCATTATAGCCCTGTAGCAAACAATTTCTTATTATTACATGGGGTAATTATAATTACTGCCAATTTTAGAAATAATAATTAAGTATATAACAACATTTTTAAAAAATTGCAGATATAGTTAGCAAAATTTATCAATGATAGACTTTTGTCGCGGATAGACTTGTATGACCATTTATTTGCATGTAGTGATAGACTTTGATAGATTTTGTTATATTTGTAAATTTTTTAAAATGTTGTTAGACACTTAATTATTTTGAACTTAATTGTTATATTTACAACTCTCTCTTATATATATGCTATTTTTTATTTTTTAGAATTTAAAAATTCAAAATTTTAAGCTGATTTTTTTATTTTGTAAATATTTTGGTTTATTTTTTTATATTTAAAAATAGTCTTAAAATTTTGTTCAAAGTTTTTTAAAATATAGTTCAACTAAGCATGATCTACCAATAATAATAATAATTAAAAACATAATATGAATACTCTTTTCTCATAATAGAGTTTGGAAAAATTTTAATTTGAAGTTAGTGTCATATGAGAAATGGTTACATCCTAATTATTTACATTTGAACAAATCTATATGTCAGGTTGATGAGATCCAAACCCATTACACTCAGATCTTAATTCATATATATCTCAGTCTCATTGGTTTATTTTGTCTTTTTCTTTTCGTCATGATTTCATAGTTGGTTGATGTGACAAATCTTTTTATGATTTCTTTCCTGCCAAAAACATTTTTAATATAAACTTTTTTTCCTCCACTCTCCCCCAACTGCCACCCCCACAAGTGTGTTCTAGGCAGTGTTTGAAAAACAGGTAGGAGTGCATAAAGGATTATTAAAAATCATACAAATATTCAAATGCGTGTTAAATTAGAGATGGAACAAAATAAAATCGTAAAAATAAACTGTCGAGACGGAATTATAAGCTTGATATTACAATTCGGATTCAACCCTCAATCCAAATATAAATTTTGGTTTACATTATAATGATTTCAATCCTATTATGAGTGCCAAAAAACACCCCTTTAACAACACAAATATTATAAGAATAGAAATATTCATACATCTGTAAATTATATTGTTCGACAACATTATGTGTATCTCTAACATCTTGTACACATGCTTCTAAAACAACAACTCTCTTACATGATTCGACAACATGATGTATATCTCTAACATCTTGTACACATGCTTCTAAAACAATAATTCTCTTACATGGTTCGACAACATTATGTATATCTCTAACATCTTGTACACATGTTTCTAAAACAACTTTAACCATATTCAAAATATGGTTTCAAAAATAAAAATAACCTAATTATTAATCTAAATAAGCTTAATAAACCTTATTATTTATAAAATATTTTATTGATATGATCAATATTTTATTTTAATATTTATCTATAATTGAGTTAAAATAAATAGACGGAGTTAACACAATTTTGAGCATCATTTTTTTAAGTATTAATATTTATAATCTTTACGTGTGATTTGAAACCAATTATCTCAAACTTCAAAATTTTAACCTTTTAAAATTTAAATATTAAATTGAAATCTAATTAAAAACTCCAAAACTAAATTACAATACTTTAAAATTCAAGTAGATAAAATTAGATTCAAAACGTAAGAACTAAAAACAAAAACATAGATATATATAAGAGCTCAATAGTATATACGTATGATAAATACCGTATTAGATACAAACTGGAGAGTGGAATACTCTACCTAAAATAAATTGAAAAGTTAAAAAGAGTTTATCACACGTCCATGCAAATATATAAAAATATAGGGAGTAAAGTTGCAATTAAATAATATTTCCATTTCACTCATGAATGCATCCAAGGAGTACGTAGAATATATACAATTATAAAATGAAGTTCGACCCTCCATTGACAATAGAGAGAGAGAGTGGCCATGGAAGAAGAGCAGCTGACGAAGAAGCAAAGTCTGGACTCTCCTCTTATTCTGCCGCCGAGAGAGGACGATGGGGGATGTTTTACGAGGTATGAGATATGGGAGGAGGTGAAAAGGCAGCTCCGGTTAGCCGGGCCACTGATGACGATGAACGTGTTGATAAACTGTTTGCAAATGATATCAGTGATGTTCGTGGGGCACCTCGGGCAGCTCCCTCCAGCAAGTGCTTCCATGGCTACTTCCTTCGCTGCTGTCACTGGTTTCAGCCTCCTGGTACGTAACCATTTCTCTTCTTCTACGTAACATTATTGAAATTACTAACTATCGAGTATATGTGTTAATTAGTATTAATAAAAGCCAATACGAACATAACTTTAATTGATAATCTAATAAAAGAGGTATGCTATATTCATATCTTTTTCAAAATAAATAAAATATGTATGCTATTTGACTAAGAGATTATAGGTTTGATTAATCTTTCTATAAATAAAAATATTTAAATTCTTTCATCAAATATCAATACTATATTTTGTTAATATTTTAAAATTTTTAATATTTATAATATTTTTCAAAAATATAATATAATTTAAGTAGTTTTTTCTGTGAAGTATATATATATATATATAAACTTCAAGTTTAGAGTTTGATGTTTCACCTCAAATATATACCAAAAGTAACTTTTTTAATACAATAAATTAATATTATTCTAGGTTTGAAAATATATCAAACCTTTAGAGTGCTTCGTTTTAATTATGTGAAACTTCTATATTTTAATAATAATAAGAGTTAGGAAGTTCAAATCATTGATTTTGTGGTCAATAATACATACATATATGTTAATTGCCCTATTCTCTTTTAATCTACAGATTTAATTTAATTTCTCAACTTTAAAAGTATCTAAATTTCTAAACTTTTGATTTTATATATATAATAGATTTATATATATTTCTTAAAATTTTAATTTTGTATCTAATGAATATCTAAACACATTTTTTTTTCAAAAGAAAAAGAAAGAAAATTTCTTTAAACATATATTATATAAAAAACAATTAATTGGTTTATTAGAAATTTATATTCAATAAAACTCTAAACTTTCAACCATGTACATCGATAAATCCCATTAAACATCAAATAGTCAAAAAAAAAAAAAAAAAGTGGATTTTATTTATATATTAAAAGAATTGAAAAATAAAAAATTTATTCGATAATTTTAAAGTTTAGTCACCACATGATTTGTAATTCTAGTGTTGGATATAATATAGTATATATTGTTCCTTAGGAATGATGTATTTTATAAATATTATGAAGATATGAACACGTTGTATATATTTTTAGATCTGAGTTCAAACATTTGTTATATATACTTTTAGAAACAATAGAATATAATAGCATTTAAATAGTGACAACTATTTTTAATGAAAATTTGTTGAAAAATATTTACAAATGTATATAGTAAATATTTTAATGATAAGAGTCGAAACCCAATATCCTTCCTTTTCAATCCTCTCTTTTTTTGTTGCGTTCATCGTTTCTCCTTCTTTCTCACTCTAAATCTCCCTTTTTTTTCCTTCCATTTTCAATCCTCTCTTTTTCTTTTTTTGCATTTTCCATTCTCTCATCCCTCCCTCTCTAAATCTACCTTTTTTTCTTCTCTCATCCCTCTCTGTTCCGCTCAACATTGCATCTATGGAGTTATGTAGGCAGAACGGTGATAAGGTGGTGACAGTGGCCTTCGTGGAAGCAGATTTGTTACCCCTCTCCATTTTCTTCCTCTCTTCTTTTTGGATTGTCCAAAGTGGGATTTGGATTTGGGGTTAAATGGAATTTTCTTGACAAATTTATTTGTGAATTAGAAGCTATTTTTTTAGAAAACAGAGAGTGTATAACAAGCGAGTGAGAGAGATGGTAGATGTTGTGTGTTTGGAGCTGAGATGAGATTTTGTTGAGATTATGAAAATTTGAAGATTCATGATGTGTTGAGATTTTTTTTTTTTTTTTTTTTTTTGTATTTTTAGTATAATGGATGAATGTGTAACTAATTTTCTTTATGGGTATATAGGATATATAGGAGCAGGAAAGTTATATAATTAATAATTATGTTTGTTATTGATCATTAATTTGAAAGAATGATGAGAAATAGAAAGATTAAATTGCCATTTGTGAGTGAGAGAAATTCAAACCCAATTTGCAGTTTTATGAACACTCCACATTCTATTTATCTCTTAGATTAATTAAATATATAAAAATTATTTTGTCAATTTAGTTGATTGAATAAACTTTGCTTACAAAAAATTAAATACATAAATAAGTTTGGAGAATTAACCATTAAAGTTGGGTTTGAAATAAATTAAAAATTTTAATTGATATGAGAGTTTGATTGTGAATGTATTTATTAAAATTACTTCCTGATTAAAGGTTCATTCTTAGAATTTTTTTTTCCAAATTGATGTTCTTTCAAATTCTAAGCTAAATGTTGAAAATAAAATAAAATATTAAATTTAGGATATGAATTTTAAAAAAAAATCTTCACAACACCACTCACATAAACATTTTCCCCAAACACATCTTATCATAACCCTACCCACATAACCTTTCTTCATAAACTCATCCCCCAAACACAACTTTTCATAATTTTATCATAACACACCCTTAGTAATTTATTAGAAGCAAAAATAACAAAAGATTAAAACTATTTATAAAATATAACAAAATCATAGATACTCCTGGTACGGATCTCAACGGCATAAATCATTTTTAATACTAAAAAATGAACGGTTGCGATTTATCTCACTCATCCAGCTTGACCCATCGGTTCTCCAATAGGAAGTCGGATGTACTAGTAGCGGAAGCAGGGAATCTAAAACCTTCAGCCTATATAAAAGCTACATCGACCCTGATCCCGAAACCCTAACCCTCCGATTTCTCAGAAGCAGCCAAAACCAAAAGGTGAGAAACCCCACCGCCTCTTCTCTTCATTATTGCTTTACATTTCTTTCCATGTTTATAATATTAATACCAACTTGCTTTCTTGTCGGCTAAACTCAGATTCTGATTTTATTTCCTTTATTTTTCTACTTGTTACCGTTCATTTTCGTCGTCTTCTTTTGTTCTTTGAATTCTGTGTTCCCTTCATCTTCATTTCATGTCAAACCAAATGTTAAATATATGTACGTTTATGATCAGAATCAGCTATTTCTACGAAAATCCTGGTTTCTTGTGGCTGGATATTTAATATTCAACGAAAATACCGCACATTCTTGTACTATATGCTTGCATGTGTTGTAGTAATAGAGTTTCCACTGGACTTTCTAATACTTTCTTTGAATATTGTATGATATAGAGCTGTTCTTTAAACCATTGTTTCGTACATTGTTATTATTGTTTGTTGTATTTTTTGATCTCATGAACTGAGTGTATCGTAGCTGAAAAGAGAAGTAATGTATCGTCAAACCTTGGTGTAAAAATGGGAATAAAGTTATTAACGTGGGTAAGATTATGGATTCTTGGACAACGGGAAGTTGTCAAGACGTTGGAAGATTTGTGCGGGCTTTATTAGCGTGGACAAATCTTGAAAAGCATAATTTAATTACGATAATGCTGTAAATAAGGATGAAATGGATGGAGTTGCGTTTAGTACAAGCTTCTTGTATTTGGTAGATGATGTGTTGTGACAGGTAGGCAACCAGGTTTGAGAAGTTATGCTACGTTAAAATCTTCGCCAAACTGGAAGTTCTTACTTTCTACTGGGTTCATACAAAGGAATCGAAAAACAATTGTCTCTTTAGAAGTAGCTTAACTTAGGGGGAAAAATGAATGGAGAAAATCAAGCTATTACACTGCTATAGTTGCAAGAAGTTCTTATAAAATCGGCAATAAAGTATGGAGTGGTACCAAACTAGGAATAATACAGAGACTTTTAGATTTCAGTAATACCCTTTGGCATATCAGAAAATTTTGGTCTTACTTGGTACCTTTAAAATTGGATGGAATCTCATTTCTAAGAAGTATCGGATAATTATTTAAGCTTGATCAAATGATCCTTTAGATCAGTATTTTTTAGTGCAGCAAATGCATATAAACAAGGAAGACAAGCTTAACTTGAGAGCTAGAAAGTGCATTTCTTGTAAGAATGAACAAAAGGAGTGAAGGGACACAAACTATATGGTCACTAGAACCGATTGGAGACTATTGTATTAACCAATAATGATTTTTCTTTTGATAAAGCAACTAGTTTGTTATTTTCTGGTGAGCTGGTGTTCTAGCTTGGTAAATTAGTTATGCAATAGAAGTAAAGAGGATTTACATCAGTATAATTGATCTTCAATTGAATTGTGTAATAATGGAGGTGTAGTTCTAATTGCACTGTGGATGCAGACCGTATGCGGCTGAACCACTCAAATCCCTTGTTCTTATTCACTCTGCTCTTGATTGTGTATTGTCTTTCTTGATTTCAGAACGTAGTGTAACAAGTCAATGCAAACTTTGGACATGCCATTAATCCTTGCGTATTATTTGAAAATTTTCATGAATGCTCAAATCAAGAGTTCAATTCCAGTTGGGCACATTTGTTTGAAGCTTCTTGCTCTCTCTTTTCAATTTAACTTCAGAATGAGTTTTCCATACACCTGATTTCACTTTTTCTTATAACATCAAGAATGAAATTATATTTTTGGACTTTGGTTATTTCATTAATCCTTACTTTTGGTTGTGGTAGAAAACACAGCAATGTCAAAGCAGGTTGGTCATTACGATGGTGGGTACCAGAACTATGACTATTCGAATGACTATTCATACAATCAAGGACAAGAAGGTCAGGCAACAATTGGATATCTTGAGGTTATAGAGGACAACAACCAGATGAGCAGCTACGAACAAAGTTGGAGGACTCATGATCGTAATAGGCAAACTGGAAGCTATACAACCAGCTCAACCAAGGCGGTTGCTTCCCGTGGTGAAACCTTCAAAGAAAGATCAACCGGAAGAGTTGGCGCCAAGGACGAGTTCAAAACCACGTCCACTTACAGGGTTGGAGACAAAAGTGGATATACTGAGTATCAGTGTCAAGAGAGGCTGCGCCGAGTCGATTTCGGTGGAAGCAGCAGTGTGTCTGGTAGCAAGGGGGGAAAGGGCAACAAATATCTCAAATGAAGGGGTGTGGTAAGTATATGATGATTGGCTCTCTTGCTTAGAGGAATGAATGTAGTTATTTTTGTGCAGACTTCGGTTGGTGTTAATATGATGGTTTGAACTTTTGGGTGTTAAACGATAGATTTAAGAGAGCCTTTTGTTGGTTTGTTTTGGTTGTGTTTGTAAATGCTCTAATAGGTTTAGAGAGCTGAATTGAATTCCAAAAACAAAAGTATATGGTATCTCGTTTTTTTCCTTTGAGTTCATCGTTTGTTGGCAGTTCATAATTTGCTTTGCATATTTTTGTCAACTTTTCTGTTTCGCTAATTTCAAAGAATTTTTATTGAAAAGCTATCTTTAAAGTAACTCAATTCTTGAGTGTTTAATTTAAAAGATAAATCATTTTGAAAAAAAATTAGAGGCTTTGACAACCATTTTTGTGTTCTTTCTTGTGATCCTCTTGCTTGCTAGTCCTTTTTTGTGTGTATTATATAAACTTGGGAACATCTTCACTTTTGGATTTTAAGATTCATGGGAGAGAAGTGAAAGGATTATTAAAATGGAATTAAAAAATGAAACATAGGAATTGAAAATATATTGTAACATAATTACTATAATGTCACGTTATATGGTTATTTCAAAGCAAGCTAAGTATGGCTTAACTTTCCATATGGTACATAATCAATATTTTTCTGATGGTTTATAGAAACTTGGACCGCTATTTTCTGTTTTTTTTTTTTTATATATATATATATTTTTTATCACAAACACCATTGAAACCACCAATCAGTGAATTCATATATATCTAATCAGAAATTTGTGCAACAAAGCTAACAAAATACACACCCATTATTATTCACACAATTTACAAAACTTAGTAATTAACATCTCTCTCTCTCTCTCATCATCTTTGTAACAATAATTACAAATATCATTTAATTTCCCTAAAGGCTGTGACTAAACTGTTCGAATTCCTTAAAAAACCCTTCCAATTGAACATCAACTGAAGCAGCAGTCTCCCACAGTTTTGTCGCTCCTCCAGATTTTGCATCAAAATCATAACCCCACCAATACAAACTCTCCTTCGAACCATCCATTCCCTTAACAAACTCAACGCCCCCTCTTCCTCCTCCGTCTTCCAACCTTCCTAACTCTGTCGAGCTCGAACTGACTGTCGGACTCTTCATCGATGTGCAATTCATGGCATAACCTTCCAATGTACTAGGGGTGGCTACACTGCAGGAGGCACCATCAACATGGTTATGGTTGGCCAATTGGCCAGATCGGGCTACCTTAACTTCCTCGACCGGCATCGGAGCCCAGAGTGTTGAGGCGTTGTTGAATGAAAAAGTGCTTTGATGGAGCTGCATTTGAAGCTGAAGCCTTTCAATGGTTGAGTTTGTCAATGCTTGTGCAGTATCTCTGGAGTTGCCGTGCGATGATAACTTGTTGATGTTGGAGAAGTATTGTTTGGGAGTTCCAAGGAGTTTCTTCTTCAGTCTTGTGTTCCAGTAATTTTTTATGTCGTTGTCTGTTCTTCCTGGTAACTGCGCTGCAATTATTGACCACCTGAAACCACATGTATATATTCATTTCTCTGTTCAATACAATCACGACTCAAGAGATTTGTTAATTATGTATCTCACAGGGGTTGGGTTTAAAATCTTGGGCAGGCAGCAAATTCATTTTAAAAATCAAAACCTTGTGGTATACTCTCATCAACTTGAATTGGTTTTTAATTCAAATAAAAAATTGAGGAATGTAGTTGAAATATTTATAAAAGTTAAATAAAGCAGATTCATATAAACTAAAATCTTTCACAACAATTTATATCCTAACAAGAGTTTATCTCAACTAGTGTATTAATAACCACAATTTCGAATCTCTCTACCGTAATCTAATAATTGTACTATATATATTGGTTGGTAAAAGTTTTGGTCGTTTTTTAAAATGGGTAGACATTGACCCTTTTTAAATGGACCCGTTTATTATCACTTTTAAATATCTCTTTTTCAATTTTAATTTACGAATTTCAAAAATCAAATAACTATCGGACAAAGTCTTACTTATTTTTTTTTTTTTTTTTTTTGAAAATATTACTTGTGTTGTAACAATTCTTATATTAACTTTCACCGTTCATATAAAACTAATAAAATTAAAATCCAAAACTATTAATTGTATAAAAAATTGAAAATATATTAAAAACGAAACACACGAAAACAGTAATCAAATGTGGTTGAATAATACAATATACCATATCCATATATGAATGAAAGAAATAGAAAGAATTTGAAAAATGATTTATGGTGGGAAAAAAGAAAGAGGGAATTTAAAGAGAGGTAGGAGAAACAAAGAGAAAGGGACAAAATAAAAGAAGGGGAAAAACCTGCTGCCAATGCTAATGAAAAGGCTACAAATGATGTTGTCTTCTTCCTCAGAGAATCCTCCATGTTTTATATTTGGCCTCAAATAATTCAACCATCTTAGCCTACAACTCTTTCCACATCTCTTCAACCCTGTTTTTCATTTCTCTATATCATCAATTCAATCATGGACTTTCAATATAAGCAGTGAGATGGATAAAAAAATTGAACCTATTTTGTGGGGAAGTGCAATCCAATTGGAAACAGTTCCATGGAGATGGATATAAGACTTGAGCTTCTCATCTTCTTCTGGTGACCATGGCCCTTTCTTCACTTTCTCTTTCTCACAACATGGAGCTCTCCCCATCTCTCTTTCTCTCTCTCTCAAAACTCAACTATAACTATAAGTGAGAGTTTGAAAGTTTTGTTGAATAGGTGAAGAAGGCACCCTTACTCCAATATTTCTATATATATATATATATACACACACCTTGGAAACCTGTTTGAGAGAGAGAGAAAGAGAGGAAAGAGGGAATTATGGGATCCTCATTGTATTATTTTTTAAAAGATGTTGATGTGACAAATAGCCAGTACGTAGTAGATAGTATAGTATTATCTTCTCTCTTTTATAAAAGCTTTATATGTTAGTTCTAATCAGTATGTTTAGGTGAAGTTTGGGATTGTTCCCATTTTTAAATTATTCTGTTTTTATGTAAAATCAACTCTAATTTTTTAAACATATATGTTAGTGTGATACATAATTAAGTCCGGAGAGCTGGATGTTAATTAAGATTACTGAAAAGCTAATCGAGAAGTATTGGAATGAAAATGAAATCATGAAGCTTTAAGCTCAAGACTCTCAATCTAAACATGAGTATTTTATTACCTTCCATTATAACCTCAAACCTCAAACACTTTGGGTGTGTTTTGACCAAATTTAATATTTTTACCAGAGCAAGTTGATTACAGTGTGTGGTAAATAAATATAAGATTGTTGTGTTTTAGATATAACTATTAATAATATAGGCCTATAATTTTTTAACTGTTAAATAATTGTTTCAAAACCATATATTTTGTCTATCTACATTACTTGTTAAATATTAAGATAAATAACATCAACTATATTTAAAAATAAAATATGGGATGATTTTTGAGAAAATAAATAATGTTTTTGTCATATCCGCAAGACGTTTGTCTAAAATTAATTAGTGAGAGAGGAATGGACGGATAGAATGATTCCTTTAGAAGAATCTAAAAGCGAGTAAAGAATTGATTTTAAAATTAAACAAGAATAAAAGAGTTACCCTTAGAATGATTCAACAAAATATGTCATTTTTGTTGTGAGATAAATTTTTTAGAAGTATTTCGATAATTTTTTTCCGAAGAACATTTTAAATTATTGATTTTTTCTCAACTACCTTGTAGAAAACTAATTTGACACAAAAATTAATTTTCATCTTTCATCATACATATACTATAAATTTCTCAAAATATATCATCTTAGAGTATGCTTGGATTAAACTTTTCAAATGTTTTAAGTTTTTTAAAACAAGTTGATAATATTGGTAATGTGTTGTCACAAGTAACTCTTATTTTTCATCTCCTTCTTTTTATATATTTCTTCCAAAACAAATTTGAATTTCTTTTTTAAAATCTTTCTTTTAACTTTAACTTTGAAATTTGTTCTAATAATATATACTTGAAGAATTATTATTTTTGTTTTCGTTAATATTACTGTAAAAAAATTGTTGTGACTGCACAAGGTTAATTTTTATAAATATAACAAAACACCAAAATATTTACAAATCGTGTAACAAAATCAAAAAGTCAATGAAACCAACTATTTTTTTAAATATTACATATTTGTCCTTCCTTTCCATCTTCTTTCTTCTTTTATTTTGTAACTTTTATTTTATATTTTTTTTGAAATCGTGATCTTTTGTTTTCAATCAATCATAAATCTTATATTTTTAGAATGTTATTTGGTTCAAGATTACCGAATATAAAAGATTTTGAAAAAAAATCGTTGAGGTTTTGGTACACGTTCGTTTTCAAATCTAAACATTGTCTACAAGAATCTTGAAAAAAAATTATTGTAAAAAGAATCTTGAAAATCTAAACGGTCAAATATATTATTGGATTCGTTGGTTTTTTTCGTTCTCAAAATTGTTTGGTATTTGTTATATTTTTTTAAAAATCGCTTGTGATTTACATAAATTGAAATGACAAACTGATATGTAAAAAATGAATAACCTAAATGCTTTCAAAAATATATCTTTTATCGTTCTCATTTTTTACAACTATGAACTGTGATTTCAACATAATTCAACAAATCTCAAAGCTTATGTATATATTTCTTATGTGCTTAATTAAAATTTAAAAGTATGACTAGCAATGATTCAATTGTCATAGGATGCTCTTAATCATTTTTCAATTATATAACACATACCTAAGTATTAGATTATACAAGCATTAACTAAAATCTAGTAGAGTACGTCAAAGTGAACTTAATTAAGAGGTAATTAGCATAACCTCTTAATGATTACAAATTATAAGGTACATATGAACTAAGTTTAATTTTTTTTTTTTTTTTTTGGCTAAAAATGGTTTTTTGGGATGGTAATTAAATTGGTCTTTTTCAAATAATATAGAAAAATAAACCAAAATATTTATAAATGTAACAAAATATCATAGTCTAGTCGTGTGCATAGTGATAGCCTATTAACTACGTAGTTAATCGGAGTCTAATACAACTAGTTAAACGGTTATATTTTACTATATTTGTAAATATTTTCAACAGTTTTGTCATTTAAAACAATTTTTAATGAAGATATCTTATTTTAATTATTTTATTTAAAATGCTACTTAAGAATAAAAAAACCAACTAAAACAATATTAACTCATATAGGTTAACGTTAGAAGATATATTCCTAAATATTTTTATTTAACAAATAAACTTTTAAGGGTGTGTTTGAGATTGATATATTTATGGTCGTACTTTTAAAAAAAGAGATCTTACGTGCAATTGATTTTTAAACAATCAAGTTTATATTTGTTTGGTACCAAATTCTTAAAAGTGATTTTCATATCTTTAGAACTGATGTTCAATTATTATGTTTGGTTCCAAAAGTTAATTTAGAGTTACTTCAATTACTTAAAATTATAATTTTCTATTTGAGAAATAATTGTGGTAAATATCTATATTTTTATTTATTTTATCATTAAATACTTATATGCATGGTTGATATTTTGAGTAAGGTGAATGGTTATAATAGATATTGAAAGAAAATTCAAGAAATATATAATTGTCTGTTTTATTAACAATCCATTGATAGACAATATGGGTCATAAATTGTTCCAATATGTAGAATTAAAAAAGATGGATTCACAAATAGCTAACCAATAATATTTGGGGGTTTTCACAAATAGAAAAAAAAAACTATATACTTTGTAGAAAAAAAATTACTAAAAGACAGTTCATTACACTTGACTTTTTTACGAAACGTAAATATTTTATCAATTTTTAATGTTTGATAATTTTTCACAGCTATCAACTAATTCTTTCAAAATCAATTTTAGTTCATACCCAACACCATCATTTCAAGGAAAAATGATTTTGACAAGAGAAAAAGTGATTTTGACCATCTAAAACTCAATCTCAAACTAACACTGAGTTTAAGTTAGCTTTCGACCAAAAGGTTATAGGTTTTTTCTCTCACCATAGACTAAAACAATCAAGGGCCAATTTCAAAAAATTTCGAATGAACAAAAAAAAATATTTATAAAACATATCAAAATTTCAGATTTTATCAATCTATCAATGTCACTAATACTGAATTCTATCAGTGTCTCTCATCGATAAATCTAAAATTTTGCTATATTTGGTAAATATTTTCAACATTTTGCTACTTACAATAATTTTTTAACAATTAAGGATAAATTACAAAAATCATTTTTAAAGTAGAATGATGGTACAAAAGAAATGGGTAATAAAAAAATTAAGACTAAAAGTTTGTGGGCCTAATTTTTACGACTAAAAGTTTGAGAGTACAATTGCAACTACCATCATATTTAAGGATAATTTTTTGCAATTCTTCAATAGTTAAAGCTTCATTTGGTAACCATTTTGGTTTTTGGTTTAGTTTTCTAAAAACTAAATTTAGCTTATTTCTTCCATTTTCTTATCATGGTTCGCACCAAACGTACATATAGATTCTCAAAATAAAAACAAGATTTAAAAAAATATTGTTTTTTAGTTTCCACGTACCTAATAAATTTTCATTTAATATTTATTAATAATAATCATTCGTTGAATTTTGTGCTAAAAATGTTCAAAATAGAAATAAAAAAAGACTCACAAACTTTATCATCTTTCTTTCCTTCTTCTTCTTTTTTTTCTTTCTTATCCCTTAGGGTATTTGGATTAGTTCATTTTGGTTTTTGTCCAAAAATGCATGCAACTAGACAAACTACAACACAAACTTTTTCTCTCAATCTTTTTGTACTTATATTAAATTAATTAAAATTGCTTTTTGGGGTTACTAATTAATTAATTTATTGGGATTTGAATTATTGTCCCAAATTATTTCCATTTAATTGATATAAGAGGCATCATTCTCTTCCTTATTGTCTCTATTATCCTTATAATGTTCCTTTGCCAACCACAAATTTTTTAACTCTATATGAGTTTTGATCTGGCTTTTCATATTACTTTTTCGAATTATTGTTTAGATGCCAAGCAATTTTGAACTTTAAATATCATTTTAGTCCCTAATTAATTTTTTTATTTTAAAACTAATTTAATTTTGATAATTATTGCTCTATTCTTTTTCATTGCTCATGGGTGTTCTAAACCCTATTAAAAGTACAATTAAGTTTATGAACTAAAATGATTTTTTTCTTAAATTCAAGTGTTCAAATATGCATTGTTAAAACGTCATGGACCAAATTAGAATAAATCTTTTTAGTAGAGTACTTGGACATCAAAGAATCATTCGTTAGAACAAAGTAATTAGTCGTATTTGAATTTGCAATCCACAGGGGTTGAAGGGTTTGATATAATTGAAACATTTATGCCTACTTTAATTTCTTTTTCACCATTGATCGACTCATACACGAATGTATAGCAAATTCAAAACTTTTGGCTTGTTAAAATTTGACATTTTGGATATAAGAATAGAAATTATATTATTTAAACACTGTTTCCATTTTAAAATCAAATTGGTATATTCAATTATATCTTTAGCTCAATTATTTGGCACTAATTCTTTTTTTTTTTTTTTTAAATGAGTTATAAAAGTCAAAAGTAATCTTTAATTAATTAAGTTATCAACCTGGTTAATTTGTTTGCTTTCTAGTCTTTTATTTTGTTTTCTATTTTCTGTATTGAAATTTATTGCTTTGGTTTCCTGTCCTCTTAATTTTCATACACTTTCATATTTGTTGCTTAATTTAGCTCTCATTTAGTAATCTTTTTTCTTAATCAGTTTTATTTTCTATTTGCATCTTTTTTTTAATAAATGGTTGAATTCTTAACTAAATTCAAAAAAGCAAAAATTACTTTTTAAAAGTTACTCTTTTCTTTTAGCTTTCAATGGTAAAGTAAATAACAAAGAAAGAAAAAATAGCGATAGAATAGTATCAAAATAAACTTAATTTTCAAAAACAAAAAACAAATAACAAAATGATTATCGATTCAAGTAGTATTCAAATTCAAGTAATTACAATATTGGTTCTCTTTTCAAATTTTTTTTTTATTAAACCTTATAATTTGTTCTCTAGTGTATATTATCATCTATGGTTACACTAACTTATAATTAACTAAAGAAATTGATCTTAATTAGCCCTTAAGTCAAGCTTAGAAACTAATAACCAATCAAAGGAAAAGAGGGTCCCTCATTGACCTTTAATATTGACTTTTACTAACCCTAATATTTAAATAATAATAATAATAATAATAATAATAATAATTAAAAATAGGTTTCTAGTACCAATTAATTAATTAATTAATTCCAAGAGGAAATTAAAGTAAATTATCTCCAATTGCCAATTACTCAAACCCCTTTATATATAAAAAAATAATCTCAATAATTTGTTGGGATTCTAATTCTCAAAGATCAAGAAATGAAATCTCTCATTGTGTTTGTCATTTCTCTTAACCAAAGAATCAAAGCATTGACATATTGCAAAATTCTTCGAGTAGTGTTAGGTGGTAAGAGTGGTCCTTTCTCAAAAGATAAGCTTTGTTCATTAACTAAACCAAATGTCATTAATTAATTATTATTCATTTCTTATTAAATGTTTTTTTACTAGGACGACAATCGAGTTAGGAGAATTTGAATAAAAGATTGACATATTCGAATGTCAGTTGAGCTAAGCTCTCTAGTTAACATTACAAATCAATTGATTATTTTATGTCTTTCTTTCAATGTGATCAATGAAACTTAATTCTTTTTATGTGTTTGTTAACTTTAGGATAAGGACGATGGAAGATATGTGTTGTAATTAGAAAAAGGATTTGAATTTTAAAAGATTAAAGAGCTTTTAAGATAAAAATGTTATACCAAAAGTTTGAGACTGAACTTTTACACGTACTCTTGAAAATTTGATTGGTTATTTGAATCATTATATATCAAAACCTAACAAGAAACATGTTAAAACACAAAGGTCTAGTTAAGTTTGGGCATGATTGGATGATGAATTTGAGAAAGAATTAGGGTATAGTTTAGAAAATAAATGATAGTTATACTTTTAAGCTTTCTTAAACTTTGACTATTTAGTCTTTTATTTTTTTTAAGAAGACTCCTTCAATATAGAAAAATGGTTAAACTACTTACGAATTATAGTAAAAATTTCTATATTCCTTACAATATAGATAAAAGCGGATAGAAAGTCTATCATTGGTAGACTTTGATAGAAGTCTATCAATATCTAACATTAAAGCTGATAAAAAGATAGAAGATATTAATTTTTAAAAAAAACTAACCGACAAAACACCAAACTAATATCAAAACCTAAACCACAAATAAACAGAAAGTAAAAGATCACTCGAAGTCAAAAGACCAAAAAATTCAAACCCAATTCATAGCTAAGAGAGCCAATGTCTACCCAAAGAAACATTTTAAAATTACAAAAATGCCCTTCCCATGTCACTATTTTAATGTTGAAAACTCAACTTTATGTGTCTACCCACATCTTAAAATTTAGAGTTTAATTGGATAAAACTAAAATTTGAGAAACTCACATTTTAAAGGATCTTGAGCATAACTTAAATTTGTAAAATTAACATTAAAGTTGTGAAAAAAAAAAAAAAAAAAAACTCTTTTTGAATTGAAAAAAAAAATACATGAAAACTGCGACCCATGATCCTATCCTATAATATGTAGTTGCAAGTGAAGTGATGTCACTTTTTACTTTTCACTTTTGAACAAATTGGGAATCCAGTCAACTTCATGAGCTCACATGTCTCTTGCTCCTTCCCTTAACTTTATTCACTTTTCTTTTTTTAATTTCCTTTACTTTCTACCAAACGCATCATAACTTGACCCTTCAAAACCCTCCTATTTGCCTGTTTTTGTTTCCTTCAAGTTTAACATAACAAATCGAGTACAGAAATTTGAAATATGTCAATGTCAATCTATGCTCTCTTTCGCACAAGTTATTTCTCAAAAATTGAGTCTACGACACAAAAGAACAAACATTTTCAAGTCAACTCTAGTTTCAATATTGATGATACTTGACAAGCAATCTTACATTTGCATAGAAAGACAATCGTGACAAAAATAATTGACTTTAAGAACATATTAGGTATTATGTTGTGAGTCAAATCATTGAGAAGAAAATGCTGATGATGTTAATCATCAGAAACTTTAAATGCATATCATTGTCCTTTATGCAAAACGCATATAGTAATAAGCAAAATAGAAACAACAAAGTCAACCAAGCATTTGAAATATTAGACAAGTCAAATGAGGCCCTACCAAACTCACCCAAACCAACATCTTTTCTTCTCAAAACTTATATGTATAATAAATTTAATTCAGTTTCATCTCAGATATGGAAGTACATTGTTAGGCTTGCAGCAGTATCTTTACCTTCCCAAAGATGATGTGTACCTTCCCAATTTGCAACCCCTCCCTCCCCCCCCTCCCCCTCTCCCCCTCTCCCCCTCTCCATCTCCTTCTTATTTACATATATACTCCCACATACAGAAGTGAAAGAAAAAATTTAGGAAAACAGATCTTCCAGCAAATTATAGCAGAACCAACATATATATGTATTGTATCATTACTGTAAGGCGTACGCTTCCAACGGCAGAATCCCAAGTGAAATCCTGAGCAAAGGAATTAGGGAAATGTCAGATAAACTCGATGCTTAAACACCCAAAGAAGTAGAAATAACAAGTACGAGAATATTAAACTAGCTAGGATATTTATGGTATCAAAAGGAGATAAAGAGATGGCTTACATTCCAATGACTACATGGATCTCCTTCATATATGTACTTGTAGTCTTCCAGCAATGCAGTCTCTATAGAGCACATATAATAACCATACTCTATAGATAATATGCTAAAGAAAAGGATTCCACAAGAGAATGACATCACATCTAATAGCCTTCTTACACTTTGAGAACCAGCAGATTGCCTTAAAGTTGCAAAAACTATGCTTCATGTTCTTTTTTTAAAAGTGTCTTTTGCCAATTCTTGGCTTAGCTTATGAATGGAATAGTGGATGGGTTGGATTGGAGATTAACAACTATTTCACATTCATTGCAGCAGCCATATTCCTTAGCTTCTGAGAAATTTCTGAAAATGATGGTCTCTTAGCTGGGTCTGAGTCCCAACAGCTTGACATTAAAGCCTTCCATTCTGGGTCGCACCATGTCGGGACTTCAGGGCGTAAACAATTGTTCACAATTCCTCCTGAAAACAAGAAATAAGATTCAGTAGAACAAGATCTTTAGCCTACTGTAAATGTTAGCCGTTCATTTGTTTGATAATCACATTTGGAATTTTTTTTTTCTTCAAGTTTGAGATGTGCATTTGATAACATGACTAATTATTGCCATTTGATTTTCATGAACATTTTTAAAAATTGTGGCAGATTTTGCCTGTACATTATTGATAATACCAGAAAAGAATTATTGACACATTTTTGCTAGGCTCTGTCTCGAAAGTCCTTTATGTTAGCCTCTGTCTCCTTTGTGCTGTCTCCGCTTTGATACTTTCACTTTTCCTAATAAAAGCTGGTTTCTTTGATTCTTCATGGTAGGAACTAAACGTGGAAGACATCAATTGAAATTTAAAAGAACATGGAAGATGGAACAATGTCTTCAAGTAGAGGTTTTGAAAAGGCCAAATACTAAAGTTCACATTCTAGGGCCAAAACCATAGTTGATCTTTGGCCTACTCAACCAGGGAATGTCAAGACCTTATTGATATGCTCGGTTTCAGAAAGGTGGAAAAGTGAGCAATTAGTAGTGGAAATGCTAACAGAAGGAATCGTTCAACCTAGCACAAGTCCATTTCAGAGCCCAATTTTACTAGTGAAACATCTAGTATGGTAGGTAGTGATTTTGCGTGGATTACAAAGGACAGGATAATGTTACCCAAATCAAAGGCGCCAAACCTCCAAGAAAAATCTCTCACCAGCTACTCGGTAACATTGATCCCTATAACTGGGGCCTTGAAAATCGAGAGCTGTTATGGGTATTATTTCCAGGCGTAAGCCTTCTAGCCTTTAAGAGAGGAGTATGCTTCTATGTATCAAGTTTAGTTTTGTATTTATAGATAATAGGATCCCAAAAGCGCTCTGATTGGAAATTACCCCCAAAGGCTGTTTTTCCTGTGAATATCAATAATAGAAAATGGAATACCAATCACATGAGTTGCTGTACAATTAGAAGGGTTTTTTTTTCCTTTTTTTTTTCTTTTTTGCTTCTCTAAATTAATATATGTTGTCCACATGAAAAATCCAGAAGTAACCAACAGACATGTTTTACAACCAATCTTTTTTTATAAGAGTTTTACAACCAAGCTTAAGATATGATTTCATCATTAAACAGAAAATTCAAGAAATCATTGAAAATTGTAAGCAAGGACAAAAGAATAACAATAATAAAAAAATCAATCCATGGCTTATAGATGAGGCATAAATTTACTCCCATAGTGCTCACCGATTATTGAAGCACAATGCATATCTGAATATGGTTCATCTCCTGTGAGTAGTTCCCACATAACAATTCCAAATGAGTAAACATCAATCTGTATTCCAATGAAAACGGATCAGTATATAGTTTTTAAAATGTAACTAGCTAAAACAAAATGATAAGATTGAGAAAAGGGCGACCCTACCTTCTCTGTCACCATGTTACTTTTCCCACTAAGAAGCTCCGGCGCCATCCAAGGCAAAGTTCCACGAACCCCTCCCGATACTAACGTGTGTTGTCTCACCTTTGACAATCCCAAATCACCAATCTAAAAAATCATGCACATAGCATTTGAATTTAGAATCCAGGTCCTTCCCAAGACAAAATGCTCCCCACCTTCAGTCCCCCATTCCCCCCCCCACCCCACCCCCACCCACAAAAATCTTTTTCACTCTTAAGCATTGGTGGGAAGAATTTGTAGTTCTTTAGCTGAAAGATTTATTTTTCTTTTTGAATCGCTAGCTTCATAAACAATATATATTTGATAAGCTCAACATCTAAGTTAAAATAAAGAAAAGAAGAACAACAATGCATTAAAACAAGCCTATAGGTCGCCTCCTGATCCTCCTAGGTTTGCTCTCAAGGCTTCTTTATTACTCTCATTGTATAATTCTCTTGTACTTTAAGTTCTATAGTTCTATCATTAATAAAGAAGCTTGTCTCCGTTTAAAAAAAAGCCTATAGGTCCCAACAAAAATATCAGGAAGAAAGGGTGCTACAAAACAGGCCTTTGAAATATCCACAAATAAATAGAGCAGTGTACCTTGCAAACAGGCCTCTGAGGGTCTCTCATATTCACTAAAAGGTTTTCACATTTCAAATCAAAATGTACAATATTCTTCCCATGTAAATATTCCATCCCAAATGCAGCATCCATAGCTATAATGAGCCTCTTACGACGATCAATGGTCCTATGAAAATGTAGTATTTGTGTCACATAACAATTCCAGGACTCGCTATCAGAACAGTTTAGCATGAAATACATTCAAAGAAAGAGCAAACGAACTTTAAGAAAGTGAAATAAGAACTATCTGCCACAATTTACCTGTCCTTTTTGTGCAAAAACTGCTTCAATGATCCATTAACCATGAATTCTGTCACTGTAGCTAAGGAACCATCAGGACCATCACGGACAATGCCGTAGAAGGAAACAACATTTGGATGGTGTAAAGAACTTAATATCAAAGCTTCCTTCCAAAAATCAGCAATCTGTTGTATGAAAGAAGTACAAATCAATAACGAGGCGTTTGCTCCAAAACATTGAACAGATTCAGTAACAAATAAATGCAGGAAGAGGTATAAAAAAACTGGTCTATATTTGGTTACACAAACTAGGCATTGAAACAAAAACAAGTAACAAACGTATGCTAGGACATGGACCAAATCATTCATTCTATGAAAACACAAATGCCTAGTGAAAGAAGAGCAATAAGACCAAGATTCTACCAAACGTTCTCTTTCCGAAGGCCGTCCGGCAAAACAGCTAGCTTTGATCCTCTTTATTGCAACATCAGAACCTCTCCACTTCCCATGATAAACAGCACCATAAGTCCCAGACCCTAGTTCACGAATCTCCTCCAGATCATCATTTTTAATTGTCTGAACAACAAATAAAAGGAATAAAGAATCAAAGCACATGATTGAAAAGCATAAGAAAAGTCATAATGAACACAAGGAATGGCCAAAGAGCCAATTGACATATATGTGGTGAAAGAAAATATGCATAATTGTAAGTTTACTTGTAATCCTCTTGAAATGGCTTCCTCTTCAGCTTTTGTTGGCTCAATTCTGGAGCTTTGATTTTCACTCTCGGTTTCCAACTCAGGTTCCACATGGTTATTCTGTATGGCAATGGAAACAACAAAAACAATTACAATTACAATGAAATATTGTCAGATGACAAAAAAAATATGCTCAATTGCTTTGTCCTAACCGAGGAGTGTCGTTCATTTGTTGTCTCTTTTTTCTCTATTGAATCTGGTCTCCTTAGAGCGGTTTCTTCAACCATTGTCTCTTCAGATACTTCTAGTGCTGCTCTTTTCACAGATGCAATCAACTCAGGTAAGAAACTTAGACGGCTGACAGATAATTTGGGTTTTTCTATAGTCTCTACAGAAGGTTTCAAGCCATCACCATTTTCTACTGCAGAGTTTGTGCAAGTTGAATTTAACAATTCAAGGGGTGCAACCTTGGAGTATGTATCATCAGTGTTATTCTGCCCTGGATGAGACGCAGTGTGTGCTTCAGAGATGTCAGCTTTCCCCATATCCTTTATCATGTGACCATTTCCTTCCCCATGCACAACTTTCCTTTCCATCATCATAGCTTCATGAACCGCACTAACAGCCCTTAGTTGTGGATTTTGGCTAGGATGAAAAGGTGCAACCATTTTTTCTTGAATAAATGCTGAAGATGAATCTGACCTCTGCATAGGAGAAGCAACAAGGTTTATTTTATCAAGATGTGGTTGGATGTGTTCTAAACTTGTGAATTGTTGATTGTCATGCCCAACTGTGGTCGAGTTAGTCTTCAAAACATGTGCAGGTAAATGCTCTGTACCAGTTGCTCCATCAATACCCAAAACTTTTTGTGAGGATTCATGCCAAGGATTTTGGTGGTCCACACCAATATGAATTCGTGGACTACCATCTTGCATGGCTTTGATATATCCTGGATTTATACTTGCATTCCCTTGTTGATGGAAAACAGATACTTCATATGGGGGAGTAACATGCAATGGATTCTGAACATTTCGCCAAGAGGCATTTCCAGGCATATGCCTTTGTGCCATTGGAGGATAATGAGGATCTCCTCCATATCCATAAGGCATATAACCAACACCACGATCTTCAGGAGGAGGAACACACATATGTTGCCCACTAGGAACAACCTGATCACGAAATACCTCATCATGAAAATTTGTTGAAGCATGGTAGCCATCAGCAATACTACTTTGTGTAGGAGGCAAATTTGAGCCAGAACCATCCACAATGTAGTGATCAGTTAATCGTCCAGTCCCAGAAACATGTGTCCTCGTGTCATCTCCTCGCACACTCATTTGTTGTTGCATAATCCATCCTTTCTCATGGGGTGGTGTCTCATTATAAGCAGATCGATGATCATTAATATTCTGCTCGTTTGGAAAAATACCATGATGGAACTTTGTGTCTGCCTTCTGCATCAAGGCCTCCCTATTCTGAGCGTATTCAAGGGGAAGCCCATTTAAGGTATTAACTTGCTCCATGTGTGCTTGATACCGATGAAAATTTGCTCGACAGTGTTCACAAGAACTATTCCCATCTGGAACACCATGTCCATGTAATATATTACCTGGGAAACCCGATTCTTCACTAATTGTTCCATTTGGAAGCCATACAATATTCTCATTATACTGTGGTTGATGTTCATACATATGTTGGTGATTCATTTGTTGCCTGACATAGTCTTCAGGCATTCTTTCCAAATATTTATCTGGCAAATCTGGGAATGGCACACGGTACCGTGCAAATGGAGAAGATGGATAGTCTCCCATTGGTCTTGAATCATATGGACCATGATGCCTAGGTGAAAGTAAAGCAGGACTCCATGGAGCTTCCATTTCACTATACCTTTGAGCCACAGATTGTTGTTGCCCCCCAGACCCAACATGAGGGATTGTGAGCTGATGCAGGTGGTATTGTGACAAGGGCTCACAACTCCTCTGAGTGTGAAGACTACCTTCAATATTCATTGGATTCAAAAAATGTTCAGTCCCGTGCATATCATCTATGCCACTAAGTGCAGGGGAATTTTGTTGTTGTTGTCTAACAAAATCATTCATGTCATTTGAATTATTAAGAGCATCTACATATCGCCTCTCAGTATCCCTCTCATCCCCATCCACAAAAGGCAAAGAAGCATCTTGTTCAGGATGTGAGAACAAGAATATCCTGAGCCTAGTGAACCCATCACCAGAACCCACCTTATCATACTCTTCCATCATGTTAATCACGTCATCATCATTGACAACCGACACAAGAGCATCAGGATCCTCATCTGGTTGCTGGTATTTCAACACTGCAGCCCCATCATAAAGTTCCCTCATCTTAATCATCAACTCTTCATAGGTAATATCCCTCGGAACACTCACAATCCTTGTCTCTCCCCCAACATAACGAAGCTTGCCATCTTGGGGGCGAGGCATTATACTTCCCAAGAAGCTGCACAGGAACTTAACGCGTGGGTTTTCATCATGTGAACTAGGATTTGAGATCGGTGAGGAATTAGGGGTAGAGCTACGCGTCAAAGGGCTATCCATCTGTTTGGATATTTGACTGTCACTAATTGATGCAGTTCTTAGTTTTGCCCAAACATTGAATTTTAATCACATGACGACAAAATCACGAAAACCTAATACAAACCAAAAATTTGTAACCATCCAGAAAGTAACTCCCAAGTTTCTCAGTTTTCAACGAACCAAATTCTTCAGTTTTCCCAAATCCATTTGGCACATTGTAAGGAATCAAAAAAACATCCTGACAAAATCAGTTTAAAAGATTAAAGAAGAAAACAAAAAAGAAACGAATCAATCAAAAACAAAAACTGAAGGCAGTCCAAAAATATGAGAAATTCTAAAAATGGATCAAAAGATCATTCAAATCCTCCAATTCACAAAGAAGCAGGAATTTCATAACAATGTATATATTAATATGGCTCATTTTTGGTCATCTAAAAACAAAATCATGAGAGCGTGGACAATATCACATTAATGTTGAGCTATGTGGGTGGTTTCAACATCCCTGACAAAATGTTTTCTTTGATGTATATGGAAAAGTGATATACATGCTTTTACAATATTACATCACAAATATGAAGGTGGAAATTCAACTAACAAACTCTTAGAAGTAGGGAGAGATGTCTCAATTGTTGACCTACGAATAATACTTATGTTTTTTGCGTATAAAATATATCAAAGATTTATTTTATAGGACTCGCCATATATTAGAATTTGAGCCTAGTAGAGGTATAGAAAGTATAGTGAATTTTTTAGTTAATATTAAAAAGAATTCAAAATTGTGCAAGAAAAAAGATTAGGTTTCTCCATGCATCTCATAAAACTATAATATATCTGCCTAAATTTCTCTCTACCACAGATAATGAAAACATGCAACATTAAGAAATTGTAAACTTTTCAGAACTTTGGGAGATTTAATAATGCTATAAAAACTATATAATTTTTCACAAAAAAAAAAACAATACGTTAAATCTTTAAAAAAATTTAAAATATATGATAAATCTTTTAAATGAAAGGGAATTGAAATTGAAACTATGAGAGACAAATGATAATTTAAGTGCATATTTAGGAGTGAATTTGAAATTGTTAAAATCACCATTTTGGTGTTCAAAATCATTAAAGTTAGTTTTGAATAATTAAAATCATATTTCTTAATGATTTTAAAAATGACAATGGTGATTTTAACCACTTCAAAAATCACTCTTAAACATGCTCTAATCTTATTTTAGTAACCATTGCCTAAACTGCTTAGATGTAGCTTTTTGGTTATACTACCTCTATTTTTGTCAACACGATTTAGGTTTGCTTTTACTTTATCGTTTTTTGTATGAACATATTTTTACTTGAGTGCTTGCAATTAAAATACTTGTTTGTTATGAACACAATAATAGTTGTTGGGTCATTGTATTTCAGGGGGAGAGAGCTATCCTTTAGGGTGATAAGGATGGGGTTAGAAGACATATACATATCAAGCCCTGGTTCATTATCTAACAAGTTTGGGAAAGACTATCATTTTGGTTAAATCTCCGTCCATATACACACAGTATAAATTGTATTCATATTTATGGTCATTGTGGTCGGGAGGAAAGAGATTCTTTTATCTACCTAAATTGTGTGTGTGCATGCACACATGTTTTGTGCATGTAGATTCAAAATTGTGTGAAAAGAATAAAATAGTTAAAACCATATTGGGTTGCTTGATGATAAATAGGAAGCACGACCTTGATAAAGGGAAGGTTCAATCTATGATGGCTAGCTACCTAGGATAACAATACCATTTTTGTCCATACGCTTTGAGGTGTGTCCAATTTTAGTCCTTGTGCTTTCAAGTGTCCAATTTTAGTCCCTGTATCTTTTGTATTTTCTAACTCTTATTTTCTAGTTTGAGAGTGAGGAAAATGGTGTGGGTGATACCAAAAGCTTTCAAAGAGCATTCATGTAATCGGAATCTGGGAGATAATTTTGTGTGATTGTAACAATTTATCACGTCATGGGTTTCTTTTCAGTGAGCCGTGGTTTTTCCTCAATTTTGGAGTTCTACACATAAATTATTGAGTTTGCTATTTTTTATTTTAATTTCTTGATTATTTCATGTCTATTTCTACGATAAAAGTGGGGTTTTCCAATAGTGAAACCAAAAGTAAACCCACAATAACTAATTATGAAAGTAAACTATTTATCACAAACATCTTGAAGATGGCGGAGAATTGTGATCTATTATATCCTTAACACTAACACATCAAAAGATCAAGGACATTTGTCAATACTCCTTAATGAATTGTGGCTTGGCATGAAAACAAAAAACAATACCATTGGTATTCCCTTCATAAATTCTAGAAAATAAATAAAGTTGAAGTAGTACATCCAATAGCTACCAAATAAGCCAAAAAACCAAAAATCAAATGTTTATCTAACTAAGCCTAAAAAATTGAATTATATTTCTGGATTGGAGGCGTAGCTCCCTGTTGTCATAGAATTTCCAGAAACATTTAGACACCAAGACTGGGATTTGGGTTTCAAAAGAATGTCTTTTAGACAGAGAATTTTTAACATTTACAGAAACCTTATCAATTGCATCAACATTGTGTGGCAGCTCAACTCAAAATTCATTGGATATTGAATCTTTGGACAAGTTCAAATTCATATTGGATTGGGTAACCGGGTTACAATTTTCATTTCCTATCATAATTTAAAATACTTCAATACATCAACAACACATAACAAAACATTCAAGAGTGAGAGAGAAAAACACATAAACAGATATAACAGCCACCCATACATAAACACACAAAACTTCTATTACAACAAATTTACAATCTTGCATACCTTACACTGAAGAATAGCTGAACCCGATGCCCTGAATATAATAAATAAAAAAATCAGAGATCTGAGATTAACAAAAAAAAAAAAAAAAAAAAAAAAAAAAAAAAAAAAAAAAAAAAAAAACAGAGAAAGACGATGAGGGAGACGAGAGAGAGGGAAGAGTGAAGACTTACCTTAGGAGTTTGGAGTCAGTGGCACTGGAAATCGACGGAGTGGAAGAGAGAGACGCCGGGAAGGGGATCAAGGGAGAGGAATTGAGATAGAGGGGGTGAAGGGGATCGACGGAGATCAAGAAAGGGTGAGGGTGAGGAGGAGAAATGGGGGAAGGGAGAGATGACGGTGGCGATTGTGGAAGGCTGAGGGAAGGAGAAATCGGCCAAAGGGAAAACTCCTTTGTACCTTACCTTTCATCTACTATGATGATTCGTGTTAATCGAAAGGCTACTATTTTTGTTCTTTTACAAAAGATATAAAGAGATGGGTTTCTCAACCCTCACCTCCTTTTTCTTTTTTTGTTTTGGTCGCTAACACATTATATTTTCGTATGTTCGATGTGTTACATATGAGTTTATACTCGACATTAGATTAAGTTAAGTTGTGAACTTTATAAAAAAAAAATGAGAAAAACAAAAATAAATTTTAGTCAAGGTTCACTTAGAAAATTAAAATGAACGAATTTTAAAATACAATTTAAAGACATTAAGGTTCATTTAGAAGATTAAAATGAACGAGTTTTAAAATACAATTCAAAAGAATGAGTACTCAAGATAAAGAAGTCTAAAAAAACATAATATCTTAATATATATACACACACATACATATATAATTTTTTGTAAGGTTCTAAAAGACAAGTGTATTGCTCTTTTGTATACAAGGACGATGACCAAGAGGTAGGGTGAAAATATTATTTACTTTTTGCGATCTATTTAAATGTTTAGTAATAAGTCGTCTTTAGACAAAACTTTATATATGTTCAATATGTATAGTGTAATTATATATATAATAATATATACTAAAGGCATTTTGTTCCCATAATTTAAAATTCAATCTCTTTTCGACTATTTTGACATTTCACAATCTCATTTTCATTCTACGCTTAATTTAGCATGCATTTCAACATTATGAGTGATCCTAGTTATCTTTTAGTTTCAACATTATGAGTGATCCTAGTTATCTTTTAGTGACTTAAATAATTCCTAAGAATTACTTAGGTAAGGTGGAGGGATGTGTCTTTCTTAACCCCATATCAGATTTGGAATTAAGAAGTTTGCAACTTCCTCGTAAGAAAATGTATTGTTTTTCTTTTTTGAATAAATATATATATATATATATATATATATATATATATATATATATATATATATATTTACTGCACATCTTCAAATTGAAACTAAAATGATGTTTTTAAATATACCAAAATTAACCAAAATATTATAGACCACTGTATATATTTATAGCAAATACCACAGTCTATAGTAGTCTAATAGAGACATAGATAGTAGTTATCTTAGTCTATCATATATAGATTGTGATATTTTGTTATATTTATAAACAATCCTTCGTTAATTAAATTAAATTGAAAATAAAAAATTGCTAAAAAGAAAAAGAGAAAATAAAAAGTAAAAATATTAATTAAGATGGGTGTGTTTGTCACTTATTAAGTTAGGGATTCCCACTCATATTCCCATGAAAAAGAAAAACGGATATGTCTATTTAAGTCCTAACCTAAAGAAATTTTAGGACACACTTTCGGAATTTTGAGATGCAAAGTTGGAAATGAAATATGAATCCATCTACTTTAAATGTAAATTTAGAGAACATGTTCTCTTTTTCTTTTTTGGATATTCTTTTTCTTCTTTAGCATATTCTTAAGATCCTCATTTCATTTTATTTTATTTCAACTCCTATGGTCAAACATTTGTTACATACTCTTGATTCTTTTTACCTTTACATTTCATGTTGACTCTTCATTTAATTCTTTTAACGATGCTCAGTTCACCAACTTACCTGTTGAGATGGTTATAACGAAACACGTTTGACTTACCTCAACTTAATCCATTTGTCCTTCTCTTTAATGTTTCCTTTGTTTTTATTTGTAACTCACAAACTGTGTAAGGACACAATCCTACGATGTTTTGGAGACCAACTTCAACAAGTACCATATGTCTGCACAAACTTCGAGAACCACTTTAAGAAAAGCTCTATGACAACCATTTCCAACAATGACCGTCTCCACGTAGTTACTTTCGACTGCTAACCCTGATAATCACCCATGAAAACTAATTCCATCGATCATCTCTCCAACACTTATCTCTAATGCTAAAGTCGATCGATCTATACTAGAAAAACGAAATAAAAAATACAAAAACTCAATCGATGAACGTATTTTAAATACAAAATTGAAATTATTATATTCAATGTATTTAATAGTAATTTTTCATATAATTTGTGATTAAATAGAAAATGAATTGAGTATCTATCAAATCAAACAAACTTTTTAAAAACTAAAAATGATTATTCAAATAACATCTTTTTCATATACAATCCAAATAGACCTTAATTCATGATTTTAGGTTAAAAGGAGATCGAGTGACAAGTTAAAAAACATTACATGTATTTTTTTTTGTCAATTAACAGTAAAAAAAATCAAGGTTGTATGTGCAATCTTGAACAATATGTGGTTGATAATAAATATACAAGTGGATCATGTTCAAGTATTAACTTAAAAGGTCTATTGTATATGAATAAAGTTGAGTTAGCAAGAAGATTTGATGATTGTTGGAAGGATCGATTGGTGGTCCTTTGTTCGACGAGAGGATTGATCAAAATTCCACATTAGATAAATAAAGGGATGAAAATATGAGTTTATAAGAGAGGAGGACAACAACTATTTCCAATGGTATGATGTCTTTTGGGTGAAACCAAAAGTGATGCCCAATGTAGACAATATCACATATCATTATGAAGATATTGGAGGACTAAT
Organism: Cucumis hystrix; assembly: GCA_025688845.1. Classification (NCBI taxonomy): domain Eukaryota; kingdom Viridiplantae; phylum Streptophyta; class Magnoliopsida; order Cucurbitales; family Cucurbitaceae; genus Cucumis; species Cucumis hystrix. The sequence goes on from CM046887.1 coordinate 14,018,199, forward strand.
TCACGATTCAAAAGAGAGTTGAACAAAAGTTTTCAAAGGTAACTTACTCCTCCCTTGTAACATGTAAAAAGTATGCTTAATCTGATATGTTTTGTTTTAATTATGTGTTTTAATTTTTGCACACACTTTTGCACGAAACTCAATTTCTTTAAATATAACCATTATAAACAAGTTGATCATTTACGAGTTGTTCATAAATATAATTAGGTCCAAAAGTGCTTTTTACCCCTATAAATACCTTTAGGCTTTATCCCCTTAAGTATCACTAATTCCTCAAATGAACAATTTGTTTATAGTCAACCATAAATCAAGTCACTTAACGAGTGAGAAGGTGAGACTTCTTATTCAAGTCCTTGAGTTAGCACTTACGAGAACTACTCATCTACTTTACATATGAGAGAATGAATGAACTGAAACTTGTGAAATTGTGTTACAAGCTCACCATTTTGTCAAGTTCCTAAAATGATACACATATTGAGTTCACGGCTCAGCCCACTCTTACTGATGCAAATCACAAGATGAATCATCATAATTTTCCTTTTCCTTTTTTGAAACTTTCAACAACTTTGACCCTTAGCCCACAACTTTTAGTTAATTTACCCTCGTAACAAAAAAGATTAGAGATTTGAAAGAAAAAAAATGTCATGGTTTAAGTGTAATTACAAGATGAGATGATATAAACTTGAAATCATATATCTCATACTCTTGTGCTATATAATACAATTGTAGACCATTGTTGCAATAATCAAGTTAACCTTTGTTTGAAAGTACCTAGCGTCATTTGCAGACCATCATTACAGTGTAACTGACAAGAAGAGGGTCCAATGAAATGAAGTTGAAGTGGAAGGAATAAAATGGAAAAACTAAGAATTGAAGGACATGGATGATATATCGATCTTTAAAGATGTTGAAATCTTATGGTAGAAATTAGAATGATAAATTCTAATTTCAAAGTGAGTTGCGAGGAAGGAGAAATGGAAACTGCGAGGGAAATGGAGAAGAAAGAAGAAAAAAGAGAAAGGGTGTTGCATATGAGAAAAAGGTGGAAAAAAGGCGACCGAAAGGAAACATAAAAAAAAAAAAAACGAAAGAAAGTATAAAAAGTCACCTAATAAAATTAATATTAATATATAATTGCAACTTGAATTAAAATTTGTCCACACAGTGTGTCATGCTAGTTTTTTGTTAGTCAACTAACCGTAAAATGGATGGAGGAACCATTTAGAAGTAATTAACAAACTTGAAAGACTAAAGTGTTTCTTTTAAACTCTAGGGACCAAATAGATATTACAGAATCATTTAGAAGTATTTAACCAACTTGAAAGACTAAAGTGTTCATTTTAAACTTTAGAGACCAAATAGACACTAACCCTAAACTTTATAAACCAAAAGTGTATTTTTCCCTAACAAAAAGTTTAAAAACATGTATTACTTAAGGAGGATCAAATATGAACCAAACTTCTAAAAAAAAACATTATAAGCATCATATTAACTTAATATAAATATATATAATATATCATTAACTTAGGTTGGGTTGGGTTGAACCAAAAATTTCAAAACTCAACCCGAAAAAAAAAATCCAGCCCAACCCAAAATTTAAAATATCCCAATTCACCCCTTATAATATGGATTGGGTAGTCCGAGTTATTCGGGTTGTCAGATTATTCTTATACTCCAACAAAAAAAACATCCAAAAAGACTCCTATACTTTGTTGGACAATGGCGAAGCTCTCTCTCACACATGGATCTAACATCTAAAAGTCATGGGTAAACTAAAACTTAGTCCAAATCTTAATGAGATTCAAAAACTAAATAAGAAAAGCAAAAACATCTAAAAAACCTTGTAACAACCATGAATTCAACAAACAAGTAAATGGTGAATGAAAGGTGGCAACCCACGACACGATTGAAGGCAGAAACATGTAACACAATTTGAGAAAGACGTTATCGTCAGCGAACTGGTGGAGATTAGTTAGAGAGAGAGGAACAAACACCCTTATTCTGCTTGATGACACCACTCTCAACGACAACAATCAATGATGAACAACATTGAATGGTGTCGCTTGTTGTTTGGAGACGATAGTTGACTTTGGGAGCTAACGTCGTGGGATCTTTGACGATGAGGTTTGCTCATGAAGATTGGGGATGAAGGGTTTGTGTGTGGTTGATGTACAATTTAAACAAATTATTAACTAAAACATGTTACACTGACTAAGACACTAAACACCTACCAAAAAGCCAATGGGGGCGTTTTGTGTCACAATTGCAACTTTTCAAATACGGTACGGGCGATTTTGTGGCACTTGTTCTACTCGGTGAACAAGTCAGCCATATGAAATCCAAAAGTTGTGGACAAACTCGTGATACGATGTAGCCTTCCTTAATGTTTTGAGAGAAATTGATTTTATAAAATGTGAGAGAGAAAGAAAAGCATTGAAAACATCGTTAAAAAAAAGCATTGAAGACTGTTAGTTGCAAAGAAAACTTAGAATGCAAAGAGTACAATAATGCTTGGTCAAGGATTCAACTCCTATGTCTCCCCTATAGTACATTTTAAACATTTTTAACTTTGACAAACTTTGCATATGAAAATGTCGAAATGTCACATTCTAGGTCGGGGACAACAAAAGGAAAGCAAAAGACTAAACTAAGTACAAAACATAAAGATAAGGTGGTTTGAGAATATTCAAGCATGCAACCATGAACAAACAATGCCTTGGACAAGCATGCTCGTGACATTTTGCGCTCAGATTTGGAATAAAAGATCTTGGGAATCAAAATGTTTGTATTTGGAGTGCCAAATTTCAAATTGTGATATTTTGGACTATATATGTACATATCAAAGGGTTATTCTCAAATATAGCAAACAAACATAAATATCACAGTTTATTTACACAATATAACAAAATATTACATATTACTATTTGTGTCTATCTATATCATAATAGACATAAACAGTAGTCTATTGTGGTTTATCACAAATAAATTATGATAACTTACTATATTCGTTAGTATTTTTAGAAGTTTTGTCAATTAAAACAATTTTTTCTGAAAAAATTAATCCATCGATTTATTTATATTAGTCATGTTTTTTTTAATCCTAAATTAGTTCCTTTGCTCTACTAATTTCCATAACAATAATAGATTTAGTTATTTTCTAAAACAAATTTAGTTTTTAGCAACAAAGTAACCCATCCTATAAATCTAGCTTTGCATTATATTTCCACTTTATTTATTTTTTATTCTTTTACAATAAAATTTTACCTTTTGATCATAATTTAGCAAAGTTTGAAATTTAGCCTACTAATACATTTAACTTTATACACGTACTTTTATTTAAACATAATAATTTGATTAATCCATTTTCACATAAATTACACATTTTACATATAAATTAAAATTAGAATTAAGCAACATTAAAATGAAAAGAAATGTAAACTCAACACTACTCATGTTGTAGGTATAGAAGCTAGTTTGTCCCTACAAGCGTACTTGGTACATAAGTCTTGTACAATTTGCTTTATGTGGCAAATGAAGTGAACCATTCTAATTATATACTCCATCCACCATTTTCTCCTAGGAATTGATACCAGTCTATCACTGATAGACGTAAATAGAAGTCTATTAGTTTTATTAGTCGTTTTATCTTTGGTTCGTGTTTATAAAAGTATATCAATATTTATAAGTGATAGAAGTCTATTAGTGATAGAAACTGATAGACTATAATTGATGCTATTAGTGATATAAACTAAGAAAAATCTATTATTGGTTCTATTAGTGATTGTTATTAGTGCATTATGGATAATAGTGGTGTATGTCTATAAATATTTTTTTTTTTGCTATTTTTATAAAATAGTTTTACATCTTTTCTACTCTACAAGAATTATTTGAAAATATCTATAAAATATAATAAAAATTTCTCGAAAACTAACTAAAAGATCATGCATTTAATCTATCTATCTAGGAATTAATTAATCAATATGGACGACACTCACAAATATAAAAAGAATTAAACAAAATTTCATAAATAGGCTTTAGTTATTATCTATCAATATAACTACAGACACATATAAGTTTATCGATTTGATCAGTGATAAATATAAAATTTTGCTATATTTTATCAATATTTTTGTTCTTTGGTTGTATCTGAAATTGTTGAATATCTTTTTATGTATGAAAATTTTCTTTTCGAAACTATTGAAAAAAAAGAAAGAAGAAAAGAAAAAAGAAAAAGGAAAAAGAAGAAAGGCCCAAAGAGAGGGATTATTGGGCAAGAAACCTTTGATTTCTGAATACAATTCCTCATTTCCTTCCCCTCTTTTCACATCTCTTCTCACTTCTCACCCTCTTCACCAAAAATGGGTCAAGGAACTCCCGGCGGACTCAACCGGCAGGGCGGTCTTCCCGGCGACCGCAAGCAAGATGACCCCAACAAGAAGGACAAGAAATTCGAGCCCGCCGCCCCTCCCTCCCGTGTCGGCCGCAAACAGCGCAAGCAGAAGGGTCCCGATGCCGCCGCCCGTCTCCCGACGGTCACCCCTCACACCAAGTGCAAGCTCCGTCTTCTCAAGCTTGAGCGAGTCAAGGACTATTTGCTCATGGAGGAGGAGTTTGTTACCAATCAGGAGCGGTTGAAGCCCCAGGAGGAGAAGAATGAAGAGGATAGATCTAAGGTCGACGACCTTCGTGGCTCGCCCATGAGTGTTGGAAATTTGGAGGAGCTGATTGATGAGAATCATGCCATTGTCTCTTCGTCTGTCGGTCCGGAGTACTATGTTGGGATCTTGTCGTTTGTCGACAAAGACCAGCTCGAGCCTGGATGTGCCATTCTTATGCACAACAAGGTAGGTTTTGTTATAGTTGTTAATCTGGGAATGCTTCGTTCTTGTGATTAGAAATTGCCGAGGAATTGGATAAACTGCAATTATTCGATGGATTGTTGCAATTTGTTTGTTTACTTTTCGCTACTCTTCGATTCTAGGTTCTTAGGCTGTTGAATTTCTCTAGGACCACAATTTCTGGTTAGGGTTGGTTCGCTTTGTGGGGAATATTGAACGAATTTGAGCCCTAAATAAAGTTTTATGATGACACTGAGTTGGGGAAAATTGGACTTTTTCCATGGTGAACTGCAATATTGCATCCTATTGAATATTACTTTTCTTTGTTGTGAAATGTGGATGGTTTTTTTTGTGTGTTTTACTCAGGTCCTTTCTGTTGTTGGGCTTCTTCAAGATGAGGTCGACCCTATGGTATCTGTTATGAAGGTTGAGAAGGCTCCATTGGAATCCTATGCCGATATTGGTGGTTTAGATGCTCAGATCCAGGAGATTAAAGAAGCTGTAGAACTTCCTCTTACTCATCCTGAATTATATGAAGACATTGGAATTAAACCCCCCAAAGGAGTTATACTATATGGGGAGCCAGGAACAGGGAAAACATTGCTCGCAAAGGTATCCATTAACTTAGACAAACCACACAAGCAAAACTGTCAGAAAATTGTGTTAATTTGGAAATTAGGACGATTATTATGTTAATCTTAACTGTGTAAGATTTATTCCAACTCGCATGCTAGTGAACTGGTTCTTTATTTTTTGAGTTTGGAGTGAAGTCTCACTCTCTGCAACATAGGTTGTTCTTGACTTTAACTATGCTCCTAACTTGATTTGATCAGGCCGTGGCAAACTCCACGTCAGCCACTTTCTTGCGTGTAGTTGGAAGTGAATTGATCCAGAAATACTTGGGAGATGGACCTAAATTGGTTAGGGAGCTCTTTAGAGTTGCAGACGATCTTTCCCCATCCATTGTATTCATTGATGAAATTGACGCAGTTGGTACAAAGAGGTGTTCATTCTAGTGAAACTTATAGTGAAAGCTTTTCTATCTTTGTATATAAGTGCAGCATTCCTTATTGCATTGCACGTATTACATGTTGGCCAGGTATGATGCTCATTCTGGTGGTGAACGTGAGATTCAAAGAACCATGCTTGAATTACTGAACCAATTGGATGGGTTTGACTCAAGAGGAGATGTTAAAGTAATTCTTGCTACGAATAGAATTGAAAGCCTTGATCCTGCCCTTCTACGACCTGGAAGAATAGATAGAAAAATTGAATTTCCCCTTCCAGATATAAAAACAAGACGACGCATTTTTCAGGTGCTTCAAATACCCTTTTTGCATGAAGAATCCCAAAACCCTTTCATTGCTTGGCTCTCTCTTTTTTTCCATCATATAATTTTATTGACGCTGTTGTTTAAAAATTATAGATTCATACATCAAGAATGACGCTAGCTGATGATGTGAACTTGGAAGAGTTTGTAATGACCAAAGACGAATTTTCTGGGGCTGATATCAAAGCAATTTGCACAGAAGCTGGCTTGCTTGCTCTAAGAGAACGTAGAATGAAGGTAAATACTATTGTTCATAGCAACTTCTGATAAACTCGTACAAGAAATTTGTTCCCTACCTATAAACGTAGTGCATTTTAGGCTTTTAGATGGTGATAAAGTTAATAATAACTGAAGATTGGTAGTTAAACAGTGAGGATTTTCGGTCTTATACATACTTCTTAAGTGAGTGTTTGGGTGGATGGGGTGGGCTATATATTATAGTTCCCTCCATGTTTTGTGCTCCAATTGTAATAGTAATGAGCTACTATTTGAAATCTCTCTTTGTTACCATGTTTACTATTTCTTATCCAAACTAAAATAGTTTGCATCCCAAACATAGACTATGATAAACACTAACTATAATAACCAACTAAGTGCCTGAAACATTACCTAATATGCTGCCATAAAATGCTTTCAAGATTGATGTTTCCGAACTCACTTGCTTTGTACTTCAGGTGACTCATGCAGACTTTAAGAAAGCAAAGGAGAAGGTAATGTTCAAAAAGAAAGAGGGCGTTCCAGAAGGACTTTACATGTAGTTGAGTCTGGGACACATTATGCAAAAAATGTACACATCCCTATTTCATTGTCTTGTTTCATTCTTCAATTTTCCCCAATTTAATGTTGAACACTAGCGATTTAGCACCCAATTACCTGGTTGAGACATTCCTTTTAGATTTAATGCTTTATACACGACATTCCGTTCGAGATGAATCAGGCGTGACTTTCTTTTTATTAAAAGAATGGGCCCTTTGAATTTGTAGCTAGAGATTTATAATGCAGCTTTGGGAGAAGTACAATCAACAGCAAGAAAGGTAGTATCAACCACAAACTTGCTATATTTTCTGTTCATCGCTACTTTATTGATGGAGATTGATTGTTGTTGGTAGGTCAAGTTATGTTGTTTTAATATCTTTTATTTTAGAAGAAACGAATTTATTGACGAGTGAGATTCATAGTGTGTTAGGGAGAGGAAAAATACAGTCCCAAAGCAAAGTATTGAAAATTCTTTAAGTTGAAAGGGAAAGAGGAAGAGATTTATGTTAAGATTGTAGTTTTTGATATTCCATTTCATATGAACAAAGCTAAGGGGTTTTATATGATGTAAAATCATAGGGTTGGGGAATTAGATGTCTTACATTTTTCAATTGCTGTCTTTTAGTTCAAAAAAATAAAATATCTTGCAAGGAATATTAAAAAAAGTCAAATAGTCTTGAGGCAATATATAAATATTGCACTTTATTGTAATGGTTATGATGATGTCACTATGTCAATTAATGACTAAATTTGCACTTCTCAAATAAATTATAGTTTTTTAGTATTTATAATAAGATTTGAAAGATTTGGATTCATTCATTTATGGATGTCTTGATAAATATTTCAATCTTTGGTTATATCATGCGCGTCTTTTGTTAATGTAAATACTATTTAAATTTTTTTAATTAGCCATAGGAAATAAATGAGTTAAAAGTTCTCAATTTGTTTTTATTAAACACTATTTCAAACCTCCTTTACTAATTGTTACCATTTTTATTATTTTATATTCATCGTTTTTGTATTTCCTACCTCTGCCACTCCCTTTATCAAACTAAAATAGTTTATCTAACAAATACATATTATTATAATTCAAATTAAAATAATATATACTTCAAACATAAATTATTTGCAATAAGAGTAGTCTATTTATCTTAAAAGAGAATTTTCTTAATTTTTTCAATGTGAGATTCTAAGAAAGTGTTGTTAATGGATATTTTGAAAGCTAACATTTTTGTTTTTGGGAGAATGATGAAGCTTTGTGTGTGACATTGATTTTATTCTTTTAATTTTTAAGAGGGTGTAGGTATGTATTGAAGCTACATAGATAGATTATACTAGTGTTGTACGCCATACTATCTTGTAAGATTAGTTAGGGTTTACCAACCCTAAGAAAAGAAAATTAATGATAATATTTTATTTTATTGGATCACGTGATAAATTTTGAAACCAATTAGCAAACAAGAGATTTGAAACTAATTAGGAAAAAGAGAATTTTTTTTCTCTAAGAGAATTTCAATAAACCCTAAAATATTTTAGTTAAATTTTGTGAATATATTTATAGACCGTTGGTATATGGTACACACATGAATTTATTACTTCAAAAGCTGTTAAAAAGGATAAAATTGCACGAAGAACAGTAATATTTTAAGAAAAATTGTATTAGATAATAAAAAAATTTAGAAAACAACTGTTCATAACATCTCTTTTTTGCATATTACAAATTTGACAAATATGACAGTAATCAAATAATAATCTAACGGTAATCTACTTTTAAATTTACTATTTTTGCAATTATGAAAATATAAGTCACATGAGCTTTACTATCATAAATTTGTTTTTGCTATTTTTACAAATTCCCATATTTGAATGCAAAAGAAAAGATGCTTCAAATGTAGTGATATGTGAGAGATGAATAGTTTAGTGCAAAAACAACATTTGAGCAAATTTTCCAACCTTATATTGGATTGCTCCACCAAGTAATGTTTATCCCCTATGTTGTTAAATTATGCAACCGATCCTTAAATTTCTTCCAAACACAGAGGAGTGATGAGTAAGTATCATCTTCTTTCAACTTCTTAACTTCTTGGTTCTGTACCTGTGATTGACTTTATTAAATTTTGATCACTATTCTTATTTGTAAACCAGTTTAGTCCTCCTGCACACAAAGTTGTCATAGCAGTGGAGAAAGAGAGAGAAAGATGTCTATTTGACTTGTTCAATCTATAAACAGTATCGATATCGTTAACTTTGGAAATGTTTCCTTATTTCAGTTCCCATGCCGTCCAGCCATCTCCTGAGAAAGTTAAAGCTGGAAGCTATTGATGGGAAGCAAACGAGAGCTTGACAAAAAGGAAAAGATAAGAAAAGAAAGGAATGGAATAACAAGATGGAAATGATTGTGATTCGGTAGCGAGCAAAGTGGCTATGACAGAGCTTGTGCCATTATTGAGCGGTGAGACAACTGTTGTTCATAAAGCTCTCGGAAAATTTGGTATTTAGCATCATGGTATAACTTCACCTTTGGATCTGTAGATGGATAAATCACCTGCCAATTGAAGCAAAAAATTTAATGGTTGACTTGACACTACTCCATTTAGTACATATTCAATGGTCTATGTTCAACAGGATTCAACTATTTTCCTTGCTTATTCTGTAAATGAAAGAAAATAAACTAAGCTGAATGAGATCATGAGAAAAGAGGAAAAAAGAACAATTTGATGCATACTTGACCAGCAGAATTCAGGGCTTTCATGGCATCTTGCAGAGTAGAATACTTCCTAGCAGCCACGGCTCCAAGAATTGCTGCACCTAAGAGTACGGACTCACTTTCCCGAGGTAAAATAATAGGACAACCTGCTCTTGATCACCAAAATTGCCAGGGTGTAAGATCCAAATGCCATAAAAAATCCTTCTACGATAGGGTTTAATTTAGTTCTAGCCTTTCGGAAGAAAATCTATGAAAATATCATAATAATAGAGAAATGAAGGGTAACCAATAATATCGGCGTGCTCTTGAATGAACAATGAATTCTTTGCAAGGCCACCACATGCAAGTAAAGTGTTAATCTGTCGGAAGAGAGGAAACAAAAGTAAGGAGATATACTTGAAGTAAACTATAAATAGTCAAAATTGGATTTGAGAAGGCATAAAAGCTGAGATAGATGTATACATTTGCTCAAGAACCACTTCAAATACATAAGCATAAGGATATTCTACAATACAAAAACCATCTAGGAAGAATGAGGGTTAGGATTGGGTTGAGTTGTCTAATGAGTTTTGTAATTATCTTATTTTTAACTTCTTTTTAAATTATTTCAATCCATCAGAAAGTGCTAGCATTCAGTGAGAAAAGACTAAGAGAGAGAAAATAGCGGTGGAAAAATACATGAGGAAGTAGAGAACCACACAATGTTTAGAACTCAAGAACATAGTTGTACAACTTATAGAACAGATCCCATTCAAATAAGGTTGCAGAGAACTACATAATTTAAAAGGCCATTCAAATTAAACAAAATTTGAAGGAAGTCAGATGGAAGAGAAGTATAATCTACACAACCAATTAAAAACCTTTTTTCTATGAGAAACATATGAATAGTTTCAATGATGGGATGAAATTACAAAAGGACATAAAGCCGTGTGGGATTACATAATACTATGCATTTGTGATATTAAAAACCCTGTCATAATAACTAATATAACATTGGCAAACGGCAAGTATCCAGTCCCATTTGTCAAGGGAAAAAAGTTTCAGTTCACAATACCTTGTGCCCATGGGAATTGCAGTGCTTCACAATGTGGCGTGTACCATATGCAATAGCCTGTACGGTGGCAAGGTACAAAATAGAAAGCTGTTGCTCACTTGTGTCAAGTGTTAGCCCATAGATCACTCCTTTTGCTTTTGGATCCGAAATAGGAGACCTAATCCATGATGCAATCAAGTTCGTTGATAATCTCTAGCAGGGAAAGGAAGAAAAAGAACACCTGGAAAAATTATTCGGCAAAATGTCTCAGCCATTCATTCACCTATTTCCATGAAAATCAGGAAGTATGTGTATATCTTCAGTCAAAGCAGCAAGAAATGGACTCTTCAGATCAACCACCAAATTCTCCAACAACTTGTTCAAGATATCAAACACAGAGATTTCTGAAAGATTAAAATTTAAAAAGAAAAAACAAAAGAGAAGATGAACAATTCCAGATTAGACACAATCATTTAACTTTTAAGTATACCCTGCTTTAATCACAGTAGACGGCATCAATATAATCAAATAACAAAAAGAGTCATACTTTGCGAAGCAGCACGGTTTGCAAGATGAGGAGAGGCAACATGATTTTGAATTATGTGATCAAGTAGAGCACCGGTAGCACTCTGACCACCTTCAGTAAGCCAATACTCAGGTACCATTGCTGACATTTAAAAAAACTCATGTCATTTAGGAGTTTTATAGAAAAGATGGCAATCACGATTAGAAGAAATACTGCAATAAAACTGTTCCCTCTTTACCGAGCTATGAAAGAAATAGATATTAAATATTCGACATTTGAACTCGGCAACCAACAAAGACTGAAAGATAACAAATTGTTGTATGATATCAGTAATTGGCACAGAACAAATCCATGTAAATTTTGATGGTAAAAGCATTTTCGTTATCCCATTGAGAACATAGTCCACCTGCCTCTTTCCTCCTCACCATACTACTATTTAAAATGAAGAACTTGACAGAAAATATTGGAATTAATCTCAACCATACCTGACCAAAACGGTCCCCATACACCAGGAATAAAGAGCTTATCCTTTGAGACAGCCATATGGCAGGTAGATGTTCCACAAACCAGTGCCATACGATTCAATATCATCTCCTTATCGAAACCTAGAACAGTTATTTTCAATATGAAAGAATGAAATATAATAAGAAAAAAATATGAAAACATATAGGACAAACAACAACCTTCAGAATCAGAATCTTGCACGGGTACACTTTCCAACACCCCAACTCCACCTGCATGAGCATCAATCAGTGAAACACCAACAGGGATGCCAGCAACCAAACCCAGTTCCTGATAAGCACAAAGAAAAAACAATTCAATCAAATTAAAAATGACCTTGAAGTTGATTTCTTACTTTATTATTTTTGTTTTTTTGTTTTATTTTTATTCCTATTATTTTGTTTTATATCCATGAGTGTCCGAGCCAGCTTACATGCACCTCGACTAATCTCACGTAACAACCCGCCTATATTAAACAGTTTAACCGCCGGAGCAAATTCTCCTTTCCCTACACTATCAATGCAATATTGCATATTACATAAATGTTCGCTAATGAGGAATTTTCAGAATTCTAACTAAGTTCAAATTTTGAGGACAATGTTTCTTACCTTCGCAGCTACTGGAGTCAGACCAGAACCCAAGGGGTGACCAGGGAATGCTACACTTCTTCCTAATGACATTATACATCAATAACTTTGTACAATCAATTACTGAGTTGCAACAAGTAGACCAGTTTTATGGGATTGGTACAATAAACAAAAAGTATAGAGTAATTGAGTACAATTACATCCACATACACATTTCATGAGAAACTTTGTGATCAAAAGGTAAATTATAAGAGCGAAACTTACATTTCTTATGAAAGGAAATAATATACAGAGAGTGCTCAACACAAAGAATAATCAAGAAAAAAAGTGTTCGATTCTTCGTATGGATACTAAAGAGTAGAGAGGGAATAATAGTTCAAGCAATGTAAAGGATAAATCTGCACTCAGAACGTATCAGTGCAAAATGATTTAGAAATTCTAAGTGTTTCATCAATCAAAAAACTCAACCAAAATATGTTTTCAGCTAATTCATTCACACCTATTTTCGCATGATGACCATCGATAAGATCTCTTAATCCAATTTCCTCCCAGAAATCATCATCCCATCCACAAGCCTCCATATTTCGGGAATCCTTTTCATTGTACTGTGACATGTGTGCATGACCAAGATAGGTCCATTTGCACACGGTGGTGCATAGACTGCGTGTGTCATCACTAGTGGCCCTAGAACATTCAGATAAGGACCTTAAAGTATGAAAGATATCGAAAGTTAAGATTAAACAAAAGCAAGAGATTTGGCTGTCTCTTTACCTATAAGACAACCAGTCACTCAAGTCCATCCATCTGAACACCATCGACCATGTATCTGGTAAATTTTCTTTAACCCAGAGAAGCTGCAAAAATAATCTGTATCATAGCATATTCCATGACTGTGAATCTGTAGAAAAAGGCATATTATGCACTTCATCTCAATAGTCGAAGATCAGATGATAAAACAGAAAAATGGAAAGTGGAAACGGAAAAGGAAAAGAAAACAAAGAAGCAGAAAGTAACTAAATCTGTAATAAGGGTGTATTGTGCACTTCCTCTCAATTATCAAACACAAGCATACAAAACAGAAAAGAAGACAATGATGAAGATAGATCATGGGAATAAATGTTTTATTTTAACAAAGTTTTGTGAGTAATTAGGGTAGCAATTTTTAGAATAATTCTTAAGTATGTAGCAATATTTTTAAAAAATTGCAAATATAGCAAAATCTATCAGTGATAGACCTCTATTGCTGATAAACTATTGTGGTTTATCAGTGAGACCAATATTTGCTACATGGTCTATCAGTGATAGACTCCTATCATTGATAGATTTTGACAGGTTTTGTTATATTTGCAATTTTTTAAAATGCTGCTGTATACTTCATTATTTTGAATCAAACTGCTATATTTGCAACTATTCCAAGTTTCATCACTCCTTTTCATTTTCATTTTCCAACTTCTGTAACTATACACCCTAAGTATTACCACAACAAATGGAGGAGCATTTTTGAAAACCTCAAGGAGCACAGAGTTCAGATATATTTTTTCACTAAATAAATGAAAAATGGTTCCGCTTTATAAACAAATATGTCTAGCACACAATGGGATCAAACATCTATTTGAATACCTTAGGTGGCTGCATCTCAGGGGAAAGAGATCCACCACAGTATTGTAGTACTGGTGAATTGAAAGAATTGATCCTTTCAGCCTGCTCTACAGCTCTATGATCCATCCACACTATTACATTTCTTCTTGAGTCACCACTCCAAGATACTGTAACTGGTGAACCATCAGCATCAACTGCCACTGCAAACAAACCATTTCAAATGAAACTTTGTAAAGGCTGCCATCAAATGCCAATTAAAGAAGGAATAGTTATCTTGTGAGTCAGTCAGTCATTAATAGAGGAAGATCAAATAACCAACTAATAGCATACAGACCAAGAGAGCAGGTAGCAGTAAATCCAAGACCCTTCACTTCCTCCCCTGAGACATTCGCCTTGGAGCATGCTGATTTCACTGCAGCACAGACTGCATGCCAGATATCTGTCGAGGATTGCTGGTTTGAAATAGAAAGTTCATAAATAATCATGAAAGCCCGACATACTCTTGGGCGAGCAGTTGTACTATTGGCTGTTATTGTTATTGCTATATGGCCCGAAGCAAGCTGTCATAAAATTTTGAAACTTGCAATACAACTCTAAGATTTCTACAAAGTTGTTACTGACTTTTTGACAATGGCTAGACAAATTGAGTCACATTATTGCCATATGGGTTCATGTTGGCAACATATAATGCAATTTTTATTTCTGATCCACCTGGTACCAATTGAGAACAACTCAGTATGGATATTACCTCGATACAGTTTCCATCTTTCCAAATTTGTATTGGGCTGCTAGAAGAACCCAAAAGCTTCCCAGTCTCATCAAAGATCCCTAAAAGAGAAGTCGACAACAATAAATTTTAATAGTCAAAGAGGTAAATCTGAGGAACCAGAATTTGGACAGCATGGACTTCAGTTTTTACTGTTCATTGAAAACACAATGCACATAAAGCATTCAAGACACTTACCTCTGTCGCAAACTAATCACAAAATCTACTATATATCCAAATTCCTTAATCACCTTTATTTGTAATACACTCTCTTCCCCCTCAATTTAGCTAGCAAACAAACAACTACCTATCTCATATGCCTACTACCTAGCAACACTTGAAACTAACTACTAGTTAATCATAGGCTGTCAAAACAAGCCAACAATATATTTTCAAGTACTTTTCAACGGTTGAGAAGCACCCAATCAAGTCCCAACCAAGCCAACAATGAAGTAAATGGACAACACATCTGGCCCAAAACTAACTTCGCTACTTATAACACACACTCTCTCCCACCCTAACTTGGCTAACAAAGTTCCAATCAACAACTCCTTTGGCTGCTAACCTAAGAAGCACGGATATGGATATGGCACAACACACAATGACATCATTTTCTAAACATCTAGAACACAGACAGGACAAGGATACGTTTATTAAATTATACTTTAAAAAAGTATTTTATCATTGTTATACAAGAAAATTTAAAGTCAAAAGGTTAATATAATCATATGCTTGAAAAAGGAGTTTGGTGCATTTCACTCACAAGATTTATTCAAAATCAATAGGTAAAGTACATTAATATGCTTAAAAAAAGAGTTTGATGCATTTCTCTCAAAAATTACTCAAAGTAGTGTTTGTACGACTAGTATCCAATGCATTTATTGTTCCAACAAGTGTTTGATACGTGTTCAACAAATGTAAGACATATTATACACGGACACACTAGCCAAACTAAAGTGTTTTTTTCTTCTTGCCTACCACCCTCGATCACCTAAATAAGTATAAAACTCTCACCCATTGTCAAACACCCTTTACAATTCTATGTACATAGAACATAAATAGACAATCAATTGATCCTTAAGTGCAAAAACACATACAATACAACACACGCAGATTTCCAACGCATCCCAATTCAAACCCAGAAACGCAATAGAATCAAATGAAAACAATATCGAAGGGTAAATGAAAAAAAGAGAAGAAGCAAGGAAATGGAGAAACCTGCACGAGCACTGCCGGTGCCAACGTCGACGCCGAGGAAGACGGGTCGAAGGGGAGGAACAGAATCGGTTGGAGAAGCCATTCCGATGTTGGAGGAAGGGAGGCGAGCAGGAAGCGATTGGAAGCGATGCTGCTGACCGAGCAATGGAGCAGTCTCGGACCAGGAATTTCTCTTGGCGGACATTTTTGCTATAAGTCGTGGATTTGTCGTATATGTAATCTGGATTTTTGTGTGTTCATCTACTAATTATTGAATAAATCATGAGGAATCAATCCTGTTGATGTAAAATCAGGGCATTGATTATGTGTTGGTGAGTTATTGTTCTAAATTTCTAATTCCATCAATCCAATCAAATCAAAACGGTATGGCTCATGTTCGGTTATGAACTCAGCTCAACTTAACACATTATCACCCCCTCAACTTTTCAAATTTTATATAAAGCTCCCTCAAATTCTAAAATTTGTTTCAGTTTAATTTTGTGTTTAATAGACATTTTGAATTTTATTCTATTCAATATTCTTTTTAATACATCTATTAATATGAATTCTCTTTTTTTTCTTCTCACGAAACAGAAATGATCGAACCTCTAATGTCTAGAGATGAGCAACGCTCACATTGACATTTATGTCATACAATTGGAATATTAATACACAAAAACTTTTTATTGGCCTATGATATACTTTTGTGTACAGATGTTCAAGGAATAGGATTGAGGATAACTTCTCCGTTCTCGTCTCCGCTTCACCATTTCATTTACCATCTCACATAGAATGTGTAGAAATTGAATTTCTTGTGAAGAATTTTTTTTTTTGAATTTTTGTTGAAAATAATCAATCAACTTGAATTCATACTAGTGAATTTTTTTAATCAATTGATTAATTTTATCGCGTACAATTTGAATTTTTTAAAATTTTATTCAAAGTTTTTACTCGAAGTTAATGATTATCAAACCAAGTATCTCTATGTATAATCTAAATTTAAATTTTCATGAACATATTCATTATTTCAACAAGAATAAAACTTGAAATTTAAATATAATATTTATGATAATAATAACCTAAAATTAAATTGTTATAATAAATTAAAAAGGCAACTAAGACGATGAGGGATGTGGGTGAGTCCCGTTCTTGTTTAACTTTCGAGGAATTCCCCTACTCCTTTCCTCATTCTCTGCCTTGTTAGATAAACCTTTACTTTTGTATTTTAAATAATATTATTGTTGAAAATATTTACAAATATAATAGAATTTTACTCTTAGAGTGCGATGGATAAAAAATTTATCTTTATCATGTGTATGAGACAACCCCGAAAATAATTAGACAACTATCACTCTAGTAATAAATACTAATAGATGTTCATCAAAATTTATCGTAGATAGATAGTAAAATTTTACTATGTTTATAAAACATCTAAAAAAAATCTAATTAAACAAGCTAAATTTTTTTTAAGCTATTAATGTTTTTATTTGATGCACGATTTTCGAATGACTTAAGTCTTGATTTTTTTTTCCAACCTTTAAGCCTTGAGTTAGCAGTATCATTTCAAAAAAAAAAAATATTGTAAAAAATATCTACAAAATATAGAAATTTTTTAATCTATAGTATATATAAAAGCTTGTATGAGGAGATTTTTTTTTTCCATTTTTGACCTTCCTTTAGAAGTAACTTATGTAATTAGGTAGATGGCAATGTTGTCCTTTTCCTCTCCTATTTTAATTATACTTATTGAAGATGATTTTATGAATTAATTAGGCTAATTGTAATTTATGAATAACTAATAGCTTAAGAAAACAAGAGTCTTTCCAACTTCTAATAGCTCAAGAAAAACCGAAAATCTTTTCAACTTCTAAAATGTAAATAATGAATAATTTATTTACCTTATCAACTAATTATGCTAATTGTAACTAATAAACAATTTTATAGGTAAGAAAATAAAAAAGTCCATCTTCTAAATGAGAAGTATTAATAATACATTTAATTATTAATTCATACACAAAATACAATGAATGAACCTTTAGAAATTCTTAAATATGAATGACTATAAAACCCCCTCTTCAACGTCCAATTTGCACACAATTTGGATAGCCTTTCAAATAAGAAGGATTTCTTGTGTTAAGAAACGGTAACCCGACCAATTCGACTTATCCAATCCACTTCTGAAGAAATATCTCAGTTTCATTGCATGTTTTGGTTGTTTATTTCCTTTCTATTTTTTTTTATTTTGTTGTTTTTGTTTTTTATGGTTTTCTAGATGAACTATCTCATCAATTGACATCTTTACGAATATCTATATGTATGTATATACGAAGAAAACTTTGGATTTGCCACATTATCTTAATTTATGTTTTTTTTATTGATTCATCAACTCTTTTCTCTAAAAGTTTATAGAATTTAGTATTGTAAATCAATATATTATAGTTAATTTTTTTTTCAAACAATTGCAAGTAGAATTGTCTAGCAATCATTATAGCATTATATTTTAAGAACTATTTATAAATTTAATATTAAACAACAATCTAGAGAAAAATTAACCAATTGAAAAAAAAAAAAAAGTTATTACAAATTTCACGTGCGTGACACGTGTTAAAAACTAGTTACTATAAAAAGTAGATATTGATAGACTTCCATAAGAACAGTGTATTTAGGATAATAATAGATGTCTATCATTGATAAAATTTAAAATTTTGCTATAATTTTATAAATATTTTTATTTATTTTACTACATACGAAAATGTCCATATTTTAAAGCAATATCCTTATTTTATTTGTTTCAAGCACAATCCCCATATAATACCAAAATGGTTATCTTTTTTTTTTTTTTAATTAATATATTGTGTTTAATCTATATAATTCTTTAAAACTTCAACTTTGTGTACTTAATATTTACAAAATTTCTAATATATCTAATTTTCCATTTTGTTCTCAGACAGATGTGTGACATATTTAATATTTCTTAAAATTTAGAAATTCATTTAACACAAAATTAAAAGTATGATTGTATTAGATTAATAGAAAGTCAAATTTCAAATTTTTTAAAACCTTCATTGTGACATGATTTAAAACTTTTTTCCAATAAGTCAAATTTTAAGAATTAAAAGTACTTAAAAAATTTTTGAACATTTTTTTAAGGTTCAAAAAGCCTATCATATATAAATTTAACAGTTCAATGACTATCCTTCTAATTTAACATTTTTTAAAAAAAATTACTTCTTAAAAGCTTTTTGAGCCTTAAGTAGTAAGACATTTGTGACCAAAATTTGAAATTTGAACAAAAGGGTAATGACTAATTCGATTATCAAATGTGAAAAATGTAATGTGGCTACATAGACTTTAGTCTGAACTAAATACTAATACAAACAATATCAAAGTTGAAAGTTGAAGATAATAGTATCAGGTAATGTAAGAACAAATTCAGCCAAAATGTTTCATTTTATGTGTTCAAATCATAATCTGTTACTATACAATCATTATATGATAGTAATTCAATTATATTCTTAAATACAAATTCCAATCCCAAAGCATGAAGGTTATGTGGCATCTCTTGTTGGCTTTGGTTAAAAGCAATGAACTGGCTTTACCTAGTGATAAGCTCAAACTGATTGTAGAACACCAAAAAAGGGATTTGTCAATGCAGAATTCAACAATGATCCAGCAGTGTTTAAAGCCTCCGAGTCGATTTCATCATGGGGAAGATATAGAAACTCTCCTTCTTTTTGAAAGCCGCAAAGCTCGAGAAACTCAATCCCTCCTTTCAAACTCCCAACTCTGTCCTGTTGAAGTACAGAAACAATAACAGATTAATATAATCTTGTTTGGAAATTAGCTTTTAAGATTGATAGATGTGAAAGAAGAGGGTGATACTAATTCCAACAGCGGCTGCACTTCCTAAAGACTAATCTTCCAATGAAGATTTAGTTGGATCTCATAAGCTCGAATTGCAATGATGAAAATACATGGGACAGGAAAAATGAGCAAACAAAACGTGATTGTGTGACTGATCAATTCTTGCTTTCCTGTCCTCTTAATATGAACCTATAAATTTGAATGAGCTTAATGCTTATGAAGACTAATTTTACATTAGTGCTCAAACTACAAGAAAATTTTGGACCTCATTTGTGACTTGTGAGTAAAATATTAACTTCGTAAAGATTTACATTACATGCTGTTGTAACCATGAGGTTTGTAATCTAATCAACATACTGGATTAAAAAGTTTACCTGGAACAAAGGATTACTGAGTCGAATCTTCCTAAACCTTTCCTCATCAGGATTTTTGGCTACATTTCTGACATAGATGAAGAGAGTTTGGTAGGCATTTCTCACTTTGTCAGAATCATCCTTGAACCCAGAAAATAGAACAATTAGGAGTATACTAATCTAGCAATATACTTCTAGGAAAGGAAAATCAGTTCATTTGTGAGATGCGACACAAAAAAATGGAACGAGTATAAAAAATTCTCCTAAAGAAAGAAATTTTTTCTTGGATTTCCATTTTCATATGGTCTATCATTGCTCAAAGGAAAAAGAACAAGAAAATTTATCAGGCAGCCACAAGGGATTTTTTGAAGGAATGGTGGAACTACAGTTGTGATATTTTGTAGTAATCATGGACAAACTTAAAAAGAATGCTTCATCAAAATATGACCCACACATTTTCCATAGATATCAATACCTTATGATGGTGCCTAAGAGACCTTAAACATTCTTTCATAGAGACTGCTTTACTGACTGAAGTTGCTGGCAGTGAATTCTGTGATCTAAGTTCATCCTTTTCCCTTGCTCTGGCTGCGGTCGCTTTTGTAGCAAGGCTTTCAGACCTTTCAGAGGGAATTCCACCTAACCTCTTTCTTTCTATCTGCCAAATGTGCATAAAATGATAAAAGTTTTATAAAAAATTCTATAATGGAAGGATATAGACAGGAAACAATTTGTCATAACTCAATATCCAAAAAGGAAAAAAAGAAAAAGAAAACAGTAAGCCCATGTTTATTGTTAATAAGCTTCTTTGCACCAGGCATATTTTTTCTTTCTTTTGGAGGCTCCTCTGCTTGGTTTTAGTTTGTGCCGTTCTTTAACCATTTTGTATTTTCAATTTTACCCATAAATGCAGTTCTCTTAGCTCAAAGAAGCAATAAATTTATAACCTTCTTGCAACAGGTATATGCTATAGCTGTGGTTATAAAATATATGCTAATGCCTCAGTGATATTTATCTAGGATTTACGATAAACGAATCTATTATACATAAAATTGAATTTTGCATCTAATAGATTGTTAAACTTTCAATTACGTGGTTAATAGATTTCTGAATTTTAAAAATTGCTAAATAGTTCAAGGATCTAATAGACACAAAATTGAAAGATCAAAAGTTTAGCAGCCTTTTGAACACTTCATAAAATTCAAGGACTAATTAGATACATAATTAAAACTTCAGGGATGCTTAGTTATAAATCCTTGGGAATCATGAGAATGAAAATGAAATAACCGTCAAAATGTATCTCACTCAGTTAAAATACATTATTGATTAATACAAAACTAAAAAAAAATAGTGGAGAAAGCAAACCTTATCTTGTTCAATTTTTTGTACAACTTTTTCCCTTGCTCTTCTCTCCTCCTCTTTCTCAACTTGCCTAGAATTAATATTGCTGAGCAAAGAAAAAAACATATTTCACTTCAGACAGAAAGCAAAAATGCTTTCAGTGACAGAGAAGAAAACCAAAAAAGTGATTGATAAAGAAGACATACCGTTTCCTTTCAATTTCTTCAGAGATTCTTTTTGCTTCTTGTAGTTCTTTACTGGAACGGATTCTATCCTTTAAAAATTGCAAGCATTAGATCATGAAAATTAACATACAGTTAAGCTTACAGATAGCATCAGATCCAATCCAACATATGAAACCAAAATCAAAATATATACTCATGATTGGAGATTGGAGGGTATACCAAGTGGTAAATGCTTAAATTTTTTTACCCACTACTACAAAACTTGTTCCCAAATGGTGAAGTGATTAGCAACACGATGGCAAGATACATAGTATAGCATCTAGTATTACACATATAAATGGTAAATTTCTGGCAATTGCATTATCAATGCTCAATTTACTTCATCTACCAGTTTCATTGATATGTAACCCTTGCTAATTTACTTCATTTAAACAAAATAATCTTCAACTAGTTAAACAGAATAAGATTGACAAACCAATGATTCGAACACGGTACCTTTTCCCTTTGTCTTTCAAACTTTTTGTCTTCTTTTTCCTTCTCTTTCCCTACTTGATCCCTAAACATAGGAAAATCAACAAAGATTTAATATTAAGACACCTTTGGACTAAACAACTCCAAGTTTAAGATGGCTCTAGAGTGAAATAAAATGGCATAGTGATTAATTTTATTTTTTTTATTGTGAAAAAAAAGTGTAAAGCATTCAAGTCTTTCACAATAAACAAAATCTGATACCATACCTTAGTTCCTTAGCTTTTCTTCTCATTTCCTCTGTGATATGAAATGGTTCAGAAGATTCAATATCAATGTTAACTGCTACCTGCATGAAATTCCTTAGTTATATCTATCAGTGAAACTCAAATTCACTCTATCCACCACTTTTAATAGCAAAAATCCTGATTTATAGTCTTTTAGAGCTAGTTTACAAGAGTTTGGCATTGATACTTAATTGCAATGATATTTGACCATAACAAATACATGGAATCTATCTAGAGATCTAACTGAATAAATGGAATGTAATGAAGAGAGCTTTATAAATATAGAATTTACCGGGGGCATTTGATCAATATCGGGATCATTCTCATGATCAATGAGCCAATGAACTGCAGCTTCAGAGCTGACGTTGCCTGAAGAACAAAGAAAGAAGTTTCTAAGAATGAAAAACAGTAGATAATTCAATTATTCTAACTCTAAATTGTAGTGAAAGATGGAATAGGCGATGTTGTAAATGAGGAGATCTCAGTCCTCTTTCATCAATCTTTAGATGTACATTTGTATTCGAAAATTAAATGAAGAGTTGTTTTTCATTCTCGAATGTTTATTTACCATTCACACTCATTCAAAAAGTGAAAAGAGTGAAATGGTTCCTACAACTGAAGAAGTAGGACTGGAAAAAGAAACAAGAGATGTGTACATTAATCAATATGAATCACATATTTTGAGATAATTGTACTCGAAACAAATTTTGGGTCCAAACTAAGATATTCCACACTTTATATAACTGAAGTTTTTTTAACCTTTTGCTTGCATCATTATCCGTGGAAATTACCAAAACGACTTTATTGTGTGTGTACGGGGTTTTTGGATATATATGTGATAACAACTATCTCTATTGGTATGAGGCCATTTGGGATGATACCAAAAGCAAAGCCATGAGGGTGTATACTTAAAGTGGACAATATCATACCATTGTGGAGATATTCAGGGGTTTATTGTCCAAACAATTAACAATACGACTTTACTGTGTGTGTACGGGGTTCCTGCTACTATAGATTAAAGAGCAAGAATAAGAGATCAGGAGGTTGAGGAGCAAAATATCCAAACCCAAAGGAGCAAGAGAGAAGCGAGATCAACGAGTCTCAGAACTCACAAGAGGGAGAGTGAGAGAAAATAGAGAGAGTAATGAGCCGAAAACCAAAACCCAAAGAAGCAAGAGGAACAAGTGAGCAAGATCCTAATCAGCATGCACAATGGCCAGTTTTAGCAATCTCACGTTCATACGACATAAGTAAATGGTAAAAAAACAGAGTTTTAAAAGGTGGGACATTTCATTTTGGATCATCCGTTTGAAAAACCAAAATATTTTGTTACAAAACAAATCATAGCATTATTATACATTGATATTCTCAGGCAATAAGTGTCAGTCAATCATCCTCACCAGTACTATGAAGTGCTCGAACGACTCGAGCCCTAGGGAATCCTAGAGCTTCAACCTCGCTCATGAGTTTCTGCTTTACCTCTAGGAAAGCCATTCCTATAAGAGATTTCAAACTTAAATTAACAACAAATTACCAAATCATAACTTCTAAAAACAAAAATTATAAATGAACCTAACATCCAGAAATTCAAGTTCAATACTTTACAATTCTACACAAAAGGCAAAAGAAATGGTAACAAATTTCGCAATATAATATCAAATCTAGAAAAGGGGTTTTGTGATTATAAGAAAACCAAATAACCAATGTTAAAAAAATCAAACTTTATCGAATGCAGAACAAGAAATTGAAGCACGGGACAGAGGATTTCAAGGAGGGTGGGTTCTTTTTGTTGGAGAATGGTGCAGGACGTTTTGAAAAATTGAGTATGAAGAAGAGTGAAAAAGAAAAGGAAGATGGTGTTTCACCTTTCTAGGAAGTTCCGGAGAGGTACATGATAAACCAAGGGAGTTTCACTACAGGAAGCCATTGAAGATCCCTTGCTCGCTTCAGCAAATGGTTAGTCTCTAATACAAAAGATGTTGGTTTGCCGCCCTTTCTTTCACATTCATATTCTCTTCTCATTTATAACTTTTCGGCTCCTTCTTGTGAAGAAAAGAATAATACTCCAAATTTGGAGAGATTTTTGGATGGATGACTATTTCAACGATGCGTTAATGTTGAATGACTCCACCAACAGTGGTGGATTAAATTTTGTAAGAAGTGGTATTTGAACCTAAGTTTAAAACTCGTATTTTTGTTTTTCTAGTGTAATCTCGATAGGAATTGTTCCTGAGATTTCATGCTTTGTTTTTAAAATTCAAAATAAAGGATATGTTCAAATTAATAAAAAAAATCCTTTGTTTATCCTCAAACGTTTGATATTCAGTTTCGCCAAACAAACTTCTCATTTCAATCGAGTTTGAACATCTTTGTTCTTAAGATTGATCACTGATTTTTGCACGGAAAATCTTACGTTGTGTATATCAAGTTTAAATTTGTAGATGTAATTAATTGTGAAACGATTTGATAGTTTAGGCCTTTGTGTTAAGTTTAGGATTTAGGGTTTAGGGTTATTTGGAAAATCTGAGCTAGACAAATGAGATATAATTGTTGGTTTGCTGTTGGAGTTGGTTTTGTATCTGGTTTTTAAGTTAATGCAATTGTTTTGTTTGATGAATTTCAATAATTTCGTCGATATGTACTGTGTAGATGATGAATCTTGGTCGAGATTGATGAAATTGCCTCGACATTTTGTTGAATGAGTTTCGAGATTTTTTTGTTTCATATGCATTCTGTGAGGTTCCTGGTGTAGATTTCGCTTGAGATTAACTTGAGATACATCACAAAATGCATATAAAACTCTAATTTCATGGCATCCTGGTGTAAAATTGTCCAAGTAGAATTGTTAATCCATGTTATTCTCGATCGAGATTGGCCTGAGATTGCCTTCAATTTTAAGACATGTTACTCATTTTCTTGTGTTATGTGTGTTTTCTATTTGGTAGATGCCTCTTGTCATCAAAATTCGCAGTGCAGACTTCTTCCTTGCAAACTTAACGTGTTGTTCACACTTAATAAAAACTGTCTCTCGAACATTAAAATTAAGTTAACACTTATGCAGATGTATATGTTTAGGAAAATCAAGTTTGAACATCATTTAGACATTAAGTTGGTTTTCAATGGACTTATGTGCTATTACATCTTGTTGAGAGAGGTTGAGAATGAATGAGAGGACGTTATTAATTTTAAATTACTCGGTGAGAAGGTCTCCTTCGAGCGGGAGGATTTTGACATTATCACATGGTTGAGGTGTAACGCACTGAAAAATTTAGATAATTTATAGAGATATTCATCTTAGTTTTGTTATTAAGCATTTATTTTGAAGATTATTTGATTTTATGTACATTGGAATTAATTAGATATTTGTTGGATGAATATTTAATTAATCAAAGGATTTGAATTTGTGGTGTTTGTTGAGAACTTGGTTTAATGGTTTGTTAGGAGGTAATTTAAGTAAATTTGAAATTATTTGGTTGTGGAAACTGAAATTTAATTAAATAATTTTAGGTGTTTATTTAATTAAAGTTAAGGAGTGGAAATTTTAGATATTCGATAATTATATGTGTATATATATATGTGTGGATACATATATATAATGATTATTATGGAAAAGGAAAAGATAATTATATTTTTTAAAATATAATTAATTAAGAAAAAATATTGTATTTTGTAGAGAAGACAAAGATAAATTATTTGTTTAGAAAGAAAAGGAAAATAAAAAAGAAAACAATTATATTTTGAAAAATATAATTATTTGTAAAAGTATAATTATTTTGGTAAAACAATAAAATTAATTAGATTTGATGAGATTTAATAAACAGAGAAAATTTGATGTTTGGAAAAAATAACTATTTTTTGAATATAAAAGTTGATTTGATGAGAGATTTATTTGAGGAAAGAGAATGTAGATTTTATTTAGTTGGAAAAATAGAATTAATTATATGATGAAATATAATTGTTGAAAAATAAAATAATTAACGAGGAAAGAGATGTTGATTTGATTGGATGAGAAAAGATAATGAATTTAATTAAGAGTGAGAATAATAATTTAAATAAATATATATGTTTATTATATATTTCGGTGACATAAACATAAACATAATAAACATAATAATAATAAACATAATAATAAACATAATAATAATAATAATAATAATAATAATAATAATAATAATAATAATAATAAACATAATAATAATAAACATAATAATAATAATAATAATAAACATAATAATAATAATAATAATAATAATAATAATAATAAACATAATAATAATAATAATAATAATAACAACAACAATAACAATAATAATAATAATAATAATAATAATAATAATAATAACAACAACAATAATAAATAAATAAATAAAATAATAATACTAATAACAATAATAATAATAATATTAATACTAATAAAAATAATAATAATAATATTAATACTAATAATAATAATAATAATAAAAGTAATAATAATAATAATAATAATAAAAAAAGTATTATTAATATTATTTATGATTATAAATGCCTAAGATTTTGTGCATTTAATAAATTTATTGATAATGATAATAAAAATATATGTATATGTATATGTTGGTATTATATATATATCTTAAAAGGAAAATAAAATAATAATGATAAATATTATTATTATTTTGGTCCATTCAAATGCTTAAATTGAAAAGAGAAACAAAAAATGAGAAGGTTCTTCATGTTGAAATTGATTTTGGTTGCATGCTTTTGGAAAGTTCATTTGGCAAATCTTGAAGATTTAAATAAAGTTAATTTGAGAGAATTTTTGGATGAAAGCCAATTGTTAATTTTATTAATTAAGATACTGAAATTTTCTTTTATGATTAGGATTGAATTAATTGGATTTTTTACTCTCAGCAAAAGAATATCTTTTAGCTAATCTTAGGTAAGAGATTCTACTACTGGACATTCAAATTAAAATTTAAGATCTTGCATGTACTTACGGTAATGCATTGAGGGTAACTAAAATGCATAATACTATGATGATGACTGATATGATGATGGTGACGACTGATGTTATGTTAATGATGACTTAAATTATGTTATGATGACGATTGTGTAACACCCGAGATTAGAAGGGAGACATGAATGAACCGGTATCACATCTGAATGAGAGGGATCCTGAGAACATGAAAGTAATGTTAAGAAAGACTTAAAAGAATTAAAAGTGACTACCTATACCAACAAGGTACACCTTTCTTTTCGGTGGCTTTATGATGCTTCCGCTTTATGTTTACGGTGTTTTGATTTTTAGTATTTTTATTAACTTTATCAAACTTGCTAAGTACTTTTATGTTATTTTTTAAAAAAGTAAATAGGGCCCGAACTAGGATTTTATCTACTATTTTATCTCTGCATATTTTATTTATGATTTAAATGAGTATTTGAAGTTTTCCATTGAAAATTTAGTGTATTCTTTTGTTTTTGATAAAAAAGTCTTTATTTATTTTAGTATAAAAAGTTGGGTTGTTACATGAAGTATAGGTCGAGACATGTTATGGAGTTTGAACAGGATAAAATCCTTAGACTGCGACGATTATACTAGAGCAAAAGGACGAACAGGAACAAGCTGAATTGGATAAAGATTATTCAAATATTGAGTTTGAGAGTGGCGAGGATGCAGCATAGATATTCCTATTCTATTTCATCGTTCAAACTAAAACCTTTTGAGAGAAGCATTCTTGATATATATTCATGTCTTATATAAAAGTATTCATGTTTTCCATCATTTCACCTCTACTTGTCTCACGTTTAATTTTTTTTGTCCTTCTCATAATTGTTTAAGAATTGTAAACTACACTCACCGTTGTTTCCTTGACACTTAATGATTTTGTCTCCTTGACACTTTCTCACATTCTTATGTCTTAAATATATATATATGACCATAAATCATATATTATCTTTGTTGAAAATGTGATGTTTAATTACCCATTTTGTTCATTAAGTTAAAACATATAGATGTTAAGGTATGTATATTATTTCTAGTTTATCTATTGCACAAATGCATACTTATGTTTGAAAAATGAATTCTAAACTCATTTGTGCTGTTTTTTTATTTCATTGTATTCATCAATTAGTATAGCAAAAAAAGAGAAGAAAACAATTGCATTTGAAATAGTGAAAATCACTTTCTCAGTTTCAAAACCACTTGTAAACATCTTTTTAATTATTCTTTTTAAAATATCAATTTAATTTCTTAGATTTTTACACTAGTAAGTATGATTTTTGTACACATCAATTTCTTTTTTTACATAATTAAGACATGACTGTTGGTAATGATTTTGCAAGATTCGTTAAAACCACCTAGCTTTGTCAGTTTTCATTGTAATTTCATTTGGAAAATATGCTTTTAATCATTTTAAAATCAATCAAAATCAATCTTGTTTAGTATGAAAATGACGTATAACATCATATTTAATTTAATTTAATTTATTTTTTTAAAAGATTTTGAAAGAGATGTTTCAAAAGTGTTTTAGAACATAAAAATGTAATTCGAAAAATTTCAAAATCATTCACGAAAAGAATATCAAGGTGGTTCTAACATATACTCGATACATTGTGGAAAGAAGACTCTAGTGATATTTGGTATCGATCATCCTTAGGGAGGTTTCATGTTCCTTTCTGATTTTGAAGACTTTTTGTAATTACTCTGTATGCAATAGTCTTATGAGCTTGTTATAACCCTTTCTTTAATGTTTTTTTTTTCATTTTTCTCAATAAAATAATACTTCATTTAAGTAAATAAAAAAAGAAAAAAATATCATTTTATACCCCTTCAGTGCCTTCACTAATAATAGACTATATGACCATAAACTAATAATTGTATCAATTTAAACCCTAAACTTTGAAGTTGTAATGATTTAAACACTAAATTAATGGTTGTACACTAAAACACTAAACGTATGAGAGTTGAAGGTATAGATTGATACATTTAAGAAATAATTTCTAAGTTGATTCACTTATAAAAGTTTTATGGTCTAAATCGATACGATTATTTAGTTTGGGGTTAAATTGATCCAAATTCCAAAGTTTAGAATTTAAATTATCGTTACAATTATTAGTTTAGAGTTTAAATTGATACAAACCTCAGAGTTAGGATTTTAATATCGATATTTATAATATTCTAAATTTAAATCGATATTTTTCCTTAAAAAATCTCAAAATCATATATGATCCTGCTATGAATTTTAATATCCAAGCTAAAAGACTAAGTACTCACAAATTTTCAATAATTTTTCTTTGGTGTGATTTTATTCTAAACTTTGGCTCGATTTTATATTAAAGATTTAAAGGGTTATGAATATCCTAAATTCCCATTCCACAAGAATGATAAGTATTATAAAAAAACACAGTAAAAAGAGGAAGAGTAGAAGAAAAAAAATCACATTAAAATTTAGAATGGTGGCTCTCAATTTATTTTTAAAAAACAACTTATTTTCAATTTTAAATACTTAAAAAGTTAAACTGAAAAGACACTTATTTGCCTGATACACACTTCTAGTCCAAACACAATTTTTTAAGACATCATCAACCTAAACATATAGTTCATCTAGTTAAGGTAGATTAGGTTCGATTAAGAAGTTTATAAGTTAAAATCTCCCTTCACATGTTATTAAAAATAATTATTATAACAAAATCAAATGAGATATTAGCTTTCCAATACAAAGAAGAAAAGTTAGGGGAAGTTAGAGAATCTATGTAACAAATTTTTGAAATTTGGGGAAAGCTAAGGCAAGGTTGTTAGGTTTTGGTGGCGTAAGAAGGATGGCACTTGACTTATGGGTCTCTCTTTTGCCTTTAATGCAACAATATTAAAAGACTAGTCTACTAGATATGGTGGGCACACAAACAAGAACAAGAAGCTTCTTTTGCTTTAGTAGCATCATCACAAAATTGTATATATCAATCGATAATGAGAGAAATAGTAAGAGAAAATACGAAAATCACATCCAAACAAAGAGGAGCGTATGGGCCAAAGCATATTCCAAGCTCCTTGGCCTTCACATGGGCTGAGAATGAGCACGACCAAACTCCATGGACATTTCTTTTTATCAAATGGCTTGATCCAAGAAAATCTAAAAAAGATCATAAATAAATTAAAAAAAGAGATTCGAGTAGGGTAGGACCATCAAAGCTTATATAATAGGCCACTATAGCTTTAGGAGAGGCAAGTAAGGTTTGTTGATAATTATACTCAAATATCCTTAGCTTTTAACATCTCTAACTTCAACATTAGAGATTCCTTGAAGGTTAAGAGCTCTACCTTGATCAGATTTCGACGTGACAACAGCTAGAATAACCTCATAATTTAAATTTCTGTTTTTTAGACTAATGAACATCCGTTTGGGTTAAATTATAGATTCTTCGAAGGTTAGGTGTTATAGAAAAAAGTAACTCATGCATTTAATAAAATTTACTATATCTTTTCATTCCTACCCCCATTTTCTTGACTTCAACAAAATCAAAATCAAATCAAGAAGACTTGTTTGGCTTTTATGGTTTACAGTTGGGTTGGATTTAATTAATTTATTGTAAAATTATACTTTTAGCACCATTGTACTTTTATGACATTAAACATGAAATTCCTACCCAATCCTAAGCAACATAACCCCTTGCAAATATATATAAACTAGAGATTCAAAGTTTTAGTATTTGAAAAAAAAAATACTAATATTTTTTTTATAAGAAAGTCAAAAGCTCTAAAATCTCTTATCCCAAATGTTATTATCATAAGCTCTAACATTTAGAATGTTATTTTCTTCTAGTAAGTCAAAGGTATATAATATTTGTTATCCATTTTGTAGAGGTCAAAATGAGACTGATTTAGTGGTATTAGCATAACCTTCATTTCTAGGGGTCAAATGTTCAATTACTCTATCTCAAAGCTGTTATACTAAACAAATGTTCCATGTATACGAGTATTTTTAACATGCTTTGTAGAAAAATTCTCAGGAGATTATTTAACGTAGAATTTTTTCGAGCTAAACACACTTAATTTTATAGTTCCTACAATCAAGCTATCGAAAAGGAAGGTGCCATCTTATTGGTATAAGTAGTAGCTTTTTATTTTTTAAAGTCTTTCTTAACCTTACTTTCATATCTTCAAGATTCTTCTCATTCAAATATGATATTGGTTCATTTATGTCCCCCTCCTAAACTCAAAGTGTTGCAATTATAATTTTGTGTGAAATAAACTAACTTCAATTGTGTGTGAAATAAATCTTAAAATTTCAATTATTAAACATACTTCTAAAACTTCATGGAATCACTTATTTGACATAAATTGAACTAAATTTGTAATACATTTTCTTGCTTACGAGTCATGAATTCATTCACACAGCTATATTTTGCAACTTCTTTTTCTTCTCTCTTCATAGTTCCCAACAAACTTCCCTAAGCTTTTATATATATATATATAACAAAACTGCTTACCTATGGTATTGACATAATTTCGTCAATAATTTCATTATTTATTTTTCCAGCAAATTGTTTTTTGGGTTAGATATTAAATATAAGTTTAAAAAAATTATATTTTCAATCTTTTAAGGAACCATTTGGTAACCCTTTCATTTCATGCTTTTGGATTTTTATTTTTAATTTATTAAAAGTGAATATGTTTGGTAACTAGTTTATTTTTCTTTTATTTTCAAAACAAAAAATATGTTTTTTAAATTACAAAGGAAACTGAGAATGAAAAAAAAATAAGACTTTTTATTTTCAAATCAGTTACAAATTATATATGATTTTTGTTTTTTTTAAGTACACAAAAACTTTTAAACAAAATTAAGAAAAAACAGAAAAACCAAACGAATTACTCTCAGTTTTTAGTTTGATTACAATTTAGTTTATATGTTTCAAAACAGTGCACTACAAAAAAAAATATTGTCCTTAGAGATGAAGAAAAAAATGTCACTAATGCTTCTATTTTGTCACAAATTAATCTTTTGAGATGAAAAAATAATCGCTGCATGGAATGGCAGCGAATCCTAGTCGCTAAAGATTTTACACAACAAATTTTAACAATCGTCAATTATACATTCGTCGCTTACTGCAACAAATGTAAAAATGTTGCAGTTTGAGATACAGGGAGTGAAAGTGTCATTGTGCAACCTTTAAAATAACATCGTAACTTTACAACATTTTTGTCACTTTGTCACATTATGAATGTGGCGATTTTTGTTTTCGCCCCGATATTTTTCTTTTAGAAAATCAATCTGATTTGTTTTAGTACATTATTTTCTTGTTCTGTTACGAATTAAACAAATAAAATATTTCACACTCGTTTCTCTATCTAGAAAGAAAAATATTGAACTTCTTTTGATTCTTGTAGATTAATTAATGAACATTAACTACGATGAAAACTAAATATTTAATATAAAAATTGAGATTAAAAATATATTTGAAAATTTAAAGATGAATTGGATACCAAATTATAGCGTTTTAAAAAAAGGAAATGAAAGGTATTGCATTATTTTTTTTTTCTTCTTTTCCATTCTTTTTACCATGCCGATTCATGATCGATCACACTTTTAGTTTCATCAAACGAACCAAATTCGATCTCTCTTCTAAATCACTTTAGACAGAAGCACTTATCCTTCACGTCAAAACACTTCTCAATACTTTCTTTATAAATATTTTCTTCTCCATACCATTCTTTGCTCATCATAACCAAAACAAGAAAAAAAGAAAAAAGGTCAAGAGCCTAACTAAACCCCCCGCCGCAGATGGCCCGAGCTCTGCCTTTGTATTCAGTAGTTTTGTTAGTTTGTTTATTGGGGTTTGGCAGTGCCGGTGATTTGAACAAGGACTTGGAGATAACGTGGGGTGGCGATCGGGCGAAGCTTCTCGATGCTGGTAACACGCTGACACTGTCGCTTGATAAAGGCTCCGGCTCCGGCTTCCAATCAAGGAACCAATATTTGTTTGGGAAAATCAACATGCAGATTAAACTCGTTCCTGGAAACTCCGCTGGGACTGTCACTGCGTATTATGTAAGCTCTTTAATTCAATGAAACAATCATAATATGACTGTCTTTTAATAACCCATATATGGATGAATTTTCAAAGCTATAGGTTAAACCATGAAAGTTTTGAAAATTATTTTAAGTTTCATGATTTAATGATTTTTTTCTTCCTTTTAACAATTTCTTCACAAGTCTATACTTGGCTAACCCTTGCTACAATTTTTTTTTTTTGTAAAATCTTACAAAAACAAACTATTATCTTCGATCCTAACATGGACATAGTTCGTCAACATATTGTGTACCGTAGAACCAAGAAGTTTCGAGTTCAAATCTTCTACTCTGATCAATTTTTTGTTAAAAAAAACATCAACACTATTAAACTAAACACACATATATATAGCTTGTACCATCGAGTTTTTTAAGTTTAGAGAGATTCAATTGTGTCCCATCTCACATATAAAAACTATTCTCTTTTAATATACAAATTCAATAATAAGGGTGCTTCGGTGGTGGCAACCTTGTTGACTCTCCCCATGCTTTCCTATCCCTCATCATATCTTTTTCAAAAAAAGAAAAAAAGATATACAAACAAATAAGGAATATATTTGTAATCATATTATATAAATCATACCGTAGGATTGAAGTTTCACACAACCAAATTCATTTGAAATCATTTGTACAGTGAAAACTCCTAAGGAAACAAAACAAAATGTTCTTAGAGAAACCACATTTAATAAATTAAGTTTTCTGTTTTGTTTTAATAATAATATAAAAATCAGGTTTTGTTTAGACCCATGTTTAAATCACATCATTATTATTCAATTCCATGCAAACACTCCATTTTAATTAAAAAGTTTACTACACACATCTATGCCGTTGGTAGAGAGTTATATATTTTATTTATGTGTAGAGATGTAGCAGATCATTAGAAATTTATAATAAAATGTTATATATAGTCTAATAGTTCACAATAATTTCCACCTAAAAAAACCCCATTTCTTTGAAAATATACCTTTGAGTAAAGTCGAATAAAGTCAATATTTTGGCTGAAAAATTAAAGTGGATTTAAGGTACCAAAGTCAATTAGATTTTTTGTCAACCATTTTAAAGTTCATTCACAAAAAAAACAAAAAAAAAAAGGACGACTTGTTACATTGAATTTACATATATCATCCATTATCATTAATAGTAGAGATGACTTGTATAGATACAAAAATATTAAAAGATAATGACAGCAACAAAATTCTACGCTTGATAAAGTCTAAAGATCATCAATTTAAAGTTATAAGCTAAAAGGTACGTTTGTGTGTATACATGTGTTAGTTTTGAGACTAAATTATGACTTTTTCCATATCATAGATGTAATTTTACGGATTAGGTTAAACTAAAGGAAGTAAACTACATTTGAATTTTGAGCAATTTAAAAGTATTAATTTGTATGTCATTAATTGCAGTTACGTTCTGATGAGTTGAAATGGGATGAGATAGACTTTGAGTTTTTGGGAAACCTTAGTGGTGAGCCATACATTGTTCATACAAACATCTTCACTCAAGGCAAAGGGGATAGAGAGCAACAATTTTACCTTTGGTTTGATCCAACTGCTGATTTTCACACTTATTCCTTTCTATGGAATCCCCAAACTATCATGTAAAGTTAACCTTCCACTCCTTATGATTGCGATTTTGTTTTCACTTTTCTACTTTTAAAATTTAATATTAGATAATGTAGATTACCTCTTGAAATTAATTGTTAGTAAATTTACGAGGAGTAATTTATGGATCTCACTCTTTCAATACCTCTCCAGATAGTACCTATTTGAGTTCATCTTCTTAAATCATTTTTTTTTTTGTGGGAATTGAGTGTGTCTATTTAGACTTTAAAGAATATATGATATCCTATTAGTTAAAATGAGTTTTATCTCAAAATTAATCGACCATAGGAAGAATAAGCTGCTCAATTGGAATGCTTTTCTCTAGCATCTCTTTATTTGTACATATGCATGTGTATGACTTTGAGCTCTTTGCAAACTCATTTTGTACTTCTTATCGAATGAGTGTGTTACTTTTGATTTTATGATTTGATGAGGGTATTAATTAAGAGTGTGTCAACCTTAGTTAAGAAACTAGGATCTAGGGTGTGCTAGCTAATGATCTCTTCTAGCTACCTTAAGTATTTTATTAAAAAAAATATTTAGGTTAACATTTGAATAAACGAGTTTTAATTTATATTTAGTTTAATGTTTGTCAAATCAATATAAACCATGTTGAAGAAAATGTTCAAAATAAAATATAATATTCAAAGTTCAAAGGTTATAATGTAATATTATAAGAATAAACTTTTTTAAATTACTAATTAACCAATTAAATTTAATTGTATCATCACTTTAACAAAATTAACTTTTCATCCTCATTTTTTGAAATTATGTTTATTATGATCTAAATAAGAACTTAAATCATGTTTTACCAAATCGATCCATTACTTCAATCGAATTTTGATCCTAAACTCTAAACCTAAAAGCCTAAACCAACATGCTACAATTAATGTAATTATATCAATAACATTCTCCTTGTCCTTTTTCCTTTGTAGATTCTACGTAGATGGGACTCCCATGCGTGAGTTCAAGAACAAAGAATCCAAAGGCATTCCATTCCCCAAAAGCCACCCAATGAGGCTTCAATCAAGTCTATGGAATGCCGACGATTGGGCGACAAGAGGAGGCCGAGTGAAGACCGATTGGACTCAGGCTCCTTTCACTGCCGCCTACCGAAACTTCAACGCCGATCAAGCCTGCATTTGGTCCGCCTTGGGCTCCTCTTCTTGCGGCAACGGCTCGTCGAAAAACGATTCTTGGCTGTCCCAAGAGTTGGACTCAGCCGGCAGGCAAAGGCTTAAGTGGGTACAAAGAAACTACATGGTTTATAATTATTGCACTGATTCTAAGAGGTTCTCTCATGGTCTTCCCCCTGAGTGTAGTGTTTGATGTTTTAATTTGATGAATATGAATAATTAGTAGGCTTTAAGCCTTGAGTTAATCAATAATATTTGATTTAGTTTGGTTGTATATCCTTGAACTTTAACAAATGTTTGAAACCCTCTACAATCGGTATTGCATGATTTAACTCTCTATAAAACTTTTTTTTTGTCTCTTCTGTATCGATTTTTTCATTTACACTTTTTTGACTTTCTTCTTCTATCGGTTTCATAATAACATTAGAGAACTAGATCTTGATATTTGGGTTGACAGAGATGCCTTTGAAGGACATACATATATATTTCTAACCTTCACAAAGCTGATAAGGGCAAATCCGACATTACAGAATTCGACCTATGTGAATGGCACACATTTTTCAAAAATCTTCTTATTTATAGATTTTGCCATAAATCCAAATGAAACACCAAATTTTACCTATTTTCACCAATGTGTTCCTATGTTCTTTCTTACCTTATGATCATGAAAGTAGGGCCTCATCGATAAGTCTACTAATGGATATAAATAATTGGATTGAGAAGAAAAATAGCAAAATAAGTTTACTTTACATAAATAGTAAAGGTTAATTTAAATTGATAAAATAGAAAAATCCTAAAAAATGAAAAAAAAAAACTATTGCAAAAATGTCTTAAATGCCCTTAATCTTAAGTGAAAAAACTAGCATCCCGCTACAATTATTTCAAAAACCACAAATACTTTGTAATTGACTCAAACTTCTAAAAATCACTCATTACTGCTATCATCTAATTTTTTCCTACCAACGCAATTGCATAACCACACAAAAATTTTAAAACTATATTCATCTTTCTTCTTATTTTTCCAGCATTCTTTTTTTTTTTTTGCAGCAGCTTTCATCCTTCATTGGCCTTGGTTTCCTGGTTTTTTTTTCCAACTTTGGTTTATTTCACTCACCGGCGGCATTCGCGTTGGTTTTCAGCATTGCAGATCACCGACGCTCGACTGCAGATCACCGACGTTGGTTTCCTTCTTCGAATCACTGACTTTCATCGTTCTTTTTCCATTTCGTTTTTTTAATTTCTCTTTGTTCTATCCCTTAATCTGAATCCAATCCAATTGTTCCTGTTTTTCTTATTTTGCCGAGATGTAACAATGAAATTTTGGATTTTTGCTTCTGCTGATCATCCGCCATTAATGCAAATCTTTTTAATTTCAACTCTTCTTTATTTTGGTTGATCATTCTCTTCATCTTCGATTGAAAATTTAAAAGAAACTTTACCCAAAATCGATTTTGTTAAATTAAGAAAAGAAAAAAAAAACAATAAAACAAACCCAACAAATTAAATATATTCAAATTTATACTTTTTCTTATATTTTCCAATCAAATATTTTCAACCACTTTAATGAAATATATTTATTTACTAACCATAGAAATATTTTTTAAGAGTTCAATGAAATATTTTGGATAAAAGAGAATTTATTAATTTTTTTCTTAACAAATAAATAAATTTGAAGATTATCAAAACAAATTAAAACTAGTAAAATATTTTTCTATATCAAACTAAATGATTATTATAAAAAAAATACCAAAACTAATAAAATTACAATTTCAAATTTCAGCTTTGCTAATTTCTCTCAAGTTTGTGATAAAAGAATTAATTAATTTTTTGAAAATTAATTAATGTTCACGTTTGAAATTAAGAAATCTAATCTAAAATATAATTTCAAATTGTTATTAAAAATATATATAATGTATTATTTAATAATGATTACTGATATTATTAATAAATTAAATTGTTTAAAATATAACAAAACTCTAAAATCTGTATATATATTTGTCATTACTATAGAGTACATTGCTCCAATCTTGTCCAAAAACAAAATAACAGATTTAGTTAAGATTTACCAAATTTGGAGGTCTGTTTACAAAATACAGTATTCATAAACTATTTAAATACACGGTATCTAAAATAAATGGATTATCCTATATCAAGGGTTCAACAGTATAATCGAGTTTAATATAATTTTTAAAAAGGGATAGGCGGCAATTTTACCATATTTTTTCAAAATTTTCTCATTTTTCAAGTTGTTAATTTTTTTTTGTTATTTCCACGATTATCTCTAAATAATTTGGACTATTAATCTATCATGGTCTAAATTTGTAAATTGGTTGAATGGAGTAATCCAAATTCTAATCCAACAATGATAGAAAAATGAGAGAAGTTGGATTGGGTCTATATAGCCAAAAGAAAAATTCAGGCCCAACCCTAACTCAATTTATGGGCCCAAAAAAGTGACAAGACCCATGTAAAGACCTCTAAAATTTCTCCCGGGATAATTGCAAATTTAACGATTAGATTTAAAATAATTAAATAGATAGTAATATTTTAAAAATTTATAAATATAATAAAATTTATCAAATTCTATCAATGATACAAGTCTATCACCGATAGACCATGTTGCAAATATTGGTCTTTCACTGACAGACCATATGAGTCTATTAGCGATACAAGTCTATTAGCGATTGTTTTGCTATATTTGCAATTTTTTTTAAAAATATTGCTATATCCTTAATTATTATTCATAAAATGGTCATCAATTACAATTTCCCATTTCTTTATCGTACCATCATTTTGAAGTTTTGAAGAGACAAGTTTGAGATCTTATCAATATATTAAAGTATATAGCGTCATTTTAAAAAAATATATAAATATATCAAAGCCTATCAATGATAGGCTTCTATAGTCAATAAAGAGACTCGTATGGTCAATCTGGATGGAGCAATATTTACAATATATTCTATTAGGGATAGACTTTGACAGATTTTGCTATATTTGCAATTTTTTAAAAATGTTGTTTTATATATTGATATTTTGAATCTAATTATCATATTTACAACTAATCCTAAAATAAAGATATGGAAGATAAAAACATCCTTGAAATTGATCATGATCCACAAAGAATTGGAAGTAGACTAAAAGTTTTAGAAACTTATATACTAAAATCAATATTTATAATACATAAATCAAACATCATTTAGTGAATTAAATATCTTGGAAAATCTAAGTTAAAATATAGGAGACTTGGTCAAATGGTATGAAAAAATAACTTGCTTTACCATTGGACTTCATTTATTTTTCCTCAAAGAATTCCGAAACAATTTCACAAAATAATGGACGTGATCTCAAATGGATCCACAAACTCACTGACTTCTATCTAATTTCAATCCGCAGATTTTATCACAAGTGCTTAATCAAGATCCAAGTTGAATTGAAATCACAACTTGCACTCAAAGGAAAAGGGAAATGATGATGAAGAAGAAGACGATCTCAAACAATTAAGGAATAAAAGATGACTTATTTAGCATAAATCTTTGGCTTGAAAATTGAACTTTATACTTATTAGATGATATAAAAACTTTAATCTTGTTTTTAAACTACTAAAATCAACCTAATTAAGTAGAGGTAATTGCTTGATTTAGATCTTTACTTTGTTGAGAAGAAAAACATAATTGCAAACTTGTAAATGAAGTTTATTTTTTTGCTCGATGAATATCATGCATATCTAAATTTTAATTAGGAAATATGTATTAACTTTATTCTTAAGCTGGTCATGATAAATAAGTAATTGATTAAGTGTAAACTCATTACAAAACAAAATAGTTGAATCACAAAAAGTAATTATTAACCATCAACTTTCCCATTTATTTTTAAAACAAATTAAAACTTTTAAAAGTTGTAAAAGGTAAAACTTAAATTAATTAATCTTTCATAATAAGAATTCGTTAGAATTTGTAGAACAAAAACTAAGATTTAATTTTTTTCTAAAAAAGATAGGACTTGGGTTGATGCACCCAAGTATCCGGACATCTTTTTAACACCATCATCATCTCCACCAATATATTAATTCACAGAAACACAAGATACAAGATGATAAAAAAAAAAGGGTTAGAGATTTACCCAAAGAATTAAACAGAACGAAACAAGTCAAGTAAAAGTGTTGCAGTTTTGAGCAATTAGAGTGGAGGAATAATAATAAAAAAAATTGTTCCTGGAAGACCAAGATCTTGTGAGACTACAGATATTCTCCCACATGTGTATGGTGCTAGCAAATTTATTAGTGAACGTTCTGCAATTCCTCTCTAGCCATATTGTCCATAGAGTAGCTACACCCATATTGAAATGAATAATACCTTTTTATTCTTAGTATTGATAGAGCATAGGCTTGTGCAAAGGCTTTGGTAGCATTGATGTTAAGTCTTCAATCTTTTTCCAAAGGGATTGGACAATGTTGCAGTGGATGAAGAGGATACACCAGCTTGGGCTAAGACAATGAATTTTCAGCCTTCTTTAAATGATATCACAGGTGAATATACCATGGTGGAGTAAAGTCCATATGAAAAATTTGCATTTTTGTGAGAATATTTGGTTTCCACACAGATTTGTATAGCATTGAGACATGATTGTCAATAATCAATTCGCTCATATTTTGTTTGACTGAGTCTATAGTGAACATACCATTTTTATTGATCTTCCATATGGGAATATCCAAGCCTCGTGGCCAAAAACTGCGATTTAATTGGTACTGTATTGTTGTGACTTGGAATGGTGTGACAATCCTAATTTATGTTATAAGTTAACAATGCACAATTATTTCATATTCCCAAATTGTGTTTATCAACAAAATGTTTTTTTGAAATGTGTTAAATATGTTATTTGATTTGGTGTGCTTAGAATGACTAGGCACATAAGTATCTCATTAACCTAATCTCCCAATCTGCCTGTAGATTTAGCTAGTTAAAACAGTTATGTGAATCACATAAATTTTCATATCAGATTATATTATTGTTTACGTTTCTTGCTTTCTTTGATTTTCAATTCCATAACAAACCGTACTAAATTTCTACTACCAAATTAATTTTGAAATGTTTATGAAATCTCAAATTTAATATCACAAATTTTAAAGAATTAATAGAGATCATGTCTTTAAAACTGAAATAATAATGTGGATCTAACACATAATAGTGAAGTCAAGCACGTTAGATTTAATCAAATTCATCGAAAAGAAATTTTTAAAAATAATAATACATAAAAGTTGAGGCTTAAACTAACAAATAAAGATTTTTTTAAAAAAAATATATTACGATGAATTTGCTGCCAATTCACATAATGATAACATTCTGCTCATAACCAACTTTGTATTTGCTTTTCCTAAACAATAATTAGCCCTTAATTGTGGGTCTAACACCAAAATTAATTTTTCTATGTTGAAAATGGTAGAGCACCCAATAACAACAAAACTTAAGACAACTCAACCTAGTATGGAGTTTAATTAAGAATATAATAGCATATGTTGTTTATACTTGTTAAAATCTAAAGAGTAAGTTGAATGAGCCTACTAAACTATATACCTATCAAAGGAAAGATAAAGCACTTAAAAATGGACATAAGAAGAGAAGTAAATTGAGCTACCAAACCCATCATAACATAGGACAACAAGTTCAAGTAAAGAAGTAAAGATATGTTCCCTATGCACTCAACACATTAATAAGAGAAGTTTTATTAATATAGCCTTCATTTTGCTAAACTCTACCTTCTCATTTAGGGATCTTGTTTTTGCATAATAGAGAAAAAGGAGAAAAAGGAGGAGAAGAGATAGTGATGAGGCTATTAATTAAACTTCCTCTTTTACCTAACTTTTAGGCTAAATTATGAAAATAAAGTTAGTTGAACTTTTGTCCTATCGTATACTATTATCGGCCCCCATCCAATTTTTCTAGAACAATTGTGAATATAACAATAAAATTTAAACTATCAACAGATATTGCATAATGCAAAATAATTTGTATATCTAATAAAATTTAGATAATATATCATATTAGAGTAGATGGATATCTGTTTATCGATAATGAAATAAATTTATTACTGAGGGTCAATTTTACTTAAAAGATGTTTTTATAGGTTTATTACTGTCTGTCTAAAAGTGCTATTTCAAACTATAGCATTTAGTTGGAAAGTTTTTCTTAGTGTACATCTCTTATTTAACTCTTTTATTCTTAATAAAGTATATTTTTTTAGAAAAAAAAGTAGAACTTTACTCTGTCAAATATACTTCTGTTCATTCAAAATTACCCTTTCATATAAACATTTCAAAACTAAAATTTGAATCAAAATAAAATTAGGATATGGAATAATATGAGACATTAACCTTGAACCATGTACTAGTAGGGGTGTTCAAAAAACCGATAGTCCGACCAACCCGACTTATCCAACCCAAACCATAAGTGTTGGGATGGATTGGATTAAAAAAAATGAAAAAATGAAATTTTGGGTTGGGTAGTCGGATTGGACTGATAAGGGTCGGGTTGACCCAGCCAGACCCGGTTATACACTTATATATATATAAACCTAAAACTTAAACTAAAACAAAAGCCCAAGCTGTCTTTCGCTCCCACTTCGCGCGCGCCTTTTCTTCAACACTCTTCGTCATTTGCGCAGTCGTCTTATTCAAAAAACTCTTCGTCCTTCGCCTCCTCTCTCCATATCGCAGCCTCTCTTTCAGCCAGCTTCTCTGCCACTCTCAGCCTCCGCCTCGCTGTCTCTCCACCATTCCCCTCTCCTTCAGCCAAGCTGTCTCGTCGTACTTTAGACCTAGGGTTTTGAAAATATCAGAGGGTTGAGAAATCTCAAGA
Source organism: Cucumis hystrix (assembly GCA_025688845.1). Classification (NCBI taxonomy): domain Eukaryota; kingdom Viridiplantae; phylum Streptophyta; class Magnoliopsida; order Cucurbitales; family Cucurbitaceae; genus Cucumis; species Cucumis hystrix. The sequence continues at coordinate 14,061,170 of CM046887.1, forward strand.
CCAGAGAAAACACACGAAGGCTCAGATTTACAATCTGAATATAAAGGGTGATTTCAAACGGAGCACGAAGAAGCTCGTTTCATTTTCGAAGGAGAGGCGTGAAGGATTGGGCGACAATTTCGAATGGAGCACGGGGAAGCTCGTTTTGTTTTTGAAGGAGAGGCGTGAAAGATTGGACGACGATTGTCGTGGTGGTCGAGAAGAGGGACGACGTTTCACATTCTTGCAACTGAAAAATATTGGGGAAGGGGAGGAGAAGAAAAGGTTTTTTTTTTTGGGGAAAATTGGAAAAATAAAATCATTTAGATATATTACTTAACATTTAAAAAATATCAAGAAAATATAACTAATTTTGACACTTTTAATCTGTCAAATATTGAAAAAAAAATTATGCATTTTTTCACTTTTGGTTGTTCTTGACGTTTTTTCTTTTACTTGGCAGTTTTTATTAGAACTGTCAAGAATATCAAAACTGCATGCGTCAAGTCTTGTCATTCTAGTAGTGTGGTTTGGTTTATGCTTCCGCAACTGTTATTAGAAAGTTAAGATAACTAGATTAGTAATGACTTTATTGGTTTTGAAAAATTCCGGTCGTTACACCATATCTCCATTTTCTTCATCCAAACCTCTAGCTTCCGTAGCCACCACTTCTCTTAGCTTTCATCCTCAAAGAAAAAAAACCAAGAGATCTACAACGTCATCAATTTTGTTTTCTTTTCTAACAACCTCCTAGATCTCCATATTTTTCACAAAAACTCACTCTACAATAGAATCCAATAACACAAAAAAAAGCTCTGACTTAGTTGGAGGTATATGTGCGGTGGAGCTTTGATCCCAAACATCCATAGTTCAAACAACAAGTGGATTTAGTGTGTTGGAAAATAAGCAAGAAGACTAAATAAACAGTTTTTTGTTTTCATTCTTATTTCTCCAATATTTTTCTCTCTTATAATTATTTCTTTATTATCTTATTCCTACCTTTTCTTTTCTCTTACAATAAATTTACTTGTTTATGCATATTATTTCACATCTTGTTATCTTTTCTCTTACTCATTATTTGCTCTTACTTCTTTCTTTTTCTAGTATAATTTCATTTTCTATTTTATTTTACTTATATATTATTATTTATTTTACATTTTTATTTTAAATATATGCTTATTTAAATTTTGTGTTTACTTTTTTATGATCCATTTAATATATTCTTGATAGTAGTTGTTTAAATTTGTTAATATTTTTAATTCATTTTCTTAAAAAAACAATAACTCACGACGAAATTTAGAAAATTTGAAAGTCCGATTTTTTAGAATTCTTGAGGCGAGGAGTCAATTTTTGTGGATTCTTAGATCAATCTCCAATAATTTTTCACTAAAACATTAGTAGTTTTTTTTAATGTTCATTAATCCGATTAATCATCGTGTTTCTTTAAATTATATAGGTGGTTTATATAATATTTTGCATGAATCGTTATGTTGATGTTCTATTTAATATTTATTTACTTGTTAAATTTCTTTTAAGACATTTAGAAGTTCTTTAAGTTATATCTTTTGTAAGCCTTCATTTTATAAAATTTTCGATGACAAAATCTAAAAATATTGGGGGTTTGATTTTCTAAAATTCTTGAGGTGAGGAAATTGATTCTTTGGATGTTCGAGATCAATATCTTCAATATGTTTTTTTTTTATTAAAATCTCAATATATATTATTTTATGTTTGTTTAATTTGTTAGGATGCTTCTTTGGTCTTGTTTTTACTTATCTATTTAAAAATATTTTTATTTGAATATTATTCCTATGTCGTATTTTGAGAAGTTGTACTAATTAGTCTAATTGATAGAATGCTCTCCACTTATTTAATAAGATCATCACTTCAAATATTAGAGTAATGAGGGGAATAAGAAATTATTTTTAAAAGAAGTTAAAAAATATTTTTAATTTAAGATTTGAAATTTGGCCAAACAGATGTTATGGGATGTTAACACCTTCTTCATACACAAATGACACCCGATCACAATTCTAATTTATAATTTTATTTAAAAATTGTTTAATTTATTTCGGTGTTCAATCACATTGTAAAAAAAATTGGTGTATGGTACTCTTTTTTTTTGTTTTACTTTAAAATAAACCCATTTTGAGGATGTCGACCGCTTAGCTTCATCTCAAGCACGTGGCGACAGAGAAATTATTCAAACTTCAAACCTCTTGATCAAGAATATATACTTGATGTCCGTTGAATATCCAGTACCTACGACACAAAAAAAAAATTCACATAATTAGAATTGGTCGGAATCGATCAAGTGGTCAAAAGTGAAAGATTATTCTCACTTTCTTAATTCAACGAGTGTACGAGATCTTGTCACTCTTGAGTTTGCTATATAACACATCAACTTTCTTTTTTTTTTTTTTAGAAAAAGAAAATTAATTACATGTCAACTTTAGATGTAGAAAAATTACTTATCCGTTATTCGTAATGTTTAAATTGTTGAATAACTAATGTCTAGTAATAATTAACTAGAAATGCGTTTAACAAGAATACCAAAAGGTTCTATCGAGATATTTGTAGACACATTTAGATATCCCAACTCAAGTTAATACATTAATAAAACTCTATCATTACCCTCCAACTCCAAAAGCAATAGGCATTGGTAATCAATAATTACTAGGAATAATAATGTGAACATGTATGTATGTATGTATATATATATATTCCAAAGCACACGTACATGCATATATAAGAAAGAGGTGGCTAACACGCCATATACTTTAGGTCAAACCATAATTAAAATCTACAATTTAAGAGTCAATTAGACAGCACGACTCTTGAAAATTATTTGGTTCTAATTTTTTTTTATATATAAAGTTTGAATTTAACAAGGAATGAAACATCCAATAAAGATGTATCTATCATTATATACACAAATAAAATACTATGGGCACTTTTTAAAATATACATGAACACTTTCAAATACTATTTTGATGAAACCTATGTCGTTGATAATTTATACTTTGTCTTCTAAGCTATTATTATTTTATTAATTGGCAATCAAACAGGTTTGTTGTTTGAATCTTCTGTCTATAGTTTGTATTAAGAAATTATTTTATTAATTTTGATGTAATATTTGTTAGTCAATTTAATGTATGGTTGATTAGGTATGTGTTAATCATTAATTTTGATCAGTTTTACTATTGAAATAAATTTAATGTGAGGTTACCAAAATGGAAAAAAAAAGTGACAACTAGAAAAATTAAAATGACAGTCTACTCTTCTATTATCTTCTTGCATTTTCTTTTATAAAGATGTTGAATTAATTATATGACAGGTGAGTTATGTTTCATTCTAATTATCTTTCCATGTCAAGTACACATGTCATATCATCTCTTTTGTTTAAAAAACCCCTAAATTTAAAATACAAAAAAAGACACTTTTTTTCTTCTTCTTAAAATAGTTAAATTTTAGGTTATGTTTTATCTGATAATAAATTTATCAACATGTCCCCTTAACAATGATGTTTATTTCAGGTTCACTAATCTTGATTGAATCTCAATTTTATTTTATTGGAGTGAATACTTGTTTAGACTTTATGGTCTCTAATATTGATAGTATGAGATTCTATCTAATCAAAATCAATTGGTAAGGAAAGAGTAGTTCATAAATTTATCTCTAAACCAATTGACCAATGAGCGAAATAATTTATCTATCTTATTCAAATGGTGAGATTTCTTGATTTTTTCAATGTAAGATTCTCAACATACCTCATACCTCTATAAGATGACAATGCGTATTTAGATTCGTTACCTTTTTAAATGAATATCAATTTTTGTTTCTCAGGACGGACTTCATGAACTTTATTACTATCGAGAAAAATAGAGTAAAAGAGGGCAGATGATTTTTACATGTAAGAAATAAACATAAATTAAACAACACAATAAAATAAAAATACTATAACACATAATATTAATTATTATGTAATAGTTTCCTTCTTTGCCTATATGCATTCAGCATTGGCATGAGCTGCCATCCAATGGGCGCAGCTACCCATGAGGTTGAGCCAATGTTTCTTCCAAATTGTGTGGTCAACACGTTGAGCTAATAATGGAAAACAACAAACATTCTATTATGAATAATGGAGACTTTAAGATTTTGGGTTTTTCAAAAGTGTTTATTTTCTTCTTATTCCCATTATAAATATCATTCTCCATAGATCATTCTACTTCCATTATTCCAAGTGTAATTTCCTCACCAACCCATCAACCATCAAGCTTGATTCATCATCTTCTTCTTCGACCGGTCTTCCTCGAAAAATATTATGGCATGGTTTACGTTCATCGTTTGTGTTTTGTTTTGTTCTTTTCATGTCTTGTTAGCTAATGACTTGTCAAAGTCCATTAACATTAGCTGGGGAGATGGTCGAGGTCAGATGGTTAACAATAACAAGCTTTTAATGCTTAGCTTGGATAGAGGCTCGGGCTCGGGCTTTGAATCCAAGAACGAATACTTATTTGCAAAGGTTCAAATGAGAATCAAACTTGTTTCTGGAAACTCTGCTGGCACTGTCACTACATTCTTTGTAAGTTTTTGATCACCAAACCTTATTTATAGAATTTTGTTTCTTTACTATTTGAGAAGAGAGTAATTTTTTAAAACAATGCTTTTACGTAATTATATAACAACATTTTTAAAGAATTATAAATATAATAAGATCTCTATTAAGGTGCTAGACTCTATTACTGTTAATTTTTATCAGTAATAGACTTTATCTTCGATAGATATCTATTAGCAATATATAGGATCTATCATTAATAATAGATTTGAGAGTGTTGTATCTAAATTCAGCTACATTCGTAAATTTATTTTATATTATGTTATATGTAATATTTGAAGTCTTATTGCTATATTTGCAACTGTCTAATAAATGCTTACTTTTTTTAACAAATAAAGTAAAAATAAAAATCTTAGATATAATGAAAACGTTGATTCAATTTTTATATTGATATCAAACACATAGATATGAAAATGTTGATACAAATGTGCCTACCTGTGTTGAGATTGAAAATGTTTTTAATATTATGGTCATATTGCAGTAAATTTATTTTAATTATGTCACTGTACATCAAACAACATTTGACAAATATGTATATGTGTTTTGAAATGTGATTTCAGTTATCATCAAAAGGTGATTACCATGATGAGATAGACTTTGAGTTCTTGGGAAACACAAGTGGAAATCCTTACATTGTTCACACCAATGTGTTTTGTGAAGGAATTGGTAACAGAGAGATGCAATTCTACCTTTGGTTTGACCCAACTGCTGATTTCCATAACTACACCATTTTTTGGAATCACCAACACATTGTGTACGTAACCCATCATTTATTATATGTACATTTTATCATTATTTCATAACTTTCATTATAGAAATGTTAAAATTTAATTTAATTGTGTAAGTAACCCAATTGAATAGGCTTCAATTATTAACATAGTAACGAAATGCATATCTAATTTATAATTATCACTTAGTACTTTAAGGACAATAATAAATTTAGACGATTTTTATGGACATTACAGTCAACTTGACTATAACATATACAGTTAAAATACAAACTATATAATTCTAATTTTCTTATATTGTCTCTTTGTTTTTCATGCATATGGATCTATTTATACACTTTTAAGGATTATGATTTGTTATTTAAATAATTATGCGCTAAAGACTATTTTTAACCTAAACAATTGTCGTTTCTATAAGCACATTTCTTTATTGCAGTAAACATAGCAAAATTTTATATGATAGAGTACAAATTTGTCAACTTAGTTAGGATATTCTGATTCATTTGCTGACCTTCTCTATCTATGGTATCTTTCTCTGAAAAAAAAAAAAACCAAAGCTTGATACAAAATTAAAGTTAATTACAGAAGAGTTTTAACCTATTTACTTTGCATTGTAGTTTCTATGTGGATGATATTCCCATAAGAGAGTTCAAGAACTTCCAAGACAAAGGAGTACCCTTCCCACAATATCAAGCCATGAGGTTATATTCAAGTCTATGGGATGCTGATAATTGGGCTACAAGAGGTGGTCTTGAGAAGACAGATTGGAGCCAAGCCCCGTTCAAGGCTTATTACGAAAACTACAATGAAGATGGCTGTTTTTGGTACAATGGATACTCTTCTTGTACTCCCGATTCAAATTCATGGCTATGGAGAAATTTTGATTATGATTATGCAATGAAAGGCCAAATGAAATGGGCACAAGATAACTATATGATCTACAATTATTGTCAAGATTCAAAGAAATTCCCACAAGGTTACCCTCTTGAGTGCTACCTCAACACCTACTAGGGGAAGGATAACCTAAAAAAAAAAACACACAGGAAAACAAACAAAGGATTATATATATTAAGCATTTTCTAGATTCAAACTTGTACTGACTGAAATTGATGTGTTTAATGTGAGTTGAGTTATTCTCAAATTTATTCTGTTATTTTCTTAAATGCCTTTCACATTTCACTTTCTTTTCTTAATTATGTTTGATATGAAATACGTTTTCTTTGGATTGGGAGTATGCAATATTCCTCAACATACGTTATTTTATGATCACATGGCTTCTATTGTATTGCTATAATTAAATTCAACTGTTAATTTCTTGTAACTTTCACATTTTATTTTGTCTCTCATAACTCTATTTTTTTCTCTCTTGCGCACACAATAGAAAGAGAAACGTTATCAATCTAAATTAATAACTAAGCAATACATATATATATTGATTTTAAAATTTGGACATAGAAAAAGACTCTAAGATTTAAGTGAACAATAGAGAATATAAAGTGACAAGCGATAGAAAATTTTCACATTCATATGATGTTTACTGCACATTTCAATGCTATGTCAGGCATTGAAAATAAGTGTTGACAAGTTTAGAGTTTAAGATTTAGAATGAATGAATTATTTCATGATGTAAGTTAAAATTAGTATAGGTGACATAGTTTATCAAGCAAAAATAGGATTTCTAACCCATATCAAATTTACCCTCGTACTTACAAGTCAAGGCAATTGAGAGGCATGCCCAATTAGCACATTTGGCTAGGACTCAACAATGGACCTTTTAGCTTGAGCCAAGGCCCAAGTTGGACCCTTATGCTATAGATCCCAAATCATATAAAAGTATCTCTAATGAGTTAATATTTTATCAATGAGATGTCATTGCACAATTAAGATTGTCAACATTTTTATTTCACAAATTAAACTTAATTTTTTGGTTGAATAACCAAAAGGCCTAGTCCATACCCTAATTAAGTTGATGTAGGTGCTCCATCCTATCCTAATTACTATTGTAAGTCAATTAATTAATATGAATCGGCCAAATTAATTGAGATAGGACGGAAAATTGTCATTAATCAAATCCCAATTACTCAGCGTAAGGAGTGAATTAAAACCTGATAAGATAGGTAATGATGTGACACTCAAACTAATTAATGGAAATGTACCAACAATTGATAGTATAAGATTTTATCTAAAACTAATTGACAATGAAAAGAGTGACTCATTTATCTTATCACGGGTGTGAGTTTTTTTTGTTTTTGTTTTTTTTTTTTCAATGTGAGACTCAACATCTCTCAACATGTCTTTGGAGTGATGCCCTTTGAGCTCACTAATCTTGGATCGAATACTTGTTTAAATTTAATTAGTGAGCTTACTATCAAACCCTAAGCTTAGCCCCTTGTTATCGTACAAATGCCTAGCAATAACAATGTAGAATACTACTCTCTTTTTATTTAAGTTTCATATTTGGTCCCATAATAATGCATATAGGGTGTGCTTATGAGCTAGTTTCCATCAATATCGTCTATTTGTGTTGGTAGTCCATAAATTGTAAGTAGAGTTTCAAATGAATTTTTTTTTTTAAAAAAAAAGATATGACAAATATCTCGGATAAATGGATGCAACAAGTAGATTATATATTATTCAAACTAGGTTACCACACTCTCTTTGTATCTAAACTCTGGCCTTATTTTAAACATGATCAAAAACTTCATTATCGATAAGAATAAAATGATGTATTTTTTCTTACAAAGATTTGGCCAAAATTAAAAGCTTATAATACAACCCCAAAAGTTAATGTTTGGTTAGAGAAGAATAGCAACATCTAAACTAGACGAAAAAATTTATTCTATAAATCCTTTCAAGTTCTTTCATCATTGAATATTTTTTTGGTTGAACAAATATTTTAACAATGATACAACAATCATGGTATATTATGTATCCATTTATATAGTCCATTGAAGATGTAT
>CM046887.1:14069464-14119628 GCA_025688845.1 Cucumis hystrix
ATCATGGTATATTATGTATCCATTTATATAGTCCATTGAAGATGTATGTATGATATGAATTATTTATCATGGTATATTATGTATCCATTTATATAGTCCATTGAAGATGTATGTATGATATGAATTATTTACACACTAAAAGCTATGAAATATAATTTCTCTTATATATCAAAATAGAGTAACGAATCAAGATATAAATGGTGATTGATTATTTAAGTTGAATAAAAATTGTATTATGATTGATATGCATACCAACAAAACCATATAATATTTACTTTCCATAAAATCAATTACTCATCAACAAATGCCCATCCTATGCGTTTGGTAATCCCATTACTCATAATGTTGACAGAACAAATAAATAATTGATAGTATTTGATGGAATAATTGGAAAATTGAAAATAATAAGTTTCCAGCCATGATTTAATTATTAAGAATAAAGAAATTATTGTTTATAACAGATTTTAAAATAAAGATTTTCGAAATTATATATTTTTTTTTTGAAAAGTAAGATATTAAATGTAAGAGTATTTTTAAGGGTTGTTTTCACGTATTGATAAACAATTTAAACTATTTATAAATTTAATTTTTTTTTTCAAATTCTACTATCGATATTTATCGTATCACTATTTCTATCAATGTTACTGATAGATAATGATAAAAGTTTATTGATGATAGATTTTGAAAATTTTTCTATATTTATAAATAGTTTTGATATATCTTTAAAGTGAAAGCCGATGAGATCTAAGAAAATAGTTTTGAAAAAAGAAGAAATGTACAGTTTTTGGTTGGTCTATGATCTTATTTAGTCTCTAGGTTTAAAAATGGTTATATATTTAGTCCTTAAATTTTAAGTTTGATTTTAATTCACCCTCTAAGTTTTAAAATGTTACAATGTTGTCATTCATATTTATTTTTTCTTCAAATTTAGTCTCTAAAAATTTTAATATTTATATTTTTAACTTCAATTTGTCACTAAATACTTATTTCACTATTTTTCATTACTTTAAAATTAAATTTAAAATTTTAATTCATAATTAATTAATAAATATTTACATCAATTATATAATAAAAATTTGATGTTAAAAATGTAAAATCGTGAAATCTAGGAACCAAATTAAAATAATACTCAAATCTTAAAGATAAAATATTGTAATATTTTGATATTTAGGAACTAAATTGAAATCAAAATCATATAGTTTAAAGATAACATAGATCAAATAGAAGCTAAACCTAAAACTTACAACAAAAAGATAATTTTTTCTAAAGAAAAACACACAATTTTAGTTTTCAATTGGGACGATTTAACTATATATATATATATATATATCACAATTGGGGTATATACTTTTGAACTATATACCACAATTTACTTTATATATGATATTGGAATTTGGGACTCTATTGTTATATGACTCGATTAGACTACACTCTCGGCCTACCCTAATTATATGACTATAACCAAGGCATGTTGCAAATAGTTAGTTTTTATTGTTTTTCCTAATCAAATTTAATTGCTAATAAATATGTTAATTTTTTTTTTCAAATTCATTAAATATGCAGTAATTTTGTCATTAATTTGAAACTAACTTTCAAGATTATATTAGAGGGGTGTTTAGTTTTGGGAATGTAGAACCACAACCTTTAATATTTTCCATAATTACAAAGGTTTGAGATACTTTAGAATATTTGGATTATTACATTTAATTTATAAGATTTTTACTTGGGCATGTCTTAAATTTACTTAATATATTTTTTAAAAAATATGACTATTTATTAATTTATAATTAATTTAGAATAATTTGATCTTAACTAATATATTTGTTTTTATAAATTTAATTCTTTTAATTAATATAGTTGTATTATTTTATTCGTTAGTTTTTTTCAACAACAAAATATGTATTAGTTAAGTTTTTTTTATAAAATAAATAATTTGAATTTGAATATCTTTCTTAAAAATAAATATACTAAAAAAAGTGAGAACACATATAGTAATTTACAAATTTTTTAATTATAAAATTAAAATAAACAAGAGCAATATATATATATATGACAAATGATATCCAAAACTTACGAGATGCTTTTTATAAAGGTATACTTTATACTATGTTTGAAATTTCTATATAGTACAAAATCTTACATAATTACAAAACAAATAAAAAAAAATCTTACATTCTTACAAAAACAAGTCAATTGATATGTATGTTCCTTAAAAGGTTAATTCTAAGTATTTTGTAATAAAACACAAATCATAGCGACCAAAAGCAAGAATATTTGCATACCATACACATTCTTTTCCTAATAATAAAAAACCACGAAAAATAGCTAGAAACACCATTTTTTTTCTTTTTTTAATGTCTCTAATAATTTCATGGAATATATTAAAGAAAAAAAAAGGAACAAGAAAAATAGTAAGGTGACCAAAAAAATTGTCAATAAATATCTACTTTTCTGTAGTAAAGTGTGGAAATTATTGACTTAGTTTCAAACTTGGGTGGGGCTACCACACATAGCTCATCGTATTTAATATCATATATTGTATATGTATATATGTTGTATATAGCTCATTGTATTTATTGTCCTTTACAACTCCCCCAACTGTGACATATTGCCATAGTTATATTTAATATTTATGTATTTCAATTAAAAAATGTGGTCCAAAATTAAGATACTAAAGGATACATCATGCTCTATTTTCTTTTAGAAAAAAACAAGAAATAAGAAAGATACATCATTGTCAAAGCGAACTTTGTTTAATTGTTGTCATATCTTGATCCACTCCCTTCTTAATTGAGGTTAGAGATCGGTTAATAAGATAGAAAAAATATTTAGAATTCATTTGGATCGCAATGTTATTTCATGGGTATAATTTTAAATTTATGAGACAATTAATATATGTGTTTGATGTGCACGATAACTAATGTTTGAAAGTTAAATACACGTGTGTTTTATTTATCAAATTTGTATGCATTGAAATCAAAATAAAATAATTATTTAATTAAATCCCAAAAACAAAGCCATGTTAGTCATATCGTAAATTTAGCACTATTTAATATATGGTTAAATTAGTGAATTATTTAACCATCTTTACTAAAAATTATTTAATTACTTAAAAATATTAATAAAGGAGTATTTTTAATAATAATAAAAAAAAATTAATGTAACATTCCAAGTTTAAAAGGGAGACATAAATGAACCAGTATCATATCTAAATGAGAGGGATCTCGAGGATATGAAATGAGGACATGAAAGAAAAGTTAAGAAATACTTAAAAGAATTAAAAGCTTTTCGGTGACTCGATCATAAGAACTTTAAGGTTAAACGTGCTTAGCTTGAAGTTATTCTATGTTGGATGACCTCGTTGGAAGTTTTCAACTTTCAGGTCACTGGAGAATGTCGAGGATCCAAATCCTGAACCTATACGTTACATTTAATGTCTCAAAGACTATAATTAGGCCACTTATTTCTCAAATTAATATGGTGTTTATTACTCTCACTTTGAACTAGTCCATAAATTTCTAACTTTTCTTTTTAACTTTTTATTTTAGTATAATAGAAGTTGGTGATTTGAACTTGGAGAATTGAGTTTGGACTAAATTTTAACTTTTTTTTCAAACAATTTAAAAAATGTACAAAAAAATGAAGAAAAAAAAAACAGAAAATACGTTTATTTGTTATAATTAAAGTCCATGTTTCATTTTGTTTTTTGTTTTCCATTTTGAAAATTAACTTATTAACTCTTCCACGTCTAAATCTATCTTGCTTTAATATCTCCTTTTTATCTATATTTCTAAAAATTAAGTTAAAATTTTAAAACTAAAAAAATGGTTTTTAAAAAAATTATTTTTTGTTTTTTAAACTTGGATAAAGAATATAACTCGAAAATTAGGAAAAAAAAGATTTATTTTTAAAAAATAAAAAAATAATTAAGAAGAAAACGAAATAGTTACTAAATGAAGCTTAAGTTTCAAACCTTGACTTAGTTTATAAAAACATTAACGGAAAGTGATAAACACATAAAGTCACAGGTTTATTAAAACTACTGAAAAGTTCTAAAAGACACTCTAGAAATCCGATATACCAAAAAAATGAAGTTTTTCATATGGACTTATGATTCATGAATTATTAACACTGCTGAAAAGCTCCAAAAGAGGCTTCTCATCTAGGATATCAGTCCAAACTGATGTGTTCTGTGTAAAAAGACCACCTTTTCATACATTGCTCTTTCTCTAAAAGGCTTTGGACAAAGTTGTTAAATGTGCTGAAATAGAACCACAACTTCTCCAATATGGCTGCTCTCTGTAAAGATATGTGTAGTACTAATATTGCTATGACTTTATGGGTTATCTGGATTAAGAGGAACAACAGAACCTTCAAAGGGACTGAAAAAATTAATGCTAAGATTTGGGATGACATTCAGGCTATTTCGAGCTTTTGGTCTAGTACATCAAAGTTAATTTTTACAAACTATAACTCTAGTTCTATTGCTTTAAATATCAACACTTTTGTTTAACTTGATGTGAGCTTATCTCTAGTCCTTTTCTCTTGACTTTCTGTGTACTTGTTCTTATATCATTAATGAAGCAGAAGTGATGCGAGAGATATGAGGTATCCACCTAGTGGAGATGTTCGAGTGTACCCAACTGATCTAACATATCTTTTTTGAAAAAAAATAAAGCTATAGGTGAAAGTAGCATTTACAAGTTCATTTTCAAGAACCATAATTTTTATTTTTTAGAATTTAACCAAGTATTAAGTATATATTTTAACAAATGTCAAATTCATTTAAAAAATTAGAAGTTAAGAAAAATAAATTTTGATTCCTAAACATTTATATTTGAAAGTTGGATACTTGTGGTCAACAAGTTTCTAAAATATGTGATATAACATTGTCCCGACTACCCCACATCTCTCCCAAATTTGACACCAACTTAACAAAGTTATTTTAAAGAGATGTCACGTCGTTCTCCTAATAATATTAATGACAACAATGACCTTAAATCATTATCCAAACTTTAATGCTTAATTTAAAAAATGAAATATAACGAAACTTCAAAATTTTCAAAGATTTTAGGATACATATCTAACATCTATATAAAACCTAATCAAATCCTCCAAACAAGAGCATTAAAATTTCAAAAATCCAACCAATGTTCTTTATGGTACCAAACTCCAATTGAGTTGAAAGATTAGTACGTTATTAATTAGTTGTTAATAGTTTAGTTTTAGCAACATGATTGACATGGATTCATTTTCTTGAAATTTGATTTAAATTTGCACACTCTCCATCGATTTATTAGAAGGAAAAGAAATAGTATCATGGGGTATTGGAAAATTAAAGAAGACACCTCAAAGGAACAAAGCATTTACTCCCAACAGTAACCAAAGTCGTTGTTTTAGTTCTTGGTACTTTTAAACTTAAATTACAAGAAATAGTTTTTGTAGTTTGTCTAAAAATTACCCACAAGCTTTTAAAAATGTCCTGAAGCTTTCAATTAAAAAGGATTAAAAATAACTTTATTTTTAGGTTTTGGTGAAAACCGTTAAAGTTTTTTGTTTCAAAAATACATTTGAACTATTGGAAAGTTAATAAACACACTTGAACTTACAAAAAGTTTCAAAATACTCTCATTAATCCAAAATTTACATCAAATTTCTCTTCAACCAAAGTTTTTAGTTAAAATCATAAGAGAAATTGCTCAAATAACAAAAAAAAAAAAAAAGAAAAAAAGAAGCAATCCATAGCACATCTTTTTTTACATATTGCTATCATAATTAGTTAGATTAGACGACTATCATAACGTATCAGAAGACTATCAGAGGATTATCTGCTTTTAAGTTTTTACTTTTGCAATTTAGAAAATGTAGTCTTATGATCATAAATTTTTTTGCTATTTTTGCAAACGCCCCAAACTATAATTTTAAATTTATTTGACGATTAACACAAAGTGATAGATAAGGAATACAACTCAATAGTTATTGTTTCAATTAACATACATTTAGTTGTCAAATAAAAAAATCAATTTGACTATTAACACACAATGATAGTCTAATAGATCTATTACTGTGAAATCTTTTTTATTTGACTGATTATTGTTTTAGTATGTTTTAAGAATAAATTTTTATTTTTGAATTATTATTGTCGATTGATGTATCGAAATCTTAATTTTACATACATCTCGATTTCGATGAATATTTCTAAAAAAATATAAAAACAAAAAAATTAAAAAAAAAAAAAGTAAATTACTCAATAAATATTTTATAATTTTTAAATAAGTAAACATATTTATTATTTATATTTTATTTATATTAGTGTCATTTTAATTTTTATACTTTTTTATTCGTGATTTTTTCTACAACTTAATAGAAATATCAATTCACCCCTTCTATCGATATTGAACCCTGGTAAAAATATAAACATATCGATGTAAAGGTAAAAATATCGACATGTCAATGTAAACTTTTAATTATGGTTTTAACTTAAAATATTTGTTTTTATTTTGAGTGCTAAGAAATTTTGTGTAAAAATTGAATTAATTGGAGTATTTTTTTTTTAATTTTTTTAAGTTTAAATGTATTTATGAATTTTTTTTAATAATTTTGGATATTTTTGAAATAAAATTTTAACAGTTTTCATGAAAACTAACCTAAACACCAAGCTTCCCTTCGATCTTTTTCTTGGATTTCTTTTTCTTTATACCTTTTTCCACATCTTCTCCCGCAGAATCTTCTTGAAGATTTTTTGTGTGGTTTGAGAGAACTGAGTCAACACCCTCTTTGGCCACATATTCTTTTTTTGCTTTATTTCCATTTTTCGGATTCATTAAAAAATCTCACTCGATATTCAAATTGTTTCTTTTTTATTTCACAGGAATCAATAAAACATAAGAAATATTTCAATCCGGTTAAATTTCATCCAAATGTAGTAGGATGAGAATGAAGAGAACTATTCTGATTTCAGCGTGATGTGATGTAGTTTGTTGCTGACACTTGTATCAGTTATTGTTTAGCCTAAGTTGACAACATTTCGAAGTTTAAGATTCTGTAGTATGATGATTTAAAAGAATTTGTTGTTTATGTCTTGATGAATGGCGTGATTTAGGTAGAGTTCCTCCAATACACTTTCTTATTATGTTGATTGATGAAAAACTTGATTAAGGGAAAGATTTTGGTTAGTCAAATTTATCTTTGAATAAGTTTAGTGATAGAGTTACTTTATGTAATATTGTATCATTAATAGTACTAAGTGAAAATTAATAGTGTTAAACCCTAACATATTAAAATCATAATAAGTTGATTATGATTTATATATATATATATAAATAAAATCCTCGATCTCGGGTCAAGGACCCCAGACGTAGATGTTGTGTCATCGAACTGGATTAACAATGTATGATGTTTTTACCGTCTCTTTTTGTAATGTTAGCTGTTTTTACTGTTGGTTGTCTGAGGCTCATCTCTTTTTTTTACTGTTATTGTCACTTTTACTGTTTTATCATATAACATCGATATTTTAATTATATATTAATGTTAAATAAAAATGCAATTCAACTACAACAACCCCTATCATGATTTCTTCACTGTTTTATAACAATAAAAAATAATTAAATCATTGAAAACAGTCGGTTTTTAAAAGTAGAGAAATACGGAAATAATGTTTAGAGGTAATAATATTAAATAATAGGAAGGGAAGTTGGCGTGGACGTTTGTCAACCAATGGAACATCTTGGACTCCCCCTTTGAATGAGTATATAATGTTAGTATTGTGGCCAACCAGCAGTCATAAATAAAGGTAGCTGCCCGAAAGCACATACCCCACCCCCCTCTCTTTGAAAATTATTTTGGATATTTAATTATCTTCTTCACTGGTTTCTCAAGAAAGAAAAAAGAAGTAGCAACAATGGGGTTTGGGGATGTAAAAACTGAAGGGATTCTGAGATTTTGTGCCATTATTTTGTTGGTTTTATCAGTTTTGTTGCTGGGTTTTGATAAGGAAACTGTTCAAATCTTTCATGTCGACAAGAAAGCCTCTTTCAAAAGTTTGCGTGCTCTTGTGTAAGTTCTCTCTCTTTCTTGCTCTTTTATCTTTTCATTTCACTGATCTTTCGTCGTCCCCTAGATTGCTTTGGTTGAGCTTTCGTGTTTGTGTTTTGATGTTTTGAAAAGTACTTGTAATATACAAGGTAAGTCATGTTTAAATTAGTTGTAAGTTAGAATTGACAAAAACTTTAATTGGGATGAATAAGTGATGAAGAGGAAGGGATAGTTGTTGCTTATACAGTCTTAGTTTGAAAAAATTATTTAAGGATACACTCAAAAACCTCACTTGTTGTTTTTTATTTTTTATGTTTGTTTAATATGGTATCAAATAACATGAATTTCTCTTTAAATTCTGAGAGAAAATCAATTCAAAAAAATTTGAGATTTGATCGAAGAAGGTTGATTTTAAGGAGTCACTCAAGGAAATCGAAAAGGATTACAATCTATGACCCTTTTGGCCTAAAATGACACTACTTTGAGAGTGCAAATTGAAGTTTTCGTTCAGATGGAATTGATTTCATGTTTACCCGTTGGAAATATTTCAATTTAAATTCATGCTTTATTAGGGGCATTATTTCAAATATAAAAGTGTTAAAAATATTTACATAAACAGAGAAAATTTTCAAATATTAAAAGATACGGGTAGACATCAATAAGCTTCTATCTATATTTATCAATATCACTTATAGAGACATTATGTTTATTAAATATGTTTTTAATTTGTTTTATATTAAAAAAAAGTAATTAGTTAAACTTTTAATTTTAATTTTTGAGAGAAATGAAAGATCAGGTAAAACCTGACCAAATCTCTTAAAGAAAATATTCTCACCATTGCCTCTATTTATTTTGGTCTTTGGTAAACAAAGTATTAGTATTTCCTAAATTAAAATTGCTCATAATATGATAATTATAATGGAAATGAGGTCTGTTTAAGTTCTTACTAATTCTAAACCCAATTAAAAGAATATATATTCTTTTATGATCATTTTATTCTTTTTCTTGTTTTGGTGACAGAATAATTATATATGTGGATTCAATGGCAGCTGGCTACAACATTCTTCAACTATGCAAATGTTGGATTTTTGCTCAGCCAAAAGGAATATCCAAATTAGGGACTCACTTTCATATATACTTATTTTGGCTTTCTTTCTTTCTTGATCAAGTATGTCTTCCATTTCTCTTTACTACACTTCTAAATTCTGACTTTAATGGCTTTAAAAGACATATATATATATATATATTGGTCATAATGATAGAAGTGAAGAAAAATGATGTGTTGTAATTATAAGCTTTAGTTTTCCCTCACAAAGAGGGAGGTAAATTAATGAAGCTAAGCTTCCCCCCAACCTTTGTAATAATGGAGGAAAATGACACTGACAAGTGCGCTAATCACAAGAAACCATGTGATGTAATTGCCAAACACTAGGAAAGTTCTTTATATATAGGTTAGGTTTTGAGCATTTTGAAATATAAACTTGTGCCAAATACAGGTTTTAGTTTTTAGTTTTTTTTAGTCCCATTTATTTATTAATTTCAATGTATCTTAAATGTTGATATATGTTAAAGTTAGTTCATGGTAAGTTTACTAGAACATGACATTCATAACGACTTTGGTAAAAGTTTAGATGAGAAATTAAATCACTACATGTGTCATAATTTTATATATAAGGGATCTATAGAAAATTTGATTTTCTCTTTATTTAAAATTTTATAAAATTTGGGGAAACAAGATTGAATTAAATAAACTCTGGGCACTGAAATTATTAATTGTTTTCTTAAAGAATTTTATAAGAATAAATTAAAATATTTACCATAAAATTTCAAATTCTGTTAATGATAGACACGGATAGACTTCATCCATGTCTATTAGTGACATTGATATACAAATTAATAAAAATCTATTTATATCTAACATTGATAAAATCTAAAATTTTTGTTAGATTTATAAATATTTTAAGTAGTTTTGTCATTTACAATCATTTTTTTTAATTTAATAAAAAAACTAAAACCAACCAAAAAACAAAGGAAAAAAAAGGTCAAAAGTAAGAAGTTTTTTCAAACTCGAAAGAAAAAAAATATCTTTATCCACGTGGATTTCAAAAGGGTCCCAAAATGTGCGTTAAATATGTGCCTAATTAACTTCCAAGTTGGATGAGCAACTAGCAAATTATATTGTTCATTGCACATTGAAGTAGTTTGAACAGCTACCATTATTGACACAGGTAGCTGCATATCTCACATTTGCATCGAACACAGCGGGGATGGAGGCGGCGTTTCTGGCGGTGACCGGAGCTCACAACTTCCAATGGATGAAGCTATGCAACAGATTCCATAGATTTTGCTACCAAGTTGGAGGAGCTTTTCTTTGTGGCTATGCAGCTTTCTTTGCATTGCTTCTCATTTCCTTCATCTCTGCCTTCAATTTGTTTAGGCATTATTCACCAAACCACTTCCTTAGACTAAAATCTTCCAACAACAACAAGTGAAAGCTACTTTACCTTTTACCTTTTTCTATTTGTATGTTGAAACTCTAGCTTATACACCTTTATGGCTTTTGATCACCTCTATCAATGGTATGTATTTAATTTGTATTTGCAAAATGATCAAGTATAACTCGAGTTCAGTTTAATCATTTCGTTTTCTATTTACTGTTTTCCAAATATGATCTGCTGGTTTAATTTAGTTTAGTTTCTGTTGGATGAAAACTGTTCTAATAGTTTCTATATCTAACCTTTGTTAAAAGAAAGAATCCTAACAATTAAACAAAAACAGGTATACTTTCTCAACATGATCACTTTTTTCTTTTGAGTTATGAAAACTTAATTTGGTTTTTGAAAATATGAGGTAACAGTCCTTACATTCCATTGTAAGTTCTACCGGTAGTAGTATTTATAGGCTTAATTTTCAAAAAGTAGAAATAAACAACGATCCTAACCATTTGGTTTTTTTATTTTTTAAAATTAATTAGCATATAAACACTCATTTCATCTTTAAATTTATTTTTTGCTCTGTTAGTTATATATTTTCTATCAATATTTTTTATGACCTCTAAATATATTGATTTGGTTTTTAAAAAGTTGTTTTCATTTTTTAAATTTAACTAAGAATTTAACTCTCTTTTCTTGAAAAATATAAAAATCATTGCAAAAAACTGAGAGGCAATAAGTTTAAATTTCTAAATACCAAAAGTTAGATGACTTTCTTAAGAAATGTGCTTAATTTCAAAAACAAAAAAATATGTGATAATTATTTCTATTTTTTTTATAAAAAAGTATAAGAAATTGAAACAGAAACTTGTGGGGTGAGTGTTTTCTGTATTTTTTCAAACATTTTTGTTTATTTTATAGTTTAAATATAATTTAATTACATAAAATAAAATTACAATTAAGTGTCATGCAAAAATAACAATGATAATATAATTGTTTATATTATTTCTTTGGTTGAGCCATTGTTTTAAATGATGTAACAGGATCAAATCCAATTACTCAATAATATTTTTATATATAAGATTTCGTTTTTGTAAAATATTTGAGTGATGCTAAATTAATGTTTTAGTAAACAAAATCTATACAGCCTAAAATTCTTGTCGGTTTCAAATATACTAAAAATATAAATAAAATTATATATAAACATAAGCATTAAAAAAGGTTAATATCACATAGAGGGAAAATATTTAGTTCCAGGTAACCAAATGAAAAAATCCATTAAGTTGATCATTTTTTAAAATAGTTCAAATTTATTCTTTCTTTTTATCGTCTTTCTTTTTTTTAACTTCTTCGATTTTTTTTTCTCTATCGTCTTTTCTCTCTTCTTCTGTTTTTTTTTTCTTTCTTCTTTGGCCGTTTTTTTTCCAAACTGTTAGGTTGAAGATTGTGTACCAAATATAAATGATATATTTTATTTTTCAAACTGCTAGGTTGTTCAAGATTGTCTACTAAATATTGAAAAAAACATTGTTTAGATTTGAATAGTCAAATTTAAACGATCGTGTACCAAAAACAAATATGAACGATATATACTAAATATAAACGATCATGTACCAAATATAAATGATCATATACCAAATATAAACCATCACCAAAATTTTTTTTAAAAAAATATTTAGATTTTGGGTACTCAAATTTAAACATTAAATTTAAACGATCGTGCATAAAAAATCTTGAAAAAAATCCCTCAAATCTAAACGATTTAATCTAAAGGATCGTGTACTCAAATATAAACGATTGTTTCTCAAATATATTACATACTAAATGTCAATTAATTACGGAATATTTTTGTATTTTTCATTGTCGACGTGTAAGCTTTTTCTGTTTTGAAAATTGATAAATATTTTAGTGTTTTGTTATATTTTTTATAAGACCCCTAAAAAAATATAAATATATCTTTATCGTTTACGGTTAAAACTATAGCTATATAAGGCATAGGCCTAGAGCTATACATGGTTAGATGGGCAATAAAATATATGGTCCTAAACAAATAAAAAAGATAGTAAAAGCTTTCACACATTTGACAGTTAGGCAAAGTCCTATGAACATGAAAAAAATAATGCATATTCAATGTGAGTTTTTGGCTATCTTTCCACGTGCTTATTAAATAAACACCTAATTTTTTGTTTTTTTCCTTTCGGTTTCATTAATGATATATAATACAAAGAGGGTATTTTTAAAAATTAAAAAAAAATTTGAACAAATTTTCCATACATAAATGAAACTTTCCTTAAATTTTTAGTTGGATAGTGTCTGTCTTGTATTAGAAGTCTTAGAATCATGTGGAAAGTGAGTAATAATTAATGAGTGGGCTAATGTACCAAATCGATTATATTTTTAGGTTTTCTCTCAATTTTTTAATTATAGTTTTCACCTATGTTAAAAGAAAGAGTAAAATTCAAAAAATAAAAATCAAACATTTAAGTTGGTTAACTATTTTGTTTTTACTTTTTAGTTTTTGAGAATTTAAATAGATTTTAGAGTTTTGTGAAATGAATAAAGCATAGTTAGCTTTTGGTCTTGAAGTGTGATAAAGGTGTTTGAAGGGTACCAACTTAGTTAAGATGTTTTGGTGTACTGCCTTGTGAATATTTTCAAGAAATTGAATATATTTTCTCCACATTTCATACAATGATTTGCATCTTTATTGAGATAATTTAATTCTTTATTATTATTTTTTAAATTATTCTCAAGCCAAGAGAGGTCAGCATGTAGATATACTACTAACACATCTCAATTAGGTTCATACCCTCTAGCACCCAAAAGAAATTCCATTCATAGAGGAAAAAGAGTACATAAGAGTCGAGCCAGAGCGAAGCTTGACAGTTAGGAAGAACAAAACAATATAGTGGTTGAATTTTTAGCCGATTTCCAAAACAAAAGTAAATTTTCAAAAGCTACTTTTTGTAAATTTTCATTATGTTGCTTGATTTTTTAAATTACTGGTAAAAAGTAGATAACAAAAGGACAAAATTAGAGGTGGAAATAATGTCTATAAACTTAATTTTAAAAAACAAAAACAAAAAGCTAAGATCCATTTGGTAACTATTTTAGTTTTTTGTTTTTATGTTTTATGTTTTTTAAATTTTGTTTGTAAATTTTTGTTTATTAGAAACAAAAACCATATATGTCATGTTATTTGTTTTTGTGTTTTCTGAAAGCTTCTTTTTTTTTTTCATTTTCAATTTTCCTTCGTAATTTTAGAAACAAGTTTCTTGTTTAGAAAACTAAAAAGTGAATATGTTACCAAACATACCTATTTACTAAAATTTGATTTTAAAAAGCAAAAAATAAATGTATTACCAAACATACCCAAAATGATTAATAAACAAAACTTTAAAAGCTTGTTTTTTATTACTATGCTTCATAATGGGATACTCACCACTGACTTATCCAGGAAAGGATCAAAACAATCTGTCTAATCGTAAACTGGTGTGTTGTGCAAATATGAGATTGAATCCATTGATCATATCTTCTTACAGTGTCTGACAGCTCAATATCTATACAACAAGCTTGACATCATACAAGGTTTAGATAGCATCAAAGTGCTTCCCAACAATCTCTCCAATAAACTTGCATCCATCAACCCAAAGACAAAAGAAAATGCTATTCGATTCAACTTCATGGTTGCTGTCTTATGGGTTGTTTGGCTGGAAAAAAACAAAAGAATATTCAAAGATTGTGATCAAAGCCCTATCAAGTTATGGGAAGATACATGTAACTACAAAGGGCAATGGACATCAAAACTAAATTTTTTACTAATTATTCACCCTCTTTAATATCTCTAAATATCAATGCTTTGATATAACTAAATCATGGGCTTATCTCTAGTTCCACAACTTTTGAATATATATCGAGTATGATGAGAATTCTAAAAGGGTGTCCACCTAGTGGGGATGCTTAGGTGCATCTACTTACCCACATTTGGCATCTTTAAAAAAAAAAAGGTTGTTTTTTATTTTATAGTTTTTGTTGATGAGTTAGATTTTAGAAAAGGGAAAATACAATTTTGACCTCCATGTGACAAAAATAATAATGATAATAAAATAAGTTTGTTTAAAAATTTATGTTTATTGTTTTTTTATTTATTTAATCCAATGTAAATGATACACGTACAATTTTGTTGGATTTTTGTAGAAAATGGCCTAAATGAATTTTTAATTTCTTTATGAAACTTTAATTTATATTTTAATAAATAATTTCATTTCTATTTATTGATAGTTAATCAAAGCCATAAGTTGATGATCAAATTGAAAACTATCATCTTTTTTTTTTCTTTTTAAATATAGAAGACTCAATTTCTTTCTCGGAGAACACACGTAGGATTTCTATTCTTAAGTAAGAAAGTAGTTATAAATTATAAAAACCAAGATATACAAACAACATATATGATATAAAAATATAAAGTATAAAAACCCAAAATTAAAACAAATGTTAGAATTGTAAGATAAAGATTTAAAATAGTCAAATTGTTATAAAATAAAGAATAAAGAAGCTAAAATAAGAACAATGAAACAACTCTAAAGAAGAGAACGGAGAAGAGAGGAAGTAGAGAACAATTGAACTCAATTGTGGTGTATCTTACAAAGACACCACACACCTCTATTTATAGGACATGTCATGGGAGGTAACACTATGGAATTCAATGAAATGAATGTTACAACATGGAATATAGGGAGAGTTATATGAAGATTATATTGGTAACCTATTGTAGGTTATGGATATCTACATAATTATATTTACAATACTCTCCCTTAGATATCCATGTTATATAAAAATAAATGTCTCGTTAAAACCTTACTAGAAAAAAATTCGATGGAAAAAAAATTCTAAGGAAGAAAAAAGAGTACATCATTTTTATATATTAATAAATGCCCCATTAAAAACCTTGCTAGGAAAACCCAATGGAAAAAATCATAGTCAAGGGTTAAAGAGTACAGTATTTCTATTCCTTGAGGGCAATATTTCTACTCCCCTTACGAATGCATCATTTGTTCTTTGAGTCGTTGCCACTACTACAAAAATTGAATTACTTGACGTTAATACAGTGTCAAGTAAATCTATACTTGACGCTCACTTGACACTTTAAAAAGTGTCAAGTAATCTAATGTCAAGTATAGTCCTATTACTTGACACTCAAAAAAACGTCAAATACTCTATTGCTTGACGTCATTTTTGTGTCAAGTAAGATAGTATATTTGACGTTGTTTACGTTCCAAGTAAGAGATTGTGTTTGACGATTTTTTAACGTCAAGTAAGATCATATACTTGACAATATTTACACGTCAAGTAATATAGATACTTGACTCTATTTACCTGTCACGTGAGATAGTATACCTGACACTATTTACACGTCGAGTAAGATATATACTTGACTCTATTTACCTGTCAAGTGAGATAGTATATTTGACATTATGTACATATCAAGTAAAATTCTATAGTTGACACTATATATCCATCAAGCAAAATGATATATTTGACTCAAATAAGATAGTATACGTGACATGTATTTAACGTCATGTATACCGTTTATTAATATATTAAATATACTACAATTTTCATTTTTCATTTTTCATTTCCTGCATTACATACATTTGTTTCAATAAGACATATCCATAAACAAAATAAACTCTCCAACCAATAGTTACACAACAAAAAAAAGGACAAAAAGTTTAGTATAATATGTAAACCAACAATAATTTCATTCTTCTCAACAATGTCATTAACAATTACACAATTCCAATCCAATATAGCCAACTAAAATTTCCTATATGTGTCATATTCCAAAATATTAAATGATAATAGTTGTCTCATATAATCAAAATTGAAGTCTATCCCCATATATCTTTTGTCCTCATAATGGCTATGAACAAAACGTTTCCACAAAAAAGGTTACGAGCATTCCCATATCTTAGCCATTTACAAAATTAACAATATCATATCTAGGTGTGTCTGTGACGACCCAAACTTTTCGGACTGACCGTCTAAGTCGTCAATTTGACACAAAACCGTTTGTTGACAAAAGACATAGCAATATTCAGTTGAAACCGTAAGAAAACGAAGGGAAATTTTAATCGGGCCCTATTTCAAAAATACAAAATTTCAAATGCTGTTTACAAAA
Organism: Cucumis hystrix; assembly: GCA_025688845.1. NCBI lineage: Eukaryota > Viridiplantae > Streptophyta > Magnoliopsida > Cucurbitales > Cucurbitaceae > Cucumis > Cucumis hystrix. Next base: position 14,086,112 of record CM046887.1, read on the forward strand.
ATTTAACTATTTGTAGACTTAGTTCAATCAAAATATTTTCAAACCGTCAGCGGAAGCAGTTTAAAGACAGTCCCCTATGGCAATTCACGAGTCCTTCTTGTCCCTCGTCGGTCTGCCCCTCGTGTTACCTTTGCTTGAAAAGTTAAACATAAAAAGGGTGAGTATTAATATACTCAGTAAGAGACCCACTACTGGTCCCGTTATGGGAAAATAAATTATTAGCATCCTATGGTGTACCCTGCACAGTCACAGTCTTGCGATCCCGTAGGATGCACATATCAGTCTAGTGCTCCTGAAGGATGCACATAAAGGGGATGATCCCGAAGGACACCCGCAGGGTAACTATCCACTAGGAAACTAATAATTTATCCCCTCAGTCCATTCTAAACCTCTTTAAAATCATCCTCAATACAGTCAAATTTTCTTATCACATAAGCTCCCCCTATAACCTCAAACAACCATATTATCCAAATTTCACTCAAGGACAGTCGAAACATATCACTACATCAGTCAGCCACATAAATAGCCAAGCAGTCACAACATACGCTAGACAACAAGTCCACGTCAATCCATACATACATATATAAATTTCATTCAGTCAAGCACAATATGCATTAAACTTTCAGTCCACACCCAAACACACAGTATAACCGTCATCACTACTCAGTCCAGACATAACATTTCAGTCCATATAGTCAATATATCTTAATTCTTGTTATTGAGTCCAGTAGAAAGTCCCTTACCTTGGCGTTAGGTAAACTTCTTAACCGCGCAAGGTCTGTGCAGACGAACCTAAACATTAAGATAAATACTCAATATCTTTCTCTAACGCATCATTCGTTTAAATCAACCCAATGTGATGTTTCACAACTTACCCAAATTGAATGAACAACACTTCCAATGAGGCTTGCTCCGAAGCTTAGAAATTCGAGTACCACCTTAATCAAACAACAACCAAACAAATAATCAACCTTACAACTTATGCTAGCTAGGACAACATTACATAACCCACAACTTACAGCGGCAGTGGCTATCGGTCGACTGATGTCGACAGCAGATGCAGCGGCAGAGCTCCGATCGTAGCTAAATGGATCGGCTTTGCGCAAGGAGGGCAGTGGCGACTGGTTCGTCGGACTTCAGAACCTAGGAAGGCCCGGCGCGCGAAGAACGGATCTGAGGAAGGGGGCAGTTTCGGCTGGCGGACGGGGCGTCGCGGCTGGCTGAGAGATGCGCGGCTGCTGGGCTTCGTCGGAAATGCCGAGACGGAGGCAGGCGGCGACGGAAGGAGGAACGGCGGACAGATCTGAGGAGGGGGGTGTTTCGGCTGGTTTCGGCTGAAATCCTTCGCGGACGGACGGCGGCGTCGCGACGGGGCTGGGCGGCGGGCGCGATGCGGCTGGGCGGTGGTGCGGTGTGGCTGGCTGCTGTGGTGGTTGGCGGCTAGGGCAAAGAGAAGGGGAAGAAGAAAGAAAAAGAAAAATGGAGAGGGGGGGCACGCGAAGAAGAAGAAGAAAAAGGGAAATTGTTTTTTTTTTTTTTTTTTTTTTTATTAATAATAATAATAATAATAATAATAATAATAAAAATAAAAATATTTAATAATTAATAATAAAATCTTATTATTTTCATTATTACCCGTTTTTTTTTTCTTTTCTTTAGGGCGTTACAGTGTCTATCATATGTACCGAGCTAAAAATTCAGCCCACTCCTCTCGTACTTCATCCAATTCAAGCTGTGTGTATGGGCTTCTCGTACCAATCTATAAAACATAAAAAGTAGAATACACTTTGTAAAATATTTGAGTTAGTCATATTATACTATCTATAACGTTACAATGTAAATAGTTTAAAAACATACCGCATCAGTGATAATGTTTGTGTCCTTAGTCACAATTTCTTGCATGTATCTCATGACATAATATCCACATTCAACAGTACCTACTTGTAAAGGATACTGTAACACAACCAATTAACAATGCATATATATATATATTATATTATGTGCTAGATTAAAATAAAAATTATTTTATAAATATATTTACCTTTACCGTTTTCCAAAATGTTGTTTTTCTTGTCTTTTTCAAATTCTTCTGAGATTGAAAAATTGTCAAGGCCCTACATTTTCCAATGTATAGTATAATTCAAAATTAAATAGATTTTTTTAGGGAGAAAAGAAAACATAAATGGAGTTAGCTTACATATTCGTTATGTACTTGATATCTTCTTGGGAACTTGTTCTCAATGAGTCAGGATGGTACACCACATCATCATATGCATTAATGACTACTAATGACCAGTGATCACTAAATGAAATATATATGCAAGTAATTAGTATCTTGCTACTAAGGAAGTTTGAATTGATAAAAATTATACTTACCCGGGATTATAAGGAGCAATAACTAATTGATCTTGTTTAGAAGTCATTAATCTACTACAAAGGTTTCGAGCTCTAATTTCTCGAGTACTATGGCCAGTTGAAATAAGAGATGGATCTACAAAAATGTACTTTGAAACCTTCTTTAAATCAATAATGAGTGAGTGTAAGTACCTACAATAAATCAATTGCACACATGAACTTATTACTAATTAAAAAGTGTGAGTACATATATCATAAAGATATAACATTTACTTACGTGATATAAGCAACCATTGATAAAGTTCACTTTTTGCATGTTGGAAAAATCAATGACATCTTCTCGCAAGACGTAACTCTTTCGGCATATACCAAATAACTCAAAAGGTAGTTGAAAGGAAAAACTAGACCCATCAACCATTACCCTTTCAACATATCGGAGAATATATTTCAATTGAATTGGTAGATTGGATGGTGCACAAGTAACTTCCACATCTTTTGTCATCGACCTTGAAGCTTTTACCTAACACAATTAAGTAACAATCTAAGAACTTATATACGTAAAATTATTTGTTTACAATCCACCTTCACATTTACCTCATTCTTTGATATCTGTGGCTTAGTAGCAATCAGTTCCTCCTCTTCCACTTCCTCCTCTTTTACCACCTTCTTCTTTAATGTAAGTGATATCGGTGGTACACTAGTAGCAATCTCTTTCTTCACTTTTACCATGTTTTCTAAATGTGTATCATTAGCCATCTTCTTTAAAACTATCTCCTAAAACCATCCAAAATGTCAAAGCACAAATTAATGATAACTTCACTTTGATAAACAATTAATATTGTAACTTTACTTTAGAAACAAAATTTTTACCTTCTTCTGGACTTTATTCCTGGAGCAACTACCATGCTCGGATGTTGGAATGTTTTGAACTTTTTCTTCCAGCTCTCGAATGCGTTGACGAAGTGCTTCATTTTCATCAATAATTTGTTGGGTTGTATCCACCTTTTTTGACTTTCTTGGTTTGGCTGTGTGAAAATAAACAGTGGTGTAATGAAACCACCCACACCACGTACTCGACCACCATATTCTGGAGTACCCAAAGCTTGAGTCAATGTATCATTAGGTGATTCATATTTCTTAGAGAGTGGATCTGCATTGCTATTCAAAATCTCATCCTAAAAGGAGTAAAATTTGATCAGTAATATGTAAAATATTATTCATGTGATTTTGATGCACATGTAACATTGAGAATCTTACTATTTGATTGGCAACATTTTGTACATCTTCGTTCATGTACCCTCCATTTTTTTTTTGTTCGAGCTTTTTTCCACATATTAGCTCTTCCAAAATCATGTTCATTAGAATGATCCTTTTTCTGCATATCATTAAGCATACCATAGTTAAATTTAAGAATATCTGTAAAATACTATAACATTCATAATTACCATATCCTCGGCAAGATTTGCATAACCTCTTCTTGACATATTATGGGTATATTTGCTCCTCTTTCTTCTATCTTGTTGTTCACTTCGCACTTTCTATACAAATTTTATGTAAAAAAGATTAAAATAAACAAACGTGGTTTATATTATGATTGATTTTACTACAAGAGAAAAGGTTTATACCTGAAATTCAGGAGACAGTCTTGACTTGACAAACTCTTGCCAAACATGTCTATCAATTATGTGAGAATACAATGAAGGTGGATCTATCATGAGTTGCGGTTCATCCACAAAGGGGATAATATATTGTGTCGTCAACCAACTCTTGAATTGACGAAATGAAACTCCAGCCGTTTTCATAATGGCCTTCTTACTTCGACCATCAACTATAAATGCTCCCTAGACAAACCAAACAATGCAAAAGAAAAAATAACCTCTATGCACTAAGTATCAATATATGCATGATTGGCTACCATAACTGCAAGATAGCCACACATAGTACAATTCAAAATATACAATAACTGTGTAATACATGATTAACTACCAAGGCTACAGGATAGCCACCACATAGTATGACTCAAAATGTACAATAAGTGTGTAATATTTGCATGATTTCCAAATGAGAAAGAATGATTACATACCTCAACCATATTGTATATTTTTTCTTTCAACTCAGTCGGCACCAACTTCCAAGATGCATGTGTAATTGGGATATGATGATGCACACAAGATCCAATGAAAGATTGTAATTTATGCCCATTCTCGCCAATTGGTACTCCATTTTCATTATAGTCAACTACTATTTTCTCCCTCGTACTCCTAATTCTTGTAACGTCATGCATCAATGTCAGTCCTCTTGTTTTCCTTTTCTCCTTCTCTGGTGCTTCAACTTGTTTCAATTCATCTGTATTTGCATTATCCAAACCTACTTTGACGTTGTCCAATCCAAGTGCTAAGTCCTCATCACTTGCTAGCTCCATTGTATAAGAATCAACCTGAGAAAAAAAAATAAAGTTAAATTAGCTAAGTGTAAGATGCAAAATATTCATAAAAACTAGTATGTAAAAACGCACCCAAACATTTACTCATTAGGAATCCATGTGCCTTCACAATCAGATCGTACATATGTTGGAGTGTTATCGTCTAAATCAAGCCTAGATTCAATATCTAACATAGCTTTAGGCATTCCTTTACAATATTTAGATATGCATCTCCTGGATATCACCTATTTTTATCTATCAAATTGTCCAATCATGTCACAAAATTTGTAATTTTTTTTATGTGAGTAGCGATAAATGATGTGTAAAAGTAAATGATTATGAAGATATACCAATAAATTGGATCTATTATTAATCTACACTACAAAGTAAAAACTAACCATGGACAATGAGAAAAGTTGATCAATTTAAAATTCATTAAAATATTTCAATAAATTTCTTTAATAATCATTTAAATAAAATATTTTAATAAATTTATTTGATGAAATATTTCAATCAATTTATTTTAGTGAAAGAGTTCAACAAATTTATTTTATGAAAGATTTCTAAAATTTTCTTTAATAATTTTTTCATTAAAATATTTTAATAAATTTATTTCATAATCTTTTCATTAAAATATTTTAATAAATTTATTTTTAAAAAAATTATCAATAAATTTATTTAAAGGAAAGGTTTTAAATAAATTTATTTTAATGAAAGATTTCAATAAATTTATTTTAATGAAAATATCAAAAAAAATCTTTTAGTGAAAAATATCAAAAAATTATTTTAGTAGATTTTAATAAATTTATTTAATCATTTTTTAATAAATGTATTTCATAATCTTTTCGTTAAAGTTTTTAACAAATACATTTAATATTTTAATAAATTTATTAAATAATCATTTCATCAAAATACATTAATTTATTTAATGAAAGATTTCGTTAAAATATATAAATTTATTAATAAATTTATTTAATGAAATATTTTCAATAAAATTATTTAAAGGAAAGATTTCAATAAAATTATTTTAATGAATTCAAAAAATTATTTTAGTGATAGATTTCAAAAATTTTATTTAATAATTTTTTATTAAATTATTTTAATAAATTTATTTAATAAACTTTTCATTAAAATGTTTTAATAAATTTATTTAAAGAAATGATTTCAATAAATTTATTTAAATAAAATATTTTCAATAGGTTAAAGGAAAGATTTTAATAAATTTAATTTAAGTAAAGATTTCAATAAATTTATTTTAGTGAAAGATTTCAAAAAATTTATTTAATAATATTTTATTAAAATATTTTAATAAATTTATTTAATAAGTTTTTCATTAAAATATTTTAATAAATCTATTTAAGGAAATATTTTCAATAAATTTATTTAAAGGAAAGATTTCAATAAATTTATTTTAACGAGAGGTTTCAATAAATTTAATTTAATGAGATTTATAAAATTATTTTAGTGAAAAATTTCAAATGATTTATTTTAATAAGTTGATTTTTATACTTTTTATTTTCATATTTTTAAACGTTTTATACTTGACATTTTGACAATTGACATTTTAAAAGTGTTAAATAAAAAATGTTAACTATACTTGACGTTGTTTTCGCGTCAAGTTAATGTCCACTATACGTGACGCGAACAAAACGTCAAGTAAAATCTCCACTATATTTGACGCGAATAAACTGTCAAATAAATCTCCACTATATTTGACGCGAAAACCATGTCACGTAAAATAGTTCAAACAATTTCGTAAAAATTTTCTTTTTTAAAACCATACCTGACATGTTTTTCGTGTCAAGTAAATGTTCACTACTTTTGACCCGAATAAAATGAAGTAAAATCTACTTTATACTTGACGCAAAAAAAAAAAAAAAAAACTTCAAATAAAGCTAAAGTAAAATAATTAAAAAATTTCCATGAAAAATTCATTTTTTTAAGACTATACTTGACGTTTTTTCTTTAAAATAGTTCATACTTGACGTTTTTTTTTAATAAAAACGTCAAGTATGTAAAAGTTGCTAGCGTCAAGTAAACCCATTTTTGTAGTAGTGTGCATTCCAATGTTGTGCACCAGCTTTTCAAATTTTGATGTGCCTTTGAAGAAATTTGTTGAACATTGATGTCACCATTTTTTTCAAGATCCTGTGTATAGAAGAGTTTTTGTGAGATATGTTTTGTTCTATCTCCTTTTATATATCTTCCTTTGATTTGTGCTATACATACAGTATTGTCCTCAAATAATATTGTTGGTAAATTTTTACTGAAAGACAAACCACATGTTTCTTAAATATGATGAATCATTGATCTTAACATACACATTCTCTACTAGCTTCGTGAATTGCAAGAATTTTTGCATGATTCGATGAAGAGGTCTTAATTGTTTGCTTTATAGATCATCAAGGTATAGTAGTTCCTCCACATGTAAACAAATAACCTGTGAGATCTTATTTTGTGTGGGTCAGTTAAATATCCAACATCTGCATAACCAACTAGATTAAAGTTTGATTTGTTTGAATAGAGCAAACCCATATTCATCGTCCTTCAAAGATAACGAAGTACCTGCTTAACACCATTTCAATGTCTTTTGTTGGAGAAGAACTATATCTTGCTAACAAATTTACTGAAAATGCTATATATGGTTTTGTGTTATTAGCAAGATACATTAGTGCACCTATTGCACTAAGGTATGGTATACTTTAGGACCAAGTAATTCTTCATTATCTTCTCGAGATCGAATCCTATCATTTTTCACATCTAGTGATCGAACCATCATTGGAATGTTCAATGGGTGTGCTTTCTTCATGTAGAATCTTTTGTAAAATCTTTTTTGTATATGTCGATTGATGAATAAAAATTTCATCTGTTAAATGCTCGATTTGCAAGCTAAGGCAAAATTTTGTTTTGCAAAGATCTTTCATCTCAAATTTCTTTTTGAGATATTCAGGAGTTCGAATTATATTTAAATCATCCACATATACAACTATCATAGCAAATCCTGACTATGATTTCTTAATAAAAACACATTGACAAATTGGATTATTTTGATAACCTTCTTTCAATAAATATTCACTTAAACGATTGTACCACATTCATCCTGATTGTTTCAATCCATGTAATGATCTTTGTAATTTGATTGAATATAATTCTTTAGAGTTTGAATTATATATGATTCAGGTATCTTAAATCATTTAGAGATTTTCATATAGATTTCATTTTTCAAAGATTCATACAGGTAAGTTGTAACTACATCCATAAGATGCATGTCAAGCTTTTCACAAGGCCAAGAGAATGAAGCACCCTAAGAAAGTTCAATGATTTAACTAGTTCAATTTTATTTGCAAGCTAAGACAAAACATATAATCTCAAATTCTTTCGAGAGAAATTTTGTTGCCTTTGAAATCTCTTCAGGAGTTTCTACTCAAATCATGAATAATATATAATAAATCTCAAATTGTGAGATCTTTCAAAAGCATATGGACAAGTAGGGGTTATTTTTATACCTTCATATCAACAAAAATATAATAAGATGATGATATTCGTCTGTAATATAATTTTATCTCTCTTATTGTTGAATCATATGATTTTCGAAACTTCAATCCTTCAGGGATAGAATTATTAATAGATTCATATAAATGTATAATGACTACATCCATAAGATGTATGTTAAGTTTTTCATACACAGTAAGAGATGTTAGATATCTAATGGTATTGTATCCACCATAGGAGAATATGTATCTTTCATATAACCAATACCAGTTCTTTGTGATAATTATCTTGGAACTTGTCCTGCGCTTTCTATTTGTATTTCTTATAAATACTTGTATTCTGCATGTTCGACATTCTCTAAATGTCTAAACTACTAGTTCTCACAATTTGAAACATAATTTTATTTTGATTGGATTGTTTCTTTTCACATAAGTCAATCATTTCTACGTCGTTGCGATATTGTTCAATATGTGTAAGTACATATAACTTATGAAATAGTACTTATTTTCATAAATAATATCACAAGCAACATTGTATGCAAAAATGTTGTCAATTTATTTAAGTATGACTTAATCTTTTTCTTGTCATGACATATAATTTTATCGAGATCTTCTTACTATTCTTATTGATAATTACTTTAAGATTCTTATGAGTACTCATATTCATGATTTCTTCTAGAATATCCGTATTCTTAAATGAGAAATTAATTAACTACTTTTTTGAGGATTTTTCTCTTTGGAACTCATTTGTCTATCACGCTTCAAGTGTGTAGTATAGACAACTTGTTGCATTGAGATATCATTCTTAGATGGTGTCTTGTAACAACTATAACTCACTTTCGTACAATTGTAAATGTTCTGTAAATGCATATGCATTTGATTTGTAACATGTTATAAATGAACTAATCTTTTCAACTTATAGTTAAAAGTAATTTGTATGATGATAAAAATGAGACAATACTTATGGATTTCATTCAATTGATTTTCTAACATTTTCTTAATTAAATATACCATTCTTGGAGTTTAATTGTTCCATCATCTTAAACATGATCTCATATAGATTTAGAAGCCTAACTCTACAAGATTAGGATGTTAAGGACAAACTCCTAGGAAATTAATTCCTACCAAGAGCCGAATCCATGATCTCTTAGTTAATTTTTTAACTTTTCACCGCTAGGCCAATCCATGATGGCTACCACACTGTTTCTATTTAATAAAGACTTATATGTTACATCATTATTTTGCAAGTCACAACACATATTTTTTACATATAAATGATGGATATAAATAAATTAAATACATGATTCAACTTACCCACATATGTTTAGAAGATTTTTTTTAATTGATAATAAAAAGTGTAAATTACATTGTCGATAAATGTTTTACAATAATCTAAAAGATAAATTAATTGTAATACATGTATGTGTGACCTAATCTAATCAAACTAACTCATAAATAATGGACTTGATCAATCTCACCACAAATTCTTCAACTACTTGCAAATTTGGTAAGCTCCTACAAACGACAGACGGAGAGCTTTTGAGACAAAGGGAAAGTCGTGAAGAGCGTTTGCAAGAGAGAGGGAAACATCGTCGGAGAGGGTTTGCGAGAGAGAAAAGACAACGGCGATGTGGGACGAACGAAGGGTTTTTTCGGTTGTTGTTTGCAAGAGGGTTGAAAACGTCAATTTTTTTAAAAAATATGACAGCGTACGAATTCAGGAAAACATTGATTTTTTATTAGGGTAATTTTAAATAACACATAATTTATGTCGTTAATTAATGACGAGAAAGTTGTGTCAAGAAAACTCAATTTGTGTCAAGATAATTGTGTAAAAAAAACTCAATTTTTGTCAAGACAATTGAGTCACAAAAAATTTTGCATTTTTTAACGACACATTTTATTCACTCCCACCTCTTTTTTCTTGATTTGAAGTGTCATTAAAACTCATATTTCTAAATAAATTTATTCGACGAAGAAGGCTTGTTGTTGCAACAACGACGGTAGTGGCTTGAGTGTGGAATCGACGCGATAGCCCACTTCATTCGATGAGATTTGTTTTTTTTTTTTTTGTGTTTTTGGTAGAGAGAGATTAAAAAAATTTACGTTAAGGCTTCATTTGACGACAGTGTTTTTGCTTAAGAGAAAATTTGGGGTTTTTATTTAGTTTTAATTGCGTGAGGGAAGAAAATTAAAAAAAAAATATATATTGGGTTTTTTTATTTGGAATTTTTTTAATGACACAAAAAATTTGTCGTTAATTAACGACGCAAAAATTGTGTCGAAACAAATTAAATTGTGTCAAGAAATAATTCTTATTTTTATTTTCAACGACACAATTTACCTCACTCCAACCCTTTATATATTTTCAAGGACACAATGTCTTGATTGGTAATGTCATTAAAACTCATTTTTCTAGTAGTATAATACCTGATTTTCAATATTTTTTCTATCTTGAATCACTCAAAATAAGATTATTTGAGTTTCTTAAACATAAATTTTATTCCTCAATAATCTATATAGATATTTTATCCACAATTCATGAAATGATTATCCTCAACGATAAAAAATTGTGATGAAGACCCATGAACATATACAATATGTAACAAGCTAATTAAAAATCTAAATTTCCAGAAGATGGGTTTTGGAATCTAACAAGTATATGCCTAAACAAATTCAATATGATTGATAAACTTGGAGACAAACAAAGGTCTAATTCACATAAATACAAAATAATAGTTCTAAAATAAATTATCTTTTAAAAACTCACAAATGTCTTTTAAGCCACAACTCAATATTTAATACTCACATAGAATGTTGGATGAGTTTTACAACGTTATTAGATCAAATGTAAAATATAAATATATTTTAACAATCCATTTTGAAAACACACAACTTTACATATATGATTAAAGTAGAGTACCCACATTCTTTGAAGTTTATGTTTAAATTGATCAAGAAAGATGAATGATGATGGTGAGAAGATAAATGATGAATACACCAAATACATACATATGCAAAGTCACCAAAATTAAAATACTTACCGTACTTGAACGAGATTCTAAATACCTCAAAACTATAGATAAGATTCTAATGGATCTTTAACATGAATCAAAACCAATTTTTACACAATCTCCAAATTGGTGAGACTCGTGCTGATAATGTGTTATAAAATAAAGACTAAAGAAGCTAAATAAGAATAATGAAACAACACAAAAAAAAAAAAAAAGAGAATAGAGAAGAGGGAAAGTAGATAACAATTGAACTCAATTGAGGTGTGTCTTAATTACAAAGACACCACACACCTCTATTTATAAGACATGTCATGGTATGGGTTGCACTAAAGAATTCAATTGGATAGATGTTACAACATAGAATAGAGGGAGAGTTATATGAAGATAGATAACCTATAATAGGTTATGTATATCTACGTAATTATATTTATAATACAAATAATATTAATTATTAACTTGGTATTCGTTCTATATAATTCTTTTCTATTTGACAAGTGTGAGTTAAGTTAGGTAACAACTCAACCAATTTAAAATAAAACATAAATTGCTACCTAAGAGTCACAAGTGGTAACGCTGTCTAACAAAAAAAAAGTACAGAACAAAAATGAATAGTAAATTTATATTTATGAGTACATGAAAGATTTCAATACAAAGCAAACTATCATATTCAATGGTAATGCTTTGACTTTATCACTTATCCACGATGCCAACTTTGTTACCATTCACTTATTATATGGATAATAAATTTATTTTAAATTACAAAAATCTTTAAAATAGTTTTAAATATAACAAATAACATAATAAAAATTGTTTGTCATTTGCTTATATTTATAAATAAATTAATCATTTTGCCATACATGGAAAAACATGATATATATACTTATATAGTTGTGAAAAACATGATATATATACTTATATAGATGTGGTCATTTTTTGGGGCTAAATTCAACCCCTTTTTTTCTTTGTTTTTTTTAGGATATAAAAATTGTGAAGTTATTTTTCTAGTACACATTTTTCAAAATAGGGATAAATATACTCATCCATTCCAATTTTGATTTGGGACTATTGAATTGAAGGAATTGGACTATTGGGCTTGAAATAATGTTGCATTTGGTTTGTGAAAAATTGTTGGATTATTTGTCTAAAACAATGAGATGATTTTGGAAATGTCTAGTAGCTTTTTAAAATAATTGCTTATTAGTGTTATTTTAGAAATACTAGCTGTAATAATAAAATGTAAATTAGTATTTGGTAAATTTATTTCGTTTTAAATTTAATAACAAAAATAGACTTTAGTTTCCTTTAATATAATAAAAAAAAAATAATTGAATAAAGGTTAATTTTCATACATATAAGAAACTGACAAAATATTTACTATCCGTGTAACAAAATGAAAAAGTCCATTAAACTGACAATTTTCTTTAAATATTTTAGGTTTTTTCTTTCTTCCTTTTTATCGTTTTTCTCCTCTTGCTGTTCTGCGATTTTATTTTTTTTTCTTTCCATCATCTTTTTCTCATATTCTTCTGCAATTATTTTTTTAAAATTTTTTTTCAAACGGTTATTTGGTTCAAGATTGTGTACTAAATATAAAAGATCTATTTTTTTAAAAAAAAATTAAACTACTATTTTGTTGTTTAAGATGGTGTGTCAAATATAAAACATCATAAAAAAAATCGTTGAGATATTGGATGGGCAAATCTAAATGATAATGTACCAAAATAGTCAAATCTAAATGATTGTGTACTAAAAAAATCTTTTTAAAAAATTGTTTAGATTTAGGTAGCCAAATTTAAACAATTGTTAAATCTAAACGATCATATACCAAACAAATCTTGAAAAAAATCATTGATATTTGATTACCTCAATTTAAACGATCAAATATAAACGATCGTGTACCAAATATGTAAACGATCGTGTACCAAAAAATCTTGAAAAAAAATCGTTGAAATTTGGATACTCAAATTTAAACGATCAAATCTAAATAATCATGTACTAAAAAAATTTTGAAAAAAAATCATTTAGATTTGGCTACCCAAATTTAAACGATCATCTATCACATCTAAACGATCGTCTACCAATTTTTTTTGAAAATATTGTTTATATTTGGCTACTTAAGTTTGGGTACCCAAATCTAAACGATGAAATCTAAACGATCGTATACAAAAAAAATTATAATTAAAAATTGAAAATATTACTACGCTTAATTTGTCTAAAAGATTTTGTTGTTTCTGTTTTAGAACTTAATTTGTTTATTTTCAAACATTAGTCCGGGTGAAAACTAAAAATAATATGTACTTTTAAAATTTGGTTCTAGTTGGGCTTATTTTCAAGGATTTGTAGGATTAGATTCATTGTGTTTCATGTTTAACTTTAAAATAAACTATAATATTTTTAATATTTGCTATCTTTTTGCACATTTTTTCCTTCATCATGAAAATACCTCAATTGACATAATACTATTATGTTACGTGATTAAAGTTTTCAACTAACTAAACATGTCGCATTTAGCTATATCAATGCCCATGTAATCAGGTAAGCCTTCAGAGCTTAGTGTGTAGCAAGCACTATGATAGCGAAAGATTTAAGATGGTTGAAAGGCAAGAGACTTTGGGAGAATGAGAAAGTTTGAGTGAACTCTTACTGAAAAGGATATTTGGTATTCCAAGAAAGTCATGTACAGATGATGTGGCAAGGTTGCCTTGCAAGGTTATGCATTGCTTAAGTAGCAAGGTTTTCAAGGTGATTACAAATAAGCCCCCATACATGTATTTATAGCCTTCCTAACCGATCTAAGTGGCTTAAAAGGTCGGCCAAGGACCTTTTAGAGATTACAAGTCGATTTATTTAGCCCTTTTACAAATGACTCCAGAACATTCTGGACCTACTATGACACTTTTAATTGTCATTGTATCCTTCTAAACCATCATGGAAGCTTTTGGACATGTGCAAGCGTCTACTCGTGCCATCTGGGTCCTTTACGGTGTGTGGGGCGTGTGCACGCCATACCAGTGCCTATGCATGGGGCATTTGGGCGGCTAGGCATGCCTATGGGGCTGTGCATCTGGACATACACACAGGCTGTTGTGGGCATTTGATAGATTTTAAATTTTGCAGGCATGAGATGGAGCTTCCTATATAGGTCTACGACGACATATATTAATGACAAATTTTTTAATCTTTATGTTTTTGGGGGGAATTTTTATGTAGCATATGTTATTTCAATTACAATATATTTGAGATTTAGGTGAATAATTGTACTTTTTATATTGGATAGGAGCATTTGAGAGATTGTTTCATTTATTTATTTTTCTAATTTTTATGTTTTGCTATTCTAATAATTTAAAATTATTTTTGCTATTTTTTCAAAGTAAAACTCATAATTTGCTATTCTTTATGACAATACTTTAATATTTTTGTCAGTAACCCAACAGATGTCTCACAGATAGTTTTTAGGGTTGTCAAGATGAATAGAAAATTATAAGTTTTACTTTGGGAAAATAGCAAAAATAATTTTAAATTGTTAGAATAGCAAAATATAAAAATTAGAAAAATAAATAAATGAAACAATCTCTTAAATACCCCTACTCAAGCTGAAAAATACAATTGTTCACCTATACCCCAAATACACTATAATTGAAATAACATGTGCTACATAAAAATTTCCCCCCAAAAACATAAAGATTCGAAAACTTGTCATTAGTGGAAGCTCCACCTCCTGCAAAATTTAAAATTCAGTGATTATTTTTTTTCGTGGACTTCAGCTGGTCACCTCCTTCTTTCATTAACCCTAAAGAAAACCATTTGAAACGAAAACCATTTGAAACCTTTCATCTTCTTACAGATCACTTCTGGGCAATAGTCGAATAGATCACTTCTGGGCATTCTAAATCTCTTCCTCTTTCATTTGGTTTTTTTTCATCTTCTTAAAATCTTGCAAGTGATATTTTTGTTCCATTTGGACTTCGCCCGCTTACTTCCTTCTGTTCCTCTTTCATTCGGACGCTTTTTTTCTCCATTTGAAACCCTACAGAAAACCATTTGAAACAATTCAAACGCTTTTTTTATAAAAAAGTTCGAATATGGCCATTGTTGTGGCTTCTGTAATTTTGGAAGCTTCGAAAGAAAAGAATAGTTTGAATAAAAATTTGTTATTTTTTATTATTTAATTATAATTATATATTTAGATATAACAAACGATTTATTTTATTTTTATTATTATTATTATAAAATAAAATGTATAACCGTATCTTCTCCATTTTAGGAGCAAACAAAGAGATTTGGTATCTCCTCCATTTTAGGAGCAAACAAAGCGATTTGTTTGTATTATTTGTTTTGAACATTTAATATTTATATTATAAATATTGTTGAAAATCTAAATATAAGAACGTATAGATTATTCAAATGGTGCATAATCAATAACCACAACTAGAAATTTCGACATAAATACACGTCTTTGTATTCGATAATCCGAATAAGGTTTGAATTATTGCATCATACAGACAGATCTGAAGATGGAAAAAGTGTACAATAAAGTCAAACCTGCTGTAAAAGAAATTCGAATGCACACACTAAATTATTCCTAGTAGTGAAACTAAAATAGAATATTAGTGTTATTCAAAATAAAAATGTCATACAAAAATTATGGGTACAATTAAATAGCTTTTTCAGATAAAAATCACACTGTTATCACGGTTTTTATGAGATCTTGATATTTAAAATCAAAATTTTAGTACTTTGGTGATTTCTAATCAAATTTTAAAATCAATTTTAAAATAACACTTATGAAATATATAAAAAGGATATTAACAATATTATCCTATAATTTTGAAATTATGTTTGCCATTAATTTAAAGGAATCAATCATGATGTTTATGGATGATAATTTTTTTATAAAATAATAATATGCACGTTAAATGTATAATAATTATAGAAGAAAATCAAATCATTTTATAGAATGATCGTTAAATGAACTATTTTATAGAAATTTTAATTTTAATTTATTATTATGTTAAATCAACAATTTTATGAAATGTTGGTTAAATGCATAATTATAGGAAAATAAGATCTTAATATGAAATTGTTATTATATCAAATGCACGATTTTAGGGAAAAATAAAATTATAAATTGAAACTTTGGAGATATTTCAACTAAACTTTCAAATTCAAATAATAAAATAAATATTTATAAACATTGAATTATAAATATGAAAATTGGGTATTATATATATGATATAATAAAATGTTACTAAATATTAATCAAACCTTATGAAACGTACGATGAATAAATTATATTATCAATCATTCTATGGATAGAAAAAAGAATATGAATTAAACAGCTATCAGTATATATAATATGAATTATATAAATAAATTTTTAAATAGTTGATTTGAAACCTAAAAATCCAAAAATCTGGTATAAAATGTTACCAAGAATTAACCAAATCATTACATGAAAATTTCTGTATTTGTATGATATAATAAAATGTTACTAAGAATTAACCAAACCTTATGAAACGTACAATGAAAGAATTATATTATCAATCATTTTATGAATAGCAAAAAGAGTGAATTAAATAGCTATTATTATATATATATTAATAAAAATAAATTGTTAATAATTTGATTTGAAGCCTACAAATACGAAAATCAGGTATAAATTGAAGGCATAAATGTAGGAGATGTTGGTTAAATGAGATCAATCTCGAAAATAAATATTTATTTAATATTTTTATAAAATTGAATGATATGCAAATATACTGTATTTGTAAATTTGTGTTATGTTCCGTTATTTTACTCTGCACAAATATACTGTATATGAGAAAAATGAGTTCCATTCTATGGAGGGGTAAAATTGGTTGAAAAATTATCAAAAAAATGCGATTTGTTATTAATTTTTAGTATTTCCTTTTTCTCCCAATTTGTTAGGAACACCACCGACGAGCCTGTTTCCTACCAGTTTTGGATCCATTTTTGGGATTACGTAACTCTCTTTTTATTTTTATCTTTTATCAACCTAAAATTGCCCATAACAATGTTTAGTATATATTAGTAAACATCAACATATACAATAAAGTTACAAAGGCATATAGATCGATTACATACTATTCATAACAAATGAATAAACCCGTCTTCTTTTGACATTAGTAATGATCTCTCTTTTCATAACATTTGTTTTGTAGAGATCAAAAACTCAAAGATATATGGAGACTTATATATATATATATGACGATGGTTAAAGTGATCCATATTGATCATTGAGTGATGAATTAGCTAATACAATTTAATTAAAATACACCAGCTTCCAACTGAGCTTTTAAAATTTTCCTCAATATCTTTCCTGAAGGAGCCATTGGAATTGAGTCCACAAAGAAAACCTTTCTGATTTTTTTGTAATATATAACCTACACCCACCAAAAAATATTACGCCAATATTAGTATTAAATACTTACTATCCCACAAAAGCTCAACCAACACACGTGTATATATATATATAACATCGATCAATAGGTAGGACTTAGCCAACATTAGTGCAACTTTCTGATAGATGACATTAAGAAGTAGGAATGTTTATGTGACTATATAGTTTATGTGACCATATATATAAAGCCATGCTCCATAAAAATTTATAAAATTTTGTAAAAAGGAAGACTATAGTATAAATAGATGTGTATGTATGAACTCAAATCTTGAATTTCTTGAGTTTAGGTCAACTACGTTCATTTTTTATTTCCAATAAAGCTATGTTCAAGTAAGAGTTAATTGTAATTTAATCCGTAGATTGAAATATGACGTAAATAATAAATATCACACCAGAGAGAGAAAAAAATAAAAGTATAAACCAACCTGATCTGAAATATAGTTTTTGATGTCATTCTCACTAATTTTGGAACCTTTAGATCTAACAACAAATGCAACAGGGATCTCTCCTGCTGCTTCATCTTCCATACTGTGAAGAATCACAATATTTTATTTTGTTAAAAATAAAATAAATAGTTTATTAATGTAAAAGACAAATTATGTGTGATATGCTGTACAAGGTGTTCATGGGAAGGCTTACGGTATGACAGCTGCTGAAGTAATGTTAGGGTTTGAAGTCAAGAGAGCTTCAAGCTCAGCTGGGGCAACTTGGTATCCTTTGTATTTAATAAGTTCCTTCAACCGATCGACAATGAAGATCTCATCGTCATCGTCGATGAACCCTAAGTCTCCTGTGTGGAGCCACCCATCTTTGTCTATAGTCTTCTCAGTTGCTTCTTTGTTATTAAGGTAACCTATGGATTACATCTCAACTCTCATTAGATAAACATGAAATAATTTCATCTAAAAACTAAAAAATTCCTATGATCTTTGATATGTAAGCCTTATTGTGTATTTAATCTATCACACGTAAATGAATGGTTTGTTAAACAAAGGGTGTGTGTTGGAGGTAGGGACTTGCCTTTCATGATCTGGGGGCCACGTATGCAGATCTCACCAGGGTTATTACGAGGCAAAGAAAGAGAAGTTTGAGGGTGTATGATCTTCATCTCAGCATTCCTTACTACTGTCCCGCATGCACCTGATTTTACCTTGAATGCTTCCTTTGCAAATCCCAAACACATCGACAGCACTGGCCCTGCCTCCGTCATTCCATATCCCTATTTATAATAAATCTCATTACTTCTTTTGTAATAATATCATTTGTTACTATTTGTTATATACTATACTATACTAACAAGTAACAATACAATACAAATTATTTAAAAACTTCATTGCATTACTCTAAACACATACAAACAAAAAAGGGTCAGGCCATGATATTGTCATATTCTCCTAGTACACTTGGGATATTCTTCTTACATACATTCAAATAATTTTTAATGAAAAAAATTATTTTTAAACCAATAAGTTTGATAGACTATACCCCAACTAAATGTGAACTAAATTATAATAGAATAGAAGAAAAAACATTAGAAATTAATTTTATAATGTAAATGATAAAACGGTTGAAAATATAACAAAATTTTAGAATAAACTCTACTATATTTATACGTTTGTTTTGTTATATTTAAATATATTTGAACATAAGTTTAGTCTTTATATTATGTGAAATTAGATTAAAATAATTATTAAAATTTACTAAAAATATGAAGATTAAATTAGTGAAAGAAACTAAAATAAAATAAGGAAAATTATTATTTTAATAAAAAAACTATTGAGAAAATTTGACTTGATCCAAGTCGGTCTATTGTTTTAATTAAATAACAATAGTATTAGTAATGAATTGATTCATTAATATCCCACTTGCTTAAAGTTGTCACGTTTGAATCATTCCTCTTATAAACCTAGCATGATATGGCCTCACAAACATTAATGCATTAATCATTATTTTTGCTTTAGAAAGAATCAAGTACTTTCAATTGTTTCAAAAGTCAATATTTTTGTTATTTTTCAAAAATGAGTTTTACTCTGCTAATATATATATATATATATATAACACTGCATATAAAAAGGTTTTTCTCCATGCAGTTAATTAAAGTGAAGTTGGCAATGAGAAAAGTTTGTTCTCTAGACCATGTTTTGAGCATTGGAAAAACAATTATGACTAAATGTAAAACATTATATCAATTCAAAATGTTACATTTCAAAGTAGACATATTATTTAAAATTAGACGGATATAAATTTTGTGTATAACCTAAGGTTATTAGGAATTAACAATAAATCAATAATTAACGTAAAGGTAACTCAATTGTTAATTCTCATTTCTCATATTAAAATAATCAATAAAACATTTAGAAGCATAGAGTAAACAATTTATAAATAAAATAAGATTTAAACATTTTAAAAATATATACAAAACAAACTTGAAAATGGTTCGTGATATTTTAAGAACTCGAAACTTTCCCATCACTACGTGAACCAGCAAGTCGCCAACTAACATATATTGTGTTGTATATTCTAATTTAATATTTGTAAATGTTTTTCAAAATATTTATAAATCTAAATTTACTTTAATATTAGATATTGAAAATTAAAATAAACTAAAATAATATTCTATCCATAGTATACTTTTTTTTTTCCTGTAGACTCGATAGAATTTGAAATTTTAACATATTTTGTAATTTACAATTATTTATATGATAAAATATTTATAACATATATAGCAAAATTTTCAGATTCTATCAATAATAGACATTGATGGACACTGGCAGAAGTCGATCAGTTTCTATCACTGATAGAATTCAAAATTTTGCAAATTTACTTTGTTATTTTAAAAATGTATTTAAATGTGTAAAAAGTAAACATTTTAGTGATGAAAGGTATGTTTTAGAGTGCTTCTAAACTTGTAATTTTAATAATAATTTTAAAATCACTTTCAAACATTACTCAGTTAATTGTAAGACTTTGTGATATATAGAGACTTATGTTGAGTAAAAAAATTTATTGCACAAAACAAGAAGTGAAAGCATGTATAATTGAATGTGAATTACCTGTCCAAGAATGGCATTGGGGAGTTTAGCTTTGACAGTGTCCTCGAGGTCCTTCCCCATGGGAGCAGCACCCGACATGACAATTCGAATAGACGACAAGTCGTAACGATGGATGTCGGGGGTTTTGGCAAAGTCCAAGACGATGGGAGGGACAAAGGGAGCAATTGTGGCTTTGTGGGTTTGAATGAGACGGAGAAGAGAGGAGATGTCGTACTTTTGAAGGATGAGAATGGCAGCGCCGACACGTAGTCCACAGAGGAGAACAGAGTTGAGAGAATATATATGGAATAAAGGAAGAACACATATGATCACATCCTTCCTATTCATGTTTACATTTGGATTCTCTCCATCCACCTACAAACATAAAAAAAAAAAAAAAAAAAAAAAAAAAGCTAGAATTTTCAATAATCGAATATGAAAAAACGTCGATATACAACGATAAACATGGCTTAAAAAATATGTATAGTTGAACAATAATTAATATATACATATTTTTTTTTAAGTTTTAGTTTTATATTTTCATATCCGACTTATCGTGTTGAAAGATAAAAAACTTTAACTTCTATATCTTTTATTTGATTATTGATTATTGATATTAAATATGTTAGTATTGATTTTTTTGATAGAAAAAAAGAATTATCTTTTTATTTATCTTTTTAGATCTCATATTATTAAAAACAAAATCAAGGGTGGACAACTCTATATAATTAAGAGAAAATTTCTTATATTATATTAGGTTAGTCATGTTATAATCTTCCTACCATCTCAACACCATTTTAAAATATAATGAAATTGAACAAAGTTATATTTGATTGTAAAGGTTTTTTTTTTTTTCAAAAAGAAAAGTTTTTAAAGGAAATTTAAAATTCCTCCTCATCTAAAGTTTATGGAAATAAGGAAAAAAAAGCTAAAAACTTCATATAATAAAATGAAAAAAAAGTATATAAATATATAAAGGTAAAACTTTTTTAACACTTTTTTTAACAATATCTTAAGATAGGAGTATTCAATTTCTAACTGACCCTCCAACTATTTCCATAATAATATGATATTGTTTATTTTAGATACAAACTTGTTTTTGGTTTCGAATTAAAAGATTTCGTACTAATAGAGAGATAGTTGTTCTCATTTAAATATATATATAATCATCCTACATCTAATTGATGTTGGACTTTGATTGTAATTTCAATAAAATTAATGATACAACTTTCATATTAGATAAATTATGCATCAAATTAAAAAGAAAAGTTTATAAAATATGAAAGTTGAAGTCTCATTTCATATATATATTTGGAAAGAGTTGTTTTTTAATATAAAAAAGTAAACTAAAATATTTGTTATCTATTATTATTTTAAAAAAAAATTTAATATTAGATAATAATATTTAGTTATATTTGTAAATATGTTTGTATATATATAATTATTTTAAAACTATGTTATGATTTTTCAAAATTTTAGTTGAGATTTTAAAAACGGTTGATAATCAGAAGTTTGGCAAGAACCTGCTGAGCTACGCTTGTAACAAGAGATTTATGCGTTAGCATAACTCCTTTTGGAACTCCAGTAGTTCCCGACGAGAAAGGAAGAGCAACAACATCATTTGAATTAATCTTCACCGCTGGAATCTCATTCTCATCGGCCTCCATAACCTCCGAGAATTTCAAACAACCCGCTGACTCCGAGGCCGACGAAGAATCCGTACACAATATCTTCACCCCATGTTCCACCGCAAATTCCCACACCTTCTCCACAAACTCCCCTTGTGTAATTATCACCTTCGCCTTCGCTGCCACCGCCTGCTTCACTATCTCTCCTGGCTTATACAACGGGTTCGCGGTCGTGGCAATTGCACCGGCGAACGATGCACCGAGGAACGCAAACACGAACTCGGGGCTATTCTGGAGCATGAGCATTATCACGTCACCTTGTCCGATACCGATCTTGCTCAGCCCCGCAGCAAAACGTCTTGCTGCTAGGTGGACCTCGGCGTAGGTGTGGATGCGGCCGGTGGTGCCGTTGATGAGGCAAGGCCGGTGTTGGAATTGGGAGAGGTGTTCAAAGCAATAGGTATGGAGAGGGAGGTGGTTTGGGATGTAAATGTCTGGGAGCTTTGACTTGAAGATGAAGTCTTGGCCGTTCCTTTGTTCATCATGATCCATGATTTTTAAGGTTGTTTTGGTTTAGTTTGATGTGAAAATGAGGGATTTTGGTTTGAAGGGGGTTTTTGAAGATTTGTGAGAAATGTTGTCCTTTTTATAGAAGTAATTATGGAGTAGGTGGTGTTAGAGATGGAGTTGATGATCAAATGGATGAGTATGATGTTAATTATTTTTAAAATAATATGAAGGCTCCATAATGAATAAAGAACTGACTATCTGATTATTGTTTTTTACTTGTGGAAAAGTATTTAGTTTGAATATTAAACTTGATTGAGTAACAACATATCATTAATGCTTTACATTTGTCAAAGCTTTTCTTTTGTTTGTGGACGGACGAGGAATGAGTACTTGTATATTTTAATATTAGATCCAATTGTAACAAAATTTTAGTCATTAATATATAATTGGATTTTTTGTTTCATTAACTTTAACGTGAATATAGGACTGTAGACTTTTGACGGGTTATACGTACATTGTAGATTAGAAATAATACTTATGATGAATATTTTGTCATATTTAATTTGTGGGTAACGGTGATTGTCTCTCTTTTTCCTTTCATGCATTTCTCTCCTTCTTGATCTCTCATGGAGTTTAACAATCATTTTCTAACTACCATCTAATAAGTCATTAGAATCTCCAACTACATATCAATGATATTCTATTTGAAACAAGAAACATACTATTGTTATGCATCGGATTTAGAAAGAGAATGATCAAAATAAAATTTGTCCCAAAAATTGAACAAAGAAGGTTTACTTGTTTGTGAGAATGGATAACGAGGACAACAAAATTCCTTGTTCCTTATTGAACAAAGAAAGTTCCCTACAAAAAGAAAAAAAATATATCTTCTAATGCCTAAATCGAAAAATCTGAAAATCAACAAGTAAAAAATATAAAAAATTATAAAATGATAGAGAAGATTGACATGACACATATATATACATGACTCATTAATAGTCATGCGTTAATTATACATGGTTCTTTGTAGCACCAGATAACAGATTCAAGACATTTCAACAATTCTTTCACCCCATGTTTCGAATGACCATACACATGGTCACGACATGTCTTGATGGGGCCTAAGATTAAAAAAACACTCCTAAACCTAAGTTGTATACGCACAATTATGTTATTTACAATTTTTTCTTTAGGATTCAAAGGTCTAGCAATATATAAACTCTTTTAACACTATTAGCACATCTCTAAAAGCTGGAAATGTTTACAAAGATGATGAAAATTACTGTCCAAATTAAGAATGACAAAATCCATCCTTCCAAATTGAATAAGGAACATTATTATTAACCATTCCACAAGATATCGATTGGGATGAGTGGATGGCCAGTAATATTTAATATAAAGTACTCCAAAGTATTTTTTTAATTTTATGACATGAGATACAAATAGGGGAAAATAAAAGGAGGAATGTATAAACTACAAATAAATTTTAGGTCAATCATGTAAAGTTATTAGATAATCAAATACATTAGGGGTTTAGAAATGAAATAAATTGTCAACATCTGTGGTTGGTAAAGAGATTGAAAATGAAGAGTCTCATTTTTATTATATGATCACCCAATCATATGTGCCACGTGGAATTCTCACCTACTCCTATTTACTAGAAGAAGTTAACTACGTAATGGCTCCAAAAACGACGACCTTCTTCTATCCTAAAATATAGTTTTCCACGTGGATATATTAGGTCGTTTTTCTTTAAATAAATGCTGAATTATAGAAAATTTCATTCTTTTTCCAAAATTACTTTTCAACTCAATAAGTTTTTAGAGTAATATCTTTAAATTTTCAAAATAATATTCAAAGATATTGTTGGATAACTTTTCGCTACTAACCTAGGATAATAATAATAATTTTGAAAAAATAAAAGAAATTTGTGTTGACATATCACTAATTCTCGAGAAACGACATCCTAAAATCACACAATAATTTTCTCTCTCATTCCTTAATTTTTTTACTACTCACACATTTTTATTCGAAATTCACTCATGGTCTTTAAGATTTTAAAGTTAATGTCTATTTAGTTTCTAAAGTTTTAAAAGAAACATTTTAGTTCTTGAAGTTTGAAAAATAGTTCTAAATGGTCTTTAAAGCTATATAAACCATTAGTTGAGTACGGGTAAAATGACGTAGATGTTAAATGATGAGTTGACAATTATTTTTATTAATTTAATGTTATAAAATTTTTAATGACGTGGAATTCCTCTTCTTTCCATCTCCTCCAATTAGGCTCCAACATCTTCAACATTTGGCTAGTAGTCTCGATTAAAAGTGAGGTGTCATATTAATTTGAAATGAGGTTAGAAATTTTTATAAATTTTATATTATTTTGATTTTTTTTATATGTTTTTGTTTTCTTGCTCTCTTTCTTCATTTCCCTCCCTCCTTCTTTCTCTCTCCCATATATCTCTTTAAAAATGTGCGATTCACAATCCAAGATCTCCATTGTTTTATATCGAAAGTAGCAAAACTCATCATTTTTATTGGTAAAAAATGTTCATTTTAAGGGCAATTTTGTACCCAACCAATGTTTCAAGGATAATTTTGCGACAAAACAAATTAAAATTAACCTTTGTTTTCTGGGGCTATTGAAAGTCTTTAAATTACAAGTTCCTCAATTTTCATTTCATATGAAAACTCCAATGAACTCTCATTTCTCTCAAACTCCAAAACCTCACAACCTAAAAAGATTAAACCCAAAATGAAGGAAATAATTTGAAATTAATTTCGAAAATCATATATAATAAATAATGAAAATAAGGTTAAATTTGTCCTAAAAATATACAAAATCCTAATCAAGAAAATAAATTTTAGTTTAGGACATTTGTGAAAATTCGTATTAAATTTAGGCATTTTTTTCTAAATCTTTCTTAATTTAAAAATAAATCGTATTGGATTGAGCTTAAATAAAATGTGATTATTTTTTTTAAAAAAATCTTCAATCAATCCAAATGGGCTCAAGTTTAAAGGGTTTCCAACTGGAACGACTTTAAACAAGTAGCTCGTTTTATAGACTTTGAGTCCATCTCATTCTTCAATTTAATCCACGTAGGACAAACTGCACTTTTAATATCGAGATAACCGTGGGAATGAAAAACATTAGTAAAACAAATTGAAAAATAGCAAATCTGAAAAATATTAAGAATTTTGGTAAAATCAGTGGTTACGGAATTTTTTGGATTTTTTTACCCGTTTATACCCTTTAGGTATGATAATACGTGTTTTACAAATACAATGTATTTGCAAAATATCACATAGTCACAGATAGAGTATTTGCAAACTACAATCAGTTTTGAAAAATATTAACTAATTTATGATATTTATGGGATTGACAAGATTTTTCCAATATCCCCTAAATATATGTCTATAATTCATAACAAATTTTAGAATTTTTAGTATTTAAATTAAATTAATTAACATTTATTTATTTAATTCATAAAATTTATGTTTAATAAAGATTTTCCCTACAAATAAAATTGCTAAAAGATTTTCAACTGTTACTCATTCATTAGATTTTATAGTATTTTGAATTTAAATATTATGAAATCTAATCCCTAAAATATTGGTAATCACTAATTCAGTATTTTCGTATAATTTATATTTCAAATTATTTTTAAAAAAAATATTAGATAATCATAGTTATTTTAATTTATATTTCAAATTGTACACTTATTTTGATTGATTTTTATTTTTAAAAAGTTAATTTATTGTGCCTCTTTTATTAAAACAGTGTACTTTGCAAACAAAATTCAAATTTGGTTTACCAAATTTTCTATTTTGTTACTAGACAAGATTGCAACAACATCCCTTATAATAATGGCAAATATATATATATATATCAGATTTTCAAATTTGTTATATTTTAAACAATTTATTAAATAATATATTTTTAATAATAATTTGAATTTAAATTTTATGATTTAATTATGCCTCAATGTCATTTTTTGCAATTATTTAAATCTTTTTCTTTTATGTTTTACTAGAGAAAAGAAAAGAAGGAGATTGAGAGAGGGACTTTTTTCTGAAAAACATGAGAGGGGGATTTTTTTCCGATGCGTATCTTGCTAAGATGTATATAAGTTTTGAATTCTATGATATAGTTTCATGATTTCATCTTTATTATAATATTAACAATGCTCCCCTTTTCAACTTGAAGCTTTCAACTATGGTTGTTCTACAGGTGTAGAGCCAAACTCTTGGATTGAATGTGTCTCAATTTGTAATTACCCATTTCAAATGAACTACATCATTTGGACCTTGAAATAAATTTTAAATTTTGCAGTGTAGTTGGGGTTTAGGGTTTAAGGCATGAGGTGGAGCTTCCTATTAATGGCAACTTTTCTAATCTTTATGGATTTGGGGGAAATTTTTATGTAGCATATGTTATTAGGGTAGTTGGGGTTTAGGTGAATAATTGTACTTTTCATATTGGATATGGGCATTTGAGGGATTGTTTCATTTATTTATTTTTCTAATTTTTATATTATGCTATTCTAACAATTTAAAATTATTTTTGCTATTTTTTCAAAGTAAAACTCATAATTTGTTATTCTTCTTGACAACCCTTTAATATTTTGTCAGTAACCCATCAGATGTCTCACAGATAGTTTTTTATAGTAATTTTTATTATTTTTTTACATATATTAAATCATTCCTAAATAAAATTGGTGCGTAATTGTAGTTTTTATTAAGACTAAATAGATATGATGAATTGAGGACCATAAATTTTAGTTTATAAATGATTTAGAATTTGAGGAAAATTTAGCCCACTCTACGTTTGGAGCGTGGATTAAGCAAAAGGGGGAATATGGTTATTTTACTCCTCTTATTTTACTGTTTCCACTCTCTATCACACACTGTTTCATTCTCTTGGCCAGGTGCATCTCATGACCACTAAAAATTTTGTTTTTCTCGAGATCAATCTTGAGATTCTTCCTAAATTTAAAAAAAAAAAAAAGTAAGTAAATTTCTCGGTCTCTCTCGGTTGGGTGCGTCAACAAGATAGTGCATTACTTTATTAAAAATTTGAAATTGAGGTTAACTCTTCTCATGCCAAATTTGCCACGAAAGTCCTCGAGTTGAAAATATAAGCATTTAGGTTAGTTGTTCTCGGGCAATCGTGACCCCAAGGTTCACCAAGTTGAAAAACAAAAGCAATTATTTTAATTATGATCCCGGGCAAAAGTTGCTTCGAGATAACCCCGAGCTAAAGAACATAAGCATTATGTAGTATGATCCTGAGATAAGGTTGCCCCGAAATGTCCCCGAGATATCAGATCGAGAAATTTCCTTCAAAGAAGTTTTAAATTTTGGGAAGAATCTTGAGGTCGATCTCAACCAACTCTACTCCTCTCAAACCTGAGGGCCAAACATAGACTATAATAAACTCAGACTATAATAGTTTACACCTGAAACGCAGACTATTACAATCCTCAAATTATTATAATAACCAGCTTATTATAATCTTTGGACTATTATAAGTCATTTCTCATCGCAAACACCCCATAAGTGTTGCAAGTAAATGAGGTTTTCAAAATTTGTGAATTTTGGGTCAATTTGAGCTTATTTTTTCTCTTTTTATTTATTTTTTAAAAGATAAATTATATTTTACTTCAATATTTATTAATATTTTACTTATATATTTTGTTTTTCAAAAATATTGATCAACGTCATAATTTATCAATATTTTCGTTAACATTTCTCTGAATTTGAGAGTACATTTTCGTCCACAATCTTTAAAGGTTGGTCACTTTTGAGTATAGATAACAAAATGATTAAAACGTTGACAAGTTATAATAAAAATATATTTGGGATTTTATATAAATGGGTTATTATGGTTTACTTCATATTTGTAATTTATGCTTTTGAGAATTGAAAAGTGAAAATAATTGGTCAAATTATTGGAAAGAAAATCCAATGAATCACAAGCTTGCACACGTGGGATTCACATGGTAAAAGATTTGAGTTCGATAGATCATGTTGGGATTTAGAATGTTTTGTAGGACATTATATATTGTCTTTGCTTTTATGACACACATTAGGAGATTCCCTATAAATCTTATCTTCTATTCATTACATGTTTGAGAAAATAGTTAAATCAAAACGCCTCAAATCTTATCCACTTTTATTTTATATCGAACTAATTACAATCGATAGCACCTTTTAAAGAAAATAATTATAGACATAACAAATTTTTTAAAGAATTGTAAATATATAGTAAAATCTGTAAGTGACATTTATGAGTCAAAAGCAAACTTAACTCAACGGTAATTGACATGACTTTATCCCTCCTAAAGGTTGGAAGGTTCAACCTCTCATCCATATTAAAAAAATTCAACAATAAATCTTTTTATTATTTTATAATCATTTTTATATATTTTACTACTTTTTAACAATGTTGTCATATACTTAATTATAAACTTTTCTACTTCTAAGCTCATAAAAGTGATTTTTTTATAATATTTCCAAGGTAGTGAAAGAAAAAAAAGCATCTCAAAAGTTTCATAAATTATAAGTCTACCAACATGCATATATGTAAAAATAAACTTCAAATAAAAATATATCATCCATTTTTTAAAATAACAAATATGTAAGTATAAAAATAAGGGGAGTAAAATAGGAAGAAAAAAGGTTAAAAGAATATATTATGCAAAATATAAAAAGTTTAGATGATTGTATGATTCAAAAGTTAGATTAGTTTCGAAATAAAATTTGTAATTTAACCAAAAATAGAAGTATTGAAATAATAATGAAGGTTGAATAGTAGGGTGTGAATGAGACTTATGAACCACAAACTTTGACAATGATATCCTGTAGGCCTCCCATTATTCCCAACATCCATAGTAACAAAGAAGCCAAAATGAATAGGAATTAAATAGTCCATTGTTTGGATCATCAGTAGGGGATATCTTATTTGCAATATGCTGCATTATTTATGTCTTCTAATTAATAATAATATATTTTCAAATATATCAAAATGTTAGTTTATTTCGGATAGATATTGATAAATATTTATTAAACTATTATCGTCTATCAGTACTCGTATATAAACAATTGATAACTGATGAGTACAATGACATTTTGTTATATTTCAAAACAACTTTCATATAAAGAGAAGTAACAAATGAGGAGATTTGTTTTTATCGAGAAAAATATCAA
The DNA here is from genome assembly GCA_025688845.1 of Cucumis hystrix. Classification (NCBI taxonomy): domain Eukaryota; kingdom Viridiplantae; phylum Streptophyta; class Magnoliopsida; order Cucurbitales; family Cucurbitaceae; genus Cucumis; species Cucumis hystrix. Next base: position 14,116,197 of record CM046887.1, read on the forward strand.
TTTTATTATCTAAACGTTGTATCAATTTAAATATTTTATAATTATATTAATTTACAATCGCTTAAATTTTGTTTGAGAAAAATCATATCAAATATTATTGTATCAACTAAAACTCTTAAACTACCGTAAGTGGATCATCGAGAGCATTCATATTTGTAGATCATCAATGCATTAATTCTTACATGTGAAGATTCCTTTAAATGTTGGATAAACATGATAAAAAATTTGATGCACAGACAATTTTCCAATGAAATCCTTCTGGACAGCTTTAAGTGATTTGTTTATATGAAAGTTTAATTAGAATTTGTTTGGTAACTAAAAAAAAAAGAAAAAAAAAAAAAAGAAAAGAAAAAAAAACCTATAGACGTCAATTTTACCTCCAAAAGCTTTTCTTTTGTTATCTACTTTTTAAGAATGATTTAAAAAATCCAAGCTAGATTTTCAACTAAAAAGAAAAGTAGTTTTTTAATTTTTATTTTAGAATTTGAAATTTGATTAAGAATTTAACCATATGGTAATAATTAAAAGATGCAAACTATTTTATAATATGGATGAATATGCTTTATTTTCAATAACCAAAAACAAAAGAATAAAATAGTTGTCAAAGACTTTAAGAATTTAATCCATAAGATTATAAGTTTCATATGATGTTTATCGAAACTAGATGGAATGAAGGCGTGATATATATGAATGGAGAAACTCAATCATCGTGAGAATGAGTCTTACATGTTGTCCAAGTTTTTACAAATCACATAATGATGAATTTTTTTTGAAGTGTAGTGAAATCGCTCCAACCTATCATAAAAATTAATTTTACTTACATCTTGTGATAAATTTTGTAGATAGACTTCAAGAAACAAACCAAAACTTAACCTTCCAAACCCTATAGATATTTTTTGTTTATTTCACTTCAAGGGATCACTTCTTTATATTGAGGTTTTTTTAAAACTTTCCCTCTCTCATTATTTGTCCTTCCTTTTTCAAACTCTCTCTATTAGCAAACAGTGATCTTCACTTTCCTTTACTCAAAAACAATAACAAAAAATGGAGTATTATTGGTCAACAATGGCGTCTCTCTTATCTTTCATAGCATTTCTTCAAACTCTCTTCCCTCCAATCCTTTCCTTCACCATCACCATTTTCTCTTCCTTCTCTTCCTACATCTACTTCGACATTACCGACATCGATGGCTTCAACACCAACGAACTCTACTCCGCAGTTCAACTCTACCTAACCTCCTCCCTCTCCACCAACACTCCCGCCGCCACCACCCGCCTCAGCCTTACTCGACAACTCAACTCCTCCGCCCTCACGTTCTCCCTCCAAAACAACGCCTCCATCTCCGACCAATTCAACGGCGTCTCCCTCCAATGGCTCCACATTGTGACACCAAGGCACTTACAGAACACATGGCGAACAATATTTCCAGAACACAAAAGACAATTCACACTCAAATTCAAAAAACAACACAAATCCCTAATTCTCAACTCCTACTTCGATCATATTACCCAAATCGCTGACGATATCCGACGTAGAAATCAAGATCGCTACCTCTTTACAAATCCTCGTAGAGCCAGTGGATCGTTCGATTCGAGAGGTTTTACTAATACTCCATGGGAGGCTGTTCCATTCAAACATCCAAGCACGTTTGAAACACTCGCTATAGATCCAATAAAGAAACAAGAAATCATGGAAGATCTTCGAGATTTCACAAGAAATGGAAAATTGTTTTACAAGAAAACAGGACGAGCTTGGAAGAGAGGTTACCTTTTGTACGGACCACCCGGAACGGGGAAATCGAGCTTAATTGCAGCGATGGCTAATTTTCTCGAGTTTGACATATATGATCTTGAATTAACGGAAGTAGAGAGCAATTCCGAGCTCAAAACGCTTCTAATGAAGACGACATCAAAATCAATCGTGGTAATCGAAGACATCGATTGTTCTATCGATCTATCGAATCGGAAGAACTCGAGGAATGGTGATTCGATTACGCTTTCTGGTTTGTTGAATTTCATGGATGGATTGTGGTCGTGTTGTGGAAGTGAGAAGATCTTCGTGTTCACGACGAACCATGTCGAGAAGCTGGATCCGGCATTGGTGAGGAGTGGGAGAATGGATATGCATATTTTGATGAGTTTTTGTTCATTTCCGGTGTTGAAGATTCTATTCAGGAATTATTTGGATTGGAATGAAGAAGAAGATGAAGATTGGGATGGAGGAGTAGTTTTGAAGGAACTGGAAGAGAGTATTGAGAGAGCAGAGATGAGTGTTGCTGATGTTTGTGAGATTTTGATTAAGAATAGGAGGGAGAAAGGAAAGGCAATGGGAAGGGTTTTGGAAGCATTGAATGTGAAGAAGATGAATATGAAGATGAAGAATGTTGAAAGAGAGGATTGTAAGGACTAATAAATTCAACATAAAGTGAGAACTTTTGTGAGTGATTAGTGATTTCAAATTGTTTATTTCTCTCTTTTAGGAATTCTTTTTATTAGAGATTTATTGTTTTGGTAGTTGGAGTGATTTTTTTAGTGTGATTTTGTGAGGTTTTTGGTACTTTAAGTTTTGAGTTATTGTGTTGTTTAATAGAAACAATGGGAGAGAATTTGGATTGATTTAGGAAAATAAGTTTTAAAAAGTTATCTTCATTTAAACACTTTGTTGAAAATTGTTTAAATATACATTTGGCAACTCTTTCTTTTTGCAAAGTTCATCGCTTAAGGTGGTTCAAGTGCAGGAGTTGGTGGTGTGGCTAGTGGTGGTGGTCAGAGGTCGTGGTTGGAGATGGACGACAACAATTGGGAGAGTTGATCGTCGAAGGTGGCCAACATTAATTACACTTGACCACGTAGTAAGGGCAAGGTTGGTGATTTTTTTTTTTTTTTTTTTTTGGTTCCAAATCAAGAAAGAAAAACTATTAAACATTCAAAAAAATTATTTTTCTAAGCATTGAAACGTTTATTCTAAACCAACTTATTCAACAAAAAAATGTTTTTGAGCATTGTCAAACACTACATTTCTTTTTTAAAAATAAACCATTTTTCTCTATATTTAAAAATGATCCATTTTTTTCATTATAGATGTTTACATATCTTTGTTTATTCTAAATCTAAAATAAAATTTTGGCAAAAGTCATGCTTTAAGATTGACTTGTGCTAATTAATTCTATTTACTCAATGCTTTTTCTAGCATTATGAGGAAAATGTGTTGCTAGAACTTGAACATTCTTTTATGACTTAGTTTGAAAATTGATATGTTAGTAGTTGGCAATGGTTTGAACCCAAAACCAAAACCAATGTTGACCATAACTTAATTATATTGAAAAGTGAGGAGGTTAAATGCCCTTTAGCTATATCACAAGAATTTAACTATAAGTAGAGTATACAAGACAAATAACACAGTGCATTTTGGTAACCCAGTTCGGCAAATACG
>CM046887.1:14119638-14240733 GCA_025688845.1 Cucumis hystrix
AACAATTTTCAACAAGTGTATAAATAAAGATAACTTTTTAAACATTCAAAAAAATTATTTTTCTAAGCATTGAAACGTTTATTCTAAACCAACTTATTCAACAAAAAAATGTTTTTGAGCATTGTCAAACACTACATTTCTTTTTTAAAAATAAACCATTTTTCTCTATATTTAAAAATGATCCATTTTTTTCATTATAGATGTTTACATATCTTTGTTTATTCTAAATCTAAAATAAAATTTTGGCAAAAGTCATGCTTTAAGATTGACTTGTGCTAATTAATTCTATTTACTCAATGCTTTTTCTAGCATTATGAGGAAAATGTGTTGCTAGAACTTGAACATTCTTTTATGACTTAGTTTGAAAATTGATATGTTAGTAGTTGGCAATGGTTTGAACCCAAAACCAAAACCAATGTTGACCATAACTTAATTATATTGAAAAGTGAGGAGGTTAAATGCCCTTTAGCTATATCACAAGAATTTAACTATAAGTAGAGTATACAAGACAAATAACACAGTGCATTTTGGTAACCCAGTTCGGCAAATACGGCCTACATCTGGAAGCTTTTTTGCTCAGACAAGAAATATTATTAAGATTCAAAAATTTGTAACTTAACTCTAAAGTTAAGTTAACAAGTTATCACCATAACTTAACCGTATAAACTCAGGCTCCCCTTGACCGTAAACTTGAATCTCTTCGAAGACGAATTCAGGCTCCCCTTGAATCTCCTCAAAGAAGATCAATTCAGGCTCCCCTGAATTCATTGACCGCGGTACAATTATATCTGTCAAATCCTTTGACGGTCTTCAATAATCTATCATAATGCAAAAGGTAGTTGACTTATCTTCGTACAGATTCTTCACCAAAAATATAAACATAAGAACAACAGCTATGAAGAATAATTTTACGTTCATAGAACTTCTACTCTTTAAAGAGCCAAAAAGAAGAATTTATAATTAAATATTTCTAAATATGAGGAATATCTTCTTCTTTAAAAGAGATATTTAAGAAAGATCTTTTGACTCCTTTGATATTGATAAATGATCCTAAACCTTGGAAGATATTTTATCTTTCTTTAAATAAAAATAAAATTTAATTTCATATTGGTCAAAAATCTAACCAACTATAATCACAACTTCAAAAAAACAAAAAGAAAAAACAACTCAATCTAAAAAATTAATTCAAGCCAACTATAAAAATTTGTTTTTTTTTTAATAAAACATAGTAAAATTGTTAAAGTGATCAATTCAAAGTCATACTTTATTTCCTCAAAAAACAAAGTTTATTTTATAATCAATTTTTTAGTATAACAAGTAAGAAGAATATGAACATTTGAATGTTTGAAAAGGAAGCTAGTAAATGCAAATTACACATATCATTGTTTACATATTAGGAATCATAATTACATATTATAAAGTTAAAGACCTCCAACGTTTTGATGACCATTTGATATTTGATTCTTTATTTTTATTTTTGGAAATTTGTTTTATTTTAAGAAACAAAAAACATATACATTTTTTGTTATTGTTTTTCGTTTTATTTTTTAAAAATAAAAAAAATTGCAAAATATTGAAACTATTACAAAATGTATTGAAAAAAACCATTAACTCGTTTAAGTTTTTTTTTTTTTTTTTTTTTTTTTATTTTGCTGTATTTTGTATTTTGTATTTTTTTTTTCTCTTTGCTATCTATAAAAATTTCTTTAAAAAATATGTTTTTTTTATTTTATAAAAATTGATTTTTTTTTTTTATAATAATGTTTCTTTACCAATATAAAGTTCAAAATAAGTTGTGATGACTTTTCTTAGTTCTATATACTTTTTTAAAAAAATAAAATCAAACTATTTGATTTACCTCCCATTTAATCTATACACATAGTTATACAATAATATCTTTATTTTTTATTTTTTAAAAAACATATATACATGTATTAATCACGAATCAAATTGTTTACAAAAGAACAAAACATCAAAATAGTTTCATTTGAAATGCAAAAATAAAAACAATTAATTTAAACTTAATGAATTTACGTAAATTTAGTTTCTACTATGATAATCAATGCATCATAAATATTCATATCTTAGGTCAAGATGAATTAATAACATGTGAATGCATGCAACACTTTAAATTACCAAACACTTGTCGTAGTAAAATGTATATAAATAAATGAGATGAGAATTGGGGTAACACTTTTTTATTTTTTTTTGTGTTTTCTTAAACCTAGTGTTCTTACCACATACATTTATGTGCACGTGTAATTTAATTTATAAAAATCAAAATAGAAATTTACTTTTATTAATTTGTACAAATTTATTATTAATATTCATTTTAAAATTTATTTGAATTTATTATATATATTTTTATAATATAATACTGTTTTTTTTAAATATATAATATATTAATGTTTTTTCATGCAGTATGATGTACTACTGTTTAATTGTTTATATCCTTGAATATAATTGAAATCTAACTAATATACTAATAGTATTTTAATTAACTTGATAACAAAAATTGTAACTTTTAAAAAATAAACAAATATTAAATTTATGGAGAAAAAATTGTTAAATCACTAATTTTAATCAACATAAATATATTTTTTATTTAATTTTTAACTAAAATTTAATTTTTTCTAAAAATATACGTTTTTTTTTAATCTATTACACATGGTTTTTTTTACTTTATTTTTCTATTAGAACAAAAAAAAACTATATTTTCATTTACTATAAACCGCTATATATTATAAAATTGATAAACCTATTTTATTGTAAATATATATAGTGTAAATTTTAAAAAATAAGATTAACAATCATCATATATGCCCAAAAAAAGAAGTGATAAAAAAAAATCAAGAAACAAAACCATCATTCTTATGATTTGAAATTTAAGAGTTAAAAAAATTATTCTTTTTTGTATTAAATTAAAGAAATGATCTTTAAAATATAGTAATAACTTTTTTTATCAAATAAGAAGGATGAACAAGAATTTCTATAGGTGGTTGGCTTTTTACTTTTTACATTTTCATTAGGTTTTTTAAAATTTTATTTTATCATTCAATATTTTAATTATTTTTTTTTTTAAATTTTATGTTACTTTTTGTGAAAGAGTACTTTAAAAGTTTTTTTTTTCAAATCAATTTACAATAGCAATAAGGTATTCATTCATAAATTTAATGTATTTAATTTCAAACTTTTCCTTTATTTCAAATTAAAATGAGGGTATAATTATAATTAATTAAAATATTGAAGGATAAAATTATCTACAAATGTTTTTCTACAATTTTGGTATTTTTGTATATTATAGTTAAATAAGAAAATCACAAATAATTAATTAAAAACTACCAACAATTCAAATAATCACCTTAAAAGAAGAAAAAAAAAGCCATATTTTTCCGATAAGATTATGTTCTTCAGTAAATAACACTATCTCATAGAAAGCTATGGTTTTCAAAATTTTAAAATAAAAAGATTTTTACTATAAATTTTGAAATAGTTTGATCTAAAAGAAACAAAAATCCTTAAAATATTAGTGAAGGTTGGATTCTCCCGCAAGAAATATTTTCTTTATATATATATATCATTTTCTAATAACAATAATAGTAACAATTGAAAGAAATTTGGAGAAAATGAAAAACGAAAAATAGGGAATGCATTCTCTATCCTCATCTCCATTATGGCCCTGAGGATTGTCTTTTCCCTGTCCATTGCCCATTTCCATTATCGTCAAGCTAAGTCTCAAGCACAAATAAAAACTAGTTTCGTGTTTTATAAATTTTTTAATTTTTCATTTTATCATCAACAAATGTTGTAATTTGATCTTCTTAATTGGGTAAATTGTTGTTCAATAATTTATAATTCATAACAAAAGTGGAGAAATTTGTCATTAGATGAGGATGACACACTAACTTAATTATTTTTAAAATTGGTCAAAATATTCAAAAAAAACTCATAGATTAGATGAAATGAAAGATAATAGCGATATTAACCAGAAGAATAATTTTAATTTAATTAGAAGTAATGTAACGTGTAAAACTCTCACAAATAATTGAAAAAATAAAATAAAATAACTCATATGCTATCTTTTAAGACTTTTAAAATTTTAATGATTAAAATAAAGAGATTTTAAAACTGTGTAATAAATTTTAAAAATTTTCAATTTTACGTCTCTAGGTTCATGTTCATGGACTCATTTAGTGTGTAATAAATCTATTAAATTCAACTTTTTTTAAAAAAAAATAATAATTTACCATTCAGATATAAATTATTTTATTGTATTTATTTATTTATTTTAATGAAACACCTATAAACGTTTGGAACACAAATAGATTATTATAGTTGGTAAGTTATAATAAACTATGTTTTCTTATAGTCTGTGCTTGAAACACATGATATTACTATAAGTTATTAGAGTCCATGTTTGAGTATAAAATATTATAATTTGTGATTGAGATGTAGATTATTATAGTTCAAATTACGGGTTATTTTAGGTCATGTCTTTTTATGCTATTGTTTTTTATCGTGGTCATGTTTTTTGTGCTACATTTATTTAGACACATGAAATATTATGTTTTATTATGTTTAAAAAACATAGTTCAAATTATACCTTCTACCAATATACACAAACTAGTTTACAACTATGCACTTATTTGATTCATTTAATAAATTTAATATTATCTATATATATATAATATTTAGATATGTCAATTTTTAATCATATTATGAATTTCAAATAGAAATAAACTTGTATTTTAATCTTAAATTCAATTATTGAAAAATTATAACTTTTTTTTCTCATCAAATTAAGGATTAAATGAACACGAAACTTGACCACCACTTAACTAGTTTTCTTTTAATTTCTAAAAATTATCACTTTTTTTTTTATTTCTTAAGACCTTTGTTCAAAAGGCATTCCAACACAACCCTTATCCTCTCTAATGTAAAATGAATTCATTCACTAAAAAAATAATAATTGACCAATACTATTTTGGATAAATTTTCTCCAAATTATATAGGATGTGTAAAACAAACTCTATTTAAATGGGAATCATAATTTGGCCAAGTCAATAATCAAATTTGACTCATAATATTAGGTCAAAAATACTCATAATAACAAACCACTCTTGCACGCTATCTAACTTTTGGACTAATTTTCAAATTTGAAGCAAAGTTTTCCACAAACCAAATCAACTCTATTTCTTCGATATTTTACTCGAATGATCAAGACATTATGTATAGATAGGTATACAAGTCCTTTGGACTTGAACATGGAGATCTTTATAGGACGACTTAGATTTTAGGATCCATCGTATAACCTTTTACTTCTACTCCTTCTCCTTCCTCGTGATCAGGGAGGATCGCGTTTAACTAATTCAATATAATACCCTCCTCACTCGAGCTTATTCTTCATTGCTTTTGGAAAACAATGTTTGCAAATAATTTACAACATCAATGAAGCCATTCTTCATAGTTCTCAAAAGCTGAGTCAAACCACATTTAGCTCTATTTAATAAATCCATATCCCAATTGAATTCAATGATCACTGCAATGTTGTTTCCACTTCGAGCTACAAAGAAACTTCTTTCACTTTAACAAAAGTCCTACAAGATTTGAACTTGTAGCCTCGAATATGTATTCATTTCTCTCTATTCCTATGAACTTTAAGACCCCTCTTCTCCTTCTATCCTACCATTAAACCTAAGATAATGAAATTCCCTAAAATCTCCATTTCCCAATCAAAGAAACCTCAAGCAAAAATCTCACCTCACAAGTAAAGAATATAATCCAATCATTATAAACTCAAAACAAGAGATTAGGGAAAGTAATGAAGAAAAAAACAAAAACCAAAAACATAATAATCATAGGAACAGAGAAAAACAGAGACACGAAATCAAAACATTACCAAAAGAAACCTTCATCGAATAACTTTGATTCGACTATATATACATCTAAAAGAGTAACATAATCAAAAGAAAGAAGAAACTAAACTAAAGTTAAAGGCAGTTACAGAGCATAAAAAAGCTCAAAGTTCCGAGAACTTACACAATCAATTTCATGTTCTTCCATATCCAATCGAACACATCGTCGGCAAAGAGGACAAGCAGAAACCCTAACTAACCACGAATCAATACACTTCCGATGATAAACATGCCCACACCCACCAAGTCTCCTACACCACTGACCTTTTCTAAACCCATCAAGACAAATAGAGCAGTCAATTTGAGAATGGGGATTGACCCAATTGGAGAATCGGAACTGGAGAAGCTTTTTGAGGTCACGATGGGAGAACCCAGAGGAGGAATCGGAGTATTGGGAACGGCGACTGTGGAATCGGTGACGGCGATGGAGGGCACTAGCGACGCAGAGGTGGATAAGGAGAAGGGCGGTGGCGAGGCCGAGGAAGACGAAGAAGAGAGTGGTTAAGAGGATCATGATGGCGATTTTGAGAAGCAGAGAAAGGAGTTGAGTCTCTGGCTTAGGCGGTGGCGGAGGGTGGGGAAGTGGGTGGCCGCTCACGGCGGCAGAAGGTTGAAAGGGCATTTGGGGGTTGTTGGGCGGCGAGGGATGAATGGAATTTTGAAGGAAATTGGGGGATTGGGGATATGGTTGAATGATGTATGAGTTCGAGGAAAAAGAGTATGGAAATGGAAACCGTGGGCGTGTGGGTTTTGATTTTTTCCAAAGGGTTGTGGGGAGGTAGGCCCATTTATTTTGGTCTTATAATACTTAGTAATTACAATACTTTTCACCTTCAATCTATATCTAATCTTTCTATTACAAAATTAGTTTTATTTTTAGTTGGTTTGGTGGGGTGGCATTAATCATTAATTTAAAATATTATGTGAGAGTGAGAGGTCATTAGTAATTAGATTGTATATTTTAATTTCAATATGGATTTAGTTACCTATGAAATTGACTACTAAAGTCGTTCTTATCCGTTCTTATCCGTGCAAAGTAAAAGATAAGTTATAAGTTTATAATTCACTTATAATTTACATCGAGTCACATATGATCTTGTAAAATTTTAATCTCTTCAATTAACGAAAAGATCAAATAGTTTACTTTTTTATACAAATTCTTTGTATATAATACATCACTCATGCATATAGTCTCTACATGAATAGTTTGTATAGTTTGTATGATTTTATCCATAAACTAAATCTTTTAAGTTGTTTTATGTTCAAACCTATATATATTAACTTTAAAATTTGAATGTTACATATAAAATAATTAAATGAAACGATTATAAAAATAACTTATTGATTAGGAGGGTTTGACACACAAATCAATTTCAATTTATTTTGTATAATTTCTTATAGCCGATTAATGGTATTGTTTCAAAGAAGGAGGAATGAGATAGATGATGGCATGTTGGTGGATGGCTATGAGAGACTAAAGGGTGAGGAAACAAATAGTGATAGATGACAAAGGAGTATATGACTAAATTTGAATACTCATTGTGAGAACTTAATTAGTACCACATAACAAATCCATTTATAAGATAACTTAGGACAACCGTATAATTAAATAAAGACTTTGAATTATATACTATAAAATCTAACGACTATAATATGGTAGGAGCATGCTTGAAATATCTTTTAAATATCTTTTCAAGTGTTCAATTTAAAAAAATATGTTGTACATGAAGATATTTAATTGCCAGGATATTTAACTGCCATACAACAGTGCTAGTGCTAGTATTGACAGTGAAAATTGTGGTTCGAATTTTCTAGTGTATTAAAAATCAAATATTAAAATAAGTCAATTTGATTAAAAAAAACCACCTTTTCCACAATAACTCAAAATAATTTTAAATGATTTTTAAGTCTTTAATGGTTAATGTCTACTAAATTTGTATAATTTTTAAAATTACCACAACGTTCCAAAAATCATTTCTCTCACTTCTACTATGTTGTCATGCATACCACAATTGACGGCCAACTTCACTACCCATCTTTATCAACTCTGACCACCATTTTTTTTTTTACTATTATATGATTTTTCCTCAAAATTATTAATCGCCAAGTAATTTTCCTAACCCTTTTACACTCCTCCAATTTAAGTCTTTCTCTCAAGTTCACTCATTAGTCCCACAATCTAGTTCTAAGTCTAGAGGGTAGTAGTACGTCAACTCTACTCGTAGTTTGCTTTGTTCGGGTGGAGATTCGAGCGATTACGAAGCTACGAGGTTGAGTTTTCCTTAACTCTAATTTTTTCATTATATATTTTTTCATTCACGTTCACAAATCACGACAAAATGCTAAGGGTGAAAAAAAAAATTATGCTTTTCTATTCTCTTCTAATTTTTTAAATTAAAATTAGAGTTAAGGAAAACTCAACCTCGTAGCTTCGTAATTGCTCGAATCTCCACCCTAACAAAGCAAACTACGAGTAGAGTTGAGTACTACTATCCTCTAGACTTAGAACTGGGTTGTGGGACCCAATGAGTGAACTTGAGATAAAGACTTAAATTGGAGGAGTGTAAAAGGGTTAGGAAAATTATTTGGCGATTAATAATTTTGAGGAAAAATCATATAATAGTAAAAAAAAAAAAATTCTTCACATTTAAAAATTCACTCTTTAAATAGACAAAATACATGATCCTCCACATAGCCCACAAAAGAGTTAGTCGAATTATCCAAAAAAATGTTGGATTTTTCCACTAATTTTAGTCAAAAGGTAAAATGGTCATTTCTTCTTGAATAATTTTGACCTCTCGAGTATGAATCTACATTTATTTTTCTAAGTTCAAATCACATTTGAATAAAAAGCTAGTAAAAGTTTGACTTTTCAAAATCAAAAGTCAATCCTTTGACTTTTATCAATTTTGACAATTTTCATCATTATCAAGCTTCTAAATATGAGTTTATATTTAAATTATATTTAAACATAAAACTCTATCTCTAAACTGAAAACCGGCCGCTATATTTATACTTGCCAAAAGAATAGCCTTTTAATAAATAAATATTTTTTTAAACATTAATTAAAATCATTTTTTCTTGAGATTAAATCTTGGACTCTCAAAGATGTGATCCCTCACTTCAAGAATTCTAGAAAATCAGACTACCAACTTTTCTAGATTTTGTCGGGTTTTGTTTAGGGAAAGGAAAATGATATAAATTATTAGAAAAAGATTGATTAGGAAATCTTATGAAATCATAGATTAAATTTTGAACGTTTGAAAAGCATAAAGAAAAATTATAACATTGAAGACAAATTTTCTAAATGATTTTAAGAAAAGATTTTTGTGAAAAATTTTAAAACTTGAAGAATTTTAAATTAGAAGGATTTTAAAAACATTAAAAAAAATTAATTAGAAAGAGTTAAAAATTTTAAATAGAAAACAAAACGAGACTTAATAAAAAAAAAAGTAGATAAGTAAAAACAAGAGTGAAGAATTATCATAATAAATTAAAAAAACATAGGGTTTAGGGTGAAATATTAATATTTTAATAAAAACATATTGGAGATCGATCTCGAACTTCCAAAGAATCGATTTTCTTACCTCGAGAATTCTAGAAAATCGGACTTTCAAATTTTCTAGATTGCATCATCGGATGGTTTTATTAAAAAAAATAATTAAAAATATTAAAAAAAACAACTATTAACAAGAATGTATTAAATAGACCCTAAAGCAAATACAAACATTTAAATAAGCATATGTACAAGGATATAAAGATGTAAAAAATAAACAATAATCTATAAGTAAAATAAAAATATACAGCAAAATTACTAGAAAAAGAAAAAATAAAGTAGTAAGTAAAAAAGGACAAATAAGATAGGAAACATGTACATAAACTAATAAACTTATTATAAAAGAAAGAAAATTATAGAAATAAGATAATTAAAAAAAAATTGAGAAGAAAAATGGAGAAATAAAGAACAAGAAAAATAAACAAATATTGAGAGAAAAAATAATAATATTCAGCGTATAAAAAATGAGAATATAAAGAAATAATAATCAATAGAGAAAAAAACTCAATAAAAAATATTAATTATAAAAAAATTAAAGATAAATATATAAAGAATAAAGTTTAAGAATAAATTAACAAAAGGAAAGAAATAATAAAAAAAAATAAACAATAAAATGTTAAACAAATATGTATAATAATATATATATATATATAAAAGAGAAACTAAATACAAGAAAGTAAAATAGAAAAATAAGAGGAACAATAACTTCAAAAAAATAAAATAAAGTAAAATGTTGAAATACAAAACATTAAACTCTTTTTGTTTGGAGTATGTATCGTTACAATCTAAGTTTTACCATACAGCTCTAATTAAGTTAGAGTTTTTCGTGTGTGTTGAATTTTTAGTACGGTAGAGAGCAGATGAAGATTTAGGGGTTTGTTAGAAAAGAAAGCAAAATGGATGTTATAGATCTATTGATTTTTTTAAAAAAAGATTTAGGCCAAGAGAAGTAATGGTTATGGAGGTTAGAGATTTGGATTAAGAAAATGGGATGTGAATGTTGTAAAATTAAGTTTTTTTTTTTTTTTTTTTTTTTTTTTTTTTTTTTTTTTTTTTTTTTGTGTGGCTTTTTCTTTTGTGTTGTGTGTCTATACATGGATGAAAAAGAAATGATTATTTATAGCCAAAAAAGCTCTTTAAATGGCTAAAAATTCAAAATGGTTTTTTTTTTTTTAATTTGAAACAATACTAACTTTAGCCTACATCTCAAAATGGTATGGACCATTTTAATAACCAAAACCAATTTCAAAAAGTTAATTCTCCATCTAGCCTAATTAGTCTAACTAATTGATTTAGTTACAACTCTAACCAAACTACTCATGAACTTTTAAACCTAGTTAAATGACATTTTTTTTACACAAATCGGTTAATCACAAAATTAAAAAGAAATAGTCAAATTAAGCCAAAAATTAATCTAGCAATTGAATTAATTTTCAATAAGTCTAGACAAAATTAGGTGGCTACAACATTGTTTGTACTAACTACAAAGCGACCATAATCCATAGTGTCTCCAGGATAAGTCGTCCAACCTTATTCATATACTATATATCGTTTAGGCTAAATACTCGAACTTAATCAATGTTTATGTCTTAGAACCTTAGTTTATTAGATTCACAATTATACTATTCAATTTTATTAATAATTTTTCAATAAAAACTTTATTGAATAGAATATGATTTAAAACTACATACTATGAATTTTAAAACATAAATATTCCAACATATCCAATGGACCCAAAAATGCTAGTGGTGTTTTCTTTTAAAAATTGAAAATATTGAAAACGGGGGAGTTTTTTAAAATGAAAAATTAAAGTCATGAAAAATTAAAATGTAAAATTTTGGTGAATAAAATATGTATTTGACCCTCAGATAATATTAAAAGTAAATTTGTAATTTGTATAAATAATACGACCGAACGACCAACCTGCAGGGGGTCTAGAACCTACAAATTAAACACAGAAAAATGACTTTGAACTTTGAAGTAAGGGATTTATATAATAGGGAAGAAGTTTGAAGTTTAACTTGCCTGAGTATTAAGCTATAAAGGAGTATTTACAAGGGATTTGGGCTTGGATTTATCTTAATCCTATTATGATTATGATATGAATTTCCTACTCCTCAGCAATCTACATTCAATTTCTCATATTATATTGTATTATATTATCTCGATTTTACTTTATTTTGTTGGATCAAATTCTACTCATCAACCAGACTACTTGTTGCAAGTGAATTTGTACAAAAAAAAAAAAAAAATTGTAAATACAAAAGATTTAGATCTAGTTATCAAAGTCTTTGATAAACCACATTGATATTAAAAATTTATCACCGATAGAGTGTATCATCGATAGATTTTACCAAATTTACAATGCTTAAAAATGTTATTATACAGCGTGGAAAGTGCAACTGCTACTTTTCTTTTTATTAATTTTCCTATCCTACCCCCATCGATTTAGTCCACCACCCAAAGCCCAATGAGTTAGCTCACAAGCCGAAAACCTAATCAGATTTTGAAAAGAACATAATAGACAAATTGCTAACTATAAAAGTCAGATGTTTGAAAAATAGGAAACAACATTCACAAAACTAGCTAAACGTTTAATCGACTTTTCCTTAATATAGTTTATTTGAGAGTGAAATAATTGCAAATGACAAAACTGTTAAAAATATTTACAAAATATATCAAAATTTTAGATTCTATCAATAATAAATTAGGTGTCAAATTCTCCCTCTTTAAACTTATTTACTATCCTTAATTTTTTTTTGCTTGAAAATATAACATTATATCTATCCTTTTAAGCTTATGATTTAAAAATTGATTATTCTATATTGTTTGGAAGTTATTTGATATAAGATTGTTGGATAATATTTATTGTTTAAATTTAATTGATTAATTTAGATTGATATACTATTAATTATCTCCTATCATTGGTGAGGATTAAAAACCTATGCTTCGAATCCCCCAACTCATATTACTAGTAAATCGGTTGTATTTTCTATATAAATACAAAGTGCTTCTATTTTTTTTTAGGCAAAGTTGATGTTGTCAAAATGACAAATTATACTACCATTAATAAAAGTCTTTCTCTCATTTAGAAATTTGAATTAAATATGGTATCTATCCCTTTTGAATTATATGTGAATCACTATAACATTTAATTTCATGCATTTATAAGTCTCACTATATGGTTATGATATGTTTCTCTTTAATAACTTTTGTGATAATAATTCATCTCCTCTTTAACCTTTTTTTTCCTTCAACAATTCAAACTTTTGATTTTGTGCAACCATAGTCTTTGTAACAATAAAATTGGCAATTATTAGTCTCTTTATAAAGTTTTGAATTTTATACCCATAAATAATCGTTATGCATTGTCCTCATTTTGTCAAAGGACATCCTACCACTCAATTAATAACAATGATAAGAGTTAACTTAATTGAGTTCATTAATATTTTTTTTTTTTGTTAGAAACAAGAATTTTTTAAAAGGCTATCATCTATTTTGAACATATCTACCTCGATAGATATATTATTTGGTACATTAGTATAATGTATTACTAAAGTGAGCTTAGGTTAACAGTAATTGACGTACCCTTTCATGCATCCAACCAAAATATTTACAAATATAATAAAATATCATCGCTATTTCAATAGATTACTATTTGTGTTCATTTTTTATTTTGCTATTTCTTCAGTAGTTTCGTCATTTAATAGAATTTCTCAAATAAAAACTTGGTCTATAGATTAATTTTTTTGTCGGAACTATTGCAATTAATATAACAGTTTTTTCAAAGTATTAGTATATATATAGCAAAATTTTAGAAAAATTGCAAATATAACAAAATATATATGAGTTTATCAATGATAAAAGTTTATCAATATAGATTATATTGCAAATATTGATCTATATCTCACTAGTATACCATAAAAGTATATCGCTGATAGTCTTTATGCTATATTTATAATTTTTTAAAAATATTACTATGGTCTCAATTATTATCTAACATTGCTATTAGTTATAGAATTATTATCCATGTAAAAATGTACCATTATTCCAAAAACTACCCTTTTGATAGTTTAACCTTACTTCCATAATCCTTTTAGAATATTACACAATAACCCAACAATCATGGATCTAATTTTAAAAAGAAAACTTGAAGTGAACGTTGTTTTAAACATTTAATTAGGTAAGAAAGCTATGTTGATATTATAAAAACAATTTACCTTTTCCTATTATAAACATGTAAACGAATTATGCTTCAATAAAAGACACATAAAGTAACGTTTAATAACTATCTAAGCGTAGCTTAGGTTTAAATAATTAAGCTACTCCTTCATTAACGTGTCGAGAGATGGATTTTAAAACTCTTTTTCTTGCAAACGTTCATTTCTTTTTTTTTCTAAATCCGGTCTTTTTCTTCTATCTTCGACGTCAACTAACTTCTATCTTCTAAATGACTTATTTGTTGTAGGGATGTTTAACTACTGATTTTTCTTTTTTTAATCTTCAATATTGGATATTTATGTCATGATTGATATTACATAAATTTGAAAACTGATTTTTTTGTTTGTTTGTTTATTTATTTTGTTGGAGAAGAGGTTGGTGGGATTAATAAAATTTGAAATTGGCCATTCCAACTGTTATCCAATGGTCACTTTTAAAACATCACTTCATAAATGCCTCAGAAAACAAATTGAATGCAAACACCTACCCTTCTAACCTCTCTTATATTTTATTTGCTTTTGCATCTTCTTTTGCCAATGGAAACCATCTTTATTCTCAAATTCATAATTTCACATTCCAAACCTTAACTTATAACAATCTAATAAGATTAATCACAACTTGATTTAAGAAAAATTTTATTCAATATTAATTCTCTATTCGAGTCGTGAAAGGATTGAACTTTCAACTCCTAAAAGTAAAGAAAGTCACGCAAATAATACTCAAATTTATTTTAATAAATTTTAAATTCCAACAAATGACAAAATTAATAGCTTTTAATAATCAAATAAAAATGCTCTTAATAACCAATAAATAAAAACAAGTTAATAAGATACTATAATATCTCAATCCAATTTTTTTTAAAAAAAAATCAAAGTTAATCACAAAATCAAATGATAAACACTTCAATTTTAACATAGAATTAAGTCCACAGAAACCATTCGTTGCTCAATCCAAATCTTAAAAAACATGATTTCAATGGAATATTAATCACATTTCATGAACTCATAATTTATTTAATATAATATATATGTGTATATATATAAACCAATCACTAATAAGGTAAGTACTTTTATGGTAAAATTATGATCATCGATTTAGATTACCAAAACTACGACTCCTAATTTGCAAAAATGATTTAGAAAACCCACCAAAATAAACTTAAAATTCAAATTTGATTCATGAAGATCCATAGAAAGAACCCAATACAAATGGTTCTTATTTCTTTGACACCAAAAAATTCGTCATCAATTCCACTAACCCAACAAATTCCGCTACAATCGACATTTACTAATTCTTTTGAGTTTTGAATTTTTATAATTCACTTATAATTTCTGCACTCAAATTGGAAATCCCCATTAAAAGTTACTCAAAATCTCAAAAAAAAAAAAAAAATCAAGAATGATCATCATCATCATTAGGTGTAAAAGATGAATGAACAATCCTATTGTTGTTCTTTCCCATCAGCCACTGTAACGTTCTTCTCACAAACGACGGCCGATTCTCAACAAATTCCAAACTGTTTCTTCTCTGATTCTCTTCATCCATCATTGCCATCCCATTTTCCGATCTGGGTCGGTTCCGATTCGCCGGAAAATGAAACGAAAACGCCCTTCTAGACAAATCCATCACCTGCACTCTGTCATCGGCGCCGGCTACCTTTTCTTCACAGCTGTCCTTCGAGTTCCCATGGCGGAAACTCTCAACTCTCCCACTCAATTCCTCAAAATTAAACTCTCTTCTCGATTCGCAATCGCATTCAGATATCGCCGCTCTACTCCCGAGCATCAGTGGCAGATCCTTCTTCTTCCTCACCTGTTTCCTCACCGCCGGCGTCCTGATGGGAACTTGCAGAGACGAATTTTCATCCATTACATACCCAAAAGACCCCATTGAAAAACACCTCCTCGAACCCACATTGCCATTATTACTACTCCCTTCTCCATTACTCTCCAAATTCTTAAACTTCCCTAATTTAATCGGAACCACCGTCTCTGCTCTCGTTGCCGGAGGTTCCTCTGTTTTCAATTCAGTAAAATCCGACACATCCCCAAGAAAACCAAGAAACGAACCGGTGTGAACTTCCCCAATTTCTCTCGAACTATTACTTGCAGATTCAAGAACCCCAACAATTGAAGACGAGAATCCGCCATTAATGGCAGCGAAATCAGAAACCAAGCTCGCACGACAGAGAGGACAAGTAGAATGAGTCAAAAGCCAAGTATCTATGCAATCCATATGAAAAGCATGGCTGCATTTCGTCAATAATCGAAGCTTATCATTAGGCTGAAATTCACAGAGACAAACAGAGCAATCAAATGGGTCTAATTTCAAGCCGATTATGGCTTTATAAAGAAAAACAGGGAGTGTATCGATGAAGGATTGGTCAACGCCGGCGTCATGGAGGTGAAACAGCTGCCGGAGCTGACCTTGGAAAGCAGAGGCGCCGCCGTCGCCGGCAGTGGAATCTTCTGGGTCAGTTCTGATTTGGGGTTTGTGGAAGAATCGGAGAAGGAGGTGGAGGAGGCCGGAGAAGAAAAAGATAATGGCGAGGATGATTATGGCTAAGAGAATTGTGGGACTTACTTCGTTGTCTAAATTAAAACCGCCGTCGGATTGGGTATCCGGTGACGGCGGTGGAAGAGGAAGATTAGAAATGGGTTGAGAGAGAGTAGCCATGGATGTATGTTAGAAGGTTGAGAAGGAAAATGGAATTTAAAAATATTAGGTTTGAAGAAGAAGAAATAAGGGAAATAAATGGAGACAGAATGACAGATAACAACAAATAGATCAATCGTGGAAATAAAATTAAAACAAAATCAAATAATACCACCAAAAAAGAAAAAAAAAAAAAAATCTTGCTTAATGTCACCTTTTGATTTGAATATATATACACTTCAATCTTGATTTTAAATTAAGGTTGTGTATTTTTAAAAGTTGGGTTTCTTATATTTGTCCTTTTGAATAAAAAGTTCTTAAAATTTAAATATGAAATAAGAAAGTTTTTTTTCCTTATGGCTTGTGGGTTTTGATTCTATATATGCTCAACAATGGAAATTCACAAGTTGATGGTAGAATCATTAATGGAGAACTTGTTGAATTTGATATTGGTTATTTTTTAAGTTAATATTATTTGTTATTTGGCCAAAACTTCTAAAATAATCGACCGAACTTTTGAATTTCTCTTTATATTGCGTGTCTGCGAGAAAGAAAAGTGTGCTTATGCACTATCGTGTCATGAAATTTATTGTCTCGTGCATAAATTAGTTTCCATCTTAGATTTTTCATTAACTTACGTGACGACAAAGAGCAAAACGTTAAAGATAACAATGAACAAAAAGCCACGAAAGAAACAATAACATGATCTCTAACAAAATGAACCATGGTATTGAAATTTTTAATTGATTTAAACATTAAGAAAACCAAAAGAGATAAAGTATAAAAATTTAAATTCCAAAAAGATATACTGATTAATCTTAATTTGTGCTCATAACGATATATAATATATAATTATTTTTCCAACCTAGATGATGTATAATCTAAACCTAAAATATGGCAACCTTCTGTCATGAACATGCAATGGAGATATAAAAACAAATGATAATAAGTAGAATGGTTTAAACAAAAGAATGAGGAACATTTAGTTGACTTTTGATGAACTGAAAATACAACAAAGAAATGTGTATGCATCAATACCAATGAAACTACTTACTTACTTTCCAAACATAAGACCAATCTCTCTAGAGACAAACAAATCCTTCAATTTGATTTTGGGAAATGTGAAACCATGTTCTTTTCCTATACTTTAACCTCCCCTCCATGTCATCTTCTTATATGACAACCCAAATTTGGGATAAAAAATATATATTTTAGGACCAAAAAGTAGGGTTGGTCAAATTTTCTTTCTTGTTCTACATATTGTTCAATAGAGCTTGATAATGGCCTTTAGTTGTGTTTGTGTTGGGAGACATAACACCAAGGAAGTCTTTGGTTATATTATATAACATTTTTCTTTCAAGAGTTTGATATATTTTTAAATATAGTGAAATAAACTAAAATATTTATAAAATATAACAAAATTTCGGAATAATACAAGAATTCACTTCTATAACTGATATACTTTTATCAATGTCTATCAGAATTTATATTGATATATTTTAAAATTTTAGTATATTTTAAAATATTTTGATCTAGAGTTTTGTAACGTACAATAATTTCTCTTTTTATATATATATATATACTTTCATTTGTTTATTTTCAAATTGTTATTGATAGTTCTAGTGGGTAATAAATGATTTTGAATATTATAAAAGGTTGATGTAATTGCTAATGCGACATGATGGTGATGTAGTATGGGGCCAATTTTCTTATATCAAGTTAATTAGTATTCTTTCTCTCAGTTGTTATAAACAATTAGTTCAACACTGTTAATCTTATAAACTATGCTTCTTTTAGTTTTACTAACTCTATTAATAAGGCAACTTAAGCATAACTTAAACGATCGAGACATATATATACTCTTTTAAGTCTAAAAAAAAGGTTTAAATACTTCTTTTGCTCTCAAAATTTGCATACTTATTGAAATTAATTGGAAAAGTTAATTATATGGTTGTAATTTCCAAAATTTGGAGGATTGTATTGATGGTAGGTATACTTTCCATAAATTTCAAATTTTCAAAATATATCTTTGAACATATAGTCATATGACTAATAAATTGAATTCGTCTTGGAAGCGTAAACAGAATTAATTACAATAAAGTTTATTGTGGTTGGTTTAAGAGTTAAAAACACGATCTTATTAGTATTTTTAATTATTTTCAAGACTTAAATGGACAACTCTTAAAGTTTAAAAATCTCAAAAAAAAAAAAAAAAAAAACTTTCAAAGTTTCAAAGTATAAGTACAAGTACATATAGAACAATTTATAATGAAAAAACAAACCTATATTATAGTATTTTTAACGTTAATGAATTTTTATCAATAATTTAACAATGACTTAAAAATCCATTTGGAAGTCTCTCTTAACTTAGTATATATGACTTCAAACACTTGTCCATATAGAGATGTAATCATGAGGTCAGTGTCAAGTTGTTAATAAATAATATAGTAAAAAAATCAATTAAAAAATGCCTAAAATTATATCTTAGTCCAAGACTTAAGTAAAAAACATTATCCAACAAAACCCAATAATTAATGATAATTTTAGGGATACAACATAATAGATTGAAGAAAAGAAGAAGGTGCTGGAGCTTTTCTAATTGTAAAATGTGGCTTAAAATGGACCTTTTAAATTCAAAATACAAAAAATGAAAAATGAAAAAAGATATATGTAATCTCTCTCTCATCTTTTACAAGGCTATATGTTTGTTTTATATGAAAGCAAAGGAATCCATTGGAAGGCATTTGGTTGTTTGGTCTATTTTGGATTCTCTCTTCCATCATTTTCTCTTTGTGTATATTATATGCAAAAACACACATACACACACACATTTTTGTTAAGGTTGTTGAGAAATTAATGATTTGTTTTGTAATTCTCTATAGGCTTCAAAATACTGTCCTGCATTTTATACCTATATAGAAATTTTTAGTTTCCCTTTGCTTAATTTTATTACATGCCAAAGTGAGTATAAGGCATTAATTATGTGTTGTTATATATTTGTAAAACATGGAAATATATATTAAGAGATATCGAGGGATGTTATTATTAGGAAAATAGATTTGAACCTTATTTACTTTTCTTATAACATATCATTGTGCTAATAAGATAGGAGGGCTAGCTAGTTGTTACACAATTTGAATTGCAACAGTCACAAGTAATCTATCGTGTTTTCGATCTCAATTTTTATCTAATATTCTAAAGAGTTTTATTTCAATGATATTTTTGATGCATTTATGATATGAACAAACAAAACTTTCTCTAATGTAATGGTAAAATAGTTATAGTGAAAGAGAAGAGAAAGTTTTTCTCTATAGTCTTTTTAATATATAGATATATAGATAAAAAAAACATAGATAGATAAAACAACGCACGTGCGAGGTGCGATGCAAATTATAGTTTCTTTTCTTCGTTGGAATAATCACTTTCACCTCTAATAATAATTATTGTTGTTACTATTATTTTGGAAAATATGGGAAATCTTTTAAGACAATCTATTAATTTAAAAGGAAACTAATTAAATTAATTAGAAAAATTAAATAAAAGATTACATATAGTCATATCACATCAAATGGTAAAAGGAAAAAATAACGATGATAATGAACATAAGGTGACACCCAAATATAAAGCCCACCAAAAAATAAAATTGAAACACTAGTTTGCATGCAGCTGGGGCTACAACACTTGCCCAAGTCGTCATGCATCCTCTTTGCTTTTTCGATGTTGTGCAACTTTGATTTCCTCCTTTAAGCAGTATTTCTTGGTCACTTGCTAGTTGCAACTCATACTTTCTCTCCACAACTACGATTTCTTTTTGTGTTTCTTTAAGGTCAATTCCATATTTTGAAGAAGTTGAGGAAGCAAATTGATATTTGTATAGGAATAAGGATGATTGAGAATGGAAAGAGGAAGTGAAACGTGAGAATTGGACAGTTTTGATAATCATCACCATTCTTATTATTAATTATGAATTGTAAAATTTGTACCAATTTACCCAAATGAAATGGTTAATGCATTAGATTCAACTTGACAAGTTTTGAAAGGTTAAACTTGACAAGTTTTTTTTAATAATAATGATGATTTTTTTGTTATTAAATGAAATAGTTTTCTTAAAGAAAAATTGTAAGAAATAGTAAAATAGATCAAATATTTACAATTCATAGAAAAATAACATGGAATGGATTTTTTAAGTATAAATAGTTTATTTTTTAATTATTTTTTTAAAAACTTCTTTTTTTAAAAAAGAAAAATTGTCGTGAATAGCAAAATATTAAAACTATTTACAAAATATATTAGAGAAAAAAGTTTCTCCTCGTAACTCCTTTTATATCTATTATATATAGATATAGATTTTTTTTTTCTTCATTTGTTACTTCAATAAAATTTGAATGAGATGTGTGAAATTTAAAAACATTAATACTTTATTTTATTTTGAAATTTCTATATATTTTAAAGATAATTTACATAAATGTAACAAAACCCAAAATTATTTACTGTTTGTGTAACAAAAAATTAAAGCTCATGAAGTCACAATTGTATTTTCATAACTTCCTCCATATTTGCTCTTAAATATTGTGAACGATATTCGTCACTCCTCTTTCTTCTTCTTCTTTGCAATTTATTCATCTTACTTTGTGATTTCTTCATATTCTCTGATTGCTTCAATAGTCTTCATCTTAGAGTTTTTCTTTAATTTCTTCTATTTTTAAACGATTTATTATTCTATTTCATTCTCCTACTTCTTTGAAGTTATTTCACAATTGTTTCAATATTCTTCTTCATCTTCCTTATATTCGAGAATATTAAGATTATTTAAATATTGTTTTCAATGATGAACACGATTGTTTACCATGGTCAATAGGATAGTTTAAAATTGAGGTCTTTTTCTCATCGCGTTTAAAAGGAACTGCATGATTGTGTATCATGACTTAAACGATGGATTATCATGGTTAACACAATTGTTTAGTATAGTCAAACGATCGTGATTTGAAGTTTTTAATGATAATTTACATTAGACTACATGATCACTTACCATAATCAACATGATCATTTTCCATGATCAATACGATCGTTTGCCATGGTCAACACGATCATTTTCATGGTTCACACAATCATTTAAATTTGAAGCGTTTTTCTTCATCATTAAAAAAGAATTACACGATCGTGTATCATGATCTAAACGATCATAGATCATTTGTTTAGACTGTAGTACACGATCATTTGTTTAGACTGTAGTACACGATCATTTAGAAGAAAATTATTAGTTGCATGTTGACAGATGCATTTTTGGTATTTTTCATTGTGGGCCTGTGAGATTTCTCCGTTTTCAAAATTGTTAAATACAATGTAAATATTTTACCGGTTTGTTATATTTTTGTAAAAACCCCTATTATAAAGTTTTCCTGGTGTATAATTAAAAAATAAATATAAATAAAAATATGAATAAATAGATAAATATTAGAATGATGTTTGTTGAATGATAAATTTTGAATCAATTACAAATTGTTGTCATTTTTCAACTTAACGAGGAAATTACAAATGATGAAATTTTGGATTAATTAAAAATTGAAAAGCTAAGTGTCCCAAATTGAAGTTTGAAACATAATTCGACAAATTCTGATGATGTCACATGTTTTCATCATGACCCATAGATCAAATAAATTAGAGACAATAACTGCGAGAATGACAAAATATTGATAACAAACTGAAAAATAGCAAATCTCCAAATTATTAAAATTTATAACAAAACCGTCGGCTGCAGACTTTTTTTTTTTTTTTTTACTTTTTTTAAACCAATTATACCTTTTATAGAGGACAATTCGTTTCTTAAAGATACAGTGTATTTGTATAGTTCTTCAGAATGAGGTAGAATATCGCATGTTCACGAATACAGTGTATTTGCAAACAACATCCAGTTTTGAAAAATCTTAACTAAATATGATATTTTCAGACTGGATAAGGTTGCACCAACATCCCCTAAATATATGGTTGTAATTTACTAGATTTTCGAATTCTTAGGATTTGGATTCTTAGGATTTAAATCAATTAATTAACAATTTATTTCTATAATTCATAATACATATATGTTAATAATGATTTGAATTCAATTTCTTTTCATACTCCTAAATAGCTAAGATAATTTCAACCGTTTTCGTTTCATTATATTTCGTAATATTTATTAATAATGTATTATATAATACATAATACATATTTTTCCTATTTGTAATAACAATTTGAAGTTAGATTTTATATATAACCCACTAAAATCATCATTTTGAATTATTTTAAACGAACATATCTCTAAAGTAATGCAAACCTAAATTCAATATTTTCGAATTATTTATATTCCAAAATATTTATAAAAAATTTGAATTTAAATACTTCCAAAATACGTATTGTTAATAAAAATTTGAATTTAAAATTTTATCATCCCCTAAAATCGTGTTAATTACGATTATCCACTTATTCTATTAAATTTTTTATCATATCCCTAAAATTGTGCTATTTAGTTGATATCCTAAAATAATGACAAACATAAATTCAACATTTTTGGATTATTTATATTCCAAAATATTTATAAAAAAATTAATTTAAATTTAAAATTTGAATTTAAATACCTCCCAATTACGTATTATTAATAACAATTTGAATTTTGAAATTGAAATTTTATTAAATTTTGTATTTTTTCATAACAACCATTCAGTTTGATATAGAAAAATATTTTATTAGTTTTAATTTGTTTTGATAATCTCCAAATTTATTTATTTATTAACAAAAAATTAATAAATTCGATTTAATCCAAAATATTTCATTGAGCTCCTTAAAAATATTTTTATGGTTAGTAAATAAATATATTTCATTAACCTACTTGAAAATATTTGCTCGAAAAATATAAGGAAAGTATAAATTTAAATATAATTAATTTTGTTCTAATTGTTTTATTGTTTTTTTTCTTCTTAATTTAGCAAAATCGATTTATTGGTTAAATTGGCCATGTTTGATTGCATTGATTTTCTATAGAGTTACTGTGCATTTGTACATACTATATAACAATATTATTCTTTCCAAATTAGTTCCACGGTATTGGACAGAATATATAGCATTTGTTGCTGACACAATTACATTGTAATATATGCTTTTAAATAGTGTAATAAACTATCCGTTCTATATCATGATCATATATTCAAATGTTAATATTTATTTGCTCATATAGTCATATAATTTTTTAATCCAAAAAACTTAACATTAAGATGGATTTGTTACAAAACCAACAATATAAGAACGATTTCCTAAATAGTGTCATTAAATCATATTCACGGTTGTTTAACTAACCAAACTTTATACTAACCAATAGAATTAAGATTTCTCAAACATAGTATATGTCGAGTATGAATGATGTTATAAACAACAGATTTGGGACACAAACAAAAACGTAAAAAATTTGGCCATCAAGATATAATATCATTCCCCTAGGTATAGGATAGTCTATATATTACAAAAATAGTATATTTGAATAGCTCAAAAAATGAGATATTATATACAAGATTTTCAGCTTTGTTATATTTTAAACAATTTATTAAATAATACTTAATATATATTTTTTAATAACAATTTGAATTTAAATTTTAGTTCCTCCCCTAAAATAATGTCAAAGATTTTTTAGATTTTTTATATTTTAAACAATTTATTAAATAATACATAATATATTTTTAATAACAGTTTGAATTTAAATTTTAGAATTGTAATTATGCTTCAATGACATTTTTGCAATGATTTGAATCTTCTTCTTTTAGATTTTATTTGAGAAAAGAAAAGGAGGTTGAGAGAGAGTTTTTCTTCCAAACAAGAGAGGAGAAAAGGGCAACCGATGGAATGCATTATTTGAAGAAGATATGAAACACGATTTGAATAACTCATTATGGACAAAAACTGCATAGTTTTGACAAAATATATATTAAAATTTTGTCTCACAAAAGAGAGGTTAAGAACAACCGCTAGAAGGAGGGCTTGAACCTCCGACCTTGTGGTTAACAGCCACACGCTCTAACCAACTGAGCTATTCCAGCTTGTTGACCTACAAATTTCTCTAATTATTGAAGTACCAAGGACATGGATTCAAGTACACAAAAGATACCATCAATAGAGCTTTTGATTGCTGCAAGCATCGGGTCGATGTCTTTATGATGATTATAAAAGGGTTGTTTGCTCCCCCTCTTTGAAGGTTCTCACGGGCCAAGGTCATTGTCGGTCGGCCTTCTTCATGTCATGAAGCCCAAGTTTCTTAGAGCTATGATACCAATTGGAGTATAATACCAAATTAGAGAATTTTATTGAATATCAAAAGTAGTGAATACAAGAAGATAAGTACTTTATTTATTGCAAAAACAAATTAATCCTATCCTAATTAATAAAAGAAACTTAATCCTAATCATAATAAACTAAAAGAACTAATCCTAATCTTAACAAATTAAATATTCGACCATAGTAGCTTATTCCTAATACATTAGACAACGAAAGTTTTCTCTTAACAGAGAAAAGACCTTGATCACAATTTCTTATAAAATACATGATAACTCCTCTTATTGATAATTGACGTGGATAGAAAGTTTTTCAACATTTTTTTTCTTACCTTCTCATGTATTATCATAAATGTATAATTAGTATATAGTTTAATTTCCTCGGGGAAGAAACATAAATTCCAAAAGTCAGCAGAGGAAGGGAAATGGTGGATTGAGTTTCATGGGTGAAAGTGAAAGACCTACAAGCAGGCATACAACGCCACAAGAACACATGTCGAGCTAGAAAGACTCGAGTGTGAGTGTGACAATTACACAACACTGGATCCCCGTCTAGCTATTTGTTTAACAAACACTTACTGGCAAAAGCATCGGAGAAGAATTTTCAATGACATGAAATATGTAGCAGAGATATATATAGCTATTGCTTGTGTGTGTTAATATACCCACCACCTTTTTTTCCTTTGATAGAAGCATCACAAATATGTATCATCACAACAAGTTCTTGTATAATATTACTATTGAGCTATTGTTTAAAAAGATTTGAATCTTTAATCTTTTAATTGAAAATATATGTTTAATGGATTGATTTATGCTCAAGTTTGTTGGTATATATATACTTTTATTCTCAATTTCTTTTAATTAATATTTTCTCATTTGTTAAAAAAATTTATGCTCAAGTTTGTTGGTCTATATATACTTTTATTCTCAATTTCTTTTAATTAATATTTTCTCATTTGTTAAAAAATTAAAAACAGATGAGTTCAGTTAAACTCTAAAATAAAAATACAAGTATATGTAAACTACTTTTTTGCTCTAAAAATTAATTCGGTTTAAAGTAAAGTGGATAACGAAGAAGAGAAAGTTTCACATTTTATGATTATGAAACAAAATAGGTAGTAACAATATTTTAGGAAAATTTTAAAAAAAAAGAAGAAGAAAGAAAGAAAATTTCCCACTTATAATTAAACAGTTATTTCGGCACAAGTTTGAGTAAAACTTTAATTAATTTTTCAATTATTTCTTCTTCGCCTAAAAAATGAATTTAAGTTCTAACATACATTCATATGTGTTTTTCCTTTTGAAAATATATTAATATCCAAATATGCAAATAAAGCTGATTTTATATATGTAGGATAACATCATATAAGATTGCTTTCATATGCAATTGACTCGTAAAATCATATCATTTTTGTACTAATTTGTCAATAACACGTACGATACTTGTAATAAAAATTAGTGAAAATTGTAAATTGGATTAGACTAAGTAATTAAAATTTGGGCTGTCAAGAAGAATAGGAAATTATAAGTTTTACTTTGGAAAAATAGCAAAAATAATTTTAAATTGTTAGAATAGCAAAACATAAAAATTAGAAAAAATAAATAAATGAAACAATATCTTAAAATACCCCTACTCAAGCTGAAAAATACAATTGTTCACCTATACTCCAAATACACTATAATTGAAATAACATATGCTACATAAATATTTTCCCCCAAAAAACATAAAGATTAGAAAACTTACCATTAGTGGGAAGCTCCACCTCCTGCAAAATTTAAAATCTAGTGATTATTTTGTTTCTTGAACTTCAGCTGATCTCTTCTTTCTTTCATTAACCCTAAAGAAAACCATTTGAAACCTTTCATCTTCTTACAGATCACTTATGGGCAACAGTTGAACACATCACTTCTGGGCATTCTAAATATCTTCCTCTTTCATTCGGTTTTTCATCATCTTAAAATCTTGTAAGTGATATTTTTGTTCCATTTGGACTTCGCCCGCTTACTTCTTTTTGTTCCTCTTTCAGTCGAACGCTTTTTTTTCATTCGAAACCCTACAGAAAACCATTTGAAACCATTCGAAAATTTTTTTTTGGAAAGGTTCGAATATGGCCATTGTTGTGGCTTCTGTAATTTTGGAAGCTTTGAAAGAAAAGAATAGTTTGAATAAAATTTGTTATTTTCTATTATTTAATTATATTATATATTTCGATATAACAAACAGTTTATTTTTATTTTTTTATTATTATTATAAAATAAAATGTATAACCATATCTTCTCCATTTTAGGAGCAAACAAAGGTATTGGTTTGTAATATTTGTTTTGAACATTTATTATTTTATAAATATTGTAGAAAATCTTAATATAAAAACGGATAGATTATTAAAATGGTGCATAATCAACAACCACAACTAGAAATTTCGACATAACCAACATAAGCGAATAAACGTCCTTGTCTTCGACAATCCGAATAAGGTTTGAATTGTTGCATCATTAAGAAAGATCTGAAGAAGGAAAAAGTGTACAATAAAGTCAAACTTGCCATAAAAGAAATTCGAATGCAAACACTAAATTATTCCTAGTAGTGAAACTAAAATAGAATATTAGTGTAATTCAAAATAAAAAAGTCATACAAAAATTATTGGTACAATTAAATAACTTTTTTAGATAAAAATCACACTATTATCACAGTTTTTATGAGATCTTGATATTTAAAATCAAAATTTTAGTACTTTGGCGGTTTCTAATCAAATTTTAAAATCAATTTTAAAATAACACTTATGAAATATATAAAAAGGATATTAACAATATTATCCTATAATTTTGAAATTATGTTTGCCATTAATTTAGGGGAATCAATCATGATGTTTATAGATGTTAATTTTTTTATAAAAAAAAAGTAATATGCACGTTAAATGCATAATAATTATAGAAGAAAATAAAATCATTTTATGGAATTATCGTTAAATGAACTATTTTATAGAATTTTAATTTTAATTTATTATTGTGTTAAATGAACAATTTTATGAAAGGTTGGATAAATGGATAATTATAGGGAAATAAAATCTTAATATGAAATTGTTATTATATCAAATGCACGATTTTAGGGAAAGATAAAATTATAAATTGAAAATTTGGAGATATTTCAACTAAACTTATAAATTCAAATAATAAAATAAATATTCATAAACATTGAATTATAAAAATGAAAATTGTGTATTATACATATGATATAATAAAATGTTACTAAATATTAACCAAATCTTATGAAACGTACAATGAATAAATTATCAATCATTCTATGGTTAGAAAAAAGAATATGAATTAAATAGCTATTAGTATATATAATATAAATAAATTTTTAAATAGTTGATTTGAAACCTACAAATCCGAAAATCCGGTATAAAATGTTACCAATAATTAACTAAATCATTACATGAAAAATTTTGTATTTGTATGATATAATAAAATGTTACTAAGAATATAATTAACCAAACCTTATGAAACGTACAATGAAAGAATTATATTATCAATTATTTTATGGAAGGCAAAAAGAGTATGAATTAAATAGCTATTATTATATATATATTAATAAAAATAAATTGTTAATCATTTGATTTGAAGCCTACAAATTCGAAAATCGGGTATAAATTGAAGGCATAAATCTAGGAGATGTTGGTTAAATGAGATAAATTCCCAAAATAAATATTTATTTAATATTTTTATAAAATTGAATGATATGCAAATACACTGTATTTGTAAATTTGTGTTATGTTCCATTATTTTACTCTGCACAAATATATTGTATCTGAGAAAAATGAGTTTCATTCTATGAAGGGATAAAATCGGTTGAAAAATTGTCAAAAAATATCTACTTTAGACGGTTTTGCTAAAAATCAAATTATTTTTTAGATTTGCTATTTTCCAAATTGTACTCAATTATTTTGTTATTCTCACGGTTATCTCTTAAAAGTTCTTGAGTTCAGCCTAATTTGTCTATGGTGAAAATTTGGCTGAATAAAAAATTGGATCTAAACCCAAGCCCAACAAGCAACTGGGCCTGGGCTTATATATAAAGAGAGGTCTTGCGAATTCATTTCTAAAAAAGTTAAGTTCTAGAGATTGAAGCTCTAAAATACGTATAAATTATAACTTGTCCCATGCACTTAAAATTGAAGCACACGAGCTCTTAGGTTTTGAAGGGTGAAGTTTTAGAGCTCTTGAAGATCTAAAGTTTTAGATTTGAAGAATATAACTCTTCTAATGTTTTTAAAGCCGATTCAAGATGATCAATAGCTCGAGGTCGATCCAAGTTATTCAACAAGATCAACAAATCCAAAAGTCGATCTTCCAAGAAGATTAACAAGTCGAAAAACAATTGTTTATCTAGAAAAGATATCAACAAGCCCAAAAACCGAGATCATCTAAGAAAACATCAACGAGCTAAAAAATCAAACCTAATTATTTTATGAGAAAAAGCATATTCAAATAATTATGTATTAAAGACCATTGTACTTCACCATGTTAAAATTAATACAAATACAAAATTAAAATTCTACAAATTAAATTTCTCCAGAAATATTGTTAAACAAATTTTACTCATTGTACTGAAATTAATACAAATACAAAGTTAAAATTTCTCTATTTAAACTTATTCAAAAATATAATCTCATCGAATAAAATATAAAAAAAAAATACAGTAGAATGAACTCAAAATAATTACTAGTCTAATCTACCTAAAGTCCATCACTTTCTTGGACCTTTCCAATATAATATGCAACGATTACACTTCTAATGTTTTTCACAGATCCCGACGATCCCAACAAATAGAATATACACAATAAGCATAATATGCATTTTAGTTTGAAAGCAAACATAACTAAGAAATGATTGACATTGTTAAATATATTTTTGTCTATTTTATCATTTTTTATAATTTACTTATTCCCTCTACCCCATTTTTGTAGTAAAAAATAGTTAAATTAATGTTTTAAAATACATTATAATTCAATACTAAAATGTTAGATATTTATCGTAATGGTTAGAATTAGAAATCAAGATTGGTGTAGGAACATATAAGAAATAGCATATAAAAAAGGACTTTTAAAAATTAAAAAAAAAATTGCTATATTTTATAAATGTAGTTTTTTTTTTGGTATGTAATTCCTCTTATAAAAATGTAGGAAGATATTATTTTTCAAATTTAATCTACTTCTATGGAAGAATGAAATAAATTTTGATCGATACAAAAAAAAAAAAAAAAACTTTAATTAAAACAACAACTCATTTTAACAATTAGATAACAAATGAAAAGTTGAAAGGCCAAAATTCTAAAAATTTAAAGTCTTGAACATCAATTTTAATAAGGAAAATTACAATAAATGACAAACATTTAGAAAAAAGAAAAGCTCGTGACACATATTTTTTTTTGCATATTGTGAATATAACAAAATTAGTAACATCATACGACTATCAGATGGTAATTATAGAGCTATTGAAGGGTTTATCAGACGGTAATCATAGAGTTATCATAATTTTTTTTACTATTTTTGCAAGGACCCCTTTAAGTAATGTAGGAGTGTCCTAAATTTTTTTTTATCTCTCGATAACAAATATGCCTAAATCCAATTTATTTACGTGGTTGACAAAATATGATATTTAACGTACGATCATTTGTATAATAAACAAAAAAAACCATAAATATGAACTGAAATAACATGCCATGTCTATAACTTAATACTAATTAAAACAAATTTTTATAACTCACTAATTATAATAATCAACTAGAACCTAAACAAAATAAACATACTTTTCCAACCTTTTCAAACATCTCACGTGTAAGAATTTTGTAATATTTTTCATGCATTATCTTAGAGAAAAGAATAAAGAGAAATAAAAAGAGAATGGAAAGCATAGTGCCATGAAACAAGGAAAAAGATGGAAAAAAGAAAAGCCCTTAAAAAGAAAAAGATTGGTGTTTATTTAATTAAGTTCAATGGTCTCCTCATCATTATTCACTCCTCAAACCTCTTTCCTTAATTATTTTGTCATAAAAAAGTCCCACATTACACATTTACCAAACCAAAAATATATGCAATATAATTCCCCCTAAGATTTAATTTTTAGTGTTAACTTCTAAATTTATTATAACTATAACTTCATTCCTTTGAGTTAAAAAGTATCCATCATCTTTAGGTGGCTTCATCTCGAATAACTTGGTTATTATTATTATTATTGTTTTTATTATTTAAAATTTTTAGTCTATGATATCTTTTGAAGTTTCAAAAGGTCAATGAGTTGAATGATCTCCATCTCATAAATGGTTGAACTTAAAATATATATATATATTTATTTGTTGATTTATTTCTAATTTAATTCCATTTGTCACAAAATAATATCAAACCATTCCATTTAAACACAATTATCTTTAGTTGTATATTTGTAACATCTCATACTCATGATGAAAATCATTGTCCCACAAACTAACATAAGTTCTTTCAGCATGTTTTATCTTCACTTATATGCATTGTCTTCACTCACATGCATTATAAAAAAATTCTCAAGAGGTCACTTAGCATTGAATTGTTTCAAGTTAAGCAATCTCAACTTTTAAGTTCCTATGATTGAGCTATCGAAAATGAATTCTTTTAAGTTCAATTCTTTTAAACATTTTCTTAACCTAATTACTTTCATATTCTTAGAACTCTCTCAATGTGATATCGGTTCATTTATATCTTTTTTTTCTAAACTCAGGCTGTTACATATTATTGAAATGGTTCATTTTAATTTTTTATAAATAAAATAAATTTTAGATTTGACTATTTTTAAATATAGTAAAATAAACCAGAATATTTACAATATATAGTGAAATAATAATACAGCCTATAACAGTCTATCGTGATTTTTCATAGAAGATTATGATATTTTGTTATATTAATAAATATTTTTTAAAAAATTTACATTTAAAATAGTTGTTGAAGCTTTTAGTTTGAAAAAAATGGACAATGGAAGAAAAAGAATTATGATGATTAAATAAAGAAATAAAATTAGTGGGTTGCATGTTCATTGCACCATTGAGAAAGAAAAGAGATTCCAAACAACACATTCAACAAACACATGAATTCCATATTTTAAGCTGATATCTCTCATCATCATCCTCATATACTCTCAACATTATAATTATTTAATTTAAATACACTCTATATATTTGAGTATGAATTTAATTAAATGATATTTTAATGGAAATGTATGGTTGTTTATTAGTTGTTCCATTTTCCCATCATTAATTCCACATTGGGGTTTTGTTGGATTGATAATTAAATGCAATTGGAAAAAGGCTAAGTGTGTAGTTTTAGGCTTTATCAAGTAAAATGAAAATGGAGAAGTGGGTTCAATTTAGGTCCCCTATATATCATAAATAATTCTACATTTTTTTAATCATTGTCCTATATATATATTAGCTGCCTAGTAATTTTGAAAAATAATTTGTAAAAAAACAAGTTGTATGAAAATTATTTGTAAAGATAGTGTGAATTTTCTGTTTTTGTAAAGACTGGAATATATTTTTTTTTTTAAGAAACGTTAAATTTTTTCTTTGGTTTATTAGTTATATATACATGAAATCTTTTTTTCTTCTATTTTCATTTCTTTTTTATTTATTATTTTGAACCTTATTTTCATTTTTATAAGTCCATTTTTAAGAATTAAATATTTTTTTTTCTATTTCATATGTAGAACATTGAAACAATCTTTCATTTAAATTAACAATAAAATGCTTAATTTATTTTCTAATTATGTTAAATATTAAATATATATATATTTTTTAGAAAATAGGATTTAACAATTTTAGAAATTTAAAAGGCATTTGAATCACTCAAAAATAAATTTATAGTTTTAATTATAAAACATAAATATAAACTAAATGTCTTTCCAAGAAAGATGTTATGAATGTGTTATTCATGCTAAAAAAAATTCGATTATTCAAATTAATGTTATAATTTTAAATTTATATTTGAGTGATTCAAATGTCTTCTAAAATTTTAAAATGGTTAAATCTTCAATTTTGTAAAAAATAAATATATATTTAATATTTAACATAAATTTAGAAAATTAATTAAGCATTTTATTATTAATTTAAATTTCAAATGTAGTTCAATCTCGGGTCTTTAAAAAATATAACAAAGTGGTAAATATTTACACTGATGGAACAATATCGAAAACGGAAAAAATTGATAGGTCCACAATAAAAAATACTAAAAATGCTCGTGATTAATTGACACCTAATGCGTGATATATTTGGTAATCGGTAGTTTAGATTTGACCTTTTTTTTTACACTTTAAATTTGATAGTTTATATTTGGCTCCAAATTTAAACGGTTTTTTTTCAAGATTTTTAGGTACACGATATTTTAGATATTGCTATCTAAACAATTTTTTTTCAAAAAAAATTGTTAGATCGTTCATATGTGATGGTTTAAATTTAGCTAGCCAAATTTTAACTATTTTTTTTCAAGATTTTTTTGATAGAGGATCGATTTAGTAGATGATCGTTTCGTTTATATTTGGCTACCTAAATATAAACGATTTTTTTTTAAAAAAATTTGTAGACAATTGTTTAGATTGTGCTATTTTTGTAGAATGCGTTTATATTTCGCTATTTTTGTGGGACACGTTTAGATTTGACTATGAAAAGAATGAAAAGACAACGAAAAGGAAAAGAAAATTTAAGATTGAAAGAAAGAGAAAACAAATATATTTAAAAAAGTTTCAGAAAAAAAAGATGATTTAAAAAAAAATCGCAGAAGAGGAAAAGAATAAATATTATGAAAAAGAAAGCTAACTCAAAATATTTAAAATTTATGGTATGGACTTTTTGATTTTGCTACATAGACATAAATATTTTTTTATATTATGAAAATTAATCTTTCAATATCCTACATAGAAAAAATTATTTAATTCTAAAATGTGAACTTATAACAACGGAAATAAAGTTCAAAATATATAAATAAAAAAGAGATGAAATGAAAATAAATGGAATATCTTTTCATGTTTATATAAATTTATTGAGTTGTAATAAAATAATAAAAATATAAAACAAAAAATAATGTCTCAGTCTTTTCTCAAGATTAAACTTAAAAAAATTAATAATTTTTTTTTTATTAATCCTAATAAAACAAAAAATTCACACTATTTTTGCAAATAATTTTCATACCACTTGTTTTTTTTTTTTTCAACTGTTTTCCAAAATGTCCATTTGAACACTAAACTCTACTTGTTTTCCTATGTATAAGAACAAAAACAATAATTCATTAAAATTGGGGGAAGTAAATTGATAAGTAGTAAATATGAAAATTATAAAATTAGAAGTGAATGGATATAAAAAATTAGGCTTAAATTTATTAGATTAGTCTCTTAACCAATTTTATTTTTTATTTTTATTTTAAAAATTAAGTAAAGTTAATTTTCATTTTTAATATTCTAGCCATCTTTTTAAGTGTCACGGTTGAATTCTTAGCCAATGTTTTTTTTTTCTTTTCAAAATTTAACTTTTTTTTTTAATATAGATAAAAATCTGGGGTGAAAGTTGTAGGCTTAATTTTTTAGAAATAAAAATAAAAAACGATTTTGGTTTTTTCTCTCTCAAAAAGTTAAATAATAAGATCTGGTAAAAAATAGTTATTTCCCTCAAATGCTCAAAAGTTAATCTAGAGCAAGTAAATTAAATATATCATTCTAAACAATTATTTAAAATTAAAAATTATTTAAATAATAATGTAAATATTTACGAATATAATAAAATATCAGAATTGTGATAGGTCATAACAGACAGTACTATCTATAGCTATCATCCTACAAGTAGACACATAATAATCCTACAAGTAGACACATAATAGATAGTTTATTTTAGTCTATCACAATCCATCGGAGGACGATGATATTTTTTATATAATTTTTAAATATGTTGTTCATTTTACGTTCAAAAATTAACAATTGAACTATTTTAATTATTATACCTAAAACATGATAGTTTAATATTATTTAGCAAGACACTAATATATTTTCTTCAAATTTAATACTAGAAGTTAGTGAACACTGATTTACTTCACTTCTATTCATTTCATAGTTTGATTATTTCATAAGCGCAATAATACTAAATTTAAAAAGATATACAAGTTATTAAATGTATTAATCTCATGACATATTTAGGTTTAGAATTATCTAATTTTGATAATATATTAATGGGATGCTTCTACACTATGGCTATCCCTATTTGAACTTATATATATGTTTGGTGAGACATCTCTCTCCATATATAGGTTAACTCTTTTGTATTAAATGATATTAATATCGTTGGTCACACAATGTGTATCTACATCTTCAAATGATCAATTCGGTCTCCCTTTTGAAAATGTTTTAAACCATTAAACTTAATAAGTGATATCGATTAGAATTCTAAATTTTATTTTTAAATATAGCAAAATGAAACCAAATATTACAGATAGCAAAATGTCATTGTCTGATAGACTATTAATTATCTGCATCTATCACGGTCTATTCCATATAGACTCACTCTCTCACCCACAAATTGTTAAAATACCACTCAGACTAATAATTTCGAGGATAAACTACAATTATGATAGCAGTTACAATTACAATTCTAAATTTTCAATTGTAAAAATTGGGTCCCCAAAGTGTTAAAACTAGATTCTCAAACTTATCATAGTAGTTGTAGAAAATGAATTCCCCTTGAAATTTATACTATTGTTCCAATATCTATAATTATATAGATTTGAGTGTCTAATTTTAACACTGATATAAGTTCGAAAACTAAATTATTACGATTAAAAGATTGAGGATATAATTACACCTACCGTTATATTCTTAAGAACGGTATTTACGAATTCATTTTAGGGTAGTTTTAAAAAATATTCATAAGAATAAAGTGATTTGTAAATTATTATTTACAAAAGTAGGGGTGTTTTCTTGTCTTATTCAAGACAAAGAGACTGAATACTTATTTTTTTATTAATATTTTTCTTACTTTTTAAAGAGATGGAATACTTTTTCTTAAGAAAAAATTATTGTATTTTTTTTATTCAATTTTGCACTATGTTCTTAGCATCAATTCATTTTTATTTTGATTTTTTTTCTTCTATCTTCGTTTTTAATTGTCTTTTTCATGTTGGATATATATTTTTTTAATCTTTTATTTACATTTTGCTTTATAATCTCTTTTTCATTTTTTATATTTATCACTCTCAAAACTTGTAAAGAAAATATAATTGCGGATTAAATCAACAAGTTTATTTTTTTATTAAAAATATAGGAAAGTTGGTAAAAAAAATAGCAAAAAAATGTATGATAATAGAGTTTATGTCACCTAATCTTCTAAAATGTAAAATTGACAAATTTAAAAGCAAATTATCATCAATTACTAATCATATTTGCCAAATTTGCAATATAAAATAAAAAATGTATTATGAACTAATTTTTTCTAATTTTTTTTTGTCATTTAATACAATTTTAAAAAAAATATAGATATTTCTTTCTAAATACTGATTATAAAATTCTTTTAACTCATCAAACTATCACACAATAAATACTAAACAAATGAGACCCTCACTTTATTACAATTAAATTATTTACAATCAAATGGTTAAAACTTAAAATAACTAACTCCACTTTCAATCTTTTCAATTACCACATTGATCACATTGATCGATAATCACCTCTAACAACCAATTTCAATGTCCAATGACCCCTTCGACAAAAGCAAGCAATTTATAAAGAAATTTGTTGCTGATTTTTTCTGAAATTAAGAGTTGTGATTGCATGGTGAACTGGTTATTTTAAGTTCTAGTTGTAAATAAATTTACTATAGCAAAATAGTTAAAATAACCGGTACTTCTAATTTTTTACAAATTTATTATGTGATATTTTGATGAGTAAATAAATTTTTATAATTTGAATTATTTGAGTATTTTTAAGAAATATTATTATTATATTATTCTGGATATTTTTTCCTGAATTGTATTCCTCTTTTGAGTATATTTAGGCTTGTATTTCTACTAAATTATCAATGAAATAGATATTAATTTCATAAAAACAACGTTTATTAACCATGAGTTCAAACTACGTTATCATCCTTACAAGTTTTAAAAGTTATATATATATATATATATATATATATATATATATATAAAAGGGATGTATAAAAGATAATAAAAAAATAAAAAAATGTAAAATAGATAACGATCATGTAAAAACTTAAAACAAAGAACAATGAATTTGAGGGGGAAAAAGGTGCAAAGAACAATGGAATAAAAGAAGGAAGAAAAATAAGAAAAGAAGAAAAGAACCTATTTTTGCAAATAATTTGCAAGCGATCTTATTTTTATAAATATATAAATTTTTAAAAACTAGCCTAAAATGACAATAAATCCATCTACAAATATTGAGTTACAATGAAGAAAGATAGAAGAAAAATCCAAGCTTTATTAATTAAAGATGTGAACTTTTTTGTTTGTTTTTAAAGAAATTTACACCCAAAGATTAAATTGGCATAGATGAATAAATGGAAAACAGGGGCAGAGGACAGAGGGCAGAGGGCAGAGGGCAGAGGAAGAAGGGAAGACATGGACTGATGCAAGAAAAGAACAATTCATGAACAACCACCTACTATATTCACTGCCTAATTATTACCAATCATTAATACTTGCTTTTTCCTTTCGATTCTTGTTTGGTTGAGCTTCTTGTAAAATAAAAATCCCCTAAATTTTTTGCTTTCGGTTTCTATCAATTAATCCGCAATTCCCAATTCTTTTGTGTTGTAATTACTCGCCTTTGTTTTTAGCAAATTTTCGTTACAACGTTTCTCTTCTCAAACCGCCACTACCCTTTATCCTTACCTTCTTCTTTTTTCTCTCTTTCTTTGTTTCTTTCTTTAACCCCATTTCCCCCATTTTTTTCATTTGGACTGATCTTTACCCCGACAAGGGGAAGGCTTTCAATCCCGGTTTTCCTGCCTTCGATTCTTTTCTGCTTCCATTTTCCCGGGATTTTGATCACTTTCTGGATGAAGCAGGAGAAAATCGAAGGTTTCTATTGGTAATTCTGGCTCTTTTCTTTCGGAACCGTAAGTGGGCTTTTCAGTTTTCGATTATTTGATTCATATCTGAATTGGGTTTTGGCGATTGAAGATTCTTATTGAAGAATTTCGAATTGGAGTTCGTCGATTTTTTTTTAATTTGAAAGTGGAGAGAAATTCTTTATGAGATTGTAATTTCTCTTTTCTTCTCTTTGGTATTTTACCTTGTTTGTTTGATTATTGCCTTGGCATTTCCTTAGCCGGCTGATTCCTCTTCTTCCTCTTCATTTTAAGGGATTATGTAAGGTTGTTTATATATTGAATTTCTAGATTGCTGCGACCTATCAATTTGGACATTCCTGATTGATTGGTGGGGAATTAGGTTGTATATTTCTGTGAATTTGGTTGGATTAGCTTGTAAATCCTTTTGATCATTGTTGTTGGACATTCAAAACTTTAGGTGAGAGTATTAAGT
The DNA here is from genome assembly GCA_025688845.1 of Cucumis hystrix. Lineage (NCBI taxonomy): Eukaryota > Viridiplantae > Streptophyta > Magnoliopsida > Cucurbitales > Cucurbitaceae > Cucumis > Cucumis hystrix. Next base: position 14,157,842 of record CM046887.1, read on the forward strand.
AGAAAGGTGGTCTTGGGCTTTGATATAATTTAGGTTGTGAGTGAAATCTTTGGGGAAAAAATGAAATTTCTAAGCATGGTTGGGAATTCCTTTGGATGTTCTGCTTCTGGGGAACGTTTAGTTTCAGCTGCAAGAGATGGAGACTTGCAAGAAGCTAAGGCTTTATTGGAATACAATCCTCGTTTGGCGAGGTATTCGACTTTTGGTGTACGAAATTCCCCTCTACATTACTCTGCAGCTCATGGCCACCATGAGGTATTTTCCTTCTCTCTTGAAGAGATTGACCTTTCTCTTCAACTTAGAGTTTCCATTTTCCAAATGTATTTCTGATGGTGACTCAACTTACTTGCATACACTTTTGCAGATTGTCTCCCTCTTGCTTGAATCTGGGGTCGAGATCAATCTTCGGAATTATCGGGGTCAGGTACGAGTTGGAATATTGTTTGTTGCTCTCTGTTTTCAGTTTGTTCCATTTGGTTCCTTCCTCTATGTAATGTTTCGTTTTGTCCGCCAATGAATACCAAAACTATGATTGGATTATAGCCTTTGTTATGTGTGAGTTATTTGGTTCTTTTATACAACAACATGTGAATTATTTTGAACCTTCGATATATTTTGGTTGATTATATAATGTCGTAACGAGTTGAGCTATGATGAGGTTTATTATGTACGCTATTTTGTTAAGTGTTCAAAATTTGTAATTTTTAGTTCTCATCGACAGACTGCTTTGATGCAAGCTTGTCAACATGGTCACTGGGAGGTTGTTCAGACTCTTATACTTTTTAAAGCTAACGTGAGCTACCTTCCTTAGCCTTAATTCCACCAGTTCTATTTCTCTATGAAAGTAGTTTATGGAACATTTTTGATAATGCTGTCATGCATTTCTTTGGGAGACATCAGATTCACAGAGCAGATTATTTGAACGGAGGTACTGCTCTTCACTTGGCTGCTCTGAATGGTCATTCTCGGTGCATTCGACTTCTGCTTGCTGATTTTGTACCCAGTACACCAAAATTTTGGAATATGTTACATGGTAGTTCGAACAACGAAGAGCAAGTTTCTAAGTTTGAGTTCAGGTATTGTTGTTTGAATCTAATCCTAGTCAGTTATAAACGTGTTTTGTTATGCTACATCAAGTCATCGATATGTTTTCCTGTGTCTTGTCCATCAGTGCTCTGAAGGAGGTAGTTAACAGAACATCAGATGGAGGCATCACAGCACTGCATATGGCAGCGCTAAATGGGCATGTTGATAGTGTGCAGTTACTTTTGGACTTGGGTGCCTCTGCTTTTCAGGTTACTGTGGAAGATGGAACCACCATCGATCTAATAGGTAACTCGCTTATTAGTTCCTGTTTTTGTTTCCTTGTGTGTTTATGGTGAATATGAGTTGCTTTATTTTTAGAACTCAAGGACACAATATTACAACCTATAGAACAAATCCTACTCAAGTAAAGTCGTAAATATGAGTTGTGCTTATGAAGGTGTTAATTGAGCATCTTTTTTATTTTTCATTATTTTTATTTTCTTGTTTCTCATTACTGAGAAGTGGAAAGCTGTTCAAGTGTGTCAGCTTCATTAGTTTTAACTATGTTCTATTAGACACTAAAGTGTATACAGATTCATTGCATGTCACTGTCCTAAATTCATGAAATTTGGTCTGCTCTGTACCTTGCTGCAAAAAAATTTACATTGTGAGTGTAGGAATTCAAACGTTTAACCTTTTGGTTGAGGAAAAATACTTTAGCCAGTTGAACTGTGTTCAAGTTGGCATCAAAGTTTACAATTTAATTTGCTTCATTTAATTTGCTTCATTTAATTCTTATAAACTATTGTTATCTTACATGTAGAATTGTGTATCACTATATTTTGGGTTTGGGTATGTTTTTTAATTTCTAGAAGGAAGTCATATCCGGTTAAACATGTTCATTGGCCATGCTTTTCTTTCTACAGAGCTTGCCAGCTAGGATTAGTCTGTTAGAAGCTGCAAGAGATTGCATTTCAAGGCTTTCTTCTTAAATTCGAACTTATTTCCCTAAAGATGATTATGTTTTTATATATAGGTGCTGGCAGCACTGCTCTTCACTATGCTGCATGTGGCGGAAATGCCCAATGCTGTCAAGTAAGATCTGTTTTGAAGACTAAAGGAAAATGATAAGAACTTTTCACAATTCAGACCCATATTTGTACATAGTACATGAAATGATAGTTTGTATGTTATGATTTCAGATGTTGATTGCTAGGGGAGCCGATCTTACTGCACAAAATGCAAATGGGTATGCTTCTCTCAAGTATTCATATTCAAATGCGGTTAATTTCAATCTTGCTGAAGGTCCAATCCTTTTATGAAATGTGGAATTGTAGTTTGCCTGGTGTATGCATCTCGTAGCAATTAGTTTCTTGGGTTGGTTTTCGTTTTGATTCTTTATTATTCCCATTCTTGAAGAAAAGGCATCCTATGCTTTGCATTGTATGGTAACTATTCATGTGTTGATTTTTATTTTATTTTATTTTTGTAATCTGATTTCGTGTTTGTTAATTATAGATCACAATTTTCCATGCTTAATACCTGTAGGCTGTAACCCAAATTAAATTATCATGATTCTTTTCTGGAGCTTCATATTGTTCTATTTGTCTTACCCAATAAACTTGAAGTTGTCAGATCATCCTATGTTACTTTTATCTTATTGAAGATGGACTCCCTTGATGGTTGCTCGTTCATGGCACCGAGACTGGCTTGTGGAAATTCTTAGCAGAGAAGCAGGAGCAGTGGCGACAAATCTTGTCCCTTCACCATATTTGACTCTTCCCCTTATGAGCATTGTTAGAATTGCTAGGTGAGTCATTCTTGTCAAATATATATATTTATATATATATATATATTAAAACTAAAATATCTACTGCTGTCATTCTGTACTCAGGTTGTTAATTTAATCTTCAGTGAAGTTTTGTTACCTTTCATTATCAACAGTCTTGTTTTGAACTTCAGTACCTTTAGTTTATTCTTACTATTTCGGATTTCCTTAGCCTCAATCTAATATTTTGCAAATATGGTTAAAAGAAGATGCCTTTGTCCTGTTCTACAGTTCTAGTTCTCGCTTAGTTTTTGATGTAGCTCATTTCAATGTATCCAATGCCCTACATTAAGCAATTTCTTAATGTATTTTATAGCCCTTTTGAAGCCATTTCTACTTTTAGTGTTTTCTTCTTCTTCAATCGGTTTCAATTCAACAGAATGTTGTATGAGGACTGACTTAAGATCCCGTGGAATTTTTTCAGAGAATGTGGATGGAGAAGTTGTGACACTTTACTTACATGTCAAGATCCATGTGTAGTGTGTTTGGAAAGAGAATGCACAGTTGCTGCACAAGGTATCTTTGGTTAAAAAATGAGAAGAATTTGTTACAAAAATTATCATCTCATATCTATTATTTTCTAGTTACCTGCGGGGGAATTTGAAGTCATTTTCATATCAAATTTGTCTACTTATATTCTGATATGCTGACCTATAAATAGTGTTTCCCAGTTTTCAACTTCCAAACTTGCTTGTGTTTTTTTGTTTCTTATAATTCATGAAGTGAACACATTATCTTGAAACGATGCAGGTTGTGATCATGAGTTCTGCACGAGCTGTGCGTTGTATCTCTGTTCCACAAACTGCACATCATCAGTTTCTCATGGTCCGCCTGGTTCAATTGCGTGCCCGCTCTGCCGAAATGGCATAGTTTCATTCGTTAAACTTCCTGGAACGAAGCCAATTGCCAAAGAGATCACCAGAACCAGTTTATCGTTATCATTCTGCACTTGTTCTGGTGAGGCACCAGAGCCTCCCACATTAACCACCCCATTATGCAAGCCTGAGTTCACTTGTTCCCGAATCTCTCCACTCGGAGCATCGTTTCGATCCCTTAGCTGTCAGAGGTTTCCTTCAGTGAAACTGAACTCCAATCTCTGCATGGGAGATCCTCACAGTAGTAGCTCCTCTTTGGTTCCTTGCAATGTTGACAGGAACATGAGGAACCATGTTTCGAGATGCTCGAGATCATCAGGTTTTCGAAGAACAGCATCTGAAGGTAGGAGATCATGGCTATCTGCCTTGAATCAGTATGTAACAACTGGAAGCGGATGCTGAGAATCTTTGAAGTTCTTTTTTTCTCTTCAACCTTCATTTTTTTCCTTTTACTTTATTTTCAGTGTCCATACACTTACCCCAAAAAAGAAGAAAAAAGAAGAAAAGATAAAAGGATCATACCCTGAAAATGATCCAATTATATAATCATTTTGATGGTGTGTAGTATGTTCAGCCCCAATCCAAATTTATATTCGAGCCCTGTTTTGGCCCTTGTAAAAGAAAAGAGAATGCTTGAGTTTTGGTGATTTTGATGGATGGATTGTATATATGTGTCATGAAAAGTTCCAAAGTTTGTATTGGAAGAAAAGTCCAAAATCTCTCCTCTCTGTGCAGAGAATTTTGTATGAACATGATATGGAAGTTTATAATTTATATAAAATGTGTTTTATTTATTGTTATCTAGAGAGTAAAATTCGAAACTCTTGATACACGTTTAATTTTTATTGAACTCTACTCAGTTTTAGTTTTGGAGGCCGTTTCACCTTGATTGGTGGTTCAAATTGAAGTCATATATGAGTTGTTTTCTTTTGCTCTATACTCTCATGTATATGTCAAATTCGTAATTAGTTGCCTTTTCCATAAAAACAAGTAGCCGTTACTTTCAACGTCACTTACATGCAAAACTCAAACTCACTCAAAATAGCCTTTAATAGAGAATATAACAAACTCATATATTGAACGGAAGAAGTTAAAAACATATTTAAACATATGAATACAAGTAAAGATATAATACAATTGTAAGCTCAAGGAGGGATAGACAACTCTAGTGAAGATGAAAAAATTGGACAAGATAAAAGAAAAAAAACACCAAAAAAAAAAATCCTAAACTATTAATTAGAAAACATAAAATTCTACAAGTCCTGCAAGGTCAAGAAAAAAAATTAAAAAAAAAACTTAATAAAAAAAATACAATAAGCTCAGGTGAGATAACGCCAGAAGACATTAGATTCTAACAACGTCAAAGTCTCGAAGTGTAGGTATTAAGAAAGAATACAAAAATATGAGTGAAGAGAATAAGGAAAGGATGGGAAAGAGTATCCATGGGAGGAGTAGATGAGGAGCAAATAAGGAAAAGGAATAAGGAGAAGAAAAGACAGACATGGGAAGAATGAAGTGATGTATATTTGCAAGGGGGAAAAATGAAGATATGGTGGTAGTTGGTTGATGAAGGGGAAAAGGGAATTAGGGTTCTGTTTATATAAAGAAGAAAGGGAAAAGGGGAATGGTTAAGAAGAGAGAGAGAGAGAGAGAGAGAGATGGAAAGTGACATGACAAGAAGAAAAACTATGATAAGACAATGAGTTTTGTATCTTTTAGCTTCTCAATCACGTAATATTTGAAAAGAAATGAGGTAATTAAAGGAAGGGGATATTGAAAGAGGGTAGGAGCATGGGAACTTGGAGTTTTCAATAACTTTCTCTCAATGGGAACTTCTTACTTACTTTTAGTTTCAACCATGGAATTCAATTGAATCAAACCAAAATTTTATCATCATTCAAAACCTTTATTCTCTTTCCTATCTTTCTAATAATGGATAAATTGTTTGTTAAAATTATAAACTTGGTCCTATATGTTTTTGAAAAAGTTTGGTGCTAATAGTTTTAAAACTGAGAATTTAATATTTATTATTTGATAAAACATTGTTAATATTAACAATGGAGTCCATTTATATGGAATTTTTTTCTAACAATATTGACTAAATTTTATTTTTTTCTAAACCATATGTGAATTAACCTAAATTATTAAAAAGATTTAGACGATATAATTGACAATTAAGTTGCATTGGATGTAGAAGAGATAATTTCAATTTTGAATTTGTATCAAGTGGTTACATAAAGTAGATTTTGAACAGATTTTGTTTAAAGGTTATTAGAGTAGCTAGATTATGGTGTGGTTGTATTGTATTGAACAACTTTTTTTCTTTTACCAAATATGTAATTAGGTACAACTTTTTAGAAACTTTCTATAATTTGAACATTTAGTTTAATCTAGAAGTTTATGTTATATACTCACTTATTTCATATTGTATAGTGTGCAATTATGATGACTTTCCAAATAAGTTATTGTCTTTGGCCTTAATCATACTAGTTTCCATATATTTAATGTTTATTTAAGTGTTTAGATAGGTTAGCAACATAGGAAACTCCCGGAAGGGTTGAAATGTAATGCAGGTTTAAACGGATCAATTAGCAAATTAAAGGGAGCAAAATAAAAAAATTCATGCAAGAGCAGCACAACAATGAGGCAGTAGCTCTAATATACAATAGCATCGCAGCGACACTCTCCAATGGCATCGCAACGCTGCGCCTTGGACCTGTGGGCGATGGAATGCATAGCGCTGTGACACTCCTATTTCTATAAATTTATATTCTATTTTTAGGGTTATGGAGAGAGAGAGGGAGGCAACCATTCCAAGCTAATGCCTTTTTCTAAGTTCTTCGTTTCTCTACATTTTTTCTTAGTTTTAGGTTGTTTCTTTAAATTTGTAAATGACTCTGATGGCTTGATGATCTACTTCTTCCAAATTAGTATGCAATATATATCTTACCTGGATTTGGAGAAGCTTTTGCACGTTTATGTTTTTCTATCTCTATCGTTGCATCTTTGTCTCTTGAGTTTACTCTTAGAATATATGAATGTTTGAGATTGAAAATCCAATCATTTATGTATGCTAAATGCTCTTGGATGTATGTTTGTTTTCACGACATTTTTATTAATAACCTTTATAGTTGTCTAAAGTAACTTAAGGATAAAGGAATAATCAATTGATCAGATAATTGGTTTTTCTATTAACTAATCCTACGAAACTTAGTCTTAAAATCTTAATACATGTGCTTAGGCTTATTAATAAATGTTTTTTTTTAATTGTTAGTTAATCAACATGTAGTTTAATTTAATCAAGATATAAACCTTGATTAATAATTAAGGACGCTCTTGTATCGTCTACTCAAGGAGAGGTAATTTTGAGTATTCGTTTATAAACAAATAAATGTTAGTAGATAAGAATTCAACCAAGGTACCGACAATTTGTAATATACGATGAACAAAAGAAGTTGTTGTTAGAAGTACAAGGTTGGCTTGAATGAACAGAAAAAAGTGTGCTCCAAGGGGGACAAAGTATGTACCAAAAAGAATGTACATTGTTTGGTGTGGTATTCTTGAAAATTTTAAAGGCCTAATTGTTTTTTAAATGATATCCATGTTAATCGGTTTAAAATATAGATGTTAACAAATTGTTAAATGTCTAAACTTAATAAAAATGTCAATAAAAGTATGGATAAAATATTGACGTTGATAGATATGAATGAAAATGGATTTACACCGGTGCAAATTAAAAAAATTGTTTAAATGAATAAATAGAAACATTTTTAGTTTAATTTTTAAAACCAATTAATAACTACCTATAATATTTATTATATAAACCTTTGGTTGCTTTAATTTTGTATTTAGTGAATTATTAATTTTTCTTTGATATAATATAAATGTCAATTTATCTTTAGTTGTACTCATGAGATCAAATGAGAAAATATGGATAGGAATAGAAACATGTCAATAAATATTTCGTACCATTGTGTCAACTTAATTAACAATTATATCATGACATTCTTTTTACTAAATGATTAATTAAGAGAAACAAGAAGACTAAAACAAAGAAAAGAAACACTCATCTCAAGCGGGAAAAAAGTCTCATGTAAATGAACCAACTTGAGTCTTCTCACTATAGAAAAGTCACAAAACAAATTTCATTCTTTCGAAATGTGATAATAACAACACACCAAGTTATTAGATATCATGTGTGGTTCAATCTCAAAACAAAATTGTAAAGCCCTAAATAAAAAAATAAAAAATAATAATAATAATAAAAATAATAAGATTTTATTATTAATTATTAAATATTATTATTATTATTATTATTATTATTATTATTATTATTATTAATAAAAAAAAAAAGAAAAAAAGCCCCCTCCCTCACGCGTGCACAAGCCCCCCCCCCTCCATTTTTCTTTTCTTCTTCTTCTTCTCCTTCCCCTTGCCCTAGCCGCCGCCGCCAACCACCACTGAAGTTCTTCCCTTGGTCGCGCCGTTCAGAGCTGCAGTAGACGAACGCCGCAGCCGTTCGTCCGCATCGATGGCTGTTCGCGAAGAACCCCCCCCCCCCCCCCCCCCGTCGCGCCGTTCCCCTACCGTCGTCGGGTTCAGTCGAGGCTTTTCGCCTGACCGGCCTTCGTTCGGTTTCGTCTGCGCAGGTCACAGCGTCAGCCTGCCTCTCCATTTCCGCCGCCGCCGCTTCGTCCCCTAGCCAAAACTGAGCCCAAGCCGCAGCATCTCCAACCGTCGCGCGTCCCCTCCTCTGTTCCGACCGTCCGACGAAACCTAACCGCCACGTGACTCCCCATTTTTCCAGCCGCGGATTTGAAACCGATTTATGCCCAAATCGATTTCACAAGACCGTTGCCCAAATCTTGTGTGCCGCTGCCGCTATGTCGTTGTAAATTCGTTGGGTAAAGATGAAATTGATGGATTTAAGAGTTTACATTGAAACTTCGATTAGTTGATGTTGTTTAAATTGGTTGTTTGGATGTTTGTTCTTGAAGGCGATATTGGAGATTTGAAGAATTTAGACTTTGAATTTTGCCATAAGCTTCGCGGGAGTTCGTTTCTCCACTTCTTGGGTGAGTTGTGAGATTTACACATGTGTGATTTGAATGGATGAAATTAATTAGAAGGATATTGATTTTATATTTGGTTATGTTTAGGAATCTAATTATTGGAACTTATTTGATTGAAGAACTTGCATAAACTTGAGGTAAGAGACTTTCTACTGGACTCAATAACAAGAATTAAGATGTATTGACTATATGGACTGAAATGTTATGTCTGGACTGAGTAGTGATGACGGTTATACTGTGTGTTTGGGTGTGGACTGAAAGTTTAATGCATATTGTGCTTGACTGAATGAAATTTATATATGTATGTATGGATTGACGTGGACTTGTTGTCTAGCGTATGTTGTGACTGTTGGGTTATTTATGTGGCTGACTGATGTAGTGATATGTTTCGACTGTCCTTGAGTGAAATTTGGATAATATGGTTGTTTGAGGTTAAAGGTGGAGCTTAGGTGATAAGGAAATTTGACTGTATTGAGGATGATTTTAAAGAGGTTTAGAATGGACTGAGGGGATAAATTATTAGTTTCCTAGTGGATAGTTACCATGCGGGTGTCCTTCGGGATCATCCCCTTTATGTGCATCCTTCGGGAGCACTAGACTGATATGTGCATCCTACGGGATCGCAAGACTGTGACTGTGCAGGGTACACCATAGGATGCTAATAATTTATTTTTCTCCTAACGGGACCAGTAGTGGGTCTCTTACTGAGTATATTAATACTCACCCTTTTTATGTTTAACTTTTCAGGCAAAGGTAACACGAGGGGCAGACCGACGAGGGACAAGAAGGACTCGTGAATTGCCATAGGGGACTGTCTTTAAACTGCTTCCGCTGACGGTTTGAAAATATTTTGATTTAACTAAGTCTACAAATAGTTCAATTTTTTGTAAACATCATTTGAAATTTTGTATTTTTGAAATAAGGCCCGATTAAAATTTCCTTCGTTTTCTTACGGTTTCAACTGAATCTTGCTATGTCTTTTGTCAACAAACGGTTTTGTGTCAAATTGACGACTTAGACGGTCAGTCCGAAAAGTTTGGGTCGTCACAAAAATTAGTAATTAAAGGAAGTAATTCATATATCTTATAAGAAGTATGTGGTTTAATTTGAAATTTCTTAATTTTTTCAATGTGAAATTTTCAACACAAGCAACTTTTTAAACTTGACGTCTCAACTAATTACTAGCACTAAAATGACAAATCTAAATAAACTTTGTATTTCAACTAGCGATTAGAATATGGTTGATTTTTAGGATGGAATGTTTCCCTTACCATGGGGCTTTTAATTGAAAATTTACAAACTATTGATCTATTTATGTTTCTATTAACATATAACATGGTGTATTGAGTGGCTTTTCAAAAGTAATGATTAACTAATATGCATTGATCTCTTTGAGTTACCATTATCATCGTAAATGAAAGATATATATAATTTCTTAGTGAAGATATATACTTAAATAGTTTAGTTACGTCAAGATTGAAAATTGATCAGTTATATTTATATTGATAATGACATCTAAATTTTTAAATAATTTTTGTTAATTAAAACAAATCATGTCTGTCAATTTGAACATAAATAACTGATTTAGGTATATATATTTATTCAAAAGGTTAGATATTTGAATATTTAAATCTTATCATTAAATTAAAAAACATGTTATTATTCAAAGATATACACTTACATTTAATCTTAATTACTTCAAACTTTGAAAATCATAAAAATTTAATATATATATAGTAAAATTAAAGAAAGTAAGCTAAAGTGAATTTGATTCACTTACCGTTATTTATGTGACCTCAATCTAGAGGTGTGGAGGTTAAAGAAAGGTAAAATATTAATATATTTCAATTATAGGTTGATTGTTTTTGAGTTTAGGAGAGAAAAATATAAAGATAATAAATCCATATCACATTTAAATGAGAGACATTTTTTAAGGATAAAAAAAATAATCAATATATGCTTAAAAGAATTGAAATGTATCAATACCTATACTAAAAATTAAGGGGCACATTTCTGTTAGATAACAATTAACAACATACTCAAAACCACACTTTTCCGAATCTTTAAGAAAAGGTTGAGAAAACCAAGTGCGGAATTCAGATCTTAAATCCTTCCCGAGGCATATAATTTGTAACAAGTTTCCCAAAACCTCTAAGAAAAAGGTTGAAGATCCGATGATTGGAAGTTGGGAAAGAACAGACAGAAGGGTTATGAAGCTTACAAAGCAAATAATAAGAACAAGAAGCAAACTTGTATGAACCGAAAGTTGCATGCATGGTTATAAAAGAAAAGAAAAAGAAAAAAAACTCTCGCAAATGTTTTTATTTTTTTTGTTTCTCTCTCTGTAGGATGTGTTCTTGAAACAATCAAATATCGAAAAACACAATATTCAATGTTGGTACATGGGTTGTCACAGAAAGATCTTTCTAATATTTGCTTTTTCAGAGATTTTTGAGAATAAAACACATAACCCACAACAATACTCATTTAATTCAAACAAATATTTCTTTGGTCAAATAACGGATATTAAATTATAAAATATGTTAGAGATTACATGTTCTAATATCCTTTTATTTTCGACAATATTGATTACATTTCAATCTTTCAAATAACTCGTAACATATCTTTCAAACAGCTCATTACATATCTAAAAAATGTAGATGACACATACAAAAAAAAAGTAGTTAAATTTTTTCTAGAAAAATTGTAAAGGTAGTAAATTTGACAAAATATTTATAAGCTATAGCAAAATTTCAGATTATATCAATAACAAACATTTGATAGTAAGTGATATCCTTCTATCAGTGACATTGATAATGATAGAAGTTTATCACTGACTATCATGAATAAAATAAAAAAGAATTGCTCTAACTTGTAACCTTTTTAATTTATTTTGATATTTTTAAAAAGTACCCATTTTTCTATCTAATATTATAAAAATCTATTTATACTTATTTAAAAAGGGTAAATGGTTTCTTTATTAATTTAAATATGCTATATTTTATAGATATATCTATCAATAATAATATTTTTATTATTATTTTAAGTACTATTTTAATAAAATGGAAACATTTCACATTTTTGTTGACACTAAGATTGCCTAAATTTAGAATCTTATATAAAGATCCATATCCATTGAATTTGCTTCAAATTTAATAGTTCCATGCATGAATCATTTGATAGCTTTGATGTTATAAATTAGAGATACCACAAAATTGAAAAATTAACTAAAAAATTGAACTATTTTTAAATATAACAAAATAAACAAAAATACATGATATAGCAAAATGATGGATCATAATAGACATGTATAGTAGACATGTATAGTAGTTATCATAATCTACTATAAATTGATTCTTTTAAGTAACTAGTAAGCTATGCACTTGAATTTTGTTTGCATGTATTTAAATTACTTTTATATACTTCATAAAGCTACATAATCCTTGTATTCAGCGTTAATAGGAATTAACATTGTATATAATAGTATATAATTCTACGTAATCCTAAAGCTTATTCATAATATATTCTACAATAGTATATAATTCTTGCATGGAACGTTATTAATAGGAATTAACGTTGTATTATGTATATCAACTATATTTAAGAATAATGATACTAAGGTCTAACATTATTAGAGGTTATAAAGTTCATTTTGATTTGTACGGTTCAAAATTTGATACCACAAAAAATTAACTTGATCAAGAAAATAGGTATTATAAAAAACTAGATTATTGATTTTATTACTTTAAAAAAAAATAATATTGAGTACTGATAGTTGATGGTTGAATTATGTTGCAATTAAATTCCTTGACTTTCAAATTAAACAAAATTCAAACGAGATTTGGTTTTTCTTTAGCACATTTCATATCTCTATCCAAATTGTCTATTAAATTTTAACAATAACAACATAGCTAACTCGTCATAAACCATGGATTGATCCAAGATGTTTAAGTTGATAAGTGAATAAGAAATTAATATTATATCACTTAATAACAAATAAACTTGACGTGACACACATATTATTGATTTTTATTTTCATAAAAAAAGTTCTTACTTTAAGTCTATTGTTTGTGTTTCTCTTTCCATGATGGCATTTAGGTTAGGTTAGAGTTAGGGTATGTAGGGGTTTTTATTTTTCTGATTGTGTGTTGTTCATTCATCAATGAGAGGTCGACTCCCACTGCTCCAATTATTCCAATTAACTTTTTACACACTAAACCCTAAAAATACAAAACAAAAACTAAACATTTTTATTATTATTTATATATAGTTTATATTTTTACTACTTCCACACTCCACCCTACATTTACTTTTAAATGCCATCCATTCCCTATTTTTATTGGCTAAATAGGAAATAGGAAAATGTGTTCACGTGGCACTCTTTTTTTAATGGTTACATTGAAGTTGAGTATATTAGGGTTTAGTAGATAATTAATTAAGTTGTAAGTGTGGGAGATTTAATAATATTAATTAATTAATATCCATGCATAATCATGAAAGACATTCTCTCCATTTTTATAAAGATGTATATAGGATATTAGTTGATTTTGACATATGAAACTTAGGTTTATGCATGTTACTATCGGAAATTATGAACCTCAACATGTATATTGGATATAAAAAGATAAATTGATTCAATAATTTTTTATTCAATGATAATATCTTAAATCTCCGCTTGCTATTGATGACATGTTCAAATATTGTATAAGAATTAAATATGTATGATCCTTACATTTAGAAAATAATTATATTTCATACAATAAACTAATTATAATTGATCATAAACATAGGAAATAAAATAGTAATTTAATTTTGTAACTCAAGCCATGTATAGAACAATGAAATAGCACATGTTACATGTCATCTTAATCTAACTATTGTGTATGTCAAGACATAATGGTACAAATAAGAAACATGAGTTTAACCAAGAATTTAGAAAGTATGTCAGTATGGATTTAATCTATAATCTATTTTTAACTTTAATATTTGTATCAAATTATCAAAGTTAAGTATTTGTATTTTGCAATAAATCTGAAATTAATTAGTTAGTCAAAGTCAATGTTTACTTAAATTGATTAAACAATAATAATTAATTTGAAAATATATAGAGATATTTTTTCCTATGTATGATAGAAATGCCAATAGATAAAAAAATTGCAACTATAAAGTTGCACTACAAGAATAAATGTCACTCAAACCAATTCTAATGTCAATTATATTGTCTCGTAGAATTAGTAGAGATAGATTCAAATCAATCCGAAGATAAAAAAAAAAAAAGGAAAAAGAAAGGACAAGGTTGGTGATGGGACAACACAAGATGAATCCATGAGTGTTTTTTTTTTCTTTCTTATTAAATGTATTTTTTCTGTCTGTGTGTGTGAAGGTGATGGTTTTGCAGAAGCCTTACGTAAGAAAAGGTAAGTGAACAATGGCCATTACTACTATCCCTCAATTCTAATGCCTTTCTTTTCTTCTCAGCCCTAAAGCTATACCCTTCACAGCCTTTGTGTTTATACCATCATTATTATTCTCATGGCCCTCACACACCATAATATAACAAAACAAAAGCTCTCACTTGGGAACTAGAGAGAATTAAACATCAGCTATCAACTTATATATCAACACTGACATGAATAATCACTTTTCTTCTTTCATATATATATATATAAATATTTCTAGCTAACTTCAACCCAATTCTGAAAACCCCTGATCGTTTTTAAGTTTTAATTTGGTTTGGATACTATTTTTGTCTTTTAAAAAGTGTTTGAGACAGGGAGTAGATATAATAGTTTGTAATTTGTTATAATAGTTTGTGTTTACCACGTCTTAATAAGAAAGAGTAGATATTGTAACAAATAGAGGTTTTGAATAATATTATTGTAGTTACACGAGGGTAATCATAAAAATAATTTTATATTTGGAAAAGACAATAAAATCATACAAATTGATTTTTCTATTATCTTGCATAATTTAGAAAAAACAATTAATTGTTACCAAATGTTTTTCTACCAATTACTAACTTCAATTTTATTAAATTCATTAATGGTTACTAGAAAGGGGTCAACTAGAAGAATAACAATTTTCGAGTTGGGTTGAGAGATCCATATTTCGGATTGGTTGGATTGGCAAACTCGAATTATCCGAATTAATTTTCCAACCAACCTAATCCATAAAAAATGGGTTGGGTTGGGTTGTCGGGTTGTATTGTTTTTTTTTTTTTTTTTTTTCATTTATAGCCCAACGACTTTCTAAATGATTGTTTAGTTTTCTATACAATCGTTTACTCTTTACATAATCTGCTAATTTTTCATACAATCATTTAACTTCCTACATGATCCTTTAACAAAAAATACTTCTAAATTTCCTTTTATTAAATAACATATATATATACATATTAATTTGAGTTGGGTTGGATTGATCCAGATTTTTCAAAAAAAAAAAAAAAAAAAATCAACCAAACTCAACCTACATTTTAAACCAATTCAATCCAACCCATATAATATGGATTGTTAGTTCCGATTGTCAAATTATTTGGGTTGGACTTACACCCCAACGGTTACCAAACGTTTTTCTACCAATTAAATTATGTATTGCCATTTGTTTAACGGTCATCTTCATTGATGTGCATCCGTTGACTGTAAAAAAAAAACTCTCTAATTTAATTAAAGAAAAAACAATGCATAAAATCTCCATAAACTATATAATTTTTGGAACAAATTAAATATATAAAAATGAACATCATTAAATAACTTTGCCAAATCTCCCACCATCTTTAATAAAAAAAAATGGAGCCCTTGGAAAAAGAACAAAAAAATTTATGATAATAGGACCGATATTGTTACATTTTCTAAATTGCAAAAGTAGTAAATTTAAAAGTCGATAATCCTATGATTATCGTCTGATAACTCTATGCTTACTGTCTGATAGTCATCTGATATCACTAATTTTACCATATTTGCAATATGCAAAAAATAGATATCATGTGTTGTTTTTTTTAAATGTTTTTGTTATTTGATGCAACTTTTCAAAAATGATTGTCCATTTTTTTCTCTGAAAAACCAAAATTAAACTTGCTATATATTTTCATCTAAGATAAAATTTGATTTGAGTAAATACATTTAGGTATGAAAATACTAAATTTTCTTCTTAAAACAAAATTCCAACACAATTAAATACACTTGAATTTGAATGTTACTAAATGATTCTATATATTCCAACATTAACTAATTAATGGTCACCAAATATTCAGTCGAGAATATTATTTATCTTACCCTACATCTAAGCATATAGAAAAAGAAAAATGACAAAAAAACGGAGACTTCAATGTTATACTCAAAGCCACTAAAAAGAATATTTATTTGGCCCTACATAGAGATATATAGTAGTGTGAATAATAGTGAAAAAGAGTATACAAAACTGTAGAAAGGAAAATGAAAGGAATTGGATGGTGAAATTAAGATTGAAAGGTTCAACAAAATACAAAGACAACCAAATGAAGAAGGCTTCTTTATTTGAATGTGATGGCACCCTGCCGACTAACATTGGTTGATAGTGATAACGTAATACAAAGACTAAACACTATCATTATTCATATATGTATATCTATATAGGCTAACATATTCACACCCCACCAAAATGAATTAATATTATTTCGAGATGAGAGACCTCTCTCAACTACTTTTGAAAGTTTGTTCGAAAGTTATTGAATGAGATCGATACATCGTTATTAAATGTCTTTTTTATACTATAACAATTATTTATTAAGAAAAAAAATGAAATTCTACGATATTTAAAAACTGTTGTAACTATTTTTCATGATGAGTATTTTTAGTTATTGAAGTACAAATGAGGGTAATGTGTGTAACTGACGTTTAAAAAGTGACATAATTGCCTTTTTTTTCTTGAGTGCTCTCTTTGTAGCTCTTGCTACTCTAGCTAACTTTTAAAAGTATTTAAATAATAAAAATGACTTTCATTTGAATTTTTTCTCTCGTTAAGTTAAATTAAATAAACTCTAAATCTTAAACGATGATAACGTCGAAAATATATGTTATTTAATTCTGCTTAATTCAGAATTGTTCGATGATTTGATTTTTTTTATTTTGTTATTTTGTAGGATTTGAGCATATGATCCAGGATAGAACCAGACGATAATGACAGAATGGAGCTTAAACAACGTCTAGTTGCATCAACCACGACCTTGTTAGCGTCGTAGGAGCAAAATACCCCATTTTCATGTTAACTCCATCAATCGCCGTGACGCTATCCCTAACACGTATTCCAGCCACTTAATCTCGATTTTCTCCCCACTTGGTCTTTCCAACGTGAGATTCTCAACATCTCAACAAACATCTAAAGATGGTGCCTCTTTTGGGTTCATCATTCTTTTACTGAAACACAATTTCTTTTTATTGGGTCAAATACCTATTTGAGATTTATGAACTTTGATACCATATTTGATAGTGTGGGGTTTCATTACAAAACCAATTGGCAGTGAGAGAAGTAGTTTATCTATCTTATAAGGAATGTGAGTCCACTTAGTCTTTCAAAACTGGGATTTTCAACATCTCAACACTTGGAACCTATTGTTTAAGAATTTTTTTTTTCAAGAAACTCATTTTTATTTAAACTTGTTTTTTATAAAAAAATTTAAAAATATACTTCGAAGGCTATTTTGAGTGATTATCAAACAATTTTCTCCTACATGACTTATTTTTTAAATTGAAACATTCAAAATGTATTTCAAACATAAACTTAATATGTTTTCCCTTGTTTAGGAGTTTGAAATTTCAAAATCTGGTGCTCACATGTTGGACTAATATATTTTATGAGCACTTCATATTACTCCTTCCCAAGTTTGCAAATCGCATTTCTTAGTTAATTATATCAGTTTGACAAAATAAGTTCTTAATATATATATATTTTTGCATTGAGATTTTGATATGTCTATGGTTTAATGTCGATGTTTTTGTAGGATCATATGACAACATTAATGTGAAAATCTTAACTAAATTCGTTTATCTTATTGTAAAAGAAATCTAGCTAAAAATTTGTTAGATAACTTCTTCTAGCTTCTTCTTTAACTAGAGTCTAAGGGTAGAAGTTATATATACCCTGTATCAATTAGAAAAAAAAAACACACTAAATAATAATCTTGCTCCCAAAGCACAGTTCATGTAGGTTTTGTCAACTGAACCACTTTAAAAATCCTCATGTGTTGCTTCTCCTTCTTCCTCTCTTCATCTTCATCATCTCACCATCTTCAGTAAATAAAAACAGTAGTAAAAACCTCCCATAAATGCCAAACAGACAGAGAACAAAAGGAAAGAAGAAAAAAGCTTGAGATCTTGTATTTTTTTTTTTTGTAATCAATATATTGCACAAGCAAAAGGAAAAGGGTGAAAAGAAAGGGAAAAGTTTACCTTTCCAATGCAATGAGATAAGAAGGAATTTACAAGTTTAAAATAACCTTTTCACATGCAAAGTGTGGCATTTTATTGACCATACACGTGACAACATCAACAAATTGGTATCAGAGACTCAAGAAAGCTCCAAGATTCATATTCTTGATTTTAAGATCACTCAAGATGGCAGTAGCAAGATATGATATTGAAAAGTTTGATGGTAAGGAAGATTTTACCTTGTGGAAAGTAAAGATAAAAGCCATAGTCGAACAACAAAAAGCATTGAGAAAACTCTCATGGATCCAAAAAAGCTACCTAAAACAATGACTCAATAGAAGACATGAGTTAAATTCATAAAGAAGAGATCAAACAAATGGTGAAGGTCTGTTCTAAAAAAGGAAGAGCAAAAGCAACTCAAAAGAATCCAAGAATCAGAAGAATAAATAAAAAATTGAATGCACCTTTTGCCACAGAAGGGGACACCTCAAACAAGACTGTTTCTTTCTAAAGAAAAAGCAAAATCAAAAGAAACAAAAAGAAAAACAGCGAGAAGAACCAAAGGCAGAAGCATCAGTTGTAGATCAAGCTTCATATGTATATTCAGATGCCTTAACAATGTCAGAAAATTCAATTGAAACAGAAGATAATAAAGAAACTCAAGATTGGGTTCTTGATTCAGGGTGTTCGTTCCATATGACACCATTAAATTAAAGCTAAGGGATGATTTACAACATACAAAGTTTGGGATGGAAGCCTAGTATACATGAGAAATGACAATGCTTGCAAGATTGTAGGAATTGGATCTGTTACTCTTAAATTCAAAGATGGGACAACAACACTTTTTAGGAATGTGAGGCATGTTCCATTCTTGAAAAGAAATCTAATTTCTCTTGGCATACTAGACTCCATAGGTTGTGAATACAAAAGTTTTATAGGAAGGTTTGAAATATTGAAAGACTTAAAGATCGTTTTTGCTGGTATAAAAATTAATGCTCTCTTTCTTATTAAAAAAGTGTCCATGAACCATGCTGCCCTAATTGCTTCTAATGATAGGCTAACTAAAGGGGATTTGTGGCATAAAAGATTTTCTCATATAAGTGGAAAGAAATTGAAAATATTGTCAGAACAGGGGATTAATCCTAAAGTAGTGGCTGCAAAGCTTTCCTTTTGTGAACATTGTGTAGTTGGAAAGTCCACAAGGCAAAGTTTTCAAAAGGCTAAATCACAAGACCAAAAACATCTTAGACTATATTAATTCAGACCTATGGAAACCCTAAAAAACACTATTTAAAACAATTTCAGGTATTTTTTAATCTTTACTGATGATTATTTAAGAAAGAGTTGGGTTTATTTCTTAGAATCTAAAGACCAAACTCTAGGAAAGTTTAAAGAATGGAAAATCATGGTAGAAAAACAAACTTCTAAGCAAATTAAATGCCTAAGAACTGATAATGATTTAGAATTTTGTAGTGAGGAATTCAACTATGATTTTTGTAAAGAACATGAAATAATGAGACATAAGACACTGTTAGGTATACCCCCCAAAAATTGGTGTTGTTGAAATATTAAATAGAACCATACTAGATAAAATAAGATGTCAAATTGCAAATGGTTTAACTCTAGAAAATTTTTGGATAGAAACTTTTTCCTATACTGTTTATACTCTTAATAGGTGCCCTTATCACTCTACAAACTTCCTAACACTTGAAAAACAATGGTCTTAACACCCTCCTAATTTACAAAACCTTAGAACTTTTGGTTGTGTAGGGTTTGTCTATCAAAGTCGGGAGAAATTAAAACCTAGAGCGATAAAATGCATGTTCCTAGGTTTTGTAGAGGGAGTTAAAGGTTTTAGAATTAGCCAGTACATGTGGTTTTTAAGGGTAGATATTATGTTTATGTTTGATAGACCTAATGAAACATTTGATTCAAGTTATAAACCAAATGAGATTGAGGTGGAGCACCCACCAAACTATAAATCAAATGAACTTCCTAGAACCATTGAGGAAGAAACTGAATCGAGTAGCTCTCTAACACCTACTCTAGAAGAAGAAGAAAAAGGTTCTTAAGAAAAAGAAGACTTATCAAACTATTCTTTGGCTAGAGATAGACAAAGAAGAACTTTTATTCCTCCTTCTTGATACAGTGTGTCAGATTTTGTAAGTTTTGCCCTAAATGATATGAATCATCTAAATGATGAGGAACCAAATTTTTTTGATGAGGCAGTGAGCTGCCCTGCTAGACATTGGATAAATGTCATGGATGATGAAATGAAATCTCTCACTATTAATGATACATGGACTTTGGTAAGGCTACTTAGAAATTGTAAGACCATATCTTGCAAATGGATTTATAAACTTAAAGAAGGAGTTTCCGGTGTTCAACCTCCTAGATATTAAAGCTAGGCTTGTTGCCAAAGGCTTTACACAAATGGAGGAAATTGACTACAATGAAATATTCTCACCAGTGTTTAAACAAACCTCTATAAGAATGCTTTTTTCATTAGTTGTTCTAGAAGATTTAGAACTTGAACAACTTGATGTTAAAACAACATTTTTACATGGTGATTTGAGAGAAGAAATATACATGAACCAACCACAAGAATATATTGAAAAAGGTAAAGAAGAGTAGATACGTTATCTTAAAAAATCCAATTTATGATCTAAAACATTCACCAAAGGTGTTGGTACAAAAGGTTTGATGATTTTATCTCTAAACTTGGATTTTAACAAAAGTTCTTATGATAGTTGTGCATTTATAAATTCAAATTCCTATTCTTCTAAAGTTTATTTACTCTTGTATGTAGAAGATATGTTACTTGCATGAAAATCTAAATCTAATATTAAAAGAGTAAAGATAGTCTTGAAGGAAAAATTTGATATGGAGGAACTTGAAGAATCTAAGAGAATTCTAGGCATTGACATCACTAAAGAAAGAACAAAGCGGATTCCGACAATAGACCAAAGTACTGCTATAAGGTACTTAAAAAAGTTTACTATGTTAGATGCAAAGCAAGTAGTAATTCCTCTTGCACAACACTTTAAACTATTAGCTGCAAACTGTCCAAATCTAGAAGATCCCAACCATGTTGAGTACATGACAAACATCCCCTACTCACAAGTGTAAGTAGTATAATGTACCTAATGATTTCGACTAGGTCTGGTCTATCTTATTTATTTAGTTTGATAAGCAGGTACATGGCTGGCAAAAGGCATTGTGAAGCAGCCAAATGAGGCTTTAGGTATCTAAAGGGATCTATGAATGCTCAATTGATCTATAAATTAAAATATGTCCTAAAGAACTGTTTGAGCTTTATGATTTTGTAGATTCTGACTACGCAAGGAATTTGACAAGAGAAGGTCACTGACAAAATATTGTTTACTAATTGGAGGTAACCTCCTAAGCTAGAAAGCTTCACTACAACCAGTGGTGGCCCTATCTTCTACTGAAGCTGAATATATAGCTCTTTCAGAAGATAGTAAGGAAGCTATTTGACTAAAAGAACTATTGAAGGACTTTGGCATATCATAGAAATTTGTAAAGATTTACTGTGATAATCAAAGCACCATTCATTTGTCCAAAAGCCAACAATATCACAGTAGAACTAAGCACATATGCATTAAATTTCACTTCATCAGAGAAAAAATAAAAAAATAGGAAGTGTGGAAGTGTTCAAAGTTCATACCAGTAAAAATGCAGCTGATATGTTGACAAAGGTAGTCACTCAAATGAAGTTCCTCAAATGTCTTAAAACAATCGGGTTTCCGGAACCCGAAAAGAAGTGACTGCATCAAATGAGAGTCAAGACATAAACAAGTTTTGCACTCTATGTCTTTTAAGGTGGAGATTTGTGAAAATCTTAACTAAATTAGTTTATCTTCTTGTAAAAGAAATCTAGCTAAAAATTTGTTAGAATAGCTTCTTTTAGCTTCTTCTTTAACTAGAGTCTAAGGGTAGAAGTTATGTATACCTTGTATCAATTAGAAAAAAAAAACACACTGAATAATAATCTTGCTCCCAAAGCACAGTGGATGCAAGTTTTGTCAACTGAACCACTTTAAAAATTCTCCTGTGTTGCTTCTCCTTCTTCCTCTCTTCACCTTTATCATCTCACCATCTTCAACAAATAAAAACAGTAGTAAAAATCTCCCATAAACGCCAAAAAGATAAAGAACAAAAGGAAAGAAGAAAAAAACTTGAGATCTTGTATTTTTTTTTTTTTTGTAATCACTATATTGCACAAGCAAAAGGAAAAGGGTGAAAAGAAAGGGAAATTTTACCTTTCTAATGCAATGAGATAATAAGAAATTTACAAATTGAAAATAACCTTTTCGCATGCAAAGTGTGGCATTTTATTGACCATATAAAAGAACCTTATCAAGAAGGTGCATCCCACAATACTTATTTAGAAAATGATGGCCAAATTCAAATCTTGAATTGAAATATTCAATTTTTTTAATAATGTTATTTTAAAAAATAATGTAAAAAATAAGGTACAAGGAAAACTATTTTAAAAAATAGTGTAGTGAAGTCGTGGACGGGGTCCACGATGGTTGGTTGAACAGTTCACAGAATTGCCACCAGATCCTGACGTTGTGAGCGTCCAGAGATATACTCATGCATACATTATGCAACTCATTAGAGGCTTTTGTTTGCCAACAAGTCAAATACTTTGGTACATAGTATGTTTCTTCCACTTTTAAGCGGTTTCAACTAGGCTGGTAAGTATTCTCTTATGGTGCTGCATGCCTTGCATGGCTTTATATAGAGAATTGTGTCTAGTCCATGTAATGCACAATATAATCCTTAGAAAATAGTTGAGCCACTAATGCTACTGCAAGTATAGGCATGTGACATGTTTTCTATTGTAGCACCACAAGTTGCATTACAAGCTCCAATTGCTTGACCACTGAGTTTCATGTATTATTTTATTTATATATTGTTTTTTTAAATAAAATCTGTACACTTTATAACTTATTATTAATTTTTTCACACATTAGAAGGAGGAGTGTCCTATCTGCGCATCAGAACAATAACAAATATGTTGTTTACGTATCGACAAATATTTTAGCGACTGATGCACACTGAGGTAATAAAATATTATACTTAATGTTGTCTACGTATGCTTGTTTTTTTTAACAAATTAATTGGACACACCATACACAGTTGATATTATGACATTGCTACTTGATCGATGTCATAATGGTGAAGAGGTCTGGACTTACATTGGCTATATGATATGCTTCCATATCGTTGAGTGTGGCATTTACCAGATCGTGTGTTGCGACAATTTGATATGCTGCAAATCCAACCATCATTGTGCTTGACAGACTCGAGCTTGCACCAAATTGATTTAAGAGGTAAACACGATCAAGATTGAGATAAGATTCATGAGGAGTATATCACGAGTTCACATACACGTCATGATCGTTGTGCACGAGGAGAAGCAACACACAAGCCAACTGTATTAAATGACTATTTTTCCTAATACAAGTCAATTACAAAACGATCTATCACTCTCGATGACGCTTACTATTATTGCGTGGTAAGAATTTAATTATGTTAATATGATTTTTTTTCTAATTTTATAGCATGCACATTATTTAATTATGTTATTTGCAATCATTCAGAATAGTTTTGTTCAAGACATACACAATTCTCGGTGGAACACGATTTACAAGATTTAAGTCCAATGTATGATTAGACCTTGGTAAATGTAGAACATATATCATTCAGCAGACAAGACGACTCAATGTTGCAGACACGGATCGAAGACGCGTAGGTGTTCGACGGAGACAACGACACAACAAAGAGGATGTTGTAGAGGGAGATCAAGATCATGTTTAATTTGTAATTCTAAATTTTAATTGATATGAACTTCAATTTTGAAGGAAGAAATGTACGAATTTACATTCTTATTAGCACAAAAATCATGGTCATATTAGAAACTTAAGACAAAAAATAACCTTTGAACGCTAAAACAAAAACAATATTCTAATTCAATTGAAATATCTTAAAATGTACAACCAAATGTGTTGTATCAAGTTATAACTTTGAGATTTCAAATAATTAAGAGTTTTCAAATAACATGTATATTAGACTAAAAATAAATATGAGATTTCATGAAATTAACCTAGGAGACTTTATGAAAAACACTGTAAAAAGCCATGCAAGTTGCATGCAATCTCACGTTGTAATTTTTTTAAAGGAAGTTGTGTAGCTGTCACAACTTCGAAGTGAAGAAATCTGGCATTTAATGACGACTTAAAGATGACATTATAGGGCTTCAATGTCGGTTGGCAACTGACATCTTTGCTAGTGTTATAAAAGACCTTTAATGTCGATTAACAACCGACAATTTGAATTTTCTTAATCCAGTCACCAGTCTTCAACCACGTAGGATGTGACTGGGTTAAAGGAAGTCATGTACACACACGACTTCCGTCGCCACACAAATCTATTTTTTACAATAATTTTCTCTTCTTCCCTATTTTTGTCATACATTTCCAAGGTACCCTATTTTTTACAATTCTTTAACAAAAACATTATTTTTTAACTTTGGCATACTCCTCAAAAGGGCATGGAGCCTTTGACAACCAAAACCCATTTTATAAAGTTTCCAGTTTCAATAATTATCCACCTATCTTAGTTAGTCTAACCAAAGTTTTCAGTTTCAATAATTATCCACCTATCTTAGTTAGTCTAACCAATTGTTTAGTTACTTCAACCAAACAACCCAAAATACTTAAAAATAGTTAACTAAATAACATTTTTTAAAAAGAAAAATAAGATTAGTCACAAAATTAAAAATTAATCAAATTAAGGTAAAAATTAATCTATCAATTGAATTAATTGTAAATAAGATCAAAGAAAATTAAATGGCTAGGATTCACATTTTTAAAAACTAAAATCACCAGTAATTAAAATGTTTGTTGTCATAAAAAACACATGAATGTGATTGAAGCTCGTTAACCTAACTATCTCCAACTCATTTCGATGATTGCAAACTATTCAAACAATATATTCTCACATTAGAATGCGGATAAAAATATTGAAAGTTAATCCAAATAGAATCCTACATTAAATATCGCATATACTTTTCTAAATAAATTCCGTCTCTTTTGTTATTATTGAAATACAACAATTAAAAAAATATAAGCTCTCCCTCAAAATAATATTCACATCACAGTGAATGAAAATAAAGCTCCCCTAAAAATAATAGTCAAACAAATAATAATAAGACTTGATCAATGCATAAATATGACATAAATCTTTCCAAAGAAAAAATAGCTCCCCTATACAAAAAAAAAGAAGAAAAAACTTAGCTTATAATGGACAAATGAATAATACACAAACAATATCCAAGGTCAAATTATTCAGTTATGATTAATACAATAAACTTCATAAATCAACATAAATACATAATTAACTTTTGAAAAAAATCATTTGTTCTATCAATCGATACTTCAAACAGATAATGGTATAAATTTAAATATAGTCTAGAATATTTTTTAAAATTGAACCATTATTGTTATTAATTCATAACTATTTTCACTTACTTTCATTTAAATTGAACTATACAAATTATCTAAATTAAATTAATCTTCTCCCAAACTTTCAAAGAGATAGGGAAATAAGTTATCCCTAGTAATTTCTAATGAAGTCTAAATTCATTCCTTTATAAAAATTAAACGTTTAAATTGATATATTTTAGTTTTATGTTATAAAAGTTTTGGATATAGATTGAATTTTTTAAAATTTAAATTAATATGGTATTGTCAATGCACCAATTCCTAGCTATTGTATTATTAGTTCAAGCTAGCTAAGAAGTCCTATTGAATAAGCGATTAGCGATTAAAAAGCTAAGGAAGGTGTGTATTATTTAAAAGGTATTGACGATATATATATCTATCCATTCTCTTTTAAGCTTTCTTAATTAATAATATACAAGCTCTCTCAAACTTAACTCCAGTTTGATCGTAAATATTCCTCTTATTTGCTTGGTGGTAATATCAGCTTAATTACTGCTTACCTCTACACATCCATGAATTATTTAAGTTTTAAGTTTGTAATTTTATTTTATTTTTTAACTTTTAAAAGTGTCTTGATGCATCATTCTAACTCTCTGTTAGATTTGGTGTCTAATAGCTAAACTACTAGACTTTAAAGTATTTAAAGACTTTCTTCAAGGCTCTCCTTAATTGATTTTGGGTTGCTAAATCTACAAACAACTCTCTACTTGTGTATTCTTTTTGTGGAATAATATTGAATCTTCTACTTGGGGAGAATACTAAAATTGTGTTGACGTAGTTGAGATATGTTAGTGTATTTATTCATCTCTATATCTTCGGTTATATTGTTAAAAAAAATTTCACTTTTATTTCAAATATGTTATAGACATACTGAAAATTTATATAATTGATTATTAAATATAAATAATGTCGTTTATGGCTAATTGAACTCTATGTTTCTATTTTTGTATTAATGAATTTTCTAAAAAATGAATATGTCCAGAACTTTATTAGATAGTGTTACGAAATTAGTAAGCGATACAAAGAACGTATAGAGATCGACATAGAGATATACGTGGTCTATTAATAGTTTGTTAGCTATACATATCCATGGGACAGAAGGAGAACAACATTATTAGATAGAATTTTTTAGAATACAATAATATGACACCACTAGCTAGGTTAGAAAGTTTCTCTAGACCCTAGAATTAAAATATCGTAAATAACTTACGGTACATATATTCAATTTAAGTGTAGGTGTTATTCGTAGCGTCACCTACTGAATTCAAGCCATTCCTAACATACATAGAGATAAGAGTTCTACTTCCACTGTCTCAATAATTCATACTAATCTGAATATGTGATGATATCAAGCATAATTTACGTGTCCAAAAGTCTCCCATGACGTCAAGAAAAATATAAAAAAAACATCATATTTAAATTAATAATACTTAAGTTCGGCTACTATTTCACGAAAAATAGGGGTGAGTTATAATAAATTAAAATTTAACAATCTATTACCAATTTAATTTTAAGTTTAGTGCTAATTCACCCTACACCTATTATTATACACATTAAAGTTATGCATTCACTATAGCAAGGTGAAATCAAATAAGAATTAAGAAGAAAAAGACGAAATTAATTACAACGTCCCAATACATAAATTCTTTACTACATATCATACCATGCTAAATCAATAGTCTTAAAAACTTAAGTTGATAAGTTATCTTAGATCAAGTGAATTTCAATTATATCAATAATTTAACTCTCTTTTAATAACTTGTTGGATAAAGCGTTGAATCATAGGCACAAACTATACTACATTTGACAACAATTTATAAGAAGGAACATCTAACTGCCAATCTTAAAATAATGTTTCGTTTTCTTTATGTGTTAAGCAAGACTCGAATGAGCTATTTAACAGCTCGTATTTTCATTTAAAGCGGTCTTTTGTGTTGATGAAGTCTCTTTAGAGCTAAGTTCATTGCAAGAAAAAAAAAAGAAAAAAAAGAAATAAAATAAAAAGGGTAGGCATGTGCAAATGTAATATATGATTGGAAGGTAATATTAATGAGGGCCATTTTAGCATTAAATTTGGGCACATTGGCCTTCTTGTTGTTGTCTTCATCATAGTCATGCACACGGGTGTGCAAGCTTGGCCTTGTCAAAATTATCACCAACTTTTTTTTCTTTACAAATATATTTGCATGGCTTTGAATTATATAAAAACCAACCCATGTGCTTTCATCTTTAGCCAGACATATCTTTATATTTCTTTGCAATTAATTTGTCCATTTGGTTTTCCAAAAAGTGCTTTCTTTAGTACTCTATGAAAAGTCTATGCATGTTTGCTTCCATTTGGTTTCTCTTTTTCTTTTTCTTTTTTTTTCTTTTTCTCTAAAGTGACTCACATGCTCGTTATTTGTTAGAATGATTGTTATTTGGTATAATTATAACCATTTTTACTATTGTTTGATGGCATTTTGTTTTTAATTTATGTGAATATTATGTTTTATTGCTTTGTTATACATTGATTCTTTGTAATAATTTGTTTGAATTCATACCAAATCATAAACTTAAAACAAGTTTTTAAAAATTACCATTTTTCTTTTTCATTCTTGAGTTAAAAAAATTGTGCTTAATTTTTAACAATTTATGTACCAGAGTTTTCTTATTTTCTAAGTAATATATATGAATAGTTTAATAGTTTACAAAACTTTGCTTTGGATTTGGAAACTTCTATAAAGTTAGTTGTGTTCTATTAACTTAGTTAAAAAATTTATAACCAAGAATCTTCGGCTTAATATATGTTTTTAAAAGAGTTAAAATATTGTTTGATATTATTGGTAAATATGATCTTTTATCAAAATATTTATTTATTTAGTCCTTAAAAGTTTTAAAGATAGTTAGTGGTCGTTCTTGTTCTATTCCTTCTTCTTTTGATATTAACACTTGCCAAATGTTTGTCTCTAAATTTGATTCTATATGGCTCAAAATCATCCTCTCATATGAAATGGGCTAGAATACATATATACCCAAAAATATGTGATTAAATTGTTAAAAACAAATCAAAGATCAAAATGCATGATATTATTTAAAGTTCAAGGAATAAAAGTACACCTTTTAAAATCAATAAATTTAAAATTTTCATAACTAAAATGGACATTTTAAAAATATAAATATCTAAATAGAACAAATTTAAAAGTAATTTAGAGAAAAAACATGATTTAGACCTAAATTTTACTTTTAAATTTTAGATTTTGGCTAGCTAACATTTCAAAAATTAGTTTGAGAAATTAGAAAATAAATATAAGGTGTGTGACAAAAAAAAAAAAGGGCTATATCAAGGTGACTCCTAAAGAATATTGAAACAAAGTTGATGTTCTCAAAATATTTTCTCAATTTTAGTCTTCTTGATTTGAATTATAATATCTAATATCACAAACAGTCAATTAGTACAAAACACAATATTTATTTTATAAAAGGCTCAACTTGCAAAATGATCTCTATTTGAGGTGTTATTCATCTCTTGAAATTCAATTTACCTCATTTCAACCTTCCTCAAAAAGCTATGCACTTAAAAATTATACAAATAAAAAATTAATATTTGCACATTTATTTATATTACCAGTAAAAGAAGATCATTAACAACAAAGAAAGACATTAAATCAAATTGGAACTTAAATGACTAGTCTTGAGTTTTTAACAGCTTTAGACAAATTTATAAAATGGCATTTTCTTCTTGTCTTTTTGAGCTTAATGATTGCAAAAGATCAACATTAAATTTTGAAGAAAAAAAGCTAAAATAAAATTAAATATCAAATTCACTTACATGTATATATATATATATATATATATAAACATATATTTTTCAGCTGTACAAAATATTGCATTAGTGAATATATATTTCTCCCTAACAAGCCCTTTAAAAAAAAAAAAAAAAAGATTACAAAAGTAATTAAGTACGTAAATTATGAATTTTGAATTCTCATTTGCAATAATAATTAGCAAGAAATCGCATTCCATCAACCTGAGCTTGAAGAAACGGTATATAATCTAGGGCTTCTTCAATCAACAAAACTTCATCCTCCATAAACTCTCCTCCCGGAATCAAACTCCTCAAAACTTTAGTTCTTTTCTCAACCAACCTCTTTGCAATCGTGCTTGGTAACACCTTTGACGAAGGCAAGCGACTCCTCCTCGCCATTCTTCGACCAACTTTCCGACCCATCTTTTGCAGTTGTGTCATCATTCTCTTCTTCCTTAGAAGATTTATGTAAATCGTTCGACGATTCAATATGGCCTTGGGTGGAGCATGACCTTTAAGGGATTTGGCGATGATGGATTGACTCCAAATAGTCGTGCCTTTCCTCGTTGCAGCCGTGGCGTAGTCGGCCGAGATCTTTATGGCTTTCTTTCTGTCTAGGAAATTCATGTTTGTGGTTGACGAAGAAGTGGTTGATCGTAGACCTACCAACCATTTCTTGAGAAATTGTTGTTTGAGCTTGTTGGGGTTGGGCATGTCTTGAAGATTAAAAAAAAACAGTAGAGGAAAAATTGAAAATTTAAGAAGAATTTAGGGTTTTAGAAAAGAATTAGGGTTGCAATGAGAAAGAATGAGAGAAAGAAAAGAGGAAAAAATGAATGAGAGATTGAGGAGTTTTGGAGAAATGGGATTTTATGTGTGTGTTAGAGAAGAAAGGATGGTGGGGTTATGAAAGAAAGACACAGCACATGGAAGCACATGGAGGATAAGGCCCACCAAAACCCAAATCAACCCTAGAGAGACCATATTGAAAAAAATGTGGATAGATTGTTTAGATTTATAGTAAAAAGAATAAAAATAAATGGTTTCCCTTTATGCAATGCAAACCTAACATTAATAACAGAGTTATGAATGCAAACAAAGTCCACAAAGATGAGAGCGATTCGACGGTCTGTTGCAAAAAAGGACTAGATGATAAAGCGAAAAACGATTAAAATAAAAGAAAGAATTTACGTATGAAATTATCATATGCA
Organism: Cucumis hystrix; assembly: GCA_025688845.1. Taxonomy (NCBI): domain Eukaryota; kingdom Viridiplantae; phylum Streptophyta; class Magnoliopsida; order Cucurbitales; family Cucurbitaceae; genus Cucumis; species Cucumis hystrix. The sequence goes on from CM046887.1 coordinate 14,188,577, forward strand.
TTTGTACTACTTAAATCAATCACACACTTAGCTTAGCTACAACCACTAAAAAGAAACCTATAAATTTATGCTTTTAAAATTATTACATTGACATTTTGGACAAAAATGTTGAAGAATTTAGATAACCTAACTTTAACACAATCAATATACATGTTATGGCCCATGGAGTGGCTTGGGTTGGCATGAAAAAAGAGAGAATATAGTATGGCTGAAAATAAGTTTCAAACACAAATACATCCAATCATTCATTCCAATTCTTGCCTTTTCTTTGTTTAAGTTTCTAATGAATTATTTAAGTGAGATGGATGGAAAAGAAGTAGAACTTTGTGAATAAGTGCACTTTTTGACTTAAGATGCACATACAAATCAAAACCATCTCCCCTGTGTTTGTTGATTTAAATTCATGAATGAAAAAAAGAAAGAAAAAAAAACAGAAAACTATTCCTTGGAAGGTCTCTGTGATTTTTTCAATCATAATTCATAATCTCATGTTTGGCAACTATTGTGAATGGATAATGTTTGTTTATTTTTATTTTTTAAAAGGATAATATTGAAATCTTCTATCGTAGGAAAACAAATTATAAAGGAGAAGGTGATAGGAAAGCCTTTCAATTTAGTGAAATATAAGAAGTTATTATTGTTAAGATTTTTTGTCAAATATATTTTTAATCGTTTTTAAGAATTCTTTTTATTGAAAGATAAAACAGTAGTGTTAAGTTACTTGCTTTTCCTATTATTTAGACATCTTGATATGTGGTTGTTTCCTTCTAATCTTAAAGAAGTTATTCGTATATTATATCTGGGGATATATATATATATACACACACGAAGACAAATGATTTTTTGGGTTGTCGAAGAAATCTGATACTACTAAGCATATACGAATTCTTCTATTCAAGTTGTTCCTGTTGAAGGTATAATGGTTCCCTTCTACATTATGATAGATTATTGAAGATCTTCAAGAAATTTGACAGAATGTCGATTGATAAAAAATATGAATGAAGGTTGAGATAATTGTAATGCGGTCAATGAATTCAGGGGGAACCTGAATTCATCTTCGAGGAGATTCAAGTTTACTGTCAGAGGGAGCCTAAGTTTATACGGTTAAGTTATGGTGATAACTTGTGAGTGTAACTTTAGGGTTAAATTACAAACTTTTGAACCTCAATAATATTTCTTATCTGAGCAAAGAAGCTCCCCAGATGTAGGTTGTATTTGCCGAACTGGGTTATCAAAGCCTTCTGTGTTATCTGTTCGTTTTGTTACATTTGCAATTCCTGAAGTTAATAACGTTAGTCATAGCTAGAGGATATTATTTATCATCTCACCTATTTTTCAAGTGGTATCACAATGGGTTCGATATAAATGGAGACACCAAGAGAAGGTGGATCAACTACAAGACTACCTATACTGGATGGAAAAAAATATTCTTATTGGAAGACTCATATGAATTTCATTTTTAACGTCACTTGATGCAAAGGCCTGAAAAACAGTTAAAGTTGGATGGAAACCATCGATGATTACTGTAGATGGTAAGTCGGTTCCAAAACCCGAGGAAGATTGGACGGATGCAGAAGAACAGAAGTCCTTGAGGAATTCTCGTGCACTCAACACAAGATATAATGGAGTCGATCTGAACGTATTCAAATTAATCAACTTAGTGTTACAGCAAAAGACGCATGGAAAACACTTGAAGTAACATTTGAGGGTACCTCTAAAGTAAAAACCTCTCATCTCCTATTGCTGATAACTAAGTTCGAATCGTTAAGAATGATGGAAGAAGAAACTATAACTGAATACAATGTACGTGTTCTAGAAATTGCCAATGACTCATTCAATCTTGGCGAAGAAATTCCAGAAGCTAAACTGGTTAGGAAAGTTTTACGTTCTCTCCCTAGAAGATTTGACATGAAGGTCATAGCCATTGAAGAGGCACATGATGTCACTACACTTTCTCTTGATGAATTGTTTGGATTCTTGCGAACGTTTGAAATTACCTTATTTGACAGAGAAGAAAGCAAGGGGAAAGGTGTTGGTTTTCAATCTATACATGAAGATGAATCTTTTGAAAAAGGAAAAACGTCTAATGATCAAGTAAATGAGTTGATTACCATGCTAACGAAGCAGTTATCCAATGTGATTAAGAAAATCAGAAATCCTAACAATTATGGATCAAACAATCACTCTCAAAATAACTTTAGAAGAAGAGAGTTTGATCGACCCAGTACTAGAGCTAATAGGTCATTCAAATGTAGGGTGTGTGGAGGTCATGGTCATTATGAGGCTGAATGTCCAACCTATCTGAGAAGACAAAAGAAAAGCTTTGGTGCTACTTTGTCTGATGAAGAATATGATGGAATTGTTAAAGAGGAAGAGTTTGCAAATGCCTTTATCAGTATTGCTTCAAAGGATGATCCTATATCTGATGACGAATATTTGATCTGTCAGACTGACGAGAATTAATCTGTCATATAATAAAATGTTACAACAGTGAGAAGAAGATACATCAGCTCGAGCTTGGTATGAAAAACTTACACTCTACTTACATCAACAAGGATATGTTCGAGGAGGGTTAACCTTATTTATTAACCGGAAGGATAAGAACATTATTGTAGCCCATATATATGTTGATGATATTATCTTTGGCAAATTTCCTGATGACAATGTAAATAGCTTTATTACCATTATGCAGTCTGAATTTAAGATGAGCATGGTAGGAGAGTTATCGTTTCTCTTGGATTGCAAATCAAGCAAGATCAAAATGGTATCTTTATTTCTCAAGAGAAGTATGCTAAGAATATGGTTAACAAATTTGGGCTTGAGTCATCTCAATTCAAAAGAACACCAGCTACTACTCAAGTAAAACCCACTAAAGAATGTGCAACAGAATCTGTAGATCATAAACTATACAGAAGTATGATCGGAAGTTTGTTATATCTTACTGCCAGTCGTCCTGATATTTCTTATGCTATTGAAGTTTGTGCTTGGTTTCAATCTGATCCCCGTAGCTCCTATCAACTGGTTGTTAAATGAATTCTCAAATATGTTCATGAAACTCATGATTATGGTATATTTTACTCGTTTGATACAAACTCGTTCCTTGTAGGTTATTGTGATGTTGATTGGGCTGGTTGTTTAGATGACAAGAAGTCTACTTCTGGAGGTTGTTTTTATTTGGGCAACAACCTGATCTCTTGGTTTAGTAAGAAGCAAAATTTTGTGTCGTTATCTACAGCGGAGGTCAAATACATTGCAGCTGGTAGTGCTTGTTCCCAGCTCATATGTATGAAACAAATGTTTGAATAGTATAGTTTGTCTCAGAAAACTACGATTCTTTATTGTGATAACATGAGTGCCTTTGATATTTTCAAGAATCCTTTTCAGCATAGTAGAACCAAACATATTGATATACACCATCATTTTATTCGAGATTTGGTTAAAGATAAAATTATTTCTTTCACTCATGTTCAGTCAGCCTTGTAGTTAGGAGATATCTTCACCAAACCCCTTGATACAACTTCTTTTGAGCACCTATGAGCTGGACTATGGGTTTGTCGCAAGCTCTCTTAACAATTCGTAAAGGTGTTGTGCTTCTGGGCCTCCTCTCAGCTTGTCCAAGCCCACTTCTTCTTGAGGCTTATGTCAGTTATTTTGCAATCTTTTATTTATTTCAATTCTGGTGAAAGGCGGGAACCGTTGTTGGAAGAATTTCTATCGTCTTCAAAAAGTCTTCAACGCCCTTCGTCTTGCTTCTTGATCACAATGGTGAGTCCACATCGAGGATATTATCAAGAACCCTCTGTCCATCCAGGCTATTCTGTTGTTCGTGTCAAAATGCTCAGGATGCACATGCATGTAAAACGGTTTAAAATCATTCCTTCACGCAGTCCGTATGCTAGTCTTGCTGATTGTGGTAAGATTCCTCAAACCATTAGTTATGATAACTCTTCCTCTATTCATGCTGAAGCGTTTGGTGTTTTCCATGTGCCCACTGATTTGGATTTTGAGTTTGTTTCTCGTGATGCCATCCCTTTGGCTGAGTTATTGAAATCCCGTTTTGGTTCAACTCCTTCCACTTTTAAGAGCCATGGACAAAGTCTGTTTCCTTCTTCTTAAGGTAAGGGGTTTGTGCCTTCGGGCTTTCCAAGGGTTTATTTGATTATACTAGTAGTTTCTCGGAAGCCCTTCCCCAACAGCGTCCCTCGGATCCTACCTCAAGCACCATTCCCCCTATATCTCCTTTCCATGATATTATGAGTGTTCCATCTGCTCCTTCCTCGCCAATGGTTCATGGACCTGTTCCATCTTCTTCTGCAACAGAAGATTCTGTCCATATGCACCCAAAGAAGTCCAAGAGCTCCACCGGACCTCGAGTTGTCATCACCAAGACTGATCGACAAAAAATTCCTCGTAATATTCCTTCTGTCCCTATTAATGACACTTCTTTTCATCATGAAGAGAATGCTCAGAGGTGGAAGTATGTGGTGCAAAGGCGATTGGCTGATGAAGTAAATGTCTCTGATAAGCATTAGTCCTATGTTGCGATTATGAAGTTGATTAATCAGTTTGGTCTCTCTCGAACCATCCTGGATGTTGGCTTGTTTTATACCACACTAATTTAAAAGGTTATTGCCAATCTGTTGTCTAATTTTGGTGATCCGAGTAGCAATGATTATCAGACCATTCATGTGTGTGAATGTCAAGTGTTGATCTCCCCAACTGTTATCAATACATTTCTTCGTCGGGTCACTCCGTTGAATACTTCCATACCCACTCTGTCCACTAATGAATTAGCTTCTGTCCTGACTAGTGGCACCCTTACTGTTTAGCCCATGAATGGCATTCCTGCTGCCTCCTTGAGTGTCAAGTACGCAATTCTTCACAAGATTGGGATTGCTAACTGGTTTCCCTCTTCTCATGCCTCTAGTGTATTTGCTGCTCTTGCTACCTTCTTGTTTCGGATTGATACGGGTTCTTCTGTTGATGCTGGTATGTTCATATATTCCCAGGTCTTACGCAATGTTGGCACCTTTAGTGTGAAGACCCTATTGCTTTGCCTTGATTCTTCTTCAGTCTGATTGTTTATCTGCATCCCCATATTTTGAATGATTCTGATGCTCCTGGACCTCGTTCTCGCACTTTATCTTTAAGTTACAGATTGTTTTAAAGTTCACATGTTCTGGATATTGAACACAATATTCGCTCCAATCACTTTGCCAATATTTTTTTATTCTGAATATGTTCCTAAACTGACTAGTGTTGTTCATATGATTGCTGGTGATATTTCCAGGGTTCTCAATTCTCTAATTGCTGAATCTCGGGCGTTGAGCACATCTATTTCTTTGTTGACAGATAGAAGGGTGAATATTAATGCTCTTATTCGGTACCTGAAGTCTCTTATGCCCTCGTCCAGTGCCACTACTCCTCCGCCATCTTGAATTCTTTTTTTTTTTGCTCAAAGGGGGAGACATATGTGTGTTTTGCTTCCATTCTATTTATATTTTTGGGTGCCCCTAAATGTTGATTGACCTGTTGTTGGCTGGTTCTGTCTGCTTGTAGCCCTTGCACTTTTGTTATTGAAATAATGAATGCAACATTCAAATTGAATGGGGTAACTCATGGTTGTTTTTGTTTCCCATGTGTTCTGGCATGACTTTGTGTTTGGCTTCTTTCATGACTACTGACTTGGTTATTATATGTCTGCCCGTTGTTGTGATAATCCTGGAAAGTGAGTTATATCGGTTGCGAGCTCTTTGCTGTTATGATTCTGATTGATCATAAAAAGAATTCGATCATGTTTGACAAAAAAGGGGAGTTTGAAAGATAAAGTAGTATTGTTGAGTTTTTAATCGTTTAATATAAGAAGTTATTATTGTTAAGATTTTTTGTCAAATATATTTTTAATCGTTTTTAAGAATTTTTTTTATTGAAAGATAAAGTAGTACTGTTGAGTTACTTGCTTTTCCTATTATTTAGGAATCTTGATATGTGGTTGTTTCCTTCTAACCTGGAAGAAGTTATTCGTATATTATATATGGAGATATATATACGAAGACAGATGATTTTTTGGGTTGTCGAAGAAATCTGATACTACTAAGCATATACGAATTCTTCTGTTCAAGCTGTTTCTATTGAAGGTATAATGGTTACCTTCTGCATTATGACAGATTATTGAAGATTGTCAAGGGATTTGACAAAATATCGATTGATAAGAAATATGAATGAAGGCTGAGATAATTGTACTGCGGTCAATGAATTTAGGGGGAGCTTGAATTCCTCTTCGAGGAGATTCAAGTTTGCCGTCAGGGGGAGCCTGAGTTTATATGGTTAAGTTATTGTGATAACTTGTTAATGTAACTTTAGGGTTAAGTTACAAACTTTTGAATCTCAATAATATTTCTTATCAGAGCAAAGAAGCTCCCCAGATGTAGACTGTATTTGCCGAACTGGGTTATCAAAGCCTTCTGTATTATCTGTTCATTTTGTTATGTTTGTTCGTTTTGTTATGTTAGCTATTCCTGAAGTTAATAATGTCAGTCATAGCTGGATGATATTATTTCTCACCTCACCTATTTTTCAATTTTAAATATCATTATAACAGATGCTTATTGTGCTTAATGTCCATATAGCCATGTGTCACTCTCCCTCTCGTCCAACTCCTATGTCATGTGTCTTGAAGATGTCAACCTTAGTGATCATGTAATCCACTCCCATGCTTGTCAAATTGTCTATAAATAGCAGAATTTAGTGGGATTTTGAAGCACATTGGAAGAAATCGATGAAATTTGAAGAAAGTGGAGGAAATTTGTGTTTTTCTAATTTCTTAATTTTATTTATATTATATTATATTTATTTTCATATTATATTTTCTCATTTTTCATGTTCCAGTTATGCCTCATTTTTACAATAGAAGTGTCATTATAACTAATAAAAAGTTTAGTTGTAGAATTGCAAGATGCAATACAAGCAATGATGTCCTCTCATAAGAAAGCATGATCTTGATCAATATGTACTTTTGAAGATACAGTTAGTTTTGCTCGAGCCAAATAAACTAGAACGATAACCCAATTAATTGCCTTCAAGAAATTAGTTTGCTTTTGAGAGATGGATGAAATAGATCAATGTACCAACTAATGATCAACTACAAAAATTAATGGAAACGAGGTTGATATAATGTAAAAGTTTTTCGTCTTTCAAAAGTTGCATTGTTTTCCAAATTATTTAAAAACTTTTTTCTTACTTTTTCAGTATTTAATTGAAGGGTCCCTCGTAGTAAAAATAAAAGTTAATTTTTGTTTCTCATTTTAATGCTTCTTTTAGGACTCTCGTCCGTTCAAAATTCAAATAGTTTTCTATTTAGTCGCTCAGAGGTCTTCCTCCACTTGGGTCCTCTAAGCTCCTACACACTGCCTTAAGGATACTCTTCCTTGTCGATTTTCTCTTCTCTTGTGAGTTCCTCTTAGGAGGTTAGATTCTCACTTGTTTGTACCCCCTCCTCTCGTGAGCTCGTCTTAGGAGATAGATTTTCTCTCGACCATGTCTCTCCTAACGGTTATTTTGTGCTTAAAAAAATAGCGTCTTTCTTATATTGTCTCCCATATGAGTTCTCTTCCAATGATCTTTTTAGGAGGCTCTCTCTTACAGGCTTCTTTTGATGAGTTACCATCATGGGTCCCGTTGAGATCTTTATTGCTCTCTTCTATGGGTGCTCCTCTTAAGCTCTCTCTTAGGCTCCTAATAAGCCTACCTCATAGGTTCTTTCGAGCTTTCTAATCTCTCCTCATGGGTGCTCCTCTTAATTAAGCTCTCTTCTAAGCTCCTTTGAGGTAACTCCTCTTGACGTTACAGCATGGGTCCCATTGAACTCTTTAAGCTCTCTCCATGCATGAGTGCTTCTCTTGAGCACTTTCCTAGGTTACTCTAATTGGGCTCCTCTTGAGCCTGTATCATGGATCCCCTTGAGATTTCTAAGTTCTCTCCCATGGGTGTTTTTTTTTATCTCTTTCCTAGGCTCGTCTAAGCTCCTTTTGAGTCTATCTCATTGGCCATTGAGCTCTCTCATCACTTTCTACCGGTGCTCTTCAGTTCTCTCCTAAGCACATATGAGCTTCTCTTGAGCTCTCTAGCTCATAGGCTTTTCTTTGAGCTCCTCTTGATCCTACCTCAAGAATGAGCTCTTCTAAAGCTAGCTCTTGTGAGCTCCTCTTAAGCCTAATTCATGGGTTCCACTAAGCTTTTTAAGCTCTTCTCCATAGGATGCTCCTCTTGAGCCCTATACTAAACTTCTTTGAGATTACTCCATTGATCAACCCGTTTTACAAAGATTTTCGTACGAGTTAACTTTGGCCAGTCCTAACAAGGAAGCTATTTGGTAAAAATTTCTCATTTTAGCAATGTTGACCACAATGGACCTTAATTAAAATCATAGTTACTAGAATTTTTCACAAGACTATAGTCAACCCAACACAAAATTTTACATAATTAGTGTTTTTTTTTCGTTCAATTTCCTTCCATGGTCAATCTTGGTTTCATAAAATTTTACATTATTTCATATCCATTTGAAATCCACCTGAAAATTGTCTCTCGAGATAGTGTCTCTTTAAACGATTTCTTCGTTTTTTACTATCCGTCCTTCCAAAAATCACACAACAAGTCTCCCACAAAACACATAATTGAAGGTAAAGATAAACCATTATATTGTAAGAAAAATGGTAGAACCCTAAATGGAATCTAAACAAAATTAACCTTGGTAGAATCTAAGGTTAGAAGGATAACTATCCCTAAATATGAGAACTATTCAAGGAAGCAAACATTGGTCTTTATAAACTTTAAAAGGAGAGACAATAGTTTGGTTCTAGATTGCACGTCAATGTGAAATCTGCTTAATGTTGATTGGTGTTAACTCCAGTTAAGTTTTATTTTTTGATTTATTCTTTTAGTTTGAGAACGAAGAAATTGTTGTGGGTGTGATATAAAAAGTTGTGAAGGTGTTTTTTTAAAACTAAGGATTAGGGAGAGAATTTTATGTGATTGTCGTAACAATTTTTCAATTAAGTATTAAAGTTTTTTCTAGTGGGTTGTACTTGTTTTTCTCCAATTTTACAATTTTTCACGAAAATTCTTGAATTCTTGAATTTTATTGTTTTTTTTTTTAATTTCACGACTATACTACAACAAAAATGGTCTACGACGACAGTTATTTTCTATCATGAATAAAATCCGTGACAGTTATTTACAGTCATAGAAGGGGGAGTCATGGAAAGTCCTTTCATGACAGTTTTCGAAAATTGTCGCAATAAGTTTTTTCATGACAGAAAATAAATGTCGTTAATTACTACTTTATGACAATAAATAACTGTCATATTTTTTATTATGACAACAAATAACTGTCATCATTTGCGTATTAACGACAGTTTAAAAAATGTTACAAATTCGTTTATTATGACATTTTTTAATGTCAAGGATATGTCAATCGTGACAGTTTTTTTAAAAAATAAATGTCATTATTTTGCTATTGACGACATTTTTTTTCTGTCAAATATAAGACAATCGTGACAGTTTTTTTTATAAAAAAAATGTCATTGTTTTAATATTGACGACAATTATGGAGTGTAACGAATTCATATATTATGATATTTATTTCCTGTTGCAAATTCCTCAATTACTACAATTTTTTCCTGTTCTCCTTGTCACTCCGGCATTACACGAACCATTTGAATGACAATAATGTTATAATACATAACACCCATATAGAAACAAATGGTCGACACTTTAATATATATACGCTATAATACACTTTGTAATATTCGTACATTTCCAATCAAGTTTGAAAAATTTACAAGTATGGAATTACAGCTCTTGATCAAAACCAATGTAAATACCATCATAATACATATAACATGATTTTCTGTACAAGCATAAACAGCCAACCGATAATCCTTCACCTCTAAAAATATTCTTTGTTGCTTGAACCATGGTCAAATCCTTCATTTCTAAACACAGCCAGTGTATTTTGATGACCCTGGTTAGCTTCTTTGAAGGAAATTTCATGAACTTTGTCGGCTCCATTAGAACCTACAAAGACGACATGAATATAAGCATACATCGCAGGACAAGAGAGTACAACATGAATATAGCAGACAGTCACAGAAAATTTAAGAAAGTAAGCTAAAAGGATAGTGTCGAATGGTTGGTGGATATAATGGAAAGAAGTAAAAGAACTGAAATACGAATTCGTTATGGATTAGTTATAAAGTATAATATGGACAAACCAGGTTCCATATTAGATCCTCCATGCTTTAGAAAACTAGGTTCCCCCAGTACATCAGTTTGCATCACTCTACAAAACATTATCTAGATCTCAAAAAATAGCAAAAAAGAAATATCAACAATGAAATCAATTCATACAAAGTTTTATACACATATAAAACAAAATCTCATTTTAGAGCATGACTAAAGAACATTACTTATAAGAAGGTTCTACTTAAAGCTATTTAAAGATAATTAAGGAACATTACAATTAATGTAAGATTGAAAAAAAACAATAGTAAGATTATAGAAGAATAACTAGAGTGTCCGAACACTATAAGACCATCTCCTATAAGCAAATCTAACTCAGAACATGCAATTACTTATAGTAAAAATCAGTTTTTAAAATTGAAAATGTTGCTAGGCTGCATCTCAACAAATTAGAGTGCAAGATTATTCAATAACAAACCACATAAGACAACATAGTAATAGATTGTCAAACAAAAACCACAGTGCAGCTGCATTTAGCAAACCTTCACATAAACCAAACGCGAAAATGACTAGAAACAAAAAGATATCAACTTCAAAGCAGAACCATGGAACAAAGTCCAATGTGAAAATGTACAAAACTATTCAAAATCAGATATAATAATTAGGGTTAAGAAGAAACAAAGAGTGAAGGAGAAAGAAAGAACCCGTACTTTCCCCTGCGGCTACTGCAACTGCACAAGGTGGATGAAAACATGGTGGGATTTGGAAACAGTTGCCCAATTGAGTGCAATACTCTGTAAATATAATGTATAGTGTGGACTGGTTTTAGTTAAGAAATAAATAACTTATGCCTAAATGATAAAATTATAAACATATAGAATACATATATATTTCAAAAGAAAGATGTGATTAAAGTACATACCAAAAGATAAACAATGACCAATTGGTCTAAAGTTTTACTAATGAGGATTAAGTGAATTATACCTTGAGGATAAACCCAATGAAAAACGAATCAAAGTATATGGCAAATCCCAACAGAAAATCAACAAATGATAAAAGAAAATGTATATTTTTTCTCCTAGCAGTAAGAAAACTAAAATCATGAAATAATTGAGATGTAATTTGGCAATTTGGAGATCATAATGTAATATTTTGCCTAGATCAATTAAACATGAGTCATATATGTGAAATTTGTATAATATTGGCAACTGACCTTAGAGATTGAGAACTAGCAAGGTCACCTCAATGATTGTCACTAAACCCAAACTTTGCTATCAACATCAAAGCATACTGCATTTACACTTCTCCACCGTTCCAACACCTTCGATATTTTAAGAGTAAAGTTTAACATCACTAACCAAAAAAGAGATATGAAAGAATATTTACCAACATTGGGTTAATGAACTAAGTGGCAATCTAAGAAAAGATATCAACCAAATACTTAACAAGTGGAAGAGAGAAAGATAAGATAATTACATTACTACAATGGAGATATGCTATAAAAAGGGTCGTATGAAAAGAGATATGTAGTCGTTGATGGAGATTTAGGAGAGAATTTACATGATATACTGCTTATAAATATAAATGTTATATGCTTAAAAACTTGTATGCTACAACAATCGCTCTTGCTCAAAATTTATCAGTTGTGCATAGTAAGATGGTACTATTACAAAATTTATCACAACAACTTCAAGTCATTTCCAGTATGTACACTTTAGGATGAAAATATAAAGTGCAAGTCTCATGCATAAATATATTCCAAATACTAGTTTCCTCACCTCCTCAAAGTTTTTTTCTTCTATAAATATCTAGGATCGAATAATATGCAAACTAGTTCAAATTTTCCATTCTATGCTTCTTATAAAATAGATATTCATAAAAAGGATAAACAAGGGACATTTCAATATATTAAACAATAAAAAAAAACCGATCTAAACAAGGGCTCCATGAATATAAATTAAAGAACAAAGAAAACCTGTCTAAACAAGGGCTCCATGAATATAAACAGTAAAAAGAAACCTATCTAAACAAGGGCTTCATAAACTTTTATACTGTCAAATGATATTAAACAAATTGGTTAGACTTATGCCTCAATAGTTATGCAAAAAGAAGATGAACATTTTAGTGTTACCAAGTCTTTGTGAGTTGGACATTAGATATGTATTGAAGAACATTTTGGTAAGCTAATAAACAATAGACACATAAATATCTGAGACAAATACAAGAACTTTGGAGAGTGAAGAACATTTTGGTAAGCTAATAAACAATAGACACATACATATCTGAGACAAATACAAGAACTTTGGAGAGTGAAATACATTCAACTCATTTCTCAAGGCATGAGCTCATTGACTTTTCTAGTATTAAGTTCTGTATATCAATATTATTGTTGTTTCATTTTGTCTGATAATTTGCTAGGCTCAAAAAATCAATGACTTCATCACCTTCAACAAATAAAGGTTCACAAAGTCCAAGTATAAGTACCAACTCCAATTGTAAGCCCAATTTCAAGTCCAACCCCACACTCAACTCCACTTTAAAACCCAATTTCAACTCCATGCTCTTCAATTGATGACAATTTGATTGTTGATTATTATGTTGTTCTTGGTGAAAGTATTGGAAGGATCTTTAAAGAAAAAATTGACATTGGTTGTTTTGAGATCACCCCCAAGTTGTAAGCTCGGGGTAAAATTCCTTCGAGACGGGGACAACTTTGTTATGAGTTTCAAAATTAGGGTGATACATTTAGGTTTAATAGCAAATGTCTTACCTCACAAATATCATACTTCTCTCTGTCTAAGAGGAGTAGGACCATCATTGCATACTGACTTCCAACACCAACAAAAAGAAATAAAATTCACAACTATAACAAGGCCAAAACAATTGCTTAAATTGATGGTTTATCAGAGCTTCCCATAAATCAAGATAAGTTCATTAGCAACATAAAGAGTTATTTCTTCCTCATAGTGAAAACGTTCATAACTTTTTTTAATCTTCAATCATTAGTAAATCAAAAGTAACCAAATTACAACAATTTAGTAATGAGTTAAATTGATGGTTCAAGTTTATATATATAGTTTGTTTATGCTATAACTATCATGCAATTACGATACAACTCAATAGCAACCATAAACAAAAAATCAATAGAAAAATCAAAAGTACTCAAATTCACTTGGGAAATGCATAGACAAACAAAAAGACCCTACACACCATCAAAGTTTAAAATCTCACATTTCATTTTTCATTCTCTTTTTCTCAAAGCTTCAGCCTATAGCCATGAAATCTCCCCTGGCCTTGATTTCCTAATTTGAACGAACAAAAATCAATTAAAAATCAACCAAATGATTCATTGAGTCATTTCATCAAACACATTGTAAGCTACCAAAATGCTTCATCACATAGCCAACCATAAAGAAAAAATGTAGATTCAAATTAGAAAAATGATTGTAAACAACAATATTGAATAGGATGGTAGACAAAACAAACACATATCTCCTATAAAAGCAAAACTATGAGGGATATTTTTCATAAAAAGAACCATCAATATATCACATTGTGGGTAAAATGAAAGCATTTGAAGTTAATATACTGTATAAATACAAACAATAGAAATAATGGCTGAGATTCACCAGTGAGTTCAGCGGTGTAGGGGGTGTTGGGTGGTGGCGTCGACTGAAGGAGAGAAAGAGGGGGATTTAGGGAGTGTCATTGACGAAAAGTCTCATCGTTCACAGCGTGCGTGAGAGAGGGAGAGAGATGGTTAGCGAAAGAGAGGAAAAATCGAGAAGGAGGGACAACGCGTGGATCTTCCACAAAGAAGAAAAAAAAAAGAAGAGAAGAAGAAGAAGAAGAGAAGAAGAAGAAGAAGAGGAGAAGAAGAGGAGGAGGAGGAAGAGGTAGAGAAAGGGTTTTGGAGATGTTTTATTTTAATAAATAAAACATTTAATGTTTTTAGAATTAGGATAAAATCTTATTTTAATAAACTTTTGATTTAAAATAAATTTTATTTTAATAAATTAAATAAATTATTTTTTGTATCTTTTACACCAAATAACTGTCGCGGAAAGTGAAATCCGAAAAATTCCATCTTTTCCCGCCAAAAACGCGGTTTTTTAGCTTTTGTGATCGTTTTTTCTTTGCTCCTTTCAATTTGGGATGTATACAACTGTCATAATAGCTATTTAATGTTTATATATCTATCATTAGTAGGGTAACTTCTCTTTTCCAACTATATCTCAAATATTTGATCTCTATATATTGAGTATGTAAATTTTGATTTTTGGATTTGTTAATCTTCTATGATGGGTCTTCTATCTCATTGATCTAGTAGGTAAACATAGTTTGATTTTTTTTTTTAGAACAAAGAACAAATAGAACAAGAACAAAACTACAAGGTTACATTACAAACCGCTACTATCGAACAAGACTCAGAGTAATTTGTGAGCTACACAATCTAGTAAAGCTTTGAGAGATGCACAATGGCTCTAACACATTTTGATAACCACGAACATGCGCAAAATTGGCATCATGAATGTTATTGTTGATTGGCTTGAATAGAACTAATTTATTATTAAATTACCCTCGAAATAAGCCATAAGGTGGACATGTGACATTATTGGATTTTCCAGTATTAAATTACCCTCGAAATAAGCCATAAGGTGGACATGTGACATTATTGGATTTTCCAGTATAAGTGTTATTTAAATTAATTGGAAGAAATAATTTTGTGATTTAACGTAAACACAATTTATGGTTAGCCAAAATTTGTCATGATTTAAATGGCAGTTGATGGTATGGTATAGCTCTTTGGATTTGTCTAACTTCACAATCTATATAATATTAATGTCTTAATCATTATGCAACTTGACAACATGCTTATATTGAAATTTAATCGTAGTTATGATTCTGATGGCTTCCAATGCAATGTTCATCCATTGTTATTTAGCATTGACATATATGTGTGTGATTAATGGACAGTATTTAATAACCTAAGTGAAACAATATAATTGGAGTGGTTTAATTTTCTTTTCTTTTTTCTCTTCTTTTTTTGAAGTGTGATATAATATAATTGTTACTTTTACTATATATTTTATTTCTAAAGTTCAAGTGCATTTTTCTTTTGTTAAAAGTTCCATTTTTTTGAAAGGATTAAACCAAGATCAAACATTTTTAGAACAATAGTGATTGAATTGAAAAGAAAATATTTCAAACATTATAAACTAAAACGGTATTTAATTTTTTTCTTTTTTTAAATATACGAGAGAAATATTTTTTTATATATATTTTGTGCATATGTTAGTGAATATTTAAACATATGAATTAAATGTAGGAAACTTTTGGTAATCAAAACCTTCAACAATCCAACACTGTCGCCTTACCATAATCATGAGTTGATTTCTTGTAGTTTACATCTCTAACTCATGAAATATATCGTTGAAGCCATCTACCAACATGGACCTAATTAACTCAATTCGTTAATTCATATGCCTTCAACAAGTATAAAAATTAAATTGGATCAAACATCTCTACATTCTAATGATAAAAAAACTTTTTTCTTTTTAACAAAATCAGGACCTGCCTTAATCATCAAGCTTCTTCATATATCAATGTATACTATAGGGTAGAAGGGAAGAGTATTCATTTTACTAATTAATGGCCACATATATGAATGGTAGAGATATATATATAGAATAGCTCCCATACTAATGGTAGACTAAAAAGCCAATATATAAGAGCTATGCATAAAAAATGTTGGCGACAATGATCTTATTTTAACTTAAAAAATTTAGGCAATTAAGTCACTTTTTTTTTCCTTTTTGAAAACATAATGAATGGATTCCTAATGACAAAAATAATGGAAGAATGTGAATGATTTAACTTAAAATGTATACATCAGTCTAACCAAGGGAAGCTTCAAGGTCTTAAAAAGATGATATCTTTTAAAACATATGAATGACAATTGAGGAGTTGAAAGGAGAAACTTAAAAGATCGATCCTCATCAATAGGTCAAGTCGAGCTGGCCCAGATCAAAGAATAAAAAAGGTCTAGACTTGGTTCAAACTCAAATGATCCCTACTATGCTCAACCATTAATTGGCCTAGGCTTGGATCAATCCAACCTCCTAAACATAAAATCATATAGTCCAATTTATTGACTTTGCTCAATGGGTTGAAATTGGAATATTGGTTTCAAGATTAGGTCTTTGAATTCTTAACCCTTTGCATAAATTATTAATTGGACAAGATAAATAGCAAAATTCAAAATTAACTTTGGACAAATAACAAAAGAAACATTTAATTATAAAAATAGCAAAACCAGAAAATTATTTTTAAGAAATCAAATTGTCAAAAATACCCTAATTTATACTAAAACCCCAATGTTCAAATATAGAATTTGAAGGAAAAAATTGGAGGGATATTGCGCATTTTCAAACTATTTATTAAAATACTGTTGTTTTGATTTTCTCTCCTCATTTTTTTAAAGGGGCATATTAAAAAATAACAAAATAAATTAAAATATTTACAAGTTATAGCAAAATGTTGTATTCTATCAATGATAGTCTTCTATCACTATAGCATATCAATGACTATCAGTGATAGAATTTACTATAGGTGGTAAGTATTTTGTAAAATTTGCTATTTTTTAAAATTTCTCTTTTTTAAATTTGATTTTCTCTCTATTTGGTGACAACAACAATTTTCTTTTAATTTAATAATAATTTACCTCTTTTAAAAAGGACATTTTTATAAATAGCAAAATAAATTAAAATATTTACGAGCTATAGCAAAATTTTGGATTCTAATTATCATTCTAGTATATCAATGACTATCCGTGAAAAAATTTAGTATATGTTCTAAATATTTTGTAATATATGCTATTTTTTAAAATTTCTCTTTTTAAAAACTTTCTAATAACCTCTTTAAAAAAAATTTAAT
This sequence comes from Cucumis hystrix, assembly GCA_025688845.1. NCBI lineage: Eukaryota > Viridiplantae > Streptophyta > Magnoliopsida > Cucurbitales > Cucurbitaceae > Cucumis > Cucumis hystrix. The sequence goes on from CM046887.1 coordinate 14,205,752, forward strand.
ACTTATTTTTACCCCAACTAACTATCTTTTTTTTCCTTCTTAATTTAATGTTTATTTCCTTTTCTTTTTAACCTAAACAATATGAATGAAAAATCTAAAATTTAATACTTCTTTACATATATTTTTTTAAGAAAAATGTACCTTCATTTATATTAAGAAAAATGTACCTTCATTTATATTCTTTTATCGTTGTATTTTTTAATAATTAAAAAATTTGTCATTCGTTTCATGGTCATTCTAGATTCCATGAAGTGTTTTAGATGCCTTTTGAAAGGAAAAAATTATTTAAACATTTTTAAAAATAGCAAAATAAATTAAAATATTTACAAGTTATAGCAAAATTTTGGATTCTATCAAGTCTAGTTACTAATAGACTACTATCACTATAGCATATCACTTACTATCACTAATAGAATTTAAAAAAATTTCTGTAGGTTGTAAATATTTTGTAAAATTTGCTGTTTTTGAAAATTTCTCAAAATGTTATATATTATTTATCAAATTAATTTCTTTCAAAACAATTTATTGAAATTGAAATAGTGCCCTTTTGAAAGGGAAAAACTAGGTTTTTCCTTTTAATATTCGGTGTAACACCCATTTGTTTTTCACCTAATTTTAGTTGTTGAACAACAAATTTGTAACAACAATGATTTCCATTAAATATGTTGTTTAAAAAATTGAAGAAAAAAATAAAAATAATCAAATTAAAAGTTTAGAAATCACAACTAAACCTAAATTGGTTAATATTCTAATAATGTATATTATCTAAGTCGAGCAACAAAATGTGTTGGACTTCATACTACGTGGAGTAGAGTATTACTAAAAATATTGATATTTGTTTCACCAAGCTAATTTTCTAATTAAAATGTCAATTGAGAATTTTGTGTGGATAGACAAAATGCAAAAAAGTAAATACTAGATAGTATATTAATATCATTTCTTATAAAGATCTAGAATTGTATTTTTAGTAATTGTTTATAGTTGAAAAATAGTTAAAGGTCGTAAATTAAACTTTTTTATATCAATACAATGTTAAAACATATAAGACTCTTTCGTCTATCACATGTCTTGATCGTTCTTACATTTTGTCATATGTTTTATCTTGGACAAACTATATCTATGATAGTTTTGTATGGTTCCCAAATAATGTGAAACATATAACATATTACATTAAAAGAAATAATCTCTTATATAATGTTGTTCTACTACTTTATATTTTATATGGTGCATAACTCTTTATACTAAACACTCAACCATATGTTGTATCATTTCACTATTCACATCAGAAAAATCAAATAGCAAAACCAATCTTTTTAATTTAAAGAACTAATACTTATCAAATCAAATATCAGAAAAATTACAAAAAAAAAAAAAATCCTAAAATTGTACACTAATCCTCTTAAGTATAAAAAACTAATTAAAAAATGTATCTCTTATACGTTCTTTTAGTTTCATATTAGTTTCAAAATATATTTCTATAAAAATTAAATTTTCAAGTATATTATGAATTTATCTAATGTTAATTTTTTTAATATTGAAATATTGTTACGAATCATATTTTTACTCATAGTTTTTTCTTTTGATTTTTATTTAAATCTTGTGTATCTAATGATTATTTACTTAATTTTTTAATTTAAATTTCTATGAGCTTGTTTGGCCATGGGTTATCAACGTGGGGTTCGATAATGTAAACCCAACCCTTATTTGGGAGAAAGGATTATGATCATAGCCCTTGTTTGGGGTTTTATAACCCCTCCTCATACACTTCTCAACCCGTCTTCGATCTATTTTTTTACTCTCAATCCATCTTCAACTCCCCATAACTCTACCAGCTCCATCTGTCCCTTGAGTCTGTCATAATCCCTCCCCAACCCTCCCTTAGTCCAAGTGTGTGATTCCCCCACTTTCTTTAGTTATTTGCTTCATCTTCATTGTTTTCACTTTCACCATTTTCTTCTTATAAAAAAAAAAAAAAAAAAAAAAAAAAAAAAAAAAAAAAAAAAAAAAAAGATAAAAAGTGGAAAATAAAAAATGAAATAAATGAAAAAAACTAGAGAAAAATCCTCAACAAGTGGCTTAGTTATGTTCTCTCTCATAGGACGAGTGTTGAGTGTTCTACTCCTTCTCTCTCATAGGATGAGTGTTCACACTTGTCCTACTCCTTCTCTCTCTCCCTCCCATATCACGAGTCTTAAACACTCATCCTTCTTAATCCCACTAGAATTATAATAAGTTTTGAAATAGCCTTAATTTTACTGATAAGTTTTTGAAAATGCAATATTTTAATAAATCATCCGAATTTGAAGAGCCTCCAAAAACAATTAGAAAAATATAAAAGTTCACTATAATTTAAACATTTACTAAAGAAGTTAATGTCCTATCAAATATGAAATTATAACTTATCAAATAAGTCAATGCCCTGTCAAATCTGAAATAACAGATTGAAAAACCTAATTCACAACGCCCAATGAAATATCAACTTTCACACATCAACTAGAGAACTCTTTTTCTATAGATTTTTCAAAATTAGGGATGATTTTTAATCTTCTTTCTCATTCTCAACCGACGTCGGAATCTCCATCGACCATAACATCGGTCTCAAAATGTCAAGAGAACTTTGGCTGATGCACTAAAGGGACAACGTTGGTCTAGTCTTCTCCCCGACACAATCAATGTCGTCGTTAAGATGACGTCGGCAATGGGGTAAGGCCCAATATGTCACCACCTAACATTGGATAATGATGTCCCGACTTTACATCGGGCAAAGGTTTTCCCGATGTCATGGAAAGGATGTCGGGAAAAGCTCCTTATGCCGACATATAGTATGCATTAGGATAAATTATTATACGTCCATGCAAGTTCATGGGCTCTCCATGATACACCAAGTATGTATAGGAGGAACATATTCCAGTGGTTAATAGATGTTGCTTCACACCCTTTAATGAATCCCAATTTGAGTTCATACATCTCTTGCATGACACCTTATTCGTCTGTAATCATGCACGTGATACTTTGCAAACTCTAAAAATTTGGACACTTCATCTCTGTACTCAACCGAAAACTTATCCCTAAGTTTTATCCAACTCTTGTCCATCCTTAAAAGCCCTAAAACATAAATATGTTTGATTAGTCTTATATCTCTCCTCTCAATTGCTCCAACTTACACGAACTTACTGAATTAATACACTATATATGTCCAATCCCCCAACTTTCACTAAAGTTAAGTTTAAAACTGCATAATACTACCAACACACCTAATACTTCTAACATACTTATTTAAAGACCTACCTAAGAATCCCCAACACTACTAACAAATTAGAAAATCATTTTAACACAAAAAGCAAGAATTGTAGGATAGCAATAAAACAAATCAACCACAAATTATTAATTCCTTTTTACAAGCTATCTAACATTTCCTAATATTTAAATTGAAATTGAAATTCTATTCAAATTCAAATTCAATTTAAATTAAATATCAAATTCAATCTTAAATTCAAATTAAATAACCATATCAAATTCATTAAACAACCCCACCCTCAATTCAATATAACCCCACAAATCTCAACAATTTCAGATTATTTGTCAATCTCAAATTCAAAAATACTCGACATCAATCTTAAATCTTAAAACCAATTCAAATTTAATACAAAAATCTAAAAATAATTCAAAACTTAAGATTATATTCGAATACATACATTATATCAATATATAATATCAATTCATACATTACATACATACATTTTTCTAATACATAACATACATTTGAATCTAAATCCTAAAAACATACTTTATATCATATCGATACATTCATTTTTTTAATTTAAAATAATAATAATAAAAAAAGAACAACATTGATTGAGGGCAGTGGCGATGGGCAGCGAGGGAGGACGATGGGCGATGGAGAACTTTAACGGCGACGACGACGGACGACGATAGTGGATGGCGACAGTCATCTCTCTCTCGACCCTCCTTCTCTTTTCCTTTTGTTGTGTGTTCTGTGTTCTGTGAACACTAGTGTTAGGTTTTCTCATACGTTTTCGAAAACATTGGGAAATACAACCATCCCCGACGTCATAATGTGAAACGTTAGGGGCAGTGTAAACCTTCCCCGACATTGCACTAATGGCATCGGGGAAAATTAACCATTAAAATTATCATATAATTTTCTACGACGTTGTCAACGTAGACGTCAGGCCTATTGAAACCAATCTCGGTGCTTCTGTAGACACGTCGAGGGAGGTTAAACAATTAAATAATTATTTTGACTTTTCTCGACGTTTCTCTCCATTACATCGAGGAAAGTGGACCGATTAAATAATTATTTTCACTTTATCCAACATATCTACCTATACATCGGAGAAAATGTAACTTTCTCCGACGTGTTTTCCTTGGCATCAGAAAATGCTTATAAATATAAAAAATTCAAAATGGTGGAGCTATCTTGACATTTAAACATAGACGTCGGGCGTGCGCCCCTCAACCAATGCTTGCAAAAAAGTCTAAAAAATAACCATTCCCGAAGCTTTGTTTCTCGACGTACTTGGTGGCGTTGGGAGTTTCGATTTTTTGTAGTGTTTCATTCACAGTGGCACTAACCATCATCTCTGTACACCTTCCCAAAAACAAATGTGTAACATGACCTTCAACCAAACCAATCTTAAGTAAAATTCAAGATTTTCGCAGCCAAATTAAAAGAGGAAAACGTGACTGAGGTGATGATGAACGGAGCAGATGAGCAATATGGTTTAACAATCATGCAAACAAGCAAACTCCTAAGTGTGATGACAAGAAGTGATATGGAGATGATGGTTGAAACTCTAGACAAAAGAAGGGGAAAATTTTCATTTTGGTCAGTAATACTGCTTCGTGTTAGAGATCGAAAGGAAAAATATCTTCACGATTTCTTCTTTATATATAAAAGAAGAAAATGGGAAGATTTTAGTTTCCTCCCTGTCGTCTCAATAAATATGCACACACATATATATCCTTTCCCCTTTTTCCAACCCTACAAACCAAGATATTTTATCCAAAAATCCAAGATTTCAAAATTTCTCCAATATCTTAAATCTTTTCACTTAATCTTATGTGTACATAATATTCAAAAGTAGAGAAATCATAAACATAATAATAAAAAAAAGACAGCGCACCGAAATCTCATCTCTTAGAACTTTAAAAATACCAAATAATTTTGAAAACGAATGCTTGAATGTTATATGTAATGATGTTTGTATTTTACAAAATTGATCAAATATTTCTAAAAAATTTAAAGCAATAATTTGTTTAAAATCTTTTAATTTGAAGGGTAAAGGAATCTTAGATCCTATATGAAAATATTTATATATTTTTTAGGATTCCAGAACAAAGGAATATCAAGAGTCATATTAAGCATGTAAGGATCAATGATATTATAAATTATTAATTATCACAATTAAATAAGGATTAACTATTAATTATGAAAGCCAACAAGACGTAGCAAGAAGAACACTACACCCAACCAACACAAATGATGAAAATTTACGTCAGATATGTCATCATTTAATTTGCATCCAAGTCACGCATGACATTGTTGTGATGGATTTTAAACTTTTAAATTGAACATTTCACACCCCCACCCGGAACGCATCCCTCCTTGCATTCCAAGCATGAATGTGACTTGGACAACTCCGACGCCTATAGGTAAATTGCCATAACGCCTAAACTTGACACTTGAATTTAAACTTTGCTTGACCTTACTTAAATGTGAGTGTGATCTACGATATGTGTGATACTCATATCTTCTATCCCAATTGCTTGCTAAGAGTTTAGAAAGGTTAAAAATTTGCTCAGGAGTTTGGGTCAAGTTGGAGGAACTTGAGAAATCAAAAATGGTTTTCTTTAAAGCAAGTCAAGTGGTTTTGTAAAGGGTTCTCGAAGAAGAGGTTTCAGAACTCAATCTTGTTCAACCGATATATCAATAGACAAAAAAGGCAAAATGTAAATCGGGTGCACTCAGGGCTGTGAGAACCCGAAATCGAAGGACAAAAGGGTAGAGAGCAAATCTCGGGCCATCTCGAGATGTGTTCGGCTGAGAATGGAAGCAGGAGAAAGTGTATTTTAGGGTTTTTGATAGATCTCGGGTCGAACTCAACCAAGATCACTCAAAGAAACAGGTGATAGATTTTCGAAAATTCATTTCTCGTGTGCGATCAGCGTTGTTTAGATGCAGATTTCACTTTAAGTTCAAAAGACTCTCATTTCTCGCATTCCTCACCATTTTCACTCCAAGAGCAAGTAGAGAGAAGAGTTTGAGAGTAGTTGAGGTTCCTTGCAAGAGTTGAAGCCAAAATAGGGGAGTAGTTCGGCCAACTTCAGTTTAGGCTTTCGGTCAAGAAACTACCCGAGAGTTGTAGTGTTTGGCAAGATCAAGCTAAGGAAAAAGTGATAGAACGTGAGTTTTAGATCCAAGTAAGTTAAAGGCTTCCTCTTTTTTGTTAAGAAAACTTAAGAGCAAGTTTGCTAAGCTAGGGCTTATCATTTTAGGCTCTAAGTTAGTCGGGAGCGCATGAGGAGCTAGAGCAAACTTGAAAATCTGACCTTGAGCAGGCAAAGGCCACCCAAAGAGTTCAAGGAAGATCAAGGTTAGTAAGAAAAAAGTTCTTTTGAGTTGAAAAGAATTTCCTTGATATCAAGAAAGAAGGAAAAAGGAAGAAGTTAAAAGATTTTTATCATAGTTGAAGTCAAGTTTTAACTTGAGTTTTCTTGTCATTTTCATAGCATGAAGAAATAGAGCATGCAAATCTATTAGCCAAGAACCTAGCCAAAAGTTGTGAGTGACTAAAATGTATTTAAAAATGAATTTCTACGTTTGATATAAGAAATTATGTTTTAAAGCATGCTTTGAGTTTAAAAAGCATTTGAATGTGCTAGATTTATGAAATTTATTTACAACGCATGAGTTCCAAGTTTAGAAAAGAGATATGAGAAAGCATGATTGAGTTAAGTTTCCTTAGCATTCAAATTGAGAAATGTTTTTTTGAAGCATGAGAATTATGTGAATATGTTTAAATGTCATGTTTCTACAAATGTTGAGCAAAGAGATTATTTCTAAAACAAAGCTAGATTTAAAACTTGCTTAATGCAAGAGTTTTTCATAAGCATGCTAACTTAAGTAAGTTTAAGCTTTAGCATGAGATTTCTTAATATGTTTAAATCTATATCGAGATGTCTTGATTTGATAGCAACCATATGAAGGAGATTGTTCTGTGCACAGAGGTCGTGTGACGAGGGTATCAAATAGATGTCTAGAGTTTTCATCACATAGACTAGGTAAGAGATGAGGGCCTCTACGGATGCCTAGATTTTTCATCTCATGATAGCTATAGCGAGAAAGAGTGTTATTGGCGCCTAGAGTCCCTTTTCGTAGGTATTGTATCGAGTTCAAGGTATAGCAAGAAAGAAAGAAAAGAGGAAGTTAAAAGCTAAAAGCTAAAAGCTAAAAGTTGAAAAGAAAATGTGCTTTGCTAAGTTTAATTTATGTGTGTTTTGCTCAAAGTTTTCATTAATCATGATTTGTTTTAAAAGTTGTCACTCACGGGGCTTTATAGCTCATATTTTCAATGTTTAATTCCCTTATAGGTATAGTTCGTGGTTCTAGCGCCTGTTAAAGCATTTGCCTACTATGTTAGAAGTTGATTAGATTTTGTTCGACTCATTCCATATGTTAATGATCATTTTGTAATTAAACTAGTAGAAGAATTAGTTGTTGTGGTCTGTAATAGGGTAATTTTGAAAATAGTGTTGTCTTGTTGAGACTCTGAACCTCATTTATTTTGTCTATATAAGACTGTTGAGCATGTTGTCTAAAGGTTGAGTAACCCTGAAGATGTTTTGTAAAAATTTTAAATGATTATTTTCAAATTAGACATTTTATTTTCGCATCTTGTGTATGAGTTTATCTGATTAGAAATAGCTAAGAGTTACCCATTAAGCAAGGTTGACATGCATTGTTAGAAGAAGAACGATGATGTCGGTCGGCTTCATGCACATCTCGGGCCTAGTGAAAAGGTGCTTCGGGATGGAGTGTGACAGTATGAATGTACACACTTCTAAAGGCAACATACTTAAGCTTGTGTGAATTCAATGACTTTATTTCTTCTTAAACAAACTTGTTACAATTACAAGGCAATACTTAAAAAAAAAACTAAAACTAAAACGCCTTGCACAGCTCTATTCGCTTGACACAACACAACAGGTCACACCGCTTAATGCCTAGACTACTGTGATGATTCACATTTCACCACCAGTATCTTTTTAGAACCTCATTCAATTCTAGTTGCCCAGGCAAGCTTGAGTGCAAACCTCTCAACGCATCTAGCCACCTTTTTCGCCATGCGAACCACTCAACACGCATGATTGCCTTGACTTTTTTATGATGTTAGAAATAAAGCTAATGGTTTATTTTCATACAAACATCGCATACAAGCATTATAAAACACATACTTTAACTTGGAAATAAACTTTTGAACTGTCATGCTTTTCATATAAATCATAAACAAGATTACAACATGCTTTACAATATACATTTTAAAACATAACATGACTTTGAAAGAATTTTAGAAAATTTTGCTCATCTTCTTTAGAAGGGTCCCTCACAAAATCAAATGCTTCCTCATATCTCCCTTTTAACCATATCTCCCTTTTAACGCTTAACTTAAGTTCTCCTCTTCTCATCTTCTGTTCTCTTGATTGAGCTTTAACAACTTAGAACTTCCTTATAATTTCCTTTGAACTCATAAAACCTATTTATATTAATCCTAAGCTATATTAGTCATTCTTAAAGTCATCTAAGATCGCCAACTCCTACTTTAGTGCTTTATACGTGGTAGTTTAACATTCTTCTCAAGTCATGCTTAATTTAAACTTAACATGTGTTTAGCTAACTAATTAATCTTTTAGGTTTAACATTTAACCGACTCTTCCTCTCCTAGCTTGTCACCTAATAAATTGGTTAATTTTTCGTTGGCGCCTTTCCTTCTCAACTTCCCTTTCCTCACCTTGCCATTCCTTACCTAGCCCAAAACGCATAATACCCTTCCTCACGTCACCTTAGCTTCTTTACACATACTGCTCTTCTCACTCACATAACTAAAATGTATACTTCTCTCCAAAATGCCTAAAGCTTATTATTATATTAATAACTTCCTTCTTTACAACCTCGCCACTTCAATATGCGAGCTTTCACACAGAGCATCTTTGGTTTGGTAGTTTTAGGAAGTTTCGTTTGCAAAAGAATATTGTTTAGAGTTAATGGAACTTTTTAGGAATTTTTTTTTTTTTTTTTTTTTGCGTTTGGAACAATTAGACATCTGATTATTTAGGAAATTATCTTAGGAAACATATAACATATCCTTAAAAGACTATAACATATCTTTGAAAGGTTACTCCAATAGATATACTATTTTCTTAACTATGAGTGATTTGATATACTAATTAACATTTCTTTTAGTGTGTATATGGTGTGTACGGTATTATGAAGTACTTATGAAAATATCCTTAAAAATCGACCAAACATTTATATAGTTTAAAGGATGAAAAAGATGACTAAAATAAGTATAACCTCTACAAATACACCTTATTTCAAACGTGCAAGACTTGAAATAATTGAACCTCACAAATATAATATTATATGTATTAGAATAATCATATAAACAGACAATTTTCATTAAGACATATATATTAACGTGTATACTAACAGAAAAATGAAACTTTAATTTTAAACCAATATAAATAAAGTAAAGAAACCTAACAAACTCAATATACTAAACCAAGCACATAAAATAGACACAAACACACACGTATTGTCTAACATCATTAAATACAGTGTAATTCAGGAAAGTAATTCATATTGTCCAAACTGATAAAAAAAAATGAAATTATTCAGAAACAAAAAAAATTATTATTGTTACATTTTAACACCATATTAAAAATTTAAAAAGCTTGTATATATCAAAAACTATAATTGTACACACATCAAATATAATATCTACAAATACAATGTAATTCTATATATATAATAACCCATGCGGGTCCAACATGATAACCAATGAAGAATAGATACAAAACCAATTTTGATAGATGATCAAACAAAAAAAGTGAGCACTTTCATTAATTAAAAAAAATCTAAAAGTGCTTAAAGAAAATAGAGACTTTCGTTTAGATATATTGATAAAATGAAGTGTAGATCAAGAGTATTAAAATAATATACAGAAAATAATAATATGATAAGAAATAAAAAGTGATTTATATTAAAATAATAAAATCAAAATCAAAATACAGTTTATTATAAGATAATATCTATTAAATAACAAGAAACAAACCAAAGTTGTATCTCGTACGGTGTTCGAAGTTCTCAATAATCTCCTGACACTACAATGTTGCGTATCGAACGATACTCTTTCGATACATTTTCTCCGACCACGATTCTGATAGACATTTATATGTCGAGAGATCCTTTTTCGACACATTTTTGTATAGCTTCTTCGTTTTTGTGTATCGAAACATCCTTATTTTTCTGTAGTGAAAATAACAAAAATGAAAAAGATAAAAGAAAAATGTAAAAATATATTACAAACTAAACCATATAAGTGATAAAAAAAATTAAACATTTAATAATTCTAGATATAAAATAAAAAGAAACAAATCAATATGAATATTTAATTCAAATTTAAAATTATAAAAAACAAATAAGATACAGAAAAATATAAAGATATATATGTTATATATTAAAATCATAAAGGAAATAAATAAATTAAAGATTACATAGTCTTACCTATTTTCAAAAATTAGTTAAATCAAACTGATAAGAATTTTAAATTCAAAAATGGAGAAAAAAATTGGTTGGTTTATCTATTCATTATGTTATGTTAAAATCTCATAACTAATATCCCAAATTACACTGAATTTTGATAATTTGATTAGTTTACCCCTGATTTCATTAGGTTTGAATTACAGCATCAATATTTCGAATTATACCGTAATAAATCATATGATACATAAATTACAATGTATTCGACCAATCTACTATACAGCAGTACCATGAACAAAATGAGAATATTATAAAAATATGACATGTGCACCTCACTCTTTCCAAACAACTATTGATCTAGTTTTTTTTCATTTTTTTTAAGCCAAATGTCACCATAATTTTGTTTTATTAATTTTTATTTTAAATTTAGATATAGCATTGAATACTTATTTAGAGAGTGAAACGCCGGTCGTTTTTTAAAATTTTTTATGTGAACAACAATTTAGTGGTCGTTTGGAGTGAAGATTATGTCATACCATAATAATAACTTATAGCTACAATAAATAATATTTAAAAACTTTAATTAACTATCGTAAACATTATTTCAAAACTCACAATTTTCTATTGCTTTTACTATTTGACATTCATCATTTTTTTATTATTTGTTACCTTGTTTATTATTTTCTTCTCAAACTGAAATAATTTATCCCATTAGACACATATTATCATAATAAAAACTAAAATAATTTACATCTCAAACACAAACTATATTATGACTTAACTGTAATAACTTAAGATTATAATAACTCATTCTTTTAACTCACGTGTTTTTTTTTACTGTTCTTAATTACTTTCCAAACTCTCACTCACCCTACACTACACACATTTAATCAATGATCTCTCATTATTTTTTATTTTTATGTGCATGTATAGATAGAAAAATATTTGGTTGTTGAAATAGATCTTTTTATTATTTTAAAATCATATATAAAATATATGTTATATTGGATTGGACTTTTAGTCAAGCCGCCTGAGTATGGACTAATCCAAACATATAACTCGAATGATTGACTCATAGAGCAACTTCAATCTAACAGAGATAGATTCCTATCCAATCTAATTTATAAAATTTTTAAATTTGGTCCGACTGATCAACTGTGTCGATCGACTTTGAGTTGGCTTGGATCGAACTTGGTTGGAGTTCTTTTGGCCTTTAGACTTTAGGATCAATGACGATCGGACCAATTCAAAAGTATATGTTGAACAAAATTTGACTAATATAGTTTAGTTTTTAAAAATTATACTTATTTCTACTCACTTTTTTTACAATACGTTTTAACATTTACATCGTTAGCTAAATTCCAATTACAAATACAAATTCTTAAATACTACTTTTATTTTTATTTTATTCGAAATCTTGTTAGAATTTCGAAAATAATGTTTCATTAAACGTAAATAACAAAGTAAAAAAAATATATATGGGTGAAAAATGTTTATGAGATTAATTTTGTGAAATTGTTGTCTTAGGTTATTCCTAAATTCAAAACTAATCCACTTTCACTATTTGTATATCTACTATATTCTCATTTTTTATTAAGATTTAACGTAGATTTTCCTAAATTAATTAAAGATAAGAACAGCATTATAATCCGAACAAAAGCAAATAGCTAGACGTGGCAATCTCTATGCTTCTTGAATATCAACAACCAAACAAGTAAGCACACTTTCCTATCTTTCAAGAAATATCAACATCATATATGCTAACCAAGATCTAAGAAAAATTCATGTTGTTAGGGGTGAATAATTAAGATGACTAGGGATAGCACTTATAAGCCAAGGAGTGAGCAATGAGTCGGTTGAAGGCGAATTAGTCTCGTCTTTGGTTGAATGCAAAGCTTGAAATGTGATCATTCTTATAGTTGATTTTGGATTTAAAAATAAAGGGATAATCGAATTTGACAAAGTATAAGAGCAATGAAATTCAAGCAGGAGAGCACACTACTATTAACTATAGGACCCTAATCAAGGACTAAAAATCTAGAGACCCAAACCAATTTGCTTGAGAACATTGAAGGATTTAGGCACGTTAGTTTAGTGAAAAATATATTAATCTTTCAGTGCCTTTAGAACCAGGTTCAAGTCTCGCTCTTTACATTTTTCTTTCAAATTATTTTGATTGAATTATAAAATCCTCACTGGCAAACTTTATGTGGATGCTCCGCTGCTTGCGAATTCGAGGCCTTATGTTTAGTAAGTAGGGCATGAACCCTTGGATATAGGATGACTAAAAAATTATCTTAATTCTATTTTGAATCCTGATCTTGATGTTTTAGGTCAAATTAATTTCTCCCATAATTATATGTTAAAATATTTGAATATGATGGTGTTAGATGAACAAGTTCTAGTAATTCCTACTTCTTTCTTAAGCTTGTTCTTAATTATAGGTTTGTAAGTTAATAAGTCTCTCGCCCTCAATCATGTGAACACAATTGATGAATGTAGTAAGAAAATATAGATACCAACATTTAGGATGAGTTTTATAACACGTTTTCGTAATTTCTCTTTGTTTATTTCTCCTTATATTTAGTGGGCTTTTTCCCTATAGAAAAATGGGTTAAACTATTTATAAGTTATAGCAAGATTTTCTACCTTGCTTCTAATTTATAACCCATGACTATTAGTGATGAAACCAATACAAATCTATTATTATAGACTTTGATAGAAGTCTATCATGGTCTATCACCAATAGAAACATATCTATTACTAATAGAGACCAATAGAAATCTATCATTGTCTAATTAGTGTTTAGTTTAAATTTTTTTTTGGGAAACATTATATTTATATAGACTTTATTTTAATTTAGAAACAACTATGTTCATTGTAAGTGTTTCATATACTTAAATGTATAACTTGAAATAAGAGTTATATAAATATAAGTTTGAGTGTTGAATGAGTGAAAAATATGAAAATAACTATGAAAGGATGTCTTCTCAAAAAAGAAAAGAAAAAAGAAATCTTAAGAGTTTAAAACTTTGCATTTATAATAAAAAATCATTAAAATAAAATTGAAATGCCTACGTATATGGGCCATAATTGAAAGAAAAAATTAGAGAAAATGCCTACCCTATTAAAAGAAAATGAAAACAAATCGTTAAGAGAATATAAAAGAAAAGAAAGAAAGATACATTCAACGAAATTTATGTTGTTAACAAAACTAAAGAGATGAAAAAAAATCAGAAATATAAAAGATTTGAGATAAACGAAGAAGACTCTTGTTCCAGGGAGCTACAAAAAGAAAAAATATATATATAATGAAATATAGAAAGAGAAAGAGAGAAAATAGAGATATCTTAGAAATTTTTTAGCGTAATTTAAGTCCATTTCTTCAAAATTTAATTCATTTTAATGTAAAATTAAAACTCAAAATTATTAGAGATAAGCAAATGATTTATCCGTAGCCGGTTTAATTTTGATGCTAATTTTCTTTTCTATTTACTTGTCTATTTATTTTTATTTATTTATTGCATTATTTCTTTCCAATGAATGAATGATGAAGAGTTGAAGAGTAAAAATAAATATGAATATAGTTTTGGATTTGGGTAAAAAAACATCAAATTTTCATTTTCCCTCCATCCTTTTGGCCTTTTTACTTTTGGAGAAAATTTTCGTGTCACGTAACTTTTAATTATTACATCTAAAAGTGTTACAAAAATAATAATGATAATAAACTAACCAGGAGGGCTAATTATAAAACTTATTGAGAGTTCGTTGTGGCAAAATGAAATCAAAGAACAAAGAAAATGTAAAAGGATAAACGGTAAGATCAATATATAGATTTTGTACGTGATTTCCCCCATGGTATTTTAGCTATGTCTATAGTTAGAGTAAGAGAGCAATTTACTAGTAATGAGAAATGTCTTCTAAAACAAATGTAGAGCTACTTAGTAAGTTGGTTAGTAGAGTTTATATAACATATAATGCACATATAACTTAGATTCCAAAGTCGTTGTTCTTGATCTCCACCAATTTTAGTAATTCATAGAACAATAGATAACAAATTTAAGATATTTGAACAAATTAATCTAAACTAAAATAGGATAAACTCCAAAATTCATTGATGAAATGGTATTTTAACTTTTTCTTTTTAGTTTTACTACATAAATAAGTCTTTTTCATGATTAGACTTCACAGTCATACATATTCCTATGCTCATCCCTTACTCACTAAATAAATAAAATTGAATGTTGTTTTCCATTTATCTTTACTTTTGAATTCAGTAGAAAAATGACATCCCAACTTAATATCTTAATCAAAGTTATATCTCTACACCTAATTCAACTATATGCTTCAACTATGCTTTTTTTTCATTTATTCTTATTATATATATATATATATATATAAATAAATAAATAAGTGAAAATCCACAACACTCACAACCCTTCAAATTCCCACCTATAGAATAATCATACAAACATTATTGGGAATCGTAGCAATACAATAATGCAAGAAATAGAGAAAAGAGCATTACACATATCTCCTTTGAAAAGATTTTCTTTAGTCAAATGTGCAAAGTAAGAGTGTTTCTTGCACACGCTCACACCCTAAGCCTAACAAATGCATGTGCACACATGGATAGGACCCATAGTACTGTCCTCTAAACTTAGGTTTACAACCCTACAAACCTTCAATAATTGACCCATCATTATTCACTCCCTTATAAATCCATTTTTAATTCAACACAAAGAGAAAGAAAAGGAAAATGCCTCAAATTTCTTGTCTTTTCGTTATTGGCAATTTACAAAAATGATGATGTTATATAGTTGGCAACCACGTAGTGTAAAGATTGAGCCTTGGAATGTATATAAAATGTTAAAATTTATATACAATTGTTACAATTTTTACAATTATGTAAATCTGAGTTTTCTATTTTGAAGCTTGTATAAGATTGAGAACTAAACTTTTACGATATAATTGTTACAATTTTTTATAAAGATGAGGCAGTTGTGGTTGGAAAACAAGTTAGGTATAGGTATGCATTTCTCGTTTGAATTTCCAGTCAATTAGAAATGGAAATTTATTTTGTTTATTTCAATTATCACATTGGATTGATTTCTTTTGTTTTATGGATTTATTCAAATGGGAAGCTTCCAATCATGCACATTAATTCACTATGGTATATTTTATAATTATCTCTATCTATAAAATTATTTACTTCAATTATGATGAATAGTCTTTTTATTAAATTTATAAATATTGCATAACGATTCAATGAAAATAAGATATATATCACTCCATAAAGATAACATGCCATCATTGCAAAAGATATTAATCCTATTAGATTGTTGGTGCAGTTTTGTTGGTTATTGTTTAGGTGTACATTTTATCGGTTCTTGTCAAGGGTATAATGATTGTTCGCACTACTTTTGTTTGAAGAATATTTTTTTTCTTATTTGTCGATACAAATTTTTAGTAATAGATTTATGTTTTAGTCTCCACAAAGATATAATCCATTACAAGACTTTATTTCCTCTTGTTCTCCATATATATATGGTCGTTATTTTCCTCATTTTTAATGTTAGACTTTGCATACTCTTTGAGTAGACACTAAGGCTTTTTTTCTTGATGAAAGGCTCTTTTTACGTATACTAGAGTACGACTAAGAGATTACATTCTTGCATTCATCTAGTTAAGAAGTTAACCTATTGATTTTACATAGTTGAGTCGACATCTGATGTTCGTGATGGAAGCTCACTTTTTTAGGGATCCTAAGTAAAATATGTAGAGAAGGTTTTGTCAAACGAAAGATGAGAGGAGTATCGTTGCATCAGAGGGAGTCTGAAGTTTAGGAGGAGCATAAATGTCCAATGTATCCAAAGAGGAAGTCTCAAGTTTAGAAGTGTAAAGTCTTCATTAAGATACTAGGAGTAAGCTTTTAATGCATCAAGTGAGGGAGTCTAAAGTTTGTGGAAAGTCTAAACTCTTGTAAATGAAAGAACCTTGTAATGTTGTATACTTTATCTGTAAATGAAACCCAATAATAGTGACACATATTTTCAAGGGAACACTAAGGCTCACGTTATATGTGACACCTCCACTAACAATATTTAGGCTTCGCTAAGTAGAACATACACATATTTTCTTTCAACACAATAAATATATGTATATAGCAAAAATTCAGAATCTATTGATGATAGATACTGATTGACTTAATCTATAGATATCTTTCAGTTGATGACATTAATAAATTTTGATTTTTTATTATATTCGTAAATATTTTCAACAATTTTGTCATGAGAACTAATTTTCTTTTAAATAAAATAATAAAATTAATACCCCATCTAAAACATTTATTTAAAAGTTGCTCATATAAGAAAATCTAAATCACTCAATATTCAACCAATAAGACAATCAAAGTTAGCAAAACAAACGGTCAAATCAAATGAGTAAAATGTTTAAACCTAAATACAAGGTTGGTGAAAAAGGACTTGTACTCACCATTAAAATATTGGATAGTACTAGAGGAATCAATACTTAAAAAATAAAATATATCAAACAACAAGAATATTATTGCTCATTGCTACCCTATATTTAATTTTCTTAGAAATATCAAAACCTTTTGATTTGGGCCATGTTTAAAACTATTTGCTTTTTTTATAAAAAAAAAAAATTAAACCTATTAACAATCATTCTAACTCTAGATTTCTTGTTTGGTTATCAACTTTTACTAATATTTTTTAAAACCAAAGAAATATAGTTTTCTGAACATGTTTTTTGTTTTTGAAATTTGAGCTAAAAATCATGCTCTTGTAATTAAGAAATATGCAAGTCATCGTAAGAAATTGGGTTAATTTGCCAATACCAAAGATTTAAAAAAAAAAGTGGTTACCAAAAGAAGATTTATAGCATGTTTTGGTAACCAATTTGTTTTCTTTTTTGTTTTTTAAAAATTAAGTTAAAAAAAAAAAAGAGATGCATTTGGTAACTAATTTCATTTTTAGGATTTTTAAACAAGAAAATTGTTCTTGAAATTAGGAAGGAAAATTGAAAATGAAAAAATAAAATCAAAAAATACATTCTATTTTTCAAAAACGAAAAACAAAATTAGTTACCAAATATATACGATTTTTTATTTTTAATAAACAAAAATAGAAAAAAAAACAAAAAATTGAAATAATCACTTAAGGAAACTTTATTATTATTATTATTATTATTTTGTTTTTGAAAATTAACTTATAAGCATAGCTTTCATTAATGAAACAAAAGAAAGTGAAGGAGAGCGTTTGCCATATTTTGGAAACATAACTTCCATTTCTATTATGTTGTTCTAAAAATAAAACCAATGTAATATTAAAAAAAAAGAAGATAGTTTTCAAAAATTCATTTTTGTTTAGAGGATTTGACTAGTATTTCTTTAACAAAAAAAAAACAAAAAAACCTAACTAAAAACAATTAAAAGGGTATAAACAAAAATTTTAGGAAAATAAATCTTATCATACATGGGCATTAACAATTCCAATCCCACCTACCTATTAGAAACATATTCAAATATAACAATTAGATACATAATAAAAAATAGCAATGAGATACTGAGAATTAACTATATATAAACATTTTTAAAATCTTACAAATATAACAAAATTTGTCAGAGTTCATTAATAGTAAAAGTCTATCATTGATCAACTATATTTTAAATATTGGTATATCACTAATAGATCGTTAGAGTTAAATAATGATAGAAGTTTATTAGTATTTTAAAATGTTATTATACACTTAATTATTATCTCCAAAATTACTACTCATTATAATTATATTTTTATTAAATTGAATGATGAAACTAAAACAGATCCGTTCAGTTAGTTAATATAGAGTAGCATAAAAGAGAGGCTAAGAAATAATGTCATTAGAATTTTTAGTATACTAAACTCAACCTAGTTTAACTCAATCGAGATTTTGTTTCCAATGTTGTATCAAAAAAATCAATTTTATATAAAATATGTATCAAAATATTAAAAAAAAAAAATTGATAGCAAATTGAGACACGTGCCTCAAAACAAAAATCTATACAATGTCATATATATTATGATTGTGTTAGAAACACTTTTTATAAATATTTGATTGGAAGATCATAATTAAGTGAGAATCTTTCCAAGAAAAAATGATAAAAGAATTGAAAGTGGGAGTGATTCAAAAAGTTTATGGCTCCAATTTAGATTTAAAAAGCCTAGAAAATAAATAATGATAGCATTTTGATTATTAAAAAAGCATCACCTAATTAATAACATTTTGATATTAGATTAATTAAACATAAGAAGATGGTCAAAATACATTAGATATATTCCAAGATGTGTCTTTTTTCACAACCAATGAAGAAGGTTCATTTGTAACAATTTCTGACTTTTTAGGCCATTTTGTTTGTCTTCATTCCAAATCATGTTCATCAGGGTTTGTTCCCTTTGGTGATTCTCATAGCTGGAGTTGGAATTTTCTTATTTAAATCTTATCTTTGTTCTTCCATTATTGAAAAATTGCTTTTTTCTTCTTTCTTTTTTCTTTTTTTAGTTTTGAAAGTGTTTCAAGATAAAAAATATATATATATACAACCAATATTTTTAAATATAGACACGGATAGACTATCACTGATATGGATTGATACTATAGAAGTTTATTAATTTCTATCATTAAAATCTAAAATTTTGATATTTTGTAAATATTTTTAACAGTTTTTCTATCATTTAACAATTTTAGCCTGCAATTATTCTTTTTAGTAATGGTGTTGAAAGATGTGTGAACCTAGAGATATCTAGATATGTATACACCTACTGATTCTTCTAATCTCTAGTATCTTGTTAAAAAAACAAATTGTTCTGGTTGCTTGTTTATTATTTATGTATTTATACTTCGTCGATGAACTTATTTGTTAGGTCTTGTTTGATAACTATTTATTTTTAAAATAAGGTATGAATACTACTTTTCCATCTGTTTTCAACTCGTGTTTTAAACAACCAAACAAAAGTTCTGAAAATTTGAAAATCCCAAAAGAAACTGTTTTTAGAATTTTACAAGGAATTCAATTGTTTATAAAGAAACAAGCATGAAGTTTAAAAATATAAAACTAAAATAAAATATCAAATGAGGCTTAGTAGTATGTGTGCTTGTATGTACTCTTATATCATATTAAATAAAAATGTGATTTTATCTCCATACTAATTAATTAATTTTCTTTGACAAAGAAGTAAAACTCATGCATCGATCTTATATCTTATAAATTGGTTGTAAGGTCCTTTCAAAAAATGTGTTATCTCTCACCACTTTATTTTATTGAAATCTTATGAAAATCTCAAAAAACAATGAATAGACCTTTTTTTTTAAGAAAAATATTTCTTTTCAACAAGAATTTTAAAAAATTAAAATTGAAAAAAAAAAAGCAAAAATAGGATTTAGAAATGTTTTCAAAAATAGAAAAGTTTGACAAACTATTTATACTCCATAGAACAAAACCAAGACAAAAAAATATATACTTGATTTTCTATGAAGTATAAATATTTTGTCAATTATTCTATTTTTTTTATAATTTTTTTGACAAAATTAAGTGTATAATAATATTTCTAGAACATGCTAAATATAGAAAACTCCATTTGTAATGGATGAAGAATTCAATCTAAGATTTTGGTATGTCTACACAGAGGAATTTGCATTTTACCATATGTCTCTAAATACATTGTTATATTCTTTTTAATCCTAAGTTTCTTTCTTGAAATCCTCACTAAATTGAACAATTAAGAGAACTTTTTTTCTTTTTAATTTTAGTAAGATTTTTTCAGACCATAGTACGAAATATAGATTTATCAAAATATTAGAACAAATAAAAACCGTTTATTTAAATGGTATAAAAAAATATATCGTAGGTAAGTTGAGTTATACTCGACAACAATTAATTATATTTGAGCTAATCTAATTGATATGTAACATCTAATCTTATCCACGTCATATTCTAAATAAGTTTGATCGTTATCATCAACTAAATGACTCGTTAACGGTTGATGGTTAACCTATCAAAATCTAAGTTCGATTGATATAGGAAAGTATTATTAAACATTGATTTGATAATTAATAATGGGATTAGGAGAAGGTAGCAAATATATGAACTTAATTATTTTGGTTGAGGGTATTAATATTAATAATAACAATAATGCAACTCAAATAGCCTACTTAGTCAATTAATAGATTATGAGGAAGATAAAATTAATGAGATGCATGTCGTTTCATTATTCCTAACAAGACTATTATAAGTATGGATTTGATCGATTACCTGAAAAAGTTTGAAAGAGTTGGCCACAACTCATTAATATAATAATGCTGCTAAAAATAATTAATTATTAAAGCAACCCCCACTTAATTATTTCAATTTGATGATAATTAATATACTTAATTAATATTACACTCTTTTATATTACTTCCATAAAATTTTCTTTTCCATACACTTTTAATTTCACTGATTTTTCTTCCAAAGAAAAATAATGCAATATAAAACCAATATAATAGAATATTGTTTACTAAAATTAGCTACAACTACTGATTTTATTGTTCTCATATTATTTGAATGGATCAGTTAAGTTTAATATCATAAAATTTAGCAATATATTTGTAAGTAACTAAATGGAATTCTTTTTAACCTTGTACTAGAGGGATGGAAAATACACCGAAATATTTAAACTAGGTTTCCTTTTAATAATTAAATTTTTGAAAGTTGATGAGAGGTAATTTGATTGTTATGCTTTTTTTTTTATGATTATAATTACCATTAATTTCTCAAAATATTGTTAAAAAGTACTCTTAAAAATAAGCTCTTTTTTTTCTTTGAAACGTTAAAAATAAGTTTAATTATTAACTTTATCATGCCATCTAGTTTTTAATGTGTGTGTATATATATCCTAATTAGAAAATTAAAAGAAACTTGATTTCAAAGATTGGTCCTTCTCTCCCATTTTTTTTATTATTAATTTTTGTTTTTTTTTGTTTTTTTCCTAAAAATTCAATTATTTCTTTTTTAAAAAAGTTAGACAATTTCAATGGTGAGAGAAATATTAGAAAATCCCGATATTTAAATTTTTTTCTATATTTTGGTTCATTGCTATAATATTTAAAAACACTTCAAAAATATTTTAGCTAAAGTAAAACCTTCAAATTCTTAGCCTCAAGAATATCAGAATTAAATGGTTCGCATTCTAATAAGAAATTTCAAATAGTAAAACAGAAAAATTGAAATTACATAAGCTCTATATTTTAAAAAAAAATCATCATCAAACTTTTTTCTTTTTAGTTCAAATCATTTATCAAACCAAGAGATCCTTTTTCTCAAACAATATTGTTGAAAATTAAAAATCTTACGCAAGTATCATATATCTTATATTTTCCATTCAACAATAATTAGCAAGGAGAAAATGAAGAAAGGTAAAAATAAAAGGAACTACATTTACATATGGAATAATAATAGGTAACTGCATAAATATAACACTTTTTGATTCCTTTTATTTTCCCCCAAAGAACATTTTAGGCCATTATAGGCTCTCAATGATTAGAAACTTAACTACATAATTTCTCTAAGGCTAAGAAAGAGGGTAGAGCTTAAAATTAAAGACATTAAATATAGAGAGAGAGAGCCTACATAGAATACAAATTAAAATTAATATAATAAAACATAAGAGAACCTAATTTTAGAATAATAATAAGTTTAAATTATAAAAAATACCCTCAAACTTTTACATTTGTTTAAAAAAATATCACCACATACTTTCAAATTTTGCAATATTATCCTTAAATTTTCTTAAACGTTTACTCTTGAAATAAAAATCTTTAAGAATTTAAATAGAAATTGAGATATGAAACTGGGTAGCAAGTGACATAAAGAACAATAATTTGAGTCACATCTTTTTAAGTCATTGTCACACGTAATTTTCAAAGCATTAAGTTCTTTGTATGAAATTTCTAAAAACGATTACACTCTCGAGAATAGTTTTGTAATTGTTTATAATAGTTTAGGGATAATATTGCAGCTTTTAAAAGTATAGAGATAATTTTGAAACAAAGTAGAAAGTTGAAGACTATTTGTTATAACTTAGCCTAATAATAATAAGGAAATGATATATGATTCAAAGGCCATAGAAAGAAGTGAGATCTTTGAGAATGTTGAGCTTAAGTTGTAAAGCATGGATGTAATCTGCAGTTCTTTGAAACAAGTGGTTGAGGTTGGTTTCGTGGGTGTGGCCAGGGACCAGCCTCTGAAGATTTCTCAGCCTTTTGTGCATGGCAGCAGACGGAGTTGTTCGGTTGGTGGTGGCGGAGACAGTGGAGGAGGAGGTGTGTTTTGGGAGGTGTAGAAGCTTTATCCTTCTTCTCCTTGATGGTTTGAGTTTGGAAATGGTGGTAGCCTGTCTTCTTGATCGGAATGAGTGAATAGACCTCATTCTTGCGTGGGATACTTTGCTTCCTAATATGAAGAGAGAGAGGAGAAAGAGATGGATTGCTTGTGAATTGTTGAAGTGTGTGTGTGTTTATATAGGCAAATAATCTAAAAGTTTCCATGCGTGTGTATAGAGAGAGGTGGTTGGAGAGAGAGAGGAGAGAGATAATGGTTAATTAATCGACATATAATTTCATCTTGAATTTTAATTGACAATGAGCGAGTAACTTATCTATTCTACAAGAAAATAAGGTCTCTCCGTTTTTTTTAAAAAAATACTCGAGTGTATCCAAAATTCCACTTGTATTTATACATCTAACTCAATAACTCAATCATTATAAGTTGTTATGGGTAAAGTTTCTTTATTTTAAAAATAAAATATTTTGATATAGGTTTTCTTTTGTGGGTAAGAGGAGTATAATTTTGGTTTTACCTAAGGATTCTGTACTCTTTCTTCAACATGCCCCATTGTTGGGCAGACCTTAATTTTGTAATTACTTTTTTGGGAATGAATGTTTGTATGGGTTCATGAACTCGTATAATATATTAGAAAAACATGAATTTTTATCTTAAAATCAATTAGAAAAGTAAACTCATGAAAGAAACAATATTTTGAGGGAGGCATGATGAGGACCAGCCCACGTTGAAAAAATTATGGAACTTCACACTCTTCGTAATAATATAGATAAGTTACGTACCCACTTTAGAGTCAATTGATAATGAGATGGAACCTTATATTTATTTTCTCATAGATTTTCTTTTATCCAAATAATTAAATAAAAAATTTGAGATCTTTTTTTATCCAACTTATTTTCTTTAAATACAAAATATTTATATATATATATAAAATATATATCTATATATATATGCAAATATACTAGGTCGACTTTGGACCACATCGATTAACTTTTCAAGAGAGAGGGGTATATTTTGAAAGACATGAATTTCTTTTCCCATTATTTAGAAAGAGATAATTTTAGGGGAAAAAAATAGAATCTCTAGAGAGAGATGTGATCTTAGACAAAGAGAGAAAGTTCTAAATTTAGGGGGGAGAGAGAGAGAGAATTTGTGATGGATTTACCATGAAAATATAGAAGGAAATAAAAATATGTTCTCAACAACTATACATATATATCCTCAAATAATTGTCCTCAAAATCTTCTATAAAAGATTTCATTGTTTCAAAATCCCAAGCCTAAACTAATACTTGTAATTTCTATATTAGTGTTGATTAGAAGAGTTATAAGTTATACTCTCCATTGATACAATTATAATTTGAGTTTAACTTTATAGAGCTATTAATTCAAGTTTTTACTTGAAGCAACAAACTCCAAATTGGTTGAAGGTATATAAGTAATTTATGTTGTCCAAAATATATAGTATTTTTTTACTTCTGCTTGATTTCAATCATTCAAAATATATTTGTTTGTTAAGGAAATAAACATCACATAAGTATACAAAAAAATCCTATACAAATTCAGTCATTAAAATAAACATCACATATGCATAAAGATGAGTACAGATGAGTACAGTTATACTCAAATGTTTTTTTTAACAAAGATAATGTGACAAAGAAGTTTAACGTGTTTGGAAAAAAAGTCATTTAAAAAGTAGGAAATTACTGTTTTTAAAAAGCTACATTCAAACAATATTTCAAGTGGAAGGATAGTGATATGCAAATTTGGAAATGACAACCTTACATTTTGGGGTGTTGGACATATATGTTCTTCTATTAGTCCTTGTGCAATGTACTTCCATTTCATTTGGAACAATTAAACCAATTTGAAACGAATGATTTTAATTGTTACTAAAAGAAGAATCAATAATGGGAATTGAATGATTTTGTAAGACATTCATCTCATTGTGCTACTTCTCATTTCATCCCCGACCCCTTGTCATAATACTATGGTTTATGAGTCAAAATCATAATTTAGGTTTGCTTTTTCTTTAATTTTAAGTATATTCAAATATAATGTTGACAACAAGTGCTTAGTTCAATCGAACACTAGTATGTGTTGATGACAAAGAGATCTGTGGTTTTTCAAATCTTTCCACCTTAATATACACTTTAAAAAATGGTTTTTTTAATGTTTGAAGCATCGATAAAATGTACATAATTAATTTTTTCCTCATTTTAATCCAACATATTTTAGTGGTCTCTCTTACAAAAAGAATATATGTGTAAATATTTTAATTTTTAGACTTTTTTAAAATTTAGTTAAGAGTTCAAGTTTGGGTTAGAAAAAATGAAAGTAACCATAATAAAGAAGTAAAAAAAAAAAGTGAAAAACAATCATAATTTTTAAAATATCAAAATCGAATCAGTTATCAAACGTTTTCTTCTTGAATGTAATTTTAGTTTCTAAAATCTTAGGGCTTCTTTTGATTAACTTTTGAAAAGAGTCATTTTTATTTAATTTTTTTATACAAAAAAAACTATTAAAAATAAACCTAAAACTATTTTGAAATTTTAAAAATGAAAATGGATTATTTTTTAGACTAAACACCTAAAAAATTGAACCAAATACACTCCTAGTAACACGAAAAGAAAAACAAGAAAAAATTCAAACCATATATTGCTCAACTTAAAATTTGACTCTTAAGTTTCTATACAGAAACTAAAACAAAAATAGTTGCCAAACTAACATGTAATTGAAAATGTTATCTCACTAATAATTTAAGATGATACAATACGAAAAGATAAAACCCCACTAGTTATTTTCCAAAATAATACAAATAAATAAATAATAAACAAATTATTAATAAAGTGAGGAATTTTATTTATTTATTGTGAAGGGGGAAAAGCTACAATTTAAAACGTTTATATACAGCTGAGAATGAACTGTTTTAGATGTTGACAAAATCAATTCATCAACTGAATGAGGACTGGATTTAATATTAATGGTGTGACAAGAGAGAATAGCATATCCCCTTAATTCTACTCAAATAATACTAATCTTAATTGCTCTATTTCCATTGTTTTTAGTGATTCTTTTTCCACATGAATAGAAAATTCTCAAATATCTTCTCCAATATTCATATATAATTGTCGAAAAAGATCGTAATCGTGGTCTAGTTAAAGTCTATTTTGTCTTGAGACCATGATCAATCAATATCCATTAGACGATCGGCCTAAAACTAAAGTAAGTCGATTGTCAATTGAGTGAAATTAATTATATATGTCAATTGGCTTACTTATACTCTTTTTATTTATTTTGAATTTGATGAAAATAACTTTTTATTAGATTGTTTCGAAACTGTTATTTGGTATTATGATTGTATTTTTATGTTTATAATTTTGACTCTAAAATTTAAAGGAATGTTAACTAAACTCTATAGCTCTAGAGACTGTCTTTGATTATGTAATCTTAATTATTCTCTTTCTAGCAATAATGCTAACTTTCTTTGTCATGCGCTCTGTTAATGAACCACGTAAATCTATATGATTCTTTTTTACTTTATGCTTTACGTCTATCTTTTACTATTGTCGGCTCTAAATGTAGCTAATGAGTTAGTAATACTACAAGTTCGATATTAAAAGTAGGATTCAAAGTAAAGGATTTGGCACCTAATATTGGTTTGATGTTCTCCTACATTTTCACCAACCAACATAAGTTCAACATGCTTTTAAGCCAATAATGTTGCCCTTTCTTTTTAGTAGCTTGATTATACTCATACAACAACATTCAGCATGATTGGCTTAGAGCTATCTGTATTAGATAATTTTTAAAAACTTATTTTAGAAAATATATGTGAGTGAGGAGTATAAAGTATATCATATTGAAAGGATTTGTGTTATTATATAGAGATCATCTTCACTAGAATGATAGTGTGATCAGGTTGTGTCGAATCTGAACGTTAAATCATGGTTTTAATCCTTCGCATCTCATACTTTACATAAATGGTTCTTTGTGTTCTTTTAGACTTGATAAAGGCTTCTTCTATTTGGATTGTTGGGTATACAATACATTAAAGAATTTTGTGATTTCTAAAATGTAAGTCAATATAAGGAGTTTCTAGTTTTTTGGTTTAGTACTGATCTCTATCCAAATTCAATCATTCAAAAAAATTCCAAATTGATAAAACCGACACTCCATTGTGGAGGTAAATAGTAAAGTTTTATTCAACAATGCTTATAAACATAATCCAACTTCATCAATGACATATGGCTTTGATTATTATAACAAAATGAACAAAAATATTTATTAATATAATAAAATTTTACACTTTATCAATATATAATAATATATCGTGATAGATGTAATAGATGTCAGAGTATACTTTCTAACTCTCTATTTTTAGTCTAAGAAATTTTATTTTATTAGTAAATATTTTGAGCAGTTTTGTCATTTAAAACTTTTTTTTAAAAAAAAAAACATTGTATTATTTATATTTTATTAATGTTGAATTTTCTAATGTATGGATATATTGGACGACATTCCTTGGTCTCTACAATGTTTAGAAATAATTTTGTGTATATCTGTGTGTGGGTCAAATACATTTAATTTGATTTAAAATGTAAGATTGAAGTTTATTCAAGTAGGCTCCCTCTAAGGATTGTGGTGGTATGTCTACAAATAATTATAGAAGAATAGTAATTATTAGTAAAACAAAGATTAAATTATATATAATTAAAACACCTAAAATTAAATTACTTTACTCAACTCATATACATATCTAAACACATCCATTCACTCAAAACAATAAAAACAACACAAAAATCATTAATCCACATTGCTCATCACATATTCAAAACAACAAGAATAATACAAACATCTCATAACTCACAATTCTCGACTAAACATTTAAAAAAAACAATAACAACGCAACAATTATCAACTCACATTTTGTTAACAGTAGATATAGTTAGTAGCTATTAAATTTTCTAAATTTTTTCTTTAATATATACTTTCATCAGCATTTCTAGCTCTCATTTGAATATGATCTCATCAATTTTCACACCTTGAATTATCTCTCTCCCCAAATCGCACCTATTGTGGGAGATTTCCTCTCTTGTACTATTTTAGATAAACATGGAGTTTCATCTCAAATTTATTGACAATGACTCAACAATTAAAAAAATTGTAAAGTTGGCACACCTAATTTTAAGACTTTTGATTAAAAAAACTAAATCACTTTAACTTGAAATTGATAATATAAATTTTATATCACTTGAGTTACAGTTATTTTGATTTCATTCACCATAGATCGTATCACTCTATCTATCTTTGAATAATCTAATTAAATTAGACACTCATATACTATATTGGCTTCTAGAGTCCAAGTTGCTACAATAAACACAATTTGGCCACACACTCACACAAATATATATGATATGATCATATAATTCCAACAAAGTCTCACAATATTTCATACATATATATACATATTCAAACATTTATGACACATGATATGGTGTTGTGTTTTGCCAAAAGAAATCAAATCCTATGGTAGTAAATGAAAAAGGCCAAAGGAAACCAGCCTAGCCATAGGCCTTTGGATGGTGAATCAACTTTCAATTATTATTCATTTATTTGTTATCTAGCCTTCCTCTTCTTCTTCTTATTATTGTTGTTGCTGTTATTTTTATTATAGTCGATTTCATGTGGGGTTTTGCATTTAATGCCACACGTGCGTGGCCTTTCTTTCAATTTTTCAAAAGGACTTTGTGTCGATGATTGGAAACATATATATATGGCTCTTCTTTTCTCTTTTTCTTTTTTGTTTATTTACTTTTTTCCTTCATTTTTTTTCTATTTTCTTATCTTTTTTTAACTTGAATTATTATTGTAGGTCATCCCTCCAATGGCAACCTTCTGAGTTCACACTCTTTTCATCCATACATGGATTTTTCAAACTTTGCTTTTTGGTTTCTTCCACATTATTTCTTGATTTATTTCAAATATAAAATGAATTTAATCGAGTATACTTTTTTATTTGTTTGGTTTAAAATACATATTCAATAATATGTCGAGTACATAAGTTTGTGAATATTTTTAATTTTAGTTATGAAGTTTAATTATTGTTCTCATAGGCTTTGAAGAATGTTATAATTTAGGCGTACTTGCAAAAATAGCACAAAAAAAAATTATGATAATAGAATATATGTTACTACATTATCTAAATTTCAAAAGTAGTAAATTTAAAAGCTGATAACTCTATGATTACCATCTGATAACCCTATGATTATCATCTGATAGCCGTCTGAATCACTAATTTTGTCATATTCGCAATATGAAAAAAAAAAACAAGTGTCATGAGCTGTTTTTTCTAAATGTTTTTGTCATTTGATATAATTTTTCTATAATTTATGTATGTAATAAACTTTAGAAACCCTAAACTTAGTTAAATAATAAATAATATTCATGAATTCAAGTTTTCTATAGAAAATTTATTTTAAACGACAAAATTTGTTAAAAGTACTTAAAAGTATAACAAAATATCACAACTTATCTGAAATATAGCCGTAATAGTTTCTATCTATGTTTATTTGTGTCATAAACATATATAGATGGACTATACAATCTATCACAAATAGAATGTCATATTTTACTATATTTGTAAATATTTTTGTTCATTTTATTATATTTGAAAACAACTATTTTTCTATAACAGTTTCGTTTATTTAATTCAAAATAACTTTTGCAAATTCCAGATTTTTTTTTATTTCACAATTTTATAAACTAAAATTTACAATAAAATCATGGATAGCAAACATTTACTAAACGTCAAAGTCATGAGAGTGAGCTACTTGTTTAGTATATATTTTACATTCTTCTTTCAATTAGGACTATTTTAAATTAAAAAGTCAAAAATTCAATTCAAGCCAAACTCAATAAATAAAATGTCTATTATCTTCTTTAATAATAAAAATTGACCAAAAATTCAAACATATTGTTAATTCTAAACAAAATTAAAAACTATAGTATAGCAAATCACATTTAATTTTTGAACAAAACAAGCTTAGAAAAGTTATATAGAAAAAGGAAATTAACAATAGAATGATTAAACAAAATAATTCAACTTTCATATATACACTAACAAAGTGTTTATCCATTTAAGGAATGTATAATTATTAGAAATGCCAAAATTACATCACCAAATTCTTTTATTCCTTTTCTTGCAAACTTTTCTTGTAATTTCTAATTTCATGTTTATCTAAAATTAATTATTCGTTCTCTTGTTTTGAATGAAAAAAGAAAAACTAGGCCTTCCCACTCATCCAAAGACTTTTAATTTGTTGTTATAAAGAGAACAAAAAGATGGATGTGGATGGGGTACCCTAAACCCTATTGTTATAAAGGACACCAACCCTACCATGGGAAGCCACGTGGGATGGGGTTTGGATGTTGTGAAAAGTGAGGGCCCCATGCATCTTAGTCAACAAGTCAAAATCAAGTTCATGATTGAACATCAACGGTTGAAGTGGTGCCATGTCATTGAGCTTTCGAAGTTACGTGGCAAAATATGATTGGAAGCATTTGGAGAGGTACTTGTGGAGGATACTAGGTATTATTTTCATCCCTTTGGAACTTAATATAACTTATAAGAAGTGGCAGCTGGTTTTTTCTGTCATCTTCCTATTTTTTTTCTCTTTAATGTTGAAATTTTAAAAAGTGAAGATAAGGAGAAGAAGAAGATGACATAAGGGAGGACAAGAAATTAATTTTCAAAAATGTTCTTCATATATGTATATTATATTATATTTATTTATTTATTTATGTGGGTGTCATGACCAACTTGGTCACACTTCAACTATACTTATGAGTCTAGTTAGATGATGTAGACCACCATGAGTATTTACTTCAATTATCACCGCTACGTAGACCTTTAATTTATTGACCACTAAATCATCCTATTCGTATTGGAAGGAAGTAACCTTAATTAGGTTTTTCGTGCAACTTTAAAGATAAGACATCAATTTTTTTATCTTTAGGAGAAAACGTCATATCACTTGAACGTTAGAATTTTGTTTTAAATCTTAGGTGGGTATTTAGAAGTTCAATAATTATTGTAGAAAATCAAATATGAAAACTGTGCACCGATAGAATAAAGAAAGATAAAGGTTGTCAACCTGATCGATGTAGTTCATTTAAATAAAACATGTATTCTCGAAGCATGTTCCAACATATAATTAACCATATATATAATGAAAAAAGTTATTACTGGACTAAAATTAATTAGGTAATTATTAGATTCCATGATGAAGAATAAAAAGGCATATCTATAGTTATTATTATCTATAGTATATATCTCTTGTATGGAGAAATTTTTTTAGTCCATTTTACCCCTTTGATTATAAGTATTTTTACTATTCATTTGATGACAATTTTGTCATTCAACTTCAATGCATGAATAGTGGGTGAATTTTAACTCTTTCTCTTCATTTCTCTAACCATTTCAATATTTGATTCAAAAGTATTTATTACCCTAATTAACTACATGGGTAGTGGAAGAATTTTTATAGGCATGATAACAAATTCAAGGAAGCCTTTTAAAATTCTCTAAGCCATACTTTCTACCAATTTATTCAATATAAATGTATGGTATCCCCTTGCTTCCTTGAACAAAAAATTTTTGTTAAGTGGAGAAGCAAATACAAAGAGACAAGAAAGATGAGAAGATAAAGATCAATAGTGAATCTATAAAATTGCACCATCAATTAGGAAGTGAGAAAATGTAAGAAGAAAATATTTATTTCTTCGATCTTAAAGATCTATGCAAATATTTTTTTTCATTTCTTTGTAAATATTATACTTTTCTATTTGTTTGGAACTATTTTTCTTTTTGTTATTTTTTTAGTTATATAAATGAGTAGAATGAAAAATTTTCTTTCATATTCTTTTCTATTATATCTTCATTTTATTTTTCTAGCTAAAATGATAAAGTAAAATGACATAAAACTTTATTTTTCATTATGACTTTTATCTTAAATTAGTATTTCTTTGTTATGCTTTTCTAGATTACCGCTAAAATTTCTAACATTTTTTTTGGGGGTGTGCTTTTAAATTTAAAAATTAGTATTATTTAGATGATAAAAATTTAAGATTTAAACATAAGCACAAAACCAAAAAAATTTGGAAACTGAAATATGGTGAAACTAAATTCAAATCAATGATTTTAGTTGCATATTTTAAAATTCTTAGCGTAAAAATATTATATGATCTTTATATTGTGAATCAACTATGAATATCTTATGAATATTTGTTACAAACATTTAAATTCTAAAATAGTAAAAGACGGTAAATTAACTATTTAATCTCATAAAAACCTAACATTTTATATATATGGATATTTTCTACATCAATTATCCAATAGTACTTGCTATCATATTTCTATATATTATTTAAATCTATTTCCTTCTTTCTTCTTTATAACTTATGATTCTTTCAATAATCTTCAATAATATAATTTAATTTCAAAATATTTTATAATTTAGAAATATAATATAACTTTTTTAAAAAATAAATTAAATATTATCACATCTTGATACATAACTAAACTTGAAATAAAGTGACTAACTAAAAAAATAAAAGTTTATATCCTCTATTTTATAGAAATTAATTTTGAAACATCTCTATCATTAGTTATAATTAACAATAAAATATTAATTCTAAATAGAAGTAAAAAAAATGATGATATATAATTCTAAATTTGGTAAATATGAAAATATAATTTTTAGTCAAATGCTACTATAACTTATATTATTTATTTTATATTTTAAAAAATAACATGGCATCCACGTGCAACGTACATGAAAAAAAAACTAGTTATATATAAAAGCTCTTGTATGGAAAAAATTTTTTTACCCTTTTGATTATAAGTATTTTTACTATTCACTTGATATCAACTTTGTCATTCAACTTTAATGCATTAATAGTGGGTAACTCTACCTCTCCATTTCTCTAACCGTTTTAATATTTGATCAAACAATAATTATTACCTTAATTAAGTTCATGGATAGTGGAAGAATTTTGTTCACACAAGATTTCAAGAGAAATATAATTCGTGGAATTGAACTTTATATATTGATGAATGTTGTGAATACAATCTCTAGTATTTACTCATTTGATGCTTTCTCTCGAATACAAGTTAAAACTTAAAACTTCTTGATCTTCGATCTTTAGGATGTTGTAGTTGCAAGTCGATTTGAACTTCGATCTTCTGGAATCCAAAGAAAGTTTAATCTTTCAATTCTTCAATCTTTCAGAAGATGTTAATCTCGAGGTTGATACGAACTTGCACGTCTATAGATCTTGTAGAAGTTTGAATCTTCAATTCTTCCTTCAACCAAAGTCCCCCAAAAATGAATGGCAAGGGTCTCTATTTATAGAGAAATTTTATGGGCTTTAGGTGGGCTTGAGCCCATTTTCTTGGTGGGCTTGGACTTGTGTTCATTTGCTTGTTGGGCTTGGACTTGAGCTCATTTGCGAGTTGGGCTTGGACTTGGTTTGGGTTGAGTAAACTTAATTATCCAAACTCAAACAAAAGTATAATCATTACCATATTTACTGTGATGATGTGACATAATTTAATTGGTCAAAATTTCTTGCTCAACAAATGCCTCCTTTTCGAGATTAGTGCACGTGTATGGGTGGGCGAGTCTCGAAAACGATAAGCTGAAACAAAAAATACAAGTGATTTGTTCTTAACTTTGAATTCAGTTAATATGTCAAATTAATCACACTATGCATTTCGACATAAGTGTAGTTAAAATGTTATATGAAGTTTGGAATACAACCTAATGTCAATTTTAAAGTGAATTTTGATTTTAATAAAAACCCTTTGGAATATGGCCAAGAGAATTTTTTTTTAACCCATGAATTTAATGGGATAATTGAGACTTAAACAAAATGATAAAAATGGAATATTGCCAACTTATCAAAATGTGAATTTAATTCAAAGTTTTGATTTTTTTTATCCCCTAATTTGATTTATTTTTCTTTACAATAGAAGAAAAACAAAATGATTTGGATTTTTTTCTTTTCAATTTTTAAATCCTAGATTTATTTAGGAAAACAAAAATTTAAAGAGTTAACTTATTTGTTTGTTTTTGTAATAAAGAAAAAGATTAGGAACTAATCCCAACTACTAACTCAATCTTAACACATTTGTTAAGGAGTTGGAGGAAAAGTTGGAGATTTAACATCTTTTTTTCTCTATAAATAGAGAAGAACGTTAGAGCAAAAATCATTCCCCTTAGTTGTTTATCACTCTTCCTTATGTATTTGCCTTCTCCAAAGTTTTTTTTTATATATAGTTTTTCTTTCTTTCTTATTTTGTTTTTCATTTCTATTTTTGTTTTTGTTTTATTTTTTTTTTTTAAATATTTTTTTAACTATTTTTTTTCTTTTTTTCTTTTCTTTTTTGTTTTCTTTTTCTTCTTTCTTTTCCCTTTTTTTTTCATTTCTTTTTTTTTCTCTTTCCTTGTGTTATTTTCTTTCCTGTTTTTTTCTTTTCTATTTTTTTTTTTCACTTTCATCTTTTGAAGATGGAGCACACCAAGCTTGATCGAAGACGAAAATGGAGATGGAGATCCTGCAGCAAATCGAAGATGGAGATGGAGATCCGCACATCAACACATGGAGATAGAGATGATGATCTTCTCGACTGCAACACATGGAGAAGATGCAGATGAGGACGACTGCTACAACACGTCGAAGATGCAGATGATGACGGCTGCTGCAACAAGTCGAAGAAGATGAAGATGAATCCTCTCGGCTACAACATATGTGAGAA
>CM046887.1:14240743-14279225 GCA_025688845.1 Cucumis hystrix
GAATCCTCTCGGCTACAACATATGTGAGAATGAAGATGAATCCTCTTGGTTGCAACACCTGTGAGAAGATGAAGATGATGACAGCTGCTGCAACACGTCGAAGATGCAGATGATGACGGATGGTGCAACACATCGAAGAAGATGGAGATGAATCCTCTCGGCTGCAACATATGTGAGAAGATGAAAATGAATCCTCTCGGCTGCAACATATGTAAGAAGATGAAGATCCTCTCGGCTGCAACACATGGGAGGAGATGAAAATGAATCCTCTCGATTGTAACACGTCTCGACTGCAACATGCGAAAGAAGATGAAGATGAATCCTCTCAGCAGCAACACGTCGAAGAAGATGAAAATGAATCCTCTCAGCTGTGGCACGTGGAAGAAGATGGAGATGAATCCTCTCGGCTACAACACATGAGAGAAGAAGATCCTCTCAGCCACAACACTTGGGAGAAAAGATATAGCTCGCTACTTTGACTTTGCCCCCTTTCTTTTTCTGTTGTAACTGATCATAAATTTCATTTTCTATTGAGATAACATCATCACGATGAAGCATAATACATTTTTTTCGTGCGACTGAACTTAAAGTAAACTTTAAGTTGCCTACGTACCCTTTTTATAACATAGGAATCAAGTCATATGTAGTTCAACTGAGTTTTTTTTTTTTTTTTTTTTTTTTTTTTTTTTTTTTGTCATTCACCTTTTAAGCTCTTGTGGAATAGGAGCATCATGCAGTTTAGGCTCTTGCGATAAGGAGCTTCGCACATTTAACAACTTATATTTTCATCAAATATTTGGTCACCTTCTTCATTTGTAGAATTGGTGAATATAATAAGTCTTGGCTTCACGATCAAGGTACCTTCTGTGTTTATGTCAACAGATAACTTCCTCTTCATGCCTGATGGGACACAACTGCGTATCTTCTTGCTATTGTTTTCTTCATGAAGTGATTTTACCTTCAAAGTTTTCATTTCTTTTTCATGTTGATCGCTTGTCATATTTAGTCGATCAAAAACAGATGTTGAAGGTTGATCTTTCTTCGATGTGGAGATACTTAGCCTTTTGGAAGCTGAAGTTCGAGTGGAAGTATATGTTGAACATTGGTTTTCTTCTTCTTTCATGGCCATACTCAATCTTCGAAAGACTGAAGATCGAGTAGTTGAAGTCTTGATACGATCAAAGACAGAAGTCCTTTACTTAATTTCATTTAAATTGTCGATTTCTTCAGAAGATGCATAATTGATGTCGACTTCTGTTATACTGACAACATGACATGCAGTGACTTCTAATACTTCCTTAGGATGATCATCAAGGAAGCTTCTTGGGAGGCATTCTCTCAAAGTTATTGACCGTCGAGGTCGGAAGAAGTCCTCATCTTTTCCTTTGACAAGCTTAAGCTTCCACATCTTCTTGTTTCTTTTTTCCTTCTTTTCATGGAAGATATTTCCATTTGTATGCTTTTGACGGAATGACGACTCATTTCGAATGCAATTTGGTTCTTTTTATGAGGGTTGCTTCCTTTTTCATGCTTTTGATGAAATGACGACTCCCTTTAAATGGAGTTTAGTTGTCTCTCTTTTCGATGAATCACGGCTATCCATCATTCACCATCATTCTTAACAGGCTCTTCTTTGTTTTGGAAGTCTGTCATCACGATCATTTGTTGGAATCAAACAACTATAAGTTCAAAAGTCCCAAATTGAATCAAGTTTTTCCTTTGATCGTAAAGTTGTGTTGATAGTGGAACACTTGAAGTCATCTTGATTGTAACATGATTCGTCTAAGCTACTTCATCAATATCCAGCTCGATCTTTCTTTCACGAGCCAACTTTAGAATCAACTTCTTCAACACGAAATACTTTTCAACAGGGTGACTAATGACCCGATGATATTTGCAGTAGTTAGGATCATCTACTCTTTCTGTTTGCATTCTGACAGCTGAATAAGTTGTTTTTCTAGCAGGTGCTCTAGCATGTCTACAACATCAGAGTCGGGAAATGGATTAATGTTTTCCTGTCTTTCTCCAAGAGTTGGGCATTGTTTTTCCTCGTCATCATGCTTTCTTTCAACTTTTTTTTCTTTTCTTTTAGAGAAATATTTCAATGTAGCCGCATGAACAACCATAGACTCTTTTGTGACACTATCCACGATATGTTTAGTGTCGTTGATTTCATTCTTGTCATTCCTCATTTTTTGAACCAATAAATTTTTTGCTCCTCTGTTGGTGATACTTAGTTCCATATCATGGGCACGAGTAGCCAACTCTTCAAAAGTGCAGAGTTTGATTCCCTGCAAAATATAGAGAAGTTCCCAGTGCATGCCTTAGGTGCACATCTTCAGACTGCAAATAGTTTTGTGAGTTTGCTTTATAATCCAGGCTTAGAGCTCTTCATCGATTTATGTAGCCAATGAAGGACTCTCCTTTTCATTGTTTTATGTTTGTAAGCTCCATCATGCTTACGGTGCTCCTAATGTTGTAAAAGCATTTTAGGAAGTCCTTTTCCAGTTGTTCACACCTGTCAATGACTTCTGACTCTAGATCGATATACCACTCAAAACAATTTCCTTTCAAGTTTCAAAGGAACTGCCTAACTAGCTGGTCTCCTCTTGATCCTGTGTTCTCGCATGTTTCAACAAAGGCAGCAATGTGTTGCTTCAGATTG
This sequence comes from Cucumis hystrix, assembly GCA_025688845.1. NCBI lineage: Eukaryota > Viridiplantae > Streptophyta > Magnoliopsida > Cucurbitales > Cucurbitaceae > Cucumis > Cucumis hystrix. The sequence continues at coordinate 14,243,409 of CM046887.1, forward strand.
TCCTTTTTGTCGAATTGTTGGAACTTTGAAGGTTGGTACCCAACAGGCATTTGCAGGTCAATGATTCTCTTTGTATGTGGCTTGGAGTACATAAAAGAAGTTTGTGGCGATCCTCCATACTGAGCTTTTATGGAGCTTGTGATCATATCTTGCGGCTGTTGAACTAAGAAGGAAGCTACATAAGTTGATTGTTGTTGTGATTGATTTTCTTGCACCACATTCATTCGTTTGTCAACAGGTTTGACAACAAGAGTTTGACTTGACTCAGCAGTTTCACAAGTTTGCATTGGATCTTTCAAGGCAGCAGTTTCATGATCTCGCTCCTCGACAGCTTTTGTAGAAAATTTATTTTCCTTTCCATCTCTGTCATGGTGCCTCGACTGTTACATCAGTCATCATGACAGGCACTACTTTAAAATGTGAATCTTGTTCTAATAAATCAGAAGTAGGAGTAGAGTTGTCGAACAAAGGATTTTCTCTGATGATGATCCTGCCTTTAGGGGATTCCATCAATTGCTTAAGGATGCTCTGCGTAATGACAAAACCTTGATCCTGCTCTTGGATGATCCCCTTTGAACGACTGCGGATAACAGGTCCCGTGTAAGCATCACTTGAAATAGAAGATTTGAATGCAGCTTTCCTTAGTGCCATTAGTTGGTTTGTTGATTTGAGGTACGAGAGAGAGATGAGAGGTAGAGATGTCCCATTAGAGGTGCCAATTTGTTTGCACGAGATTTTTAGAGAAATTTGGTTTGTGAAGTTAAACTTGAGTTGATGTTGTATTTTTATTGATTTGATGTGATGTGGCTTAATCTTTAAAATTTGATCATTTGATTCTCTCTCAGTTGAACGTCTACGCTTGATTTGAGGAAGCGGAGCACCTGATGTTCTTGAAGTCGGAGTCTTGAAAGAAAGACTGTATTTTCAAAGGAACTTCAATCTTCGAGGGTGGTCAGCTTCAGAAGTTAGGGAGGTGGTCAACTTCAGAAGTTAGGGAGTTTTCTAGCTCTTGGGAGAATTCTCTCTAAACCTTCAGGAGTAAAAAATTTCCAGCCCCCATAAATGAAGAGAACTTCTCTATTTATAGAGTTCTCTTGTGGGCTTTATGGGCTTGAGCCTGGTTGGTCCATGGACTAGACCAACCATATGAATTTTGGTCATATTTAGCATTTGGGCTAAATTAAGCTTATTTTTTTGCTCAATTAAACTTTAGTCCAAGTAAATATTATTTAATTGGACTAAAATAATTAACTTGATCCAACGATCATAATAAAAACACGTGATATCATCAGAATTGGTCAATTTATGTCTTCAATTTTAATTTGGGACACATGTCAAATTTTTAATTAGTCATAAAACCAAACTTATGCATTAACAAAAAAAAAAATTAAAAACTACAAAAACATAAAGCATAAAACATAAAATAGTAAGTTTGTCTACCTCTAAATTGATTGACTCAGAGAAATTTCTTTCAACCAAGAAAAGACACTAAAAAAGAGGACATTAAACAAAGAAAAAAAATATATCATAATGTTACAAACAATGATTATTCCTCTAAAACAAATTAATGAGCAAACAAAAAGAAGAAAAAATTAGAGGAAAATGAGTTAGATAATCAAAAATAAGACCGATGGACACATGTTACAAAAAAGAAAAAGAAAAAAAAAGGAATAAACATAAATAACTTAAATATGTGGGTGACTATAATGCTATAAACTAAAACATAGAGAGGGAAAAAAATAAGCAGAAAAGAAAAGGAAGAAGAGTTATCAGATCGATAATGAGAGGTTTAGTTAAACTATTTGTAGAGAAAAAATGAGATACTATTTATTTTATTTTATCTTCATATAACACTACTTTTAAATGTAGACTTTAGATGGGTAGATAGATTAATAAGATTGTTTTTTTTTTAAATTAAATGAATATATAGGTAGACATTTTTTTCCAAATTTATAGTCACGAAAGCCAAAATAAATAAGTAGGCATTTCTTTTTGTTTAAAAACATGAATCTATAGTTTTCTTAAAATTCTTTTAAGGAGATCTTTTACGGCTAATTTTTTATAGTGTTTCTGTTTCTTGTTTCTCATTTTTTTATCAAATAAATATGTTTCATAATTATTCTTATTTTTCGTTTTCTAAATTTAAGAAACGTTTCAAAAAGTTGAGAAATAGTTTCTCCCAATTCTATTCCCATTTTAATTGATTTTATTTCCATTACTTCTTAAAGTTTTTAGTTGGCTCATTGATGTTGAGGCACGTGCCACTCTCACATTATTGATTTTTGTATTTTATTATTAATTTTGAAGTGTTGGATAACAATATATATTAAATTTAGCCTCATTTTGCTTAAATTCTATTTTTTATGCAGTGGTTGTGTCTCCCTGCACAACTCTTTCATTGTGAGTTCTCAATAATTTTCTTTCCTTAAATATCAATAATTTTTAAAATAGATTTTATTCAAAACATTAATAATTTTTTTTCTCAAATATCAATAATTTTTTCCTCAAATATCAAATTTCTTCCTAAATTTCAATGATTTCTTAAAATGAAGATAATTTGATTTTTCTTCCTAAATTTCAATGATTTCGTAAAAGGAAAATAATTCGATTTCCTAAAAGAAATGCAGTTTTTTAAAAAGAGGAAGAAAAAAACTCATCTAAAATAAAACTCTTACTTATTTTCTAGCATTCATTTGTTATCTAACAAAAATTTTAAAAAAAAATTGTAACAAAGATCCAAACTTCTACTCTCTCAACAATATTCCATGAAAAAGGTATTATTCTTTCTTTTTCTTTTTTTAATGCAAACTTTAAATTCACATACTTACATTGCAAAAAATCATGTGGAAATTGTCGGTTTTTCTTTATTGCTACAAATGTAGTGAATATTATTGGAGCATCAGTAAAACGTCAAGATATTTTTTAACATTTTTTAGTATATTTATTATATAGTGCCCAATATCTCCTATATAAAATTTTTGGATCCGCCACTGATTACATCTTGAAGTTTTTAGTTGGCTCATTGATGTTGAGACATGCCTAGAAACTTTTGGCCAAAGTTCTTTTCAATTTTCAATTTTGATGATTTTTATATTTCTAAGCTTGTATTAAATTTTTCTTCCTTTATTATTTTTTCATATTTTTTTTATATTTATATGTTTAGTTTAACTGAATTTTAATATGTTTAATATTTAATTTTATATATTATTTTTATCTTCCAAATTTAAATTGTGAATATATTTCTTTAAATATTTTCTAAATTTTAAATTTTAAATTTTGCAATAGGCATGTTTATATGATAATTTAAATTTAAATTTATGATTTTCAGTATCATTTAGAATTTTAAGTTATATAATTTTTTTGATTAAAATAATCATTTAGGTTATCTTTAATATTTTACAAGCACGACATTTACATAATAATATAATTGAGTTGAATTTGAATCAACATCATTTCAGAGATGAATTGAATGAGAAATAATATTTCAAATCAAATTTTAGCAACATGTGATTAATAAAAAATTATTGTATTATAGTTATTAATTTTGCATTTAATAATGTTAATGTTTTATAATTATTTTTTTATAGTTTGATGAATTTTATATATTTTTTATTTTTTAAAAAATTAAATTAAATTTAAACTAAAAAAATAAGCTAAATTGTTAGGATAAATAACTCAAGAAATGATTATCAAACATTTTTCTTCTTCTTTTTCTTCTTTCAAAAAGCAGAAAACGGGAATAGCTATCATAGGTGTTTTTCCACTGCCACGTTTGGTCTCTTGTTTTTCTTTCTATTATGTTATTTCTTTGAATTCTATTGTTATTGTTTCTACTATTTATCTCAAAAAGAAAAGAAAAGAAAAGAAAGAGACGATGGAACTTTTTCATAGTTCGAACTTTTTATTTTTTTCTTCTTTTTCTTTTAAATACAATTTTTTAATCAATTTAACTATGCTCATGCTTACAACATAAACAAATTTAAAACTATGATCTTGAATATATGTAGTCTATAATCTATAACCTAACTAAATGGGGCAAATATAGGGAAAAATTTAGTTCCTCTTTTGCAACCCCTAACTTTTTTATAAATTCATATATTACCTTTTTTAAATTGTACACAACTCTTTGAGTATAGGTGTCTGTTGAGTTTAATATATGAAATTGATATCAACATGATACAACTTTTCAAGATGAGATATGATTATGTGTGTCTATTGAGTTTAATAGGTAACTAATATCAATAACTCATGGTTTTTCTATGCATGTAACATGGATGGCAAGAAAAATCTTCAAGAGAAATTGAATGATCTCACTACAACAAAAACTATCTACTACGACAGTTGTTTATATAACAAAATGGAAGGGAGGAAAAATAAACTGTCACAAAAGGTAAAAATATGCGTTGGCGGGAAAAGATAGAATTTTTCGAATAACACTTTTTGCGACAGTTATTTGATGTCATAGAAGATTATAAAATAATTTATTAAAATTAAATTAAATTTAAATGAAAAATAAATTTAATTAAGGTTTTTTCCCCAAATCAAAAACCCTCATTCCTCACAAAGCCATCTCCAAATTGCAAAGAACGTCCATCTCCAGAAGATGTCCGGTCTCGTCACCGCCACCGTCCCCTCAAAGTTTTTTTATTTAGGAGGTTGATTGGTGGTGGAGTGGTCTTTGGAAGTCTATACGCCGCCGCTCTTCCTTCCCTTCTTCTCCGACGTCGTGGAGTCACCGTTCGTTGCTCTTCTTCTTCCTCAACTTCCGGTTAGTTCATCACATGTTGTTTTATAGCACATTTCCTAAAGGATTTTAATTATCTCAATGCCTTTTTGTACCATCGCCTTATCACAGACCATGTATCATTCATCAAGGATGTTGCTGCTACTGGACCTTCTCAGCATTTGTTTCATTTCCTCAAAATGCTTAAGACTAGAGGTGCATTGCTGCTCTAGCGCTCCAATCATTCACATTATGAATCTAATACTAATTCCTGATTGAATCTATCAAACTTTTACCAGGTTTTTGTATTTCTTTGTCTTTTGAAGTTGTTGGTTATAAATTTATGGGCAAGAGTGTGAAGAGGCATAGCATTCGAATTAGAAGTGAAAAAATAATCTCTTGGTGATCTTGAAACCATAGGAAAGGTGAGTCATGCCCTCTACATGTTAAACTTTTCACACCTTGCACGATTCGGAACAATCTTATATTCATGAAGGTCTTGAATCAACTTGTTTCTATGCATACGAATCTCACCGATTTCTTTGCAATTTTATAAGAATCAGAGAAGGAAGTTAAAACACTTAATTTTTTATATTTAAGTACTTTTTAGTATACTCTTGCTGTGAATCACTCCAAAACTCAGCATCTAAATTATTGATGGAACCAAGAAATCATGGTTGCAACTCCACAACTTTAGTCCTTTCTCTTTTAGTTGCTTATTATAGTTTTACTGTGGAGACCAAAACTTGATGTCTTGAATAAATATAAAATGATTCTCATTTCTTATTCATGGTACTTCACCGTCTAGGAATGGAATAATAAAAAGAGAATTTGAGTTTCTATTTCAAGGATATAATTCTATTATCAAAGTTCTTAAACTTAGAAGTTAAAGTTATTAGTTTTAATGTTATTCTCATCTTGTGCTTTATTACTTGCTGAATGATTGTCCTTAGTGTGTAAGCATTAAACCAACATCTTGCAAGCTTTTCTTGTTTTTTCACTTTTAAGATGTTGAGTTAATTTCAATTGACAAAGAAAGATAGAAGGTGAATTTCCTTCTTAGTGTGGGATTGAGACTCAACTCTTCCTTTACCTCTACCTCTGGGCTGCTATGTGTCTCAAGCTAACCTTTCTATTTTGTGATTATACTAAGTAATGGCAAGTAAAGGAGACACTGGTTAATTAGTAAATTATGGTTGGTTCTTTTTCTACTTTAATTAATATCAGAAGAATCCACACACTATATCTGAAGAGGCTCCATTATTTGATTCAAAAACAAATTTTACCAAACTCAATTTAAATGGTTTGGACATAGTTATAAATTGGATTTATTGGATCATTGAGTTTTCTACGCTTGTTATTGTGATAATCTAAGTTGGATGTATCTATAACTAGCTGAGCTTATTTCAATAGTTATCAATTAAGAAGTATGGTTGTTGTTGAAAAATTAGTCCTTTAACTTAATGAAACTATATTTTCTTCCTATGATTACCTTATGGCATTTTGAATAATTGATTGAATTGAGGATTAGAATAAAGTTCTCTTACTTCAAGGATTGTTCAAGTAAGTAGTTTCTACCTCCCTACCAAAATACACATTCAACTATTGTGGTTTAAAGTATATTTTGTATCATTTTAGTCTCGTTGAAAGTGTTTTAGTCTAATTAGTATGGTATATTAGTATATATCAACATTTGCTTGAATTAATATCATCCAAAATCTTCATAGTAGTTCTTTCCTTACTCTGAAAGATCTTGTTATTCCTTTCCAACCAAATAATCCACCGGAATAGTGTTAAAACCGAAAAAATAAAATGAACGCATAGAGCACAAAACACATAAACTACCTCTGAATTAATTAAGCTTGATAAAAATTCTAGTAAAACAAATTAGAGAGCAGAAAAAAGGAAGAAAAAGAATGAGAAGGGGAGAGGTGTTACCTAATCATGAGAATGAAGACAAATGTTAAACAAAAAATGTCTCATTCTAAATCTAATCTACAAAAAAAATTCAAAAAATAAATAAATAACTTTGACTATAATGTTACAACAAATTCTATGTATAAACAAATTGAAGCTGGAAAAAAATAGGAAAAAAGAAAAGAGAAGTGTTACAAAGTAAGATTTAATATAACTATTACTATTTATAGAGAAAAATGAGGTCTTAGCATTAGATTTTTTAAAAAAAAATTATGATATCATTTTACGTGAGTTTGAAGGTATAGAAATATTATTTTTTTCAAATCTATGTACCATTTAATCCACCAATTAAAAAGATATCTTTTTACCCATCGTATCAACTTCAATATTTGTATTAACATTTTTAAGACTATAAATATTTTAAAACTATAATATTTATATAAATATTTTTAAAAGTAAAAATATCTATCCACTAAAAGAAGCATTGTCATATGAATACAAAAATTAAAAATTCAATAAAGAATAAAAAATAAGAACTCAATGAGAATAAAAAAAATGACAATGACAATGCAAAGAATAAAGAAGGGTAAAAAAATTAACTTACATTTTCATCTATTAAAATCATCTTTAAGATTTGAAGTTCTTCATTTGTCACGTTTTCAAAATTCTTCCATTTTTCCTTTTAGAACCCTAAATTCCATTCTCTTTGTCGAATTTGAAAATCGTTGATTTAGATTGTTTGACATATTATGTGATATAGGTTTAGGGATTAAAGCAATTTACCGAAAAATTTGAGGGATAAAAGTAATTTTTGAGATGAGATGGGACAATTGAGTTGTGAAAAATGGTCTATATATAATAAAAAATACTAATAATTCTACGATATATGATTTTACGTGAAAGTCAATAACATCTCATTTTTAATTTTTAATTTTTTAATTCAATGAGTTTAATATAAATTTACGTTGTATAACCCGATAGCCAATCGTTGAAAGGGGTAAATAGGGAAAACGAATGTTTTTTTTTCCTTAGCCGCTTTTATATTGTTTAGATAGATGGATTTGTGAGAAAGGTTGAGATCATACCAACAAAAGTGGGAGTTCGAATATGTGAGAACTAGCACAAACGAAAATGATTTAACTAGAACTAAAAGTTCTAATAATTTGAATGTAACCAAAAGCTACAAGCCTTCAATGCAAAAATGATTATAGATTAAATTATAAGAAATCTTTTTTAATAAGGAATAAATAACGAAGTGAATACCATTTAAATGAGTAGTTTAAATAGAATTGAACTTTTGATTAATCCATGTCATAGGTTCACATATTTACTTTTGAGTTTTGAGTTTGTTTCAATTTGACCGTTAGATTCCAGCCTTTCATATTTTTACTAAAGCTCACATTTGGTCTTCAGTTAACTTTTAGTTAATTACGTTAAAACAATTTAAGATGTAAAAACTTTTAAGTTTGTGAACAATCTAAACAATTTAATATTAATTTAATTGCATGAATTTTATAAGTGGAAGATTTAATGGTCGTGATTAAAAGTTTGATACACAAATGAGGGACTTTCAAAACTCTTGAAGCTGCTTAACACCGTTTTGATTTGATATAAATACACTTATCATTTCAAAACTCTAGTTAGGGAAATTTAATACAAAATAAGATTTAGGCCTTTGTTGATTCTATTAATGAACTTTGATCATCTTTTCAAGTCTATTCCAACCTTTCTTTTGGTCAACTAGAAAAGCAACTCTAAGTCTCTATTTCTATGCATTAGTCTTTGTAAATCGAACTTGAAAACCACCCTCCACCGGCACATTCTGCCTCTTGTTTTTCTTTCTATTCCGTTATTTCCTTGAATTCTATAGTTATCGTTTCTATTGTTTATCTCAAAAGAGAAAAAAAAAAAAAAAAAAAAGATAGACAGAATGGAACTTTTTCTTAGTTCGTACTTTTTCTCTTTTTTTTTTCTTATTGTTTTTTTTATATATATACAATTTCTTAATCAATTTAGCTATGTTCATGTCTATAACATAAAAGAATTTAAAACTATGATCTTCAACATTTCTATAATCTATAACATAGATAAATGGACCAAACATAGGGGAAATTTTAGTTCCTCTTTTGCAGCCCCTGACTTTTTGATAAATTCATATATTACCTTTTCTAAATGAAACACAACTCTTTGAGTATAGGTGTCTGTTGAGTCTAATAGAAACAATTGATATCGACGTGTTACAACTTTTCAAGATGAGATCTGATTCTTCAAATTTATGTGTCTATTGTGTTCAATAGGTAACTAATATCACTCACAAGTGAGATGCATATATAATAAATAATACACAAACATATGTGTATATAACATAAATAACGGGTGTATTCTTTATTTCACGACCATATTTGTATAATATAAATAACATATGTGTTTGTATATATATATATGTGGTTGTGAAATAAAGAATACAAATAATTATAGTAATAGAGTTGACAAGAAAAACTAGAAAAATAGAGTTAAAGAGACCTACAGAGAGACGAATAAAACTAAAGTTACTTTTACATTAACATTTTTCATATAAAATCAAACATTATTTGGTTGATAAAAGGAGATTAGTGCTGATAGGAAGGCTGCCACCATCCTTCTGTAGGGGTGTGGAATTATCAAAACTATATCGAGCTTCATGTTTCTTCCCTCGATAAATAGGATCTCTTATCATGCGGAGTAGTTTGCTTTACAGAGCTATGGGTTGATTTGCTTCCCAAAAGGGAGAATCAATCAAGTTTTGTGCAATGATCTCTACCCAAGCTTAATTCTAATGCTTCATAGATGGGTTCTAAGGGTGCGAGCAGGATTAGTTAGATCGTATGTGACTTTTGGATTTCCAACTATCAATGAATTGGCTCGGCTCGCTTTGATTAAAAGCGTTAATTTGGTTGTGATTTTTTCCCCATTTGTTTGGTTGAGTTTGATTATCTAGACATATCTATCTCTTCTATCTTGCATACATAAGCATTTGGAACTGTCCAAGTTCAACAGGTTTGCGAAGGAGATTGAGCTGTTTTGCAACGATGCCCAGGCGTCATTGTAGTTTAGAGAACAAAAAACCATTAATGTCTTAATGCATCTGCCTCTGAATTTTTTTAACACAAGTAAATACTATTTTAGAACTTCAAATGACAACATTGACATTTCATTCGTTTCATACTAATCGATTGCAAATACCCTGACCACCAATGGCACTATTCACCCATGTAACAGAAAAGAAATATGGCATTAATCAAGAGCTCCAAGAACTCATTAACCTTTATACATATATATATATAATAAACATTTCTTTGTGGGTGGAGGTAAGAGAATATACCCAACAAGTTTTTAGGTATTATGCCCTGCCACGAGAAAAATGCAGGGATTTGAAAAGTGACAAAACTCAAAACAGATACAAAACTTGAAGGGCAAAGCCCAAGTTTGTTCAAAAAAAGAATCCAAAAACTAACTATAGCCTACACAACCAAACATTTCTCATCTATATTTTTATCATAACTCGTTAGTTTAACAATTTAAGATCTCTGCTGCCTATAATTTCCATACTTTCGAGACACTGCAGCATCAGTTAATGTATCCCAAACCTGCAAATACAATCATCATTCATCAGTAATCATGTATGATTACCACAGCCTCATTTGACAATAACCATTTTAAGTCAATTTTGATAGATAACAAATTAGATTTTGTTTGGTAACCATTTTGTTTTTTAAAATTGTGTTTTCTCACGATTTCTTATTCCTATATATAAACATATGAGAGTTCTTAAGCTAATTTCCAAAAATAAATGAAACAAGTTTTTGAAAACTATTTTTTTTTTTTTAGTTTTTCAAGATTTGGCTTTGATTTTAAAAGTATTTCTAAAACCTAGCCAGCAAAACATATAAATTAATAGTTAAGTTTGTTTATAGACTTGATCTTCAAAAACCAAGAACAAAATCACATCAGTTACTAAACAGTGGTTTAGTTTTTTGTTTTTTCGTTTTTGAAAATTGAGTTTCAATACACTACTTCCACATGTTCATTACTTTGTTTTGCTGTTTACTTTCTATGAGTGTGTCCAACGTCAAATCCAAATATTCAAAACTAAAATAGACTGTCTACTTTCAAGGAGCTTTTTAAGAAAAATTATTTCGTTTTTAAAATTTGGCTAAGAATTCAAATATCTATCCAGCAAAGAAGAAAACTGTGGTAAGAAATTGTGCGAAAAAGAAAGTACACTTTTAGAAAACCAAAGAGTTTTTAAACTAAAGCATAAATGTTTACCAAACCACTTTCAATAAAATTAATGAATCTAACAAAATATACTCACCTCCAATTTTCCCTTGGAGCCTCCAATAGCCAGCAAAAAGGGGCAATCTTCTGAGAAGGAAACCGAAAACACAGCTCCCTGCAACGATTACAAGTACACAATATAACTAAGTGATTATTAGAACTAACAGTTGACGTTGTTGTATATTATATAACTTAACCACTGAAATCATATTACTTACAGCTTTAGGATTGGTGGATGCCACACATGAAGGCTCATTATTGGACAAGTCCCATAATTTAACCTACACAGGACATTTTAGGTCAATGACAAACAAAACATATCTCACAACCATTTACAAGCGCAATATAAAGGGGGATTATTATGAAGTACCATTTTATCAGTAGATCCAGTAGCAAGTAGCTGGAGAAGAGTAGAGACAAACAGAAGTTAGTAATCACACCAAGCTGGCAACATAAACAGGAGAAAAGAAAAGCAAATACATTAGGTGCTGAGGGACTGTAAGAAACTGAGCAAACAGCTTTCTCGTGCGCATGGAGAGTAAAACTAGCTTTGGATTCAGAACTACTCTCTGTAGTGGCATTCCGGATATCAAAACCTTTCACTGTACCATCCTCTAGACTCACCTGAACAAAAAAATCATACTTCAAAAACCGAACTCACTGAATAAATTAATAGTTGATAAGATTTAAAAAAATTTGAATCAATAAGTGAATTGAAAAATCTTCAAAACGAGGTCTTTACAGGCAAGAAAACACACCACAAACATGTGCTCTGTATGCGGATCCCATGCCAAGCTCTCAACATCCGCTGTAACTTGCCACTTGTAGCCGGAATGGGAAGGATTTCTCCCATCTTTCTGAAATACATAAAAGCATAAAACCAGAAAGTTCATGGTGTGATGAGAAATCATAGAACCAAGGTTGAAATAATTTGGTCCTGCACTACACTTTAAGACTTATTCTATTTTAGTACACTTTTTCTATTTCTAAATGTTCAAATTTCGTCTTTTTTACTTTAAATGAATCTTTAAAATTAGTATCTCTAACTTTTCCAAAAAAAAAATTAGTCTTTGTCAACCTTCCTTTATAAATTATGGAAAGATAGTCCCATTGTATCTTATCTTAAATGGAAATAATTAATATTACTTTACCAATTGCAAGAAAAATTAATTTCAAACTAACAATAATTGAAAGTATAGAGACCAGATTTAAAATTTTGAAAATAAAGAGATTAAAATGGTATAAAATTTAAAGAACAGATATTAAAATGGAATACCACCAAAAGCATGATTCAAAGATGTATTTTAACCTAAAACTAAGGAAGTTAAACATGAAGAATGGAAGATCAACTTATGTTGGAGAGAAAATAAGCTAAACAGCATTAATGTAAACCCACAAGAGAGTGCAAAAAACTCAAAAGAAACAATCTCGTATTACCAAAACTACTGAATGATCAAAAGATCCACTAAGGAGAACTTGTGACGAATGATGATTCCATGCAACAGCTTGAACCTGGAAAGTAAAATATAATCAATAGAACATCATAAATGGCACCAATTTGAAAAAAAAATGATGATTTATATTAGAAAATGCATACAGCTAGGAACTTTCACAAGATTCACAAGATAAACAACCCTCATCAAGAAACTCTTCCAAGTTAATAATAATATCATATATGGAAGATCAATTTCCCCCTCAAAATTGATCCATTACAAATTTTATCTTTTCTATTGTCCTGACTGTACCTCCTTTTACTTATTTATTTCAAGAATGAGGCAATATGATATTGTGCTTCTATCTAATCATTACAAAAGTCGTGGAGATTTAAGTCCGACTGCATTTTCACAGAGGCATGAATTTCAAGGCTAAAAGTTAAAGCCTTGTCCAAGCAAGCCTCAAAGGGTAATCCTCACAAATTTTTTAAACATTGGATGTGACACTCCCATCATAAACTTAACTTCAAGTTGAGTTGAGACTCAACTAATCGGCCATTAGGATTAATATAAAAATAGAAGAAAAACCAGAAAAGATAATTGAATAGAAGAAAATGAAGTTAGCCATTGTTTTCATGTCTTAATAAGAAAAGAACCAAGATGCATTTGCCTATGTCGTGCAAATTGAGCTTATGAGTATACAAGGCAGCATTTGTTGTTCATGTAAGCTTCAAGCACAGAAAAAATAAGCTAAGGTGAATACTTGAAAACAATTTGAACCAATAGTCATTCTTGGGATAGAGAACAATTCAAGAAACCAATTTAGCCCTTTCGTACATTTCTATAAGCCAATTCTAAAGCTACTAATGTATCAATACAACCAAGATTCTTACCTTGTCTGTATGATGCTGCATAGTTATATTACATTGTCCAGTAGATACGTCCCAAATCTTGACTTGCTTATCAGCACTTGCACTAGCAAGTATATTCCTATTTGTTATGGGAAAAATTAACAGTGAATCATAATGCACTAAAAAACATCTTGAAACAGCTAGCACAGTAACGAACTAATGTTAAACAGACCTGAATTCCTTGTTCCAAGCAAGTCCAAGTACGGAATCCGTGTGACTGTTCTCTTTGTATGTAACCGACGTCTAGCAAAACAAGATATGAAGTTCATAAAATTAGTAAATACTTAAAAAGACCAACTGGAAATTTTAACCTTATATGCAATCGAGAATTTGAAACAAAATAACTCCAAGATGGAAGTGGGTCAACAATTTCAAGTGAAATGATTGAAATGGGAAATTGAAAGAGCCTTAACAAGAAAACAAGCAGCTTACTTTTTTTCCTTTTTTCTTCTTCTTCTTCTTTTCAACAATTCCACCTAACACCGCACATGGTTGCACCTCGTCAATCTAGACAACATAAAAAAGAAGACTTAATATGACATGTTTGTTACAAGATGTAATGTCAATTACATAAAAATTCACATAAACATACAATGTCAAGGTCCCATATCTCGATCGAAGGTTCCATCGAACCAACTGCGATAAAGTTCCCTGCCCACCAAGTGGATAAAGTAGTAAATAAAAATGGCTGAATTATGTGTTAAATAAGGTTGTTGCTTGTGGCAATAATCTAAAAAAGCCTCCTGTATGGATAATTTCGTTCAAGTTCCGAATTAACCTTCAAAGAAAAAATATATAATCGATAAGAATTTCAGTTCTCCAACCAAGCAGATCAGAACCACTCTTCAAAACCCATTCAACTAAATTTTCAAATTAAATGCCAGAAATTTGATTTAGAAGTTAGAATAAATGTCCATTTGTTTTTCATTCACTAATGAGTAAACAATAAGCAGAATTGATGAAAGCATACCAAATTCTCAAATCAAGTGCCAGAGATATGACTTGAAACAAGTTTCCATTTGTTTTTCCATTCAGTAAACTAGAAGCAGAAAACAGAATAAACAAAAACAACATTGAAAAGAATTAATTAAAACACAATACCTCTTTCTTCACCCTTCAGAGGACAATCTAGCCAAGCTGTGCAAAGAGGAAATGCTGGAATAATTATATCACGGTGAATGTAGAAGTTTGGATCACCTGAACCATATCCTTCACATATCCATACCTGCTTAGAAATTAAACCCTGGTAAGTGTCATAGAAACAAATTTTTCTTCAATTTTTCCTATCATTATCCTTTCTAGGGAGGGATTCATTTGGGGACAAGAAAGGGGAAATAAGTATTAGTTCTAGTGTACCACGTGCCTGGAGAGCACTGACGTTGTCTTCACTACATGCACAAATTATGACAGCATCAGTCGGTTTGATGGTTTCATCCTCAATATCTTCAGAGTCATCACCCTATAACAGTAAAGAGAGATATCACAAGTAACAACATAGCGAGCTAATTCGGACAAATATATTCAATAAATAACTTACATCCTTGTCCTGGAGATATGGGTCCATGTCGTTAGATGGATAGTAAACGTCTCCCGCTCCAGAGGTAAACAGCTCAATCTCTAAAGCAAATCAAACCACAATAAGGAATAGCCTCGCCGATACATCTAATGAAAGATAAATTGCAGTGAAGTGATAGAAGGTCAAATTAGTTAAGTGTCATAAATCCATAATTCAGCTGCAGCGCTATGCTGGTAGCTTTTTTTTCTTTTTATGAAATCAAACTTTCATTGAAAAAAAATGAAAGAATACAAGGGCATAAAAAAAACAGCCCAACAAAACAACCCCATTAAAAGAAGGACCAACTAAGTAAAATATTGCCCATGGAATAGTTACAAAAGTTTTTTGCAATCGAAGCCCAAAGAGACGTGAAATCTAACCAAGACCAAAATCGCACAATGCCCCCTCTACCTACCACGAAACACCCGATCATTTCTCTTGCCTCAAATGTCCCAAATAACCGTGCACACCCCAGCAAGCCATAAAAAAAACCCCTTTTATCTTTGATACTCTGCAAACCAGAAAAGCTAACACCGAGCTCCTGAAGGAAAGAGCTCCACATGGCCCTCACAAACTGGGACTCCCAAAAATGATGATAAAGATCTTCCAACACCTTCGGACAAAGTATGCAACAAAAAGACCGGACAAGCAAAGTTCTCCTAACAAGCCTATCAACGGTAATAACCAGGCCAAGCAAGACTTGCCAGAAGAACCTAACTTTCTTAGGAACCTTAGTCCTCCAGACCACATCAAAAAATGACTCCTTAAGGGGAGCAAGATCCAACAACAGACTAAACAGAGACTTACAAGTATATTCCCATCTAGGATTAGGGATCCACACAAACATCCCTTCTCCCCTCTCTAAAAGAGCACCCCTCAAGCAAGGAAAGAAGAGAGGTCACCTTCGTCGTTTGCCTATTAGTCAAATTACAACAAAACCCGAAAGAGAAAGTCGGGAAATTCTTAGAACTGACCAAAAGATTCGAAATAGTACAATTTTTAGAGGAAGATAAATGATACAGATGCGAAAATGTCGAACAGAGGGAATTTTCCCCAACCCATTAATCCTCCCAAAAGTAAGTGTCCTTTCCATCCCCCACAAAACAACAAGAAAACCAAGAAAAGGTAGGGAGCTCGAAAGAAATATCCTTCCAAAGATTTCGGAAATTTCCTTTGACCCCTTTCGTCGTCCACTCAAAAGGATGGGTACCATGCTTGCTCACAATAATTTTATGCCATAACCAATTGGACTCAAGATAAAAGAGTCAAAGCCACTTTGCCAACAAAGCTCTATTATGGATTTATAAGATTACCAATCCCTAATCCCCCTTGACTCCCAGGGTGCCCCACCACCTCCCAACTTACCAAATGGAAACAATGACCTTCATCCACCCCCTCTCACAAAAATCTCTCATGTATTTTTCAATGCTCTTACACACCAAACTAGGGGCCCTGAACGGCGAAAGATAATACACCGAGATACCACTCAATACTGATCTAATTAGAATTAGTCTACCGGCTTTAGAGAAGAACCTTTTCTTCCACACTGCCAATCTCTTACGAATTTTCTCACATATAGGATTCAAAAAGGACAAATCTCTCAAATTACCCCACAAAGGGGGCCCAAGGTAAAGAGACAGAAAGAACCCACCTCACAATCAAACATCTTCGTCCACCTCTGTAACTTAGCATGATCAAAATTAATATAAAAAATAGGGCACTTGCTATTATTGATTTTCAGCTCTAACATATCTTCAAAGAACTCAACCATATGGTTGAGAATTTGGAAAGACTCCTCTTTTCCAAAACAAAATAACATAGTATTATCAGCAAATTGAAGGTGGGACAAACCAACTTCATTTATGTCAATCTTAAAAGGCTTAATGATGTTTCCTTCAACACCTTTACTGATCATTTGACTTAAGATATCCACAACGAGTAAGAACAAAAACGGAGACAAAGGATCCGTCTTTCAAAGAACTCCTTAAAAAACCCCTCCTAATAACATGACCCCTCCTAATCATCTCCAAATAAAAATTAACAAAAACTAATAACATAAGGAAGCAAAAAAAGGAGTTAAATCAGGGGCGGGAGGATGAGAATACCATCATCTTCATTGTCATAATTGTCCATGTCGAGTTCCTTCAAATCTTCAGCAATATCATCATATTTGGTTTCTAGATTCGTGGTCTCAGAAGATTTTCCAAGTGCTTGTGCAACAGCTAGTGCATTGGCAATCTCTTCATCATTGGCGTCTTCAACATCCATATCTTCTTCATCTGCCTCATCATCACTATGTTTACTGCAAAAACCAAATCATAGTTTTTAAAATGCGAAAATATGGAATTAACATATCCAAATGAATAACACCAAAATCATGAAATAAATGCATAATCGTTAGGCACTACAACAGAGCACATTCCCTGAAACTGAAAGCACCCGCTTTCTTCATATATTATACTTACATAATTATCAATAACACATTCAGATACAACTCAACCTAATCCTTAAAAGCAGTAAAGAAACATAAAACTTAATTAACCCACAATAGATTAAAGGTGAGTGGTCAGTGAAATGAATATAGCTAAAACAGAAGTAAAATTAATCAAAATTTTCAGTTACCTAGAATCCTCAACGACTTGGTTGCTCTTGAGGAGTTGATCAATAGTCTCCTGGGAGGGAGGATCGGCAAGGTCTGGAACAGGCTTACAAACCCCTTTAGGAACCCACGAAACCGCAGAAATCATTTTCCCTTAAACGTTGGAGTTGGACAGGGGAAGTAAACTGAAGAACAGAAACGGTATAGCGTGATAATCTTTCACAGAGTGTGAAAGAGTTTTCTCATTGATGAAGAATGAACATTTCAGAGAAAACTTAACTAACAAAAGACTTAGAACAACCTAAGAATATTGAAACAACTATTCTTTTAACAAAAAAAAAAAAAACAAACTAATCAGTTAACTGCAATTAACATAAAGGAGAAAGATAGGCGGTGCTCAATACTGTTTGCAAGAAAGAACGTCGCGTTGTCCACGCCGCTGAAGTGAGCAAACGCCTGGGGTTAAGGAGGTTTCAGGTGGAGTTGTGTATGGTGTGGGTAGACGGAGGGAAAAGCGGCTTGCAGTTTGATGAGAAGGAGGGGATCGAAAATGGAGGCTGCTAGGTTTCTTTTTCCTAATTCCATTTTTATTTTCTCTTTGATTTAAAAACATATAATCCTCCAAAAAAAACCTAAACTAATTAACTTTCACTTTTTTTTCATTGCTATATTTCAAAAAAAACAAATATTTGGTCAATTTTATCGTTTTTAAATTTCAAAAATAGTCCCTAAAATAAAACGTTAAAAAACACTTTTAGTTCATAATTTCTAAACTTAACTATTCGGACTCTTGAATTTTGGATTATAACAATTTAGTCAATAAACTTTTAATTTCGTATCAATTTGTTTGTGACCTTCGGTATGTAATAATTTAGTTCTTATTCTTTCAATTTTGTAACTGTTTAGAACTTAAAAGAATAAAAAAAAAATCATCAAATTTTGATGTCAACTTTTTATTTTATGATGTAGACTATTTGTTTTAAAAAATCATAATATTTAAACTATTTTCTACAATAAAATGGGACTAATAAATGTTACATACTAAAATTTAAGAACTAAAGTGTTACAAAATTGAAA
Organism: Cucumis hystrix; assembly: GCA_025688845.1. Classification (NCBI taxonomy): domain Eukaryota; kingdom Viridiplantae; phylum Streptophyta; class Magnoliopsida; order Cucurbitales; family Cucurbitaceae; genus Cucumis; species Cucumis hystrix. The sequence goes on from CM046887.1 coordinate 14,261,941, forward strand.
GATAAATAACTAAATGGTTAGTAACTAAAGTTAAGAGACTAACTGTTACTTCTACAAACCTTCCTGAAATAAAAGTGATTATTAACCAAAAGAAAAATACAATGAAAAAAAAGTATAAAATGGGAAAAAGTTTGGAATGGGAAAAAGTTTGGAAGAATAGTGCATTTAATTTCAAATTTGCCTATTTGATTCGTGGAGTTAAGAATTTGAATGTAATATTAAAAAGTTTATAGATATTGACATGGAAAATGTTTGTCTCTAACCTAAAAAATTGACAAAAGTAGTATATTTTTTGTTTTTATTTTAAAATAGCACATTCTTTTAAACTTATGAAACTATTTTTCTTAGTTAAAATTGCAACGCCTAAAAATTGATAATTTTACTGATAAAAAAAATTATTAAGATCTGAAAATATTTGCAAATAAAAAAAAAATTACTGTTAATTTCAAATCTTCTCAAATCTTAACTAACTTTTTTTTATCAATAAAATTTACAAGATTATCATAGAAATTATAATTTTATATAAAATTGGATAATATTATAATAGAAAATTTGTATATAACTTTTCGGTACAATTTTGCCCGAATGTATCAAAATTCAAAATTTTTTTGAAAAGATAAAAAGAAATAGTTATGATTTTGGGTAAGATTTGGAAAGATTTGAATAAATTTTTTTAAAAAGATAAAAAAAATTAAATAAGATATAAGAAGATTTGAAAAAATGTAAAATTTCATGTGTCTACCGAGATCATCCCTAAAATCCAAAACAACAATAAGTTGAAAAATTTTAATATTTTAGGCTCGGATCGTTTTAGAAATTTAAAAAAAATGTACACTTTTAAACACGAAAACAAAAATGTGCTACTTTACTAACTATAAAAACAATTATATTGATTAATTTTAATAAATATATGTATATGCTTACTAGTGACTTTTTCAAGAAATATAAAAAAAGAATCGTAATTAAAAAAACAATGGCAAAAATCCAAAATTATATGGGAAACAATTAAAAATAAAATAATGTGGAAAAAAATCCAATAATACATTATTCTTTGGGTATCAAACAAAAGAAAAATACAAAGATATGTATAAAAAAAGTTTTTGATTCAGTTGGTCACCGTCGTACAGCATCTCCTCTCATAATAGCAAAGCAAAGCTTACGATTGACGACATGTCGAAACATCCAAACACTAACAAACTCACCAGGTTGAGTCAAATTATTGTTCTTGTAAAACTTATTCCAACTTTTCGTTAGCACATAAAGTTTAGAAGTCCAAAACTTGAATATCATGTCGTATTCTCTTCCTTCGCTATCATAAACCGTAACACTAATTCCATTCTTCAAATTCTCATCTCTATTGAACATTGGAATCAAATTACGAGTCACAAACTCTTTATGAAGTGCTAATCTCCCTTGACTTTCTGTCACATCTGTTTTCATCAGTTGCTTCACAAATGGTGGACTGCACTCTCCAATTATGTTTTGGATCACTGCCATTGGCGGAACTCTACCCCAATCTCTACCAGCTACGACTGCTGCCACATTTTCATTGTTGTTGTTGTCGTCGTCGAGTAAAGCTTCATTGACTACAGGAGCATGTTCGTTGACTATCGAAGTGGAAGTTGAACTTGAAAATTGATTGTTTAAACGAGATGCCGGCTTCTCAAATGGTTTCAACCATCTACTTTTCTTCATGTGACAAAGAGCCAAAGATGCTTCATAGACGTGCTTTTCAACTATTTTGTTGTTGTAGGTGTAACGTACCTTAACCATAGCTAGTGGGAAATCAACAATGTTTTCTTTTTTTCTTTTCTTTAAAATTTTGTTCTCTTGTAGGATGTAACGTACCGTAGTAAGAGTGAAACTAAAATTGCTGTTGCCGATGAGGAAAACAACAGATAGAAAGAAGAGAGAATTTTTTATTTTTTTTATTTTTTTATTTTGAAAGATAAGAGTTGTAGAATTTATAAGAGTGGAAAATTGTTTCCTATACGGAAAAGGAAAAAAAACCATTTTTCACCAAAAGAAGAGAAAATGTTTTGGGATAATAAAGTTTTTTTCAATACACTTTTGATAGTCAATATATTAGTTTTTTAAAAATTATATCTTTTGGGATAATCGTTTTTAAAATATCTGTCTACGATAAAACAAAAAGAAAAATTATATTTCGATAGAATAGTTCAAAAAAAATTATTTGTTGAGTTATTTTGCAAATAAACATTTTATCTATAATTTTATCTATTTATTTTTCGATAAAATAAAAATCAAATCAAATCACAATCACAAATAGAGTTTTAAAATTTTCAAAAAATTTCCACTGCTATTAAGATATTGTAAATTCTTATATTTACTATCTTTTATCTTTACTATAAAAGTGACTTAAGCAGATTTTTTTTTTTAATATTCTATTATTTGTCAAATTTTAAATCTACGATATTATCATTTGATATTTTTATCTTATATTTATTTTTTTTAGTACTATTGAGTTATTAGATTGGTAATTAGAAAACAAAACATTCCGTTTTTTTTTTCTTCTGTTAATAACCCACGTAGGTATTCAAGAGTTTGTTTTTAGAAAAAGATTCTTATTACCTATAATAGTTAATATTATTTATTAATTCTTATTATTATTTAATTAATAGAAAAATCTTATTAACTTGAAGAATCAGTTTTGAACTGTATTTTGTCTAAATATTTATTCTTAATTTCAAATATATCACTAGTTTAATTTTTAGTTTGTTATATTTAAAAAAAATTTAACTTGGAAAAAATAATGAAATCCATTTAAAATTCTATACTGATGTGATTCTTTCCACGCATATTCAACTTAAACTTAATGTAATTATATTCATTGATTTATTATACTTTAGGTGTGGAATTTTTTAAATTCTATATTCACAATTTCATAGTAACATAAAAAAATGGTTTCAAAATTTTGTAGCGGATTGAATTTGGAAGTTTTTTTTTTCAAAAGATAAAAAATATATATTTATTAACATCTTCAAATTTTGTGAAAAAAACTATTGGAAGATCTAACCAAATTGTCTTCCCTATAAATAGTCTCATGCATTGTTCATGGATTTATGAACAAATGTTCAAATACAAGATAGTTGCAAATATAACATAATTGCAAATATAACAACTAGATTCAAAATATTAAGCATATATTACATTTCAAAAAAATTGAATATAGCAAAATTTGTCAAAATTTATTACTAATAGAAGTCTATCTCATATTGCAAATATTGGTCTATCACTGATAGACTATTAGAATCTATCAGTAAGAGAACAAAGTCTATCACAGATAGATTTTGCTATATTTGTAATTTTTTTAAAATGTTGTTATATTCTTAATTAATATTTCTAAAATTGGAAGCTAGCCATTATAATTATCATTTAAGCACAAAATGATTTTTTTTTTTTTGTGTGTGGAGATGATTGATTCAAGGTAAATCTCATTCTCTTAATTTAAATTTTTTTAAAATTTTCTAGATTGCAAGTTCGATTTATAATTATTTGATTAGATTTTATTTTGATTTAGGCTTTTGGCAATACATTGATACAATAAATTTCAAATATATTAGAAATATACTCATGCTTTTTTAAAATAATTGAAGTTTCTCGAATAAAAGAATTCTTTGGAATACAAAGACAAGCATCCACGTCTCTAATTAATTATCAAATCTTTTAAAGAATAATAATTACAATTTATTATTATTATTTTTTTACTTTCTAAGAATGATTTTTTTTAGCAAACACATAGATCAATAACATTCATTCTTATATTTTAGCAAACACATGGATCAATAACATCAAGTTAAGTATGTACGATGAACTTGAAGAAAGAGGTTAGAATCCTCCCATCCGACACATATTGTTAAAAAAAAAAAAATGAAATTTCAAATTGTTTGAAATTGTGTACTAAAAAAATTATAATAATTAATATTATTACACATCCAACACACCCCAATATTTCCATTATACTAAAAAGTTATAGAGAAACATATGATTTTTTCCTTTTTTTTTTTTCAGTTAGTTGGTTATTTGGATTATTTATAAAAAAATTTGTCCTATTCTTTTTGGAATCAAAGTTTTAAAAAGGGTTTGTAAGGACAATAACAATTTATGAGTTTTACTTTGAAAAAAGAGTAAAAGTAATTTTAAATTGTTAGAATAGCAAAACATAAAAATTAGAAAATTAAATAAATGAAATAATCTCAAATATTTCTATTCAATCTGAAAAATACAATTGTTCACAAAAACTTCAAATACACTATAATTAAAATAACTTATGCTACATAAAAATTTCCTCCAAACAACATAAAGATTAGAAAAATTGTCATTAATGGAAAGCTTCACCTCATGCCTGCAAAAATTTAAAATCCATGCAAGTGATTATTTCTTTTCTTGGACTTCGGCTACTCACTTCTTTCTTTCATTTACTCTAAAGAAAACCATTTGAAACCTTTTATCTTCTTACATATCACTTCCGGGCAATAGTCGAACATATCACTTCTGGGCATTTCAAACCTCTTCCTCTTTCGTTCAAATATGGTGTATTTCCAACCGAACCAACACGTTCAGAATCAACAATCACAACTAAATCATTGTTGAGGAATTTTGACATAACCAACACAAGTCAATACACGTCCTTGTCTTCAACAATCCGAATAAGGTTTGAATTGTTGCATCCATGGAAAAACTGTACAATAAAGTCAAACCTGCCGTAAAAGAAATTCGAATGCAAACACTAAATTATTCCTAGTAGTGAAACTAAAATAGAATATTAGTGTAATTCAAAAGAAAAATGTCATACAAAAATTATTGGTACAATTAAATAATTTTTTCAGATAAAAATTACACTATGATCAAGGTTTTTATGGGATCTTGACATTTAAAATCAAAATTTTAGTACTTTGGCGGTTTCTAATCAAATTTTAAAATCAATTTTAAAATAACATTAATGGAATATATAAAAAGGATATTAAAATATTATCCTAAAATTTTGAAATTATGTTTGTCATTAATTTAAGGAAATCAATCAAGAATCACAATGTTAATGGATGATAAAAAATTTCTTTAAATAATATTATGTACGTTAAATGCATAATAATTATAGGGATAAATAAAATCATTTTATGCAAGGATCGTTAAATGAAATATTTTATGAAAATTTTAATTTCAATTTATTATTATGCTAAATGAACAATTTTTTGAAATGATGGTTAAATGCATAATTATAGGAGAAATAAAATCTCAATATGAAGTTGTTATTATATCAAATGCACGATTTTAGGAAAGATAAAATTATAAATTCAAATTTTGGAGATATTTCAACTAAAACTTTCAAATTCAAACATTAAAATAAATATTTCTAAACATTGAATTATAAATATGAAAATTGTGTATTGTGTATGGTATAATAAAATGTTACTAAATATTAACCAAAACTTATGAAACGTACAATGAACAAATTATATTATCAATCATTCTATGGATAGAAAAAAAATATGAATTAAATAGCTATTAGTATATATATATATATAATGAATTATATAAACAAATTTATAAATTGTTGATTTGAAACCTACAAATCTGAAAACCTACAAATTATATTATCAATCACTCTAGGGAAGTTGATTCAATTAAATCTATCCCGAAAATAAATATTTATTTAATATTTAAAAAAAATTGGTTGATTTGCAAATATACTGTATTTGTGATTCTTGATTATATTCCGTTATTTTCATCTATACAAATGCATTGTATCTGTTAGAAACGAGTTTCTCTATATAAAGGGGTAGAATCGACTGGAAAAAGTCAAAAATATCTACATGATGCGATTTTGCTATAAATCAATTTTTTTTAGATTTGCTATTTTCCAAATTGTTATCTATTATTTTGCCTTTCTCACAGTTTTCTCTTTTAAAAAAGATCCTCATGTTTCTAGGCATAGCCGTTAAAGAGAATTTTTTTTAAAAAAATTGTTTTAATGTTGATTTGATTTAAATATGAAATTGAATTAAAAATTTGGGATTTTAAAAAATAAACAAAACAACAAAATATTTACACTAAACAATTTTGAAAGAAAAAAAAAGCCATAGCCCACAGTAGAAAATACCAAAAATGTAACCGTCAATACAATATTAATTTGGCATTCGTGCCGATAATATATTTGGTACACAATCTTGTACCAACATCATTTAGATTTGCTACACGATTGACTCCAAATCTAATCGATTTTTTTTTTTTCAAAATTCCTTCGTTTAGATTTGGCCATTCTTTGCTACACGATCATTTTCAAATTTAAACGATTTTTTTTAAAGATTCTTTGGTACACGATCGTTTAAATTTGACTATTTCTTGAACAAACAAATAAGAATTTGAAAAAAATAAAAGAAAAATAGATCTTTTATATTTGGTACATAATCTTGAACCAAATAATTGTTGAAAAAAACAAAAGAAAAATTGCAGAAGAGAAAAAACGACGGAAAGGAAAAGAAAATTTGCAAAACAAAGAAGATAGAAGGTAATAGCAAACCTGAATATTTAAAAAAATGGTCGGTTTTATGAGCTTTTTAATTTTATTACACATAAATATTTTGATGTTTATTTATATTTATGAAAATTTCCCTTAAAAATTCACTTGTGATTTTAACACAATCAACAACTCTAAATGATGAAAATAAATATATAATAGGAAAATTTACCTAAATAGAAAAAAATAGAAACTATTCACATCTTATAGCAAAAAAAGATGGATACTTTGGGCTTGAGTTAAAATTTTAGGGCCCGTTTGGTAACATTTTCGCTCTTCGTTTCTTGTTCCTTGTTCCTGTTTATGGTTTTCTTTTCCTTCTTTTTTTAGAACAAGAAACATGAATGTGTTTGATAACTGTTTCTGTTTCTTTTGTTTCTTATTTCTTGAAAAAAAGAAACAGAAACAAAATATATGTTTGATAACTGTTTCTTGTTTCTTGATTTTCTTTGATATTTATTTTTTATTTTATTCACATTTAATTCAATTAAACTTCAAACAAAAATATATGTCTTCCATTAAACATAAAAAAAATAAAATTATCAGACCTAGATAGGAAAGTTTTCTTGTAATCTTATGGAGAACGAGATGAAGATTGGGATATGAAGGACAGAGCCGAGAGGAAGACGAAAACTCACGACGAAGAGGAGGACCAAAACCCACATTAAAGAGGAAGATAAAAACTCATGGCTAAAACACAAATCTAGCAAAACCCCACTAAATTGGTGAAAACCCACAACGAAAACACAATTCACTCAAAGAGGAAGAGGAAAACCCAGATATAACGAAGAGGAAGGTGTCGTGTAGAGGAAGATGATGAGAGAAAGAGAAAGAGGATGTTTATTTGGAAAAGACGATGGAGATAAGAGAAAGAAAAAGGAAACCACGTGGACAATGATTATTTGGGGAAGAAAATGAAAATAAGAGGAAGAAAAAGGAATTCACGAGAGGAAAATGGAAAAGAAAAATGAAATAGACAAAAAATTGGAAAAACATGAAAAGGAAACCAATGAAAAGAATTAAGAAAAAGGAAAAGGAAATCAATAAAAAGAATTGAGAAAAAATGAAAAGGAAATCAATAGAAATAATTGAGAAAAAGGAAAAAGAAACCAATAGAAATAATTGAGAAAAGGGATTCCCAATAATTTCGTATAAAATAAGAAACGTTTTTACTTTTTTTTAGAATGAGAAACAGGGAACGTTACCAAATACCTCTGTTTCTTAAAAAATGAAAACAGCAACAGGAAACAGAGAACGAGAACGTTACCAAACGGGCCCTTAGTTATCTATTTTGGGCTTGAATTAAAATTTTGCTATGGGTCGTAAATAGTTTGCAATATCTCTTTGGGATCCTTTTACCGAGCCTGAGTTAATTAGTTGTTTTTTTAGGATCTTGTGAGAGGAGAAGGTAGGAAAGTGGTGAAAAGGGAAAGAAAAATAAATCGTGGGAGAGAAAATTGAGAGAGTTGGGGAGAAAATAGTTGAGGTAAAAGTAGGGAGGGGAACGTGAGATTCTTATATTTTCTTTATTTTTTTTTTTTAAAGGGTAAATTCAAATATTAAATTCAAATCCAATTTTCTTTTATAAAAATAAAGTAAATAAAGTAAAACAAATAAATAAATTATGTGTAAATAATTTTTTTTTAAAATGGACAAAATAGGATATCTACAAACACGATGCTGCAACACTGCCCTTGGGCGTCGCGGTGCTTTGAACTTTTAAAGCGGATAGATATGTGCAAAGAGCCTAGGGTCGTTATGTTTTTTTTTTTTTTATGATAAATACCCTCCTAGTCGTTACCCTCGGGAACACATAATTTTAATTTAGACACTTTTATAAGGATTTTTTAGCACTCTTTGGATCCATTGTTATTAAAGACTTTCTTTGACTATTTCATGCTTTTGACAATGTATCGAGGCTAAGATTATTATATCTTACTTGGATTTTTTAGATTTATCTTTTGGGAACTATTTGAATAATTAAATTCTTAATTTTATTGGGTTTGTTGTCATGATTGAATGTATTTAGGAATAATAACAATTAGTCAGTTATGGTTAATCAATTGTACATTATAGGTTTAATTCTAATCCATAATTGTTAGGCAAAGATTGCATGATAACAAAAGCTAAGTTAAAATTGTTCATCAATTAGGCGAGTCCAATCTAATGACATTCGTCTAACTAGCTTGGGATTGAATTCGTATTGAACATTCAATTAGGGAATTCCTCCAAATTGTTTGATGAACTTAGTTCTGGCGCTAAATCTTAATGCTTATTGATTTGCATATTATAGGTTTAGGATGCTTTATGTCTGTTGAAGGTCACTCTAGCTTCTCTAGACGTGGTCGACTAATAAATTGTATATAGTTTGCTAAGCGTACAATATGACGAATCAATGATTGAATGTACTTAATTATAAGTTAATCAAAATAAATCTCAGCCACGTGTTTTGTTTCATTATTGATAACTATCATCACCACCATCTTTAGATTTGTGTTCTTGCATTTTCCTTCAATTTACTCTTAATTCGTAGTTTTCATTCAACCCCCTCCCCCCTCCCCAAGTGGTTACCTTGCAACAAGTGGTTTTTAAAGAAAAATCATTTGATTCTCTATAGATCAACCCATTATTGCACTAATATACTACAGAATTGATGTTCAACAATTATTTGGCTTGATTAAAAGCCTCGACAACTTTTGGGCAATCAATATAATAAAGCTTCAGTTTGGTTTGATTTTTTACAATTTTTTAGGGTTGTGAACCGATGACCAAACCCTTACCACATGGTTTTATTCCTTAGCTGACCAAGTTCTCTTTTCTAAAAAAAAAAATAGACCAAAGGTCCCGTTTGTTGGTTTTGTCCAATTTTGGCACACCCCTATTGATGAATAGCAGTTGTAAAAAAAACAGTAGACAAAAGCAATGGTCAACGAAAAATAGTAGCCAAAACAAAGAAAAGATCAGAGGTTCATTGGAGACGGTTGGCAATGGCGATGGTTGACCTACAACGGTCACCAAAAAATGATTATTTGAAGTTTGGTCAACAACGATTGTCAAAAAGCAGTCCTTGAATGTTAGCCAAAAGCGGTTCATGTGGAAGAAAATAAACAAAAACTAATTTATCCGTACAGTTCATGGAGGCGATTTTTAGAGAGTGGCCAACAAAAAAATGGCCGAAAGTGGTAGCGAGAGTTTTTTTTTTTTAATAAAAGTAATAAGATTAAGTATTAAACACTCAAAAAAAATTCTATCTAAAAGTTGGTTTTTAAATGTTTATTCTAAACCAAACTATTCTATGAACTCATTTTTTTCAAATCCATTCTATGCAGTTGTTAAACACATGAATATTTTTTAAAACAATTTACTTTTTTTTTTAGTTTATTCACTTAAAAAATCAATTAACACACATGATAACTTATTTTGTTAAAAAAAAACTCTATATTTAATTTGCTTTCGATCTAACATTTTATTGATTTCATATTATAGGTATGTGCAAGATAAATTTTAAAGCAAATTTGGCATATGATAACTCGTTTAAAATTGCAACATTATGGAGTGAAATTTTATATGTTTATGTCTAATTTAATTTTGTTTCATTATTAATCAAAGTAGACAGACCTAGAAAAATGTTTTCCCACTTAATATCAATTTATAGTTATACTCTTAATTAGGTTTAGAATTATATCAATTCAAATTAAACTTATAGAAACAATTCTTGTGTGCATCAATTTACACCCTCTATTTATACTATATTTCAATAGATATTATACTATGTTTCAATAGATATTGGTGAGCATTATAATTATATCAATTAAACTCCTAAATTTTTATAAACGAATTAAATTTACTTAATTAAGAATTTTTTTTAAAAAAAATCCATATATTAATTTCAACGAACATTTTCATGCATCCAACATTTCAAGAATTCTACATATATATGTTTAAAACTTGAATTGCATTGACGATCTTCAAACGTAATCTTAATAAAATGTTATAAATTAATTCACTTGAAACAATGATATGTTTGAGGCAATACTTTTTAAAATGAATGTAGAGAAAGGTATTCATTGATAAAGTTCAAAGTTTCAATATTGAGACAAGATGAGTGTATACTAAAATTTGATGTTTAATGATATGTTGATGTAAAATAATGTGTAGAAAATGTCCAAAAAATAACAATAATTTCCATAAGAATTAAAAACAAACCTCAACAAATCTTGTCTACTACAATTATTTTGCCAACCTGAGCTTGGCACCTGTATGTACATTTACAACTCTCTACCCCTGCATTTATTATAATACATTTACAAAAAAAACCTATCAAATAATATCATATTACTTCTTTCTTCTATACACAAAACATATCTTTTTAATCTTTATATTTTCGACAAATTTTAAAGAAAACTATCATTTTTTTTAAAAAAAAATGGCATTTTTTATCAATTATGAAAAATAGATTTACATAGTATCTTTCGACATGGAAACAATTAATTTTATAACTTTTTGAAACTAAGTTTTAGAAAAAAATATATTTGTTAGTCATTGAATTTTGAAAGGTAATGCCTTTGTTTAGTTTCTAGTGTTTAAACAGTCCCTCTAATTAAAAAAATCAATCTTCTCTCTTATTCTCTCTCTTTCTTTCTCCATGGCTAAATTAAATTAAACTTGAAAAAAAAAAACTAAAAAAGAAAAAATATAAAATATTCCACTCTCTTCTCTCCTTCTACCTCTCTTCTCTCTACGTTGGTTGATTCCATTCAAGGCTTTGTTAATGAGTTTGTAGGGCCAGTGAGAGCGATGGTGGAAACGCCCAAATCTTACCAGATGGTTGTGCTTTTGAAGGCTACAGACCCACCTAGATGGATCTCTCCCTCCTCTATAGATAGGTCCTAACTTTGTCTTTAATGCTGCATGTGAAAACAGTGATTGGACATGAGCTTTAGGTTGGGTCTTGCCGGTAATATGATCAGTTGCGTTGTTGGAGGTTTGGACTATAATTGATGGGTTAAAGGCTATTACCTCCCGAGGCCATGGTTCAATTGGTCATTATGGAATCCAATAGTTTGATTGCAATGCAGTTGTTGAAGGTGATGGAGTCAATTTAACGTTTTCGTTAGGTCCATTGTAGAAGAAATTCTTAAGGTTAGTATGACAGAAAATGCTCACATGCATGCAAATTTATTGACATGCATTGGTTGATCACAAAAATCATAACGCAAACCATTTGGGCACTTGGACAATTAATGAGATTTATCGATCCTCTCCATGTATGGCAGGAGAATTAATTGATTTATATCAATTTCTAACTTTCAACTCTGAATATAAATTAAAATTTTGAACCAAAAAGAGAAGGATACAACTGATAATAATGCTTGTCTAGAATATAATATATATATATATAACAAGACTAAATCAAAATTGCTAATTGACATGTAATATACTAACAACTTTTATTTTGGGGTAGGGAATAATATAGGATATGTATATACACATGATTATTATTCTTTAGACAAAAGTGGTTCCTCCAAATCAATTTGATCAGTGCTTCTCTCAAGTGATTCACAAACCTCTTCTTTGTTATCAAGACTTGGCTTTTCTAATTTGGCTTCAACCTCCACATAATCTTTTGCTTTTCCCCAAAGAACAATGTACAATCCAATAATCACAGCCACACCCCCCAACAAGCTGTAAATTAATTTGTTCCAATAATAATAAAGAAATTAAACTTATGAGGGGAAAAAAAGACGAGGAAACTTTACCAATAGCTTTATATATTGAAAATTTTCATTTTTAACATAAAAGGCTATTGAAGAATAAAGGGTCATGTGTGTATATTAAAGAGAGGAAAAGAAAAAAAAAATGAATGCTTTGAAATGTTTGTTTTGCCTTTCCATAAAGAAATTTGTGCAACCCCAAGAGTCAAATTTCTATTTAAAAAGACTTTTTTAATAAGGATTGTTTTCAAATATAAAAATAACTAAAGTAATTGCTAATATAGCCACAAATATCATTTTTCTATATTTGAAAATGTTTTTAACATTTTTGCCATTTAAAACTACTTCTTCAATTTTTAAATTTTAACTTGATTTTTTAAAATATTGATAGAAATTAAATAACTAAAACGAAGAAACTTATACGATAACAATATTTATAAGCTTGCTTTAAAAAAATAATAAAATGATTTTCAAATTAAATGAGGTCTTATCTTTTATTTTGAAAATTAAGCTATCTATAATTGTTCTGTCTTTGTTATCTATTTTTTTTAAAAAAAAATTTGTCTTAATCCAAAATTTAAAAATTAAATGAAAATATTTTTATAAACATCAAGTATATATATTTAAGAGTGGTGAAAATTATAGTAAAAAGAAAAAAGAAAAGAAAAGAAATAGTTATCAAATTAATAGGACTTGAATAATGAAAAATTTGAAAAGAAAATGAATAGAGGTAGGGTTAGCAAAAATCATTGGAGGTGTGACCACTAGAATAATGATACTTTTGAACTGTTGAAATAATATAGGAGAGAGACAGAATCAAACAGTATAGAAAAGAGGAATATAGAATATACCTTCCAGTAAATATTTCCTCATGAAGAACAATGGCAGCCAAAATGGTTGTAACAATGGTGCAGAGAGGGTTGAACATTGCTGAGAAGACAGGTCCTCTCTTTGAAACACACCAAGCTTGAACAAAGAAGGCAACACCTGACCCAACAATTCCCTACCAACCAATTTTTTTTACACCAATCAAAACTCTATCGTTCAACTTTAGCTCGCTACGTTTGATAACCATTTTTTATTTTTTGAAACTATGCTCGTTTCCTTACCACTTTTGGTTAAACATTTTTCCTTCCTTGAAAACACATTCAAATTTGTTTCTGCATTTGGTTTTTAAAAGTTTATACTTTTGTAAAACTATTTTCATCCGGTGATTTTTTCGTTTTCTTATCTACTCACGAATAGTGTTTGAAAAGCATGGGCCTAAGTTTACAAACTAAAAAGGAAGTATTTTTAATTCTAGTTTAATAAGTATTTGATTTATAGTTTTAATATCTATATTTTACCAATGTTTTTAAAAACCAAAGCAAAGAATTGAAAACTTAAAAGGATAGTTTTTAATATAAGTTATTTTTGCTTTTGGAATTTGATTGTATAAGAATTAATCGACCCATTTATTTATTAAAAAATATAGAAAAAGTTGTAAATTACAAAACTACTAAAATTATTTAAGAAATTTCAAATTCTATCGATAACAAGTAATTATACACAAATGCACGGATCATAAACACTAATAAAAGTCTATAATAATGTTTGAAATTTTATTATATTTTGTAATTAAAAAAAAACTATAAGAGATTGAGAGAGAGAAAAAATGCAACAAACATAATTTAGAAAAATAATTATAGAACAAAGCCAATTTATCATACATTAAAAATAGAAAATGAAAAGAAAATACCTACCGAGAAAAGATAACAAATAAGTTCAATAGTTGAATGTATTTTCCAAGTTTGTAGATTGATTGGTTCAACCAATAGAGTAAGCATGATGGATTGAATTGTACCCATCAAACACATCCATGCCGATAAAGATAAGTTGTCTGGATAGCTGACTGAAGCGGGTACCTGTTTCAATTGATAATTACAATTATTACTATTTTTTCGAGATATTTTTAATTAATTTCTTTGTTTTGTAATCTACCTCTCTCGTACGTGTTTAAATTAGTCTTATCCAAAGAAAAGAAGGAAAGTAAAAGTAGTGATTATAATAAGCTTGATTTTCTTTTAAAACTTCATTTTGGTCAAACAAACAAAACCTAACCAACAAGATTGTAGTTCCAAGAACTATTATCGACTAACCGATTTAATTAGATTAGTCTTGTTTTATTCACTGTTGCTCCTAAAACCTAAAACAAAATTGTTTTGGGAAAAGAAATCTCAACCAAGCCTCTAACTATTTACAAAACTAAAACAAGTACTTAAAAGAGAAAAAAAAAGGGGGGGTCCCTTGCAAAAACAAAAATATAAAACAAGCAAGCTCACTTTTTCTTTTTATAAGGAATCTTCTCCAAAATAGTCCCACAAAGCCAACCTCATTTTCTTCAAAAGTAAATTAACAAAACAAACACCACCATTAGTATCAATATTGCTATTATATGCCAAAAGAATATGCATGGTTCCATTGGCTCCATCAATCTAAATATCATCTCATATGTATCTATAAAGTAAAAAAACGTATGGTTAATTTATAATTTTTAAAAAAGTTATTTTAAATGATAAAACTGTTGAAAGTACTATTTACAAGAACATAAAACAATATCACGATTTATTAACGGTAGACTACTACATGTGTCTATCATATATGGGTCATGATAGATACACATAGTAGTATAATGTGGTCTATCACAAATAAATATACAGTGATATTTTACTATATTTTAAAATATTTTGATTTATTTTACTATATTTAGAATTTGAGAACAAACCCTAATTTTTTTTTCTAATTTTAATTTAACACAATGAATTGAGAATTTATACCTGCAAAATCAACCAAATTGACCAGCAACAGCAACTGCCAAAGAGACACAAGGAACCCAATAACCAAGCAGTTTGGCCTCCACTTTCCACACCAAATATTGTAGATTTCAACCCAAAATCTTGTGTTGAATTGAGAAGCTTTGGTCCTCTCAGAAGAGCCATGCACATGGCTCCACTCACGCAAATCACTGTCCCACCAATCTTTGCCATGCTTCTCAAGCTTCCCATCTTCAAATTCTCCATCCTATAAATTTTTCATACCATTAAATAATCATAATATATAGCTCAACTCAAAAGTTTATAAGGTGTTATAGAATATATTTTTACCAATATTAAACTTACCCGACAATTGTTGCTATTACAAACGTCACCGCCGGAATCAAATTAGTCATTGCCGTCGCCATTGACGAACTAACTAAAAAAACTCCCTCAAAGTAAACGTTTTGGTTCATCGTTACACTGCCGAAACCCTCCAATATTAGGAGAAGAATTAATTCTTTTTTTTTTTTTTTCAAAAAACAAATAAATAAGCCAAGAAGGCTAAATATATAAAATGGTTCTTGCTCATCCTTTACATAATTCTCAATTTATTCCTTACACTAAAATTTGTGTGTGAGAGAGAAAAATTATGTATCATTGAATTGTGTGTGGAAGAAATTGAGATTGTTAATGTGACGTTCAATTTTTATTCTTTGAAAAATGAAATGTACGGCTATAAAAAATTTAAGTAGTTTCCTTTTTTGGAAAAAAAAAAGTTAAATTACCATTTTGCTCACTAGACTTTGGGTGTTTATTCAAATTTAAAACATATAATTTTAATAAATCTTAATTTTAGCCTATTAAAATTAATTTACATAGGAATATGTTTTCAAAATTAATTAATAAAAGGGTTCTTACAAAAGCAACCTTAAATATGTATATAAACTAAACTTTAGATTTATTGAAATTGCGTGGATAAAAATTAGACAATTGAAAGTATATATAGATCAAAATTAAATAAACTTCAAAATATAGTAATCAAAATGACATTTTAATAATAAGAAGAACTAAAAACAGAATTTTTAAAAAGTAGGAATGAAATTGAGAATTACCTAATTCAAGTACCATTTCGATATATTTACCCTAATAAGAAAAAAGACAACGAGTCTTCCGAGAGTCTTCTGAATTGTACCCGACAAGAGAAGCAAGGAAAATTAGAGAAAAGCTCCTCAAGTTCAAAGACACCCTCCTAGATTTCGACCTTTCGTCTCGAAAGAAAATAAAAAACACAGATAAATAGCTAGAGGAAAAAACAAGAAAATAAGTAATATATATAATTTAGATAATAAATAATCAGAATGAATAAAAAACCTGGAAAAATAAGCAATGGGTGCGATAAAGAGAGTGGCAACGGCCTGCCTATAAACAACAAAAACTCTAGGACTCATGCCCTTCAAAAGGGCAGCCCTAGAGAGAAGAGCCATTATGGCATAAGTCACTTGAAGCCCAAACATAGCCATTGCTGGCAAGTATTCTTCAACAAAACCCATATGCCCTAGGAAAAAAAATATTCCCAAACCTCTCTCTTCTCTTTGATCTAAAATTGTTCTAAGACACTGCAATTTATATGTGTTTGAGAGAGGAAGAGAGAGAAAAAGACAAAAGAAAAGAGAAGGAAAGGAAAGGAAAGGAAACGAGGGATAGTGATAAAGTTAAAATTGATGGCCATGTTTGGCAATAGGGACATGGGGGGAGAATTATTTTCGTTTGTGTGGTGAATAAGAAAGAGAGAGAGACAGCCCTAGCTTGAGATACTACTGCCAACTCAATTTGTTTTTAATTAGGGGAGGGTTTCTCCACTCTCTCAAAACAAATATGAAATTTTGAATTAATTAAAGATGGAAAAACGTAACGAAACGTCATAGACGTATCTTTACAATCGTATAGTAGTATTGTTCACTTTGATCATAAAGTCTTGTCATCACTTTGCTTTTACTTTTAAACGGTATAATTGAAAGATTTCTTTTACATATATATATATATATTCCGTGGCATGTATTTGTGACGACCCAGACTTTTCGGACTGACCGTCTAAGTCGTCAATTTGACACAAAACCGTTTGTTGACGAAGGACATAGTAACTTTAATTGAAACCATATGAATTCGAAGAAAACATTTAATCGGGCCCTATTTCAAAATATGAAATTCTAAAGTACTGTTTACAAAACTTTAAC
The DNA here is from genome assembly GCA_025688845.1 of Cucumis hystrix. Classification (NCBI taxonomy): domain Eukaryota; kingdom Viridiplantae; phylum Streptophyta; class Magnoliopsida; order Cucurbitales; family Cucurbitaceae; genus Cucumis; species Cucumis hystrix. The sequence continues at coordinate 14,279,222 of CM046887.1, forward strand.
TATT
>CM046887.1:14289225-14303360 GCA_025688845.1 Cucumis hystrix
AAGAAGAAGAAAAAGGTGGGGGGGGGGCTTCGTACGGGAGAAGAAGAAAGGGAAAAGAAAGAAAAAAAAGAAAAGAAAAAAGAAAAAGGGAAAAGAAAAGAAAAACAAATAAATTATTATTATTATTATTATATATATATATATATATATGTATATTTTTTTTCTCTTTTCTTTAGGGCGTTACAGTATTTATCTTGGGTCGTGCAAACTAACATGAGACAATAAATTAAAACGTCAATATATCTTTAAAATGGTAAACGTTGTCCATTTTGATCATAAGTTTTCGTGACTTTGCTTTTAAACTGCTGTAATTGAAAGATTTTCTTATATTTTGTGGTATTTCTCTTGGACCATGTTGGTTATCTTTTCGTTTTCGCCTAGTTAGTATTAGACTTTGACACATTGTACCTTTTAAAACGTTCCTTTCCCTTTAAATAAAGTGGTCATCACTTGAGTAGTTCGATTCTCTTCCCCCTCTCCCCAAATCAAGCAATTATAAATGGAGTGTCCGTTCTTTGTTTATAATTTCAACTTCAATTCATTTTCTCCCTTGTTTTTCTCTCTACTGCAAGTTTAAATTTGCCTATGTCCAATAAAGACACATTATGAAAAATAATTCTATATTGGAGTGTGTGATTAATAAAAAGTTTACTACTTCTATTCAAAATTGTTTAGATATACCGCTCTTATCGGTCCACTTGATTTAATAAAGACTAATGGATTTATTGTCCAAGGTTGCTAATAACTGTTATTTAGTTAAACAAATTTTCCAACATTAAGAGATGACTAAAGAAGTTGGAAAAATAAAACATTGTTATTGTCTTGATGAGATACTCACACATTAACGAAAGGTTAGCTAGAAATTCAAATAATTTTGTTAAATATGCAAATCAAATATTAGATGCGTTTACACAACTTTTACTTAAGAGATTTGACTATGTTATATATACCAAATATGAATGCATCATCTAGAATTAATATCCTAATTCAATAAATTGTCACCGCTAATAAGCCCACATGCATCACGCTGGTAGGCCAATGAGTTTCAAAAATCGAAAATCATAAAAGAGAAGGAAAGAACGAAAGAAAACTAGTTAATTAATAACTTAATTAATGATGATATATGAATATTCTAGATGAAATTATTGACATGGCTATTCATGTGAATATTAAAGGTCAACAATTTAAGAATAATAAGCTGAATTTGGTAATAGTATTACGTAGGAGCAAACATGATAGATTGGAAAATCGAACCGATTAACTAAAACCAACTGAACCAATGTTGGACATCAATTGAGGGAGAGAGAGAGATATTGATTGAGGATTTGAACAAATATCAAACCGATCGATGATCAGTCAAAGATTTTGGTTTGATTGAGTCGATCTTTAATTTCTACATTATTTTAATTTTTTAATTATTTATTTATATATATATATATATAACCGAAAAATAGAATACATACATAAAATTGAAAAGATATATATTTATTTTTAGTAGAAAATATAGACGGGAACTACCCAAAAACTCAAAAATGAAAAAAGTGAAAAAACAAACCTACCAAACCAACTGATGTATGATTCGATCGGTAGGTTTTACACTCTTGAGTAGTTGAGGTTGATTTTGACATTGTTTAAACCGACTATTGTCAGTTTGGTGGTCAGTTTAGTTCAAAAATCAACTCCAACCAACAGCTGCTCACCTCTAGTGTCATGCCTTGAAAATGATAGAATCAAAATAATACGAAAACAGACAACATTATTTTACCTATAAGGGTTACTCATTATTGTGTATAGTTCCGTGAAAATAACAATTCAAACATAATTAAACTCATTTTCAAAATATGAGAATTTTAAAAAAGTAGTCTAAGACTTTAGAAGATGTGCAAACAAGTGGATATCAATTAGCAAGATTTGTTGCATATGAACTCTCGCAAAATGTTTGGTATTGATTATAGGAAGAGATGATAATCTTTCATGTCAATTTATTCTTTTTTCATTATTTATATATATTATGTCTGGGTTCCACATATTCTTGTTTTTCTCGTATTATATATATATATATATATATATATATTAATTTTTCAAATTCTAAAAATATATTTCTCTGTTAAATTAATTATTTATATATATATATAAAATAAGGAAAAAATGAAAATGGTGGGATCCAGTAAATGGAAGTCGTGAATCTCATCCACGACTTCACCTATTTTTGTCAATAGTTTGACATGTAACCTATTTTTGACATATGTTTTAAAAATCATATTATTTTTAAAAAAAAATTCTTATAACAAGTTTAATATAATAAAGATTTGGCTCACACATCATTTTATTAAGTAATCATGATAATAGTTTTAGTTGGGACATAAAATCATAGTTCAAAATTCAATTACGTAATTAGAATGCTTTAGAGTCCAAAAAAACTTCTTTGAAATTAGAAAAAAACAAATTAAGTTTGAAAATTAGAGGTCATCTTAGGCGGTTTTGATAATCATTTCGTTTTTTTTCTTAAAATTAAATCTACTTTCTCCTCATTTCTTATACATAGTTGAGTTTTTAATTGAATATAAAAACAAAAACAAATTAAGTTACTTTTTTTAGTTTTTAAGATTTACTTAAGTTTTTAAATAATTGATAAAAAGTAGATAACAAATAAAGAAACTTGAGGTCAAATAGTTTCTATAAATTAATTTTAAAAACAAAACAATTACTCAGAGAGTGTCTTAAATTTTTTGTTTTTATCTTTTGAAAATCAAATTAATAAAGTATTCCAATTCATCATTTCATAATTAAGTATTGTTATATCCACTTTTCAAGGTATGACAAGTAACCTATAAACATTTAATTTTCTTATAGGTTAAAAATACAAACAAAAACATGAACAAGTTGTTTGTTTTAATTTTCTCATGTAGTCCATTAATATGTGAAATGCTTTTATCAATTTAAGAGAACACATAAAAATATATATTAAAAAATTGTTCCTCCAAACATCTTTCTATTTCATATTACAAATACTCCCACATTTTAGTGTTGGTTGAATTATGTGGATGAAGAGTTTTGATAAATAATTTTTTTGGTAAACAAGCCATTGTTATTATAAATATTATCAAATAGATGCTCATTATGCTTAGTATAAAAAAGTTATGTTGTCACTCTCTCTACATCTCATTTACATTATCATATGTTTTAAAAATATTAATTCTCAGTGTTCATGTAATTTACGTTATACTTGTCAAATTGTCTATAAGTAGTGACATTTTGTGATCAGTTTTGTTAGAGATACATATATTGGTGAAAATTTCATAAATGTTGGAGAGATTGTGGATCTTTTGGAATCATTTCTTTATTATATTTTTTTTTATATATCCATGTTTTCGTTGTGCTTTCTACTTTACAACACCCATTAGGTTTATTTGTACAATTTTTTTCATTTGATTTATGACTATTATATTTGGGGCATTTAAAATACTGATATTGTTGTTTTATCGCTATGAATTTTGTTAAAAAATAAATAAAAATACATAATTTTACGATGTAATTATAATGGATAACAATTTTAGAAATAACAATTAAGTATATACAACGTTTTTTTTTTTATAAAAAAATGTAAATATTGCAAAGTCTATCAACGATTGAGTTCTATGGTTGATAAACTCTTATTGTCTATTAGTGATAGACCAATATTTGTAATATAATTTAGCATTGATAAACTTTGACATATTTTTCTATATTAACAATTTTTTTAAAATTGGTATATATGCTAATACCTTGAATCTATTTGCTAATATTTGCCGATGTTATGTACTTTATTTGAGAAATTTTATTGTAAAGATGGTTTGGTTATTTATTTTTTTTTAAATGTCATGTTTGGTAATTTTATTTTTTTACTTTTTAATTTTTTTCTTTTTAAAATTAAGTCTATCTAAGAATATGATGCAATCTTTATTAAATAAAATAGTTGAATTCTTAGATAAAAGCCAAATTTTAGTTTAGGAAGTATTTGTTTAGTTTTCAAAAGCTTAGCTTGGTTTTGAAAACATTTATATATGTTATATATAATAAAACATAATTTAGAGATGTAACGAGTATTTATTGTCTAATTTTCAAAAATTTTAAAAGAATAAATAGTTACCTAATAAAACCTAAATAATTCATCAAAATCGTATTTTGATTTTTCTAAAATAGAAAACAAAAATTCAATTCTAAAACATAGCTTTTTTCTTTTTAGTTTTTAAAAACAGAAAACCAAATACAATTGTCAAACATTTTTCTTTCTTTTGCTTCAGAAATACAAAAATAATAACCAAACACTTAAGCTTTTTTTAATTTTGAAAATCCAAAAAACTAAAAACTTAAAAACTTAAAATTCCAAAAACAAATAATCATCAAACTCAACTTTAAACCTACCTCACAATTATTTAGGCCAATCATAGAGATCTTGAAAACGGTTTTATTTAAGAGGTAACATGGCAGCCAATACATTGAATATAACTTCTCTCCTTCTAACACTTGGTACAATCTTCAACGTACACTTTGATGCTAAATCCTCAATCATTATAAGCAATTTTTTTTCCATATGTTTAATAATCTGTCCTAATTGATAACGATTACGTTTTTAGTTTCGATCGTATTCTTTTTAAAAGAAAAATTACAAACAGAAACACAACCACACAAAATTCATTATTGTTCATTTAGATGCTATAATTTTTCATATATGTTCAATAGTTTTTATTCTTCTTTTTCTTTTAATAATTCCATTTTGTATGCATAGGTTTGATTGAGATCGAGAATAGCTAAAGAGAGAACTCAAAAAAACAAACAACAATAATAATTCAAACCCTACCATTTCAACACTTTAATTCTCAAAGGGCCTACATGATGCAAGTTACGTTCTTGGTGTGTGCATGTGATTGTCCTTTTTTTCTCCTTTCTCTTTTACACATTTCAATATGGTAGAAATTGAATATCGAACCATCTCGATCTTTATATTAATAGTAATAGATCATATATATCATTTACCTATTTATGTTAGACTTGACATTTTTAGTTGTAATTTCATAATTTTACTACTGCGATAATCATTTAGGTTATCTTTAATATTTTACAACCACAATATTTACATAATAGTATAATTGAGTTGAAAATCAACATCATTTAAGAGAAATGATCTGAATGAGAAATAATATTTCAAATCAAATTTTGATATCATATGGTTAATAAAAACTATTGTATTATAGTTATTAATTTTGTAACAAGATTTATATGTATTTGATAATACTAATGTTTTATAAATTGTTTGTTTAAATATATTCTAATGAATTCTATATATCTTTTTTCTTTTTTACATAATTGAATAATATTTCAACTAAAAAATAAGCAAAATTTTAAAGAAAAATAAAAGGAGAAACGAGAAATAATAAATGATTAATTACTAAATAAATTTTATTTTTTTAAAAAAAAAAATGAGAATAGTTATCAAACATATAGTCCTATTTTTTATTTTAAAAAAAGAAAAGAATAAAAAAACAAAAAATATGAAACGAAAACATTATCAAACGGATCAAACAGTCTAGCTAACATATTAATTATAAATTAAAGTTTAGAAATTAATTTTAGACCCTCCTCGAATTCTCTTAATTGTTAGTTGACGAACAAAAACATGAGGTGATCACTGTTCAATGTGAAACATGAGGTGACTGTTCAATGTTGGCAATCGTGGTTGCTCATTTAGAAAACAATTCATTTAATAATTTTTTTTTGTATTATTATTTCTTCTTCTTCATCCTTCTATTCCTTCTATTAATTCTCTAAATGAACAACTTTTAAAATGACAATATAATGCATGTGCATTTACTTTTGAATAATTAAAATCATTAACTTATTATTATAAACAAAAGTCCATTAAATTATTGTAATGGCCGGGTAAAACTGCTTAAACCTATTGAGAATTTTCATATTCTATTCGTGATCAAATTAATATTTTCAAGAAATAAAATTCCATTTACGGTATTGTCAATGAAAAAGTAAAAATAATTAGGGTAGTATTTAGCTATATGAAGTGCAAGAAGTAGTTAATGATACCATGTTTCTCTTTCAATTCTATTGTAGTAATTGTTGTGTGTTTTTATTATTATTACTGCATAAATTTTATATTTGAATTTCTAAGTTTGAATGTGTCATATGCCAAAATCAAAATCATGTGTGTATTTGGAAGGTTGTAATGAAGTTTAATTTTTTGAAAACAAATAAAATAAAATGGAAAGTATCGATCCCTTCAAGAACTTGATGGCTGTGAATTTTCATGGAAGAATTCCTGCCCTAAACTATACAAAATAAAATGAAGGAAGAACAATTCTGGAATGAATGAATAAATAAATAACTGTTTCATTTCTTGTTTTCTTGTTTTTAGTTTTTGAAACTTAAGCAGCATATAAAAACATGCATGTCTTTTTTTTTTTTTGTTGGTATCTACCTCTTGCTAATGTGTTTTTAAAAACTAAGTTAATTAGATTTTAAAACTAACAAAATATTTTTTTATAAAAAATACTTGGTATAATTTTTTTAGATTTAACTAAGAATATTCAACTTTTATTACTTAAAAAATATTATACAAATCACGGTAAGAAATTCAGAAGAAGAAATAGCTTTAATTTTTAAAAAGCAAAAAATTACAAAATAGTTACTACACGAGATCTTACTGAAAAAAGTAAATAAAATAAGAAAGTAAAATTCGTGGAAGGACACGTTTTAGTAAGACAACAAAACTACTCAGACCAGTTTGGTAACTATTTTTTTTGTGTCATCGAGTCTCCTGAGACGTCAAAATTACCACAAGCAAATTAAACATATTAATGATGAGGAACACAATTTTTCTATTCCAACTAATACTTGTACTTGCTCTGCTATTCTATCTGAGAGCCTGGCTGAGGAAGAATTAAGGGACGTAAAACAAAACAAAAATGTTGATTCAGGTTGGGTATACTATATTTAATTTATAACGAAATCCCTGCCCTTAATTATCCCATTAACGAAAAAGAAAAAATCGAAAGATGAGGCTATTCCATTTCAACAAATTCAAAGCTCTTATACTTTCTATTGTATTCAATAGCAAAATGGATAGATGAAATAGCGAGACAAAGTCTACGGTTGAGGAAAAAATAAGGTACAAGTGCACGAGGAAGAAACTCCCCAAACAAAGAGGAATCCTCGAAACACACACTGCCAGATCTAGTCCCTCTCTCTTTCTATAGGCGCCATTCGCTGAACGCCATAAGAACTCTTGAGATGAGAATGAATGATCAGCGCGTGACCATATATATAGGGTGGAAGAGAGATTGAGTTTCACGCGATCTAATCTTGAGGCAGTGGCAAAAGGGTGACATCTTTCCTTCTAGCCAACGGATGAGATTTGAGGTTCAAATTCACTAATTTTTTTTTTATAGGAAATAAGATAAAAGACCAACAAGAGATTCAAAGAAAAGTGACTTATTTTATGTGTGAAAAATCTAGTAAAATGCTTATTCAAATTCCCCAACAGAGGAATCGACAGCTAGTGAAAGATGAAAAGTCGTCTTCTTTCTATCGTTGGAAAGTCTGACTTGGAATTCTCAGTTTTGGAAAAGGAAGCGGCAGCTTGATAGGCAATCGAATGTGCATCCGCTCAACCAACACATGTCATGATTTTTTCCCATCTCAATGTGTCATGATCATTTGTACCGTGCTTAAGTACAATGGTTGAATTACTTCTTTCAAATTTCAAAAATTAAAAAAAAAACATTAATTTAAAAATACTTTTATTCTTCCAACATTTAGCTTGTTTTTTTAAACAAATGGTAAAATGTAGATAACCAAAAATGAAAATTAGAGATGGAAATAGTGTCTTGCATGCTTAATTTTCAAAAACAAAAACAAAATAGTTATCAAACGAAATATTATTAGTGAGATAAATCGTGCTTTTTTTGCCACTTTTTTTAATACAAAATTGCAATATTCATCTAATTAAACAAATCCTTGTATTATGAGATAAAATAATATATCAATTGGAAGATAGTTATAAAAATAATTTGGTTTTTTTTAAAATAATTAAAGATTAAGATAGTAGTAATTTTTTTGGATAATAATAATTGGTGACAATTTTAGTAATAATAATTAGGTATATAACAAAATTTTCAAAAAATTCTAAATATAAAAAGTTCTATTCGTGATAGACTTTTATCGCTAATAGACTTCTATCGCTGATAGACTCTTATATATTAGTGATATGATTAATATTTGCAACATGGTCAGAATTTGACAGATTTTGTTACATTTGTAAATTTTTTAAAATGTTGCTATATACTTAATTATTTTGAATCTAATTGTTATATCTACAACTATCTTTATATTTTTTTTTATCCACGAACTCATTAACTCGAAACTATTGACAAAATTATGATAATTTGATTTTAAAGATAATCGAGTACACAATTGTCCACATCACATGCCACAGGAAATGCCAACTCGATAGTACTTGTCTTCAGAAAGGGGTCCACAAGTTTGGTTTCTTTTTAATTAATTAGTATTATTATTAGTTTAATTATAATATTGACTAAAATATGTACCCACACAATTTCTTTTATTTCTTTGTTTATGTTTACAACATTAAAACATATTGTTTCACATAATATGAATTAAATTATATTTCATAAAAAATTATATTTTGAATCATCAATTAAAAGTATCCATTGCAAGTCATGAACAAAAACTCATGTCGATCACGATTAGATACAAGAACCTGAAAATATTGTTATTGATGATGAATTAAACTTCATTAATATAATGTTGAATGACAATAAACGAGAATTTATGTTGATCACAACCAAAACTTGATGCAATGTTAAATTTGCTTGAAGTCTTGGAAGAAGAAATCATATCATTAGCAGTATAAGGTTCTTGGTCAACGTGTTTGACCTAAAATATTATCGATATTTTGTAGTTTTTGTATACAAAAAATGCATTTCTTATCAGGTATCAGAAACAAAATCAAAGTCATTGAGTATGTTAAACGATATCTCTCTACCCTTTCAATGTACACATTGAACCTAATTTTGGTAAATCATGCTCCACTAAATATCATTGTTTTATATAATCTTAAACAACTAAATAATAAATTAATATAATTAATATTTATATAGTATAATTGAAATATATATATATATATATATATATAATAATAATTTTTTTACTAAAACAATAATATAATAAGTGTCGTTTGAGTATGATGTATCTTCTCATATAATTGAGTCATACATATCAAGCTAAATAGCCATTTGATATTGCTTCCCCATCTATTATATCTTCCCTTCTTATCATTAATTATGCAAACAAGGATATGCAGTTTGGATGAAGTTGTTAGGATAAGTCTTACCTCTTAAGTCAGCTTTTAATTTTGTGCAATTGCAGGTTTTGTATAAAAGTAACACAACGATGACAACTGTGTTTATCAGTCTGAATTGTTTCAACAAAAATCTTTACCCTCTAGATTTATAGATCTATTACATCCTCCATCCAAAAATATTATTTAGATTTATAGATGTGTCATCATTCACTTTATTACATAGAAAAGAAAAACCATAACATTTTTTAGGCAAGGAAGAGGGAGAATGGATGAGGTTTTGAAATGCAAAGATATACTTATTAATAACCAAGAGGTGTATGGGTTATTCTTCTTCATATTTTTTTTCCTTCTTCAAAATTTTCTTTTGTGTTTAGTTAGCTTTACTCGTCATTATATGTTTCGTATTTATTTTGGGTGTGCTTTATTTGTACTCCAACTTAAATGGATCCAATTTTTTTGTTAGCAATCAATACTTTTTAAAAAGTAATAATTAATAATTTTGTTAAAATCTAGAGAGTTGATTGTAAATATTAAAAAAATGATCTAGAGAATTTAATGTTGGCATTCAATGTAATTCAAGAGTGTTTTTTTTTAACAAAACATCATTCTAAGTATCTTATTAAGCACTTTTTTCGAAAATGAACCATTCTATCCATTAATGCATGTAGGATATTATGATATTATGATATACTATCCATTCTAAGTATCGTGTGTGGTAGGATGTACTTAATTATCACATCTTCATTTATATTATGATATACACAAGAGGATTGTTAAAAAGAGTAAATTTGATAAAATATTTACGATATATAATAAAATTGTGATAGTCTGACATTAATAGATATTGATATATTTTTATTAATAACGTTGATAAACAGTGATGAAAGTCTATAAATTTTTATCGTTGATAGAATTCAAAATTTAGTTATAGTTTATAAATATTTTAATTTATTTTACTATTTAAAAAAATTCTTATTAATTATTAAACTTGAATTAATTTTTGAGGTCTAAAGTATGAAAAAGAAAAGTATAAAGTAAACTTACGAGTCAAATTTAAATATAGTATAAATATGTAATTATGAGAATGTATAATCTTCTAAATCTGCATTATAGCTGATCACTCTAAGTATTAAAGATATAGAAAGTCTTTTATTTAAGATGAACAAAGAATGAGAGAGATTAAACTATAAGCTAAACCAAAGTAATGAGAAAATGAAAAAACTTATGGAAAATGAGATTTTCACATAAGCATTTTTAAAAATAATAAAATAAATTAAAATATTTACAATTTATACCAAAATTTTGGATTCTATCACTGATAGTATTCTATCACTATAGCATATCAATGACTATCAATGATAGAATTTGCTATAGATCGTAAATATTTTGTAAAATTTGTTATTTTTAAAAATTTTCCATTTTCAAATATAACAAAAAGAATCAAAATATTTTAAAAAAATAATGATATATCACTGTCTATCTATGATGGACTGTGATAAATCATCAAAATAGATTACTATTTGGGTAGATAGTATAGTGTATCTTTCATCTATCGTAATGTATCTTGATATTTTATTATATTTATAAATATTTTTTAAAAGTTGTATCATTTAAAACTATTTTTTCAATAATTAAATTACATTAATAATTTTTATCATACATATTATTATATAAAAAAATATATATCGATAACCATTTTAATTAAAAAAATTATTGAAAATGGTAAAACTGTAAAAAAATATTTATAAACATCTATTAATATTTATAAATATTTAGATGTATATATTAATTAGGATCTATTGTCATGATATTTTGCTATATTACGAATATTTTCAACGTTTTTTATTTCTACACCCTCCTCAGACAAAAAGTGCAATACTTCTAGAATGAAAATTAAGTAAATAAATAAATTCTATGTACAAATAAATTATAATTACTGTATTGAATTTGTCAAATATTTGTAGGGGCATGATCTTGCCGACACAATAAAAGTACATGTGTTCATGATCCCATTGTATATATATATATATATATATAATGATTCAAGAATTTTATTACATCTCCAAAACTAGAACAGTTCTTTCAAACTTTTTCTAAAACCAAAAAACAATATGTTAAATTAAAGATCAAGATATAGTTTTTCTTTTTTTGAAAACACTACTATAAATTTGTCAAAACATGTCGTCAAAAACTCTTTCTTTATGGTATTGACTATCAAGAAAGGGAACTTCGATGGTTTTTTATCCATCAAGAAAACTGAAAAGCCCATCAAAGAAAATCATTTTCTTGATGACCAAAACATGCCATAAAAATTCTTTTTTGATGGTCAAGAAAGGAGATTTTGATGTTTTTTGTCCATCAAGGAAAGTGAAAAAGCCCATCAAGAAAATCGTTTTCTTAATAGCCAAAACATGTTATAAAATACCATTTCTTGATGGTATTGATCATCAGGAAATGAGACTTTGATGTTTTTTGTCCATCAAGAAAATTGAATAGTCCATCAAGAAAACCAACTTACTTGATAGCCAAAACATGTTTCTATTTTACTTTTCCTTTTCTCACACCAACCTTATATTGAAATCTAAATTTATAAATTTTGTAAAGATATTATATATATACAGGTGTCAATTGAGCTAAGTACATGTTGGCTAGCTTCTACAGCTTTCACAAATTTTAAAAACCCTAAATTACAAACTCTCAATTGAACACAATAACTAATTTAATTTTGATAAGGTCACTTATTTCAATCTAATTATAATTACAACAGTTAACTTTTTAAAAAGTAATATTGTATTATTGATGAATAGAAAGTAATTATTGGAAAAAAAATATTAAAGATTTAAGAATATTATTGATGAATATCATGTTTTCTGAGCACGTTAACGAGGGCCTGAATTACGTGCTTCGTGAAAAATAATTTTTTTCTTGATGAGCGATACCCATCAAGATATCATTTTTCTTGATGGGTCTTGCCCATGATCTTTTTTTGGTCTTTGTCCGTCAAGAAATTTTAGACCCATCAAGAAAATTCTAAATCCACCAAGAAATTCAAAACAAACATTTTTTCTTTTTTCGATGATGGCTATTGCAAATCAAGAAAATTCATCAATTAATGGGCTCGTCCATCAAGAAAACCTAACTAACTTGATAGACAATGCTAGTTAACTAATATATTATCCTTGATGTACTTTATTGTTCATCAAGGAATAGTTTTCTTGACGTTATATTTTTCTTGACGTTTGTGGACCATCAACAAAACTAAGGGAATTTTGCCCATCAAGGAAATCAAGATCCACATTTTTTTACGTTTTCTTCGTATTTCTTCAACAAAATAAGAGTACTTTTCTTGACGTACATGACCGTCAAGATAAACATTGTATCAGAAAAAATATTTTTCTTGATGATCCTTTGTCATGACTATCAAGAAATCAAAATATTTTTCTTGATGGTCATGGCAACGGATCATCAAGAAATCAAATTTTTTGTGTGTCAAGAAAGACCAAATTTGTAGTAGTGAAAAAAAGTTGTTTGAAGTTTAAATTAAGACTAAAATATCACTACAAGAATTGTGGTCTCTGTTAGTGTATAAAAATGTCGACAGATCTTAAAAAAAGTATGGACAAATTTTTTTCGCGTGGATAAGCAGTGTGGCCAAAAGCTCATTGTCTTTTCTTCTACCCACGTTTTTTTACGTTGCATTGACAAAAATACCCACGAAAGTAAATGTGTGGGCAAAAAGCGTTTTCTACTCGCATAATTGACGTCGGCAGAAAATACCTTGCCTACAAAATTTGTTTCATGGGTAGAACTAGCATAAGTGTGAGCAGAAGCTCTTCGCATGTATGATTTGTTTACAAAAATAAAGATCTACCTATGTAATAGCTTCATAAACATATATTGGATTTCTGTCCAGACATGATACGTCAACATATAGTGTAACAATAATTTATTAAGCAAAATGAGTTTAATTCAACGATAATTGACTAGAACTTTACCCTTCTAGATGATTTCTTATCCTTGTAATCGTACTAAAAAATGCTAAAATATTAAATATTTTTTCCCTACAAAATGTTTTTTTAGTGAATTTTCTTAGTTTGAAATTTTATGTATAACTTTCACATTTTTTTCTATTTTCTAATACTACTTCTCAATTTTTTTTTGTTTCCAAACCTAGATTGAACCGAAAACTAAAACTCCCGTAAAAATGGAAATGATTAAATATATATATATATACATATACATGTGTATGTGTGTGTGCGTATATAAATATTTGTTGAAGTTTGGTGTCCTTGAGTTTAAGTTTTGTAGAGTTTGGGAATACAATAATGAAGTAGCCGAGTTCGCTGATGAGCTGTCTAACAAAGGTTTTGTTGGCAATGACGTGGAGGCCATGTGCCATTTTTCGTGGAAACAAATTGGGAGTGATGCAATGGAATTATTGTTTCCATTTCTTAGAGTTAGTGAGGTAACGTTGTTAATACGATCAAAATTTCACATCGGTTAGATAAGAAAATGATCTTAGGTATATAAGTTAAGACAACTATCTTCATTGATATGAGATCTTTTTAAATGATAGCAAAAATAAAGTTATGATGGTGCATACCTAAAGTAGACAATATCATATCATTGTGGAGATATTTAGGTGTCCAAATAAACACTTCTATAAAAAATATATATATAATATTACATTTATATGACTATTATCTTAAAAGACATTATAGGAACAAAAAAAACAATTTTTTTTTTGTTAGATTTTGTAGAT
>CM046887.1:14303370-14607995 GCA_025688845.1 Cucumis hystrix
TTATAGGAACAAAAAAAACAATTTTTTTTTTGTTAGATTTTGTAGATTTTTTTTTTTTTTTTTGCTATTCATAGGAATTTCTCTTAATGTAATATAATAAATATTTTACGTGTTTTAAATAAGTTTACATGTTTATTATTTATATTATATTTACTTTATTATGTTTTATAATTTTTTTGAAAAAGATTTTTTTTTTCATGATTTTTTAAGAATATGTGTGTTTGGTTCCTCATGTTTCAAATTAGTCATTTTAATACACCAACTCTTCAAAACTCATTAACTAAAAGGAATTTTTTTTCTTCTAGTTTTTTTTTAACTATAATGAAAATATTAATTCACTTCTCATATTGATCAAACTCAATATAAATGTAGGAAAGATCAACAAAAATGTCGGTATATGTGTATATAGAAATTTAACATCATGACTCTATATAATATAGAAAAGTTGTCGTATTATCTCTATTTATTGCTTGTCTTGTCTATACGATTTAAAAACAATATAGGATCTACTTAAAAACTGATTTTCTATCTTGAAAGTTGAAACAGAAGAGTATGAGAGTACTCTCTACTGAGGCACATCGAAAACACGATTATCGAGAAATATATTATTAAAATAAATATAATATATATAAATAAAATATAGAAAATATGAAATTTCTCAAATTCTCGAAGTTCCCCAACTCCAAATTTTTTTTAATTTGATCAATATTGTGTCTTCTTACAAGAAGATTCACTTAAGGCCTTTATGTTTATAGGCAAATGAGCAAAGTAAGTGGTGGATTACATTTACACTAATAGTGTGTAAGCTTGAGACACATATAGACAACAAATTGGGTGATAGTGTTTTGTCACGTGGCAATAGACACTAAAACCGAATGTTTGCGGGAGACCATGAATTAAATGGATGAAGGTTACTTGCATCTTAATTATCAAACAATATGCATCAACATCTTAATCATAATTGTTTCTTAGTTATACTCTGCATCAATATCTAATATCTATTATTAATATTCATAAGATCCATCCAAAATTTCTCACATTTTTGTACGCAACTTTCATCATAATCAATTTGCTTACTCCCAAGTCATATTGTTTTAATAATACAAGTTTTTAAGCACGTGTTTCAATTTAAAATAAATTTTTTATTGATTATATATTTACAGCATATATATATATATATATATATATATAAACAAAATCTTCAATGAAATTGGAATTGAAGTGTATGTACTACATAGTTATTTTTTTTTTTTTTTTTTTTTTTTTAAATTTTAGTTTAATTTAATTTAATACATAAAGAAAATAAACAAATTCACACTCGATGAAAAAATTGAACAAATCATAAAGAAACAAAATTTGGCTGAAGAAAACTAGTGAATTTGACATGTTAAGTTGATTATTTTGTAATCTAATATAGTAATTTGTTATTGATAAAAGAAAACAGTTCGTTGTATTGTTTTTTTTATTTTTTTTTAGAAACAGAAAACATAAAAAGTGGATTTTGAAAACCAAAAGTAGTTTAGGAAATGGAATTGTGTTTTGGAAAATTGTTAAAGATCATATCCAATGCATGAAAATAGTAAACACAAGTCAGAAATGAATAAAATGGCTCTCAACAAAAATAAAGGAAAATGAATTAAAGAGTCCAAATGGAAAAGAGAGGTGAATGATAGCCACATGGAAGTTGTTCATCCATTTCTTTCCTTTGTTCTCAAACTAAAATAATGCAATGGTTGTGGCCCCCCATTCAATAATTATTAATTATGTTCAACTTGCTATTGGAATCCTTCTTCTTTTGTTTGCGAGAGACTAGTTTAGATTAAGAATTTTCTATGTATTTTAACATTGTCTTTTTTTTATTATTATTATTGAATTATGGTCAATTTAGTAAAATGCACTTCAAATTGTTCATGACCGTCAAAGAATACAATTTTTTTTTAATTGTCAGTTTGGATTTTCTTTCGGCTCAGTTTTTTGGTCTTTCTTAAAAGTGGTGTGAGTCCACTTTAATTTTTCCAATATGAGATTTTCAACATGCCCCTCGAAATGATGTCTTTTTTTAGTTCACTGATATGGACCGAATTTTCCTTTTTATTGGATTGAATACTCATTTAAGCTTTATGAACAGTGATAATATATTTTATAGTATAAGGTTTCATCTCAAGACCAATTGACAATGAGAAAAGTAATACATCTATCTTATAAAGATTGTGAGTCTCCTCCTGTTTTTTTTAATGTGAGAACCAGGATTAGGTTTGTGATATTGAAATGTTGAAGGCAGTATGAGTTTGCATATATTGCAATGACAGAAGAGAGTGTTTGAAACTGTGTTGGTGGTCAAAGATGAGCCTTCGAGTGCACTGGATGAAGAAGGTTGAAGAGTAGGGTTTGTCTTAGTCATGGTAGTGATTGAGGGAAAATTAATTCTCAACTGATACCAAGCAGAGGGCAAATAAATCCTTTCTTATTTATTGATGATGAATGAGGCATATAAACAACCATTTGATACACCAGATTTTAGTAACTGGATATAACATTAAAACTAACAATTGTATGAACTTTAAGAATTCTCAACAACCAACAACAATTTACGTAAAGAAAAACAACAATTGACACAACCACACTAATTATTTATCAACTACTACGTGTTGAAGTAAAAGTTTCAAAAGGTCAAAAGAAAAATGGATGGAATTTTCAATTATTTCATTCAAGTTTGATTGGAATCAAGCTTATTTATATGGAATGAAAAGGACTAGAATTGGGGCCTATATATGTATGGGGTATATATGCATGTTTTGTTAACATCACTTCCCTTCTAACTATATAATCTATATATAATATGATGCTACCCCATTTGTAGGGGTATATTTACATTTACAATAGCCCTTAGACCCACAACCTCAACCACAACTACTCAAAAAGGTACACTTTGTATCTACTCAAAATTTTGATGTCCCACAAGCCATTACCTAATTCTAAATAAATATAAACAAATAAAAAAACCAAAACTTTCTTAATATTAGGAATTAATTAACAAATTTACTTTAGAGTTCTAATTAGCGGGTTCTTGAGCTTTTTTTTTTTTTAATTTCAATGAATCAAATATGATCTCAACGATAATCTTAAACACGGGATCAAGAGTTGTGTACGTAAGAACCTCTAATGAATTTGCAAAGTGAAATTCAAGATCACAACATGTATGGTCAAGGGAATAATGTCGTGATGGTATGGATAAAGTTGTAGGTCAATATTGTTTAGGTTTTTGTTATTTTACGAAAATGACTACAAATTTGTTTGAGTTGACGATATGCATTAATGTTTATTTTTAATTCTGTTACACTAAAACTAAACAGGGATTCCCCTTCCCTCTCTCAACACATAAATCCAATCCTAAACAGTATAAATATTAATTATATCTTAGCATTTTTTTCAAAACTAAATTTATATGAGTAATTTATCATATGTGATTCAAAAGGAAATAGGCTTAATTTTAAAAAGAAAAAAAAACAAAATAATAAAATGGTTAAGTCTAAATTAATCTTTTTTTAAAATCACTTTGGATCATCTAAATTAGTTGTTTCTTAAATATGCCTATAAAAAATTGATTTTATTTTTTAAAAAGTTGAAATAAGTAATATGTGTAAGTTGTAAGAGTTATATTTGAAAACTTTGTTTTTTAAAAAATGAAAAAGTAGAACGAGAACTTGAGCTTGGTTGTTGAAAGTTTGGGCCAACTTAATTAACCGGAAACTCAAACAATACATTAGGCCCATTTGACAAATTTTGGGCTTTTCTTGAGTGGCCAAGGTGGGCCTAATGTTGGCAAGGAGGTTGACCTCATTTTTTTGAAATAGACCTTCTACCCTCCATATTCTAATTTCAACCAAACACGAACAAAGAAACGAAGAATCGAACCTCTAACTTTTAAGTAAAATGATGCATCTTAATTGCCATTGCACTAAGTTCAATTTGACACTACTACAATTTTGTTCTAAGTTCTACTTATGTGATGATGCAAAGATGTAAAAATTATAAGAACTACTTAGGAACTACAGGGTTGTTAATCTCGATTTTTCAATTTAATTAATCATTCCAAAATTTTGTTATATTTTTTAAATATTTTGGTTTATTGTGCTATGTTTGCAAATACAATTTTAAATGTAGTAAAACACACAAATTGATATCCAAAACTATAATAATTATTAGGATAATTTATGGAACAAAACGCGAAAACATTTACGGCTCGTATAACAAATAAAACTCATGAATTTATCATTGTTTTTTTTATAAATTTCAGATTTGCTCTTGTTGGTTTTGAATTTTCGAGGACGAGTATTGAATTCATGCGCATCTTCTTCATATTATTGTTTTCCTCTTTCATATTCTCATTTCTCCTTGTTCACAATTTTTCATCTCTTCTTCCAAAATTTATTCCTTTATCGTCATTTCTAATCCTCTCTTTTTTTCACTACATAATTATGTACCAATATCTAAACAATTGGTCGTCTATTCCAGATAAACAGAGATAGACCACTAGCACTATCTATCCCAAATAGACAACTGATATATGCAAACAATCGTTTACTAAGATTTAAACGATCTTTTAGACTATATTATATGAACATTTAAATTAGAGACTTTTTCACGCACATGTGACCAATTAATCGTGAAGTATTTTTGTTATTTCACCTTACGAGCTTGTGAGTATTTTCCTTTTTTAAAATTGTTTTATACAATGTAAATATTTTTGCATTTTGTTCTATTTCTGAAAATATAAACCCTAATTATTACCATCCATCCCTTCATATTTGAAAACCGTAACTTTAACCATTAAAAACAGTCAATTAAAAACAAAAACAAAAAATGATTGACTTTGGTTTGATGGTAACAATTGTATAGCTAGTGCTTGGTTGATTGAGACTAACGTTTATCCCTATAAAGTGATTTCTAAAATTTCCAGATTTGGATTTATGTTAGTTTAAATGGTTGACTGATCAAGACAAAAAAAAATTCATGGTGTGATTATAACAACCTCATGTGATTCAATCGTGGTTTCTACAATTTTCATAATATTCAATTATCTTCTTCTATTTTAAGGTTGTAGGCTCAATCAGATGAAACAATCTAGATTTAGATTCTTCATGGAAAATATAAAAAATAATAAAGAACAGATGTGGTGCATGATAAAGATATATAATTCTATCCAATGTAGCATCTTTCGCTATTTTCTAGAACATTTAATTAGAGAAATTGAAAAATCTCTAGTGGGCTTAAAAATCCTAGAGGGAGATGTTCAAGACATTAGTATTTACTACAACCAACCTTCCTCTCGTAACATTCATCGTCGTTTACTTTAAAGGTAGAAAGCGAGACTTGGGGTTGGCTAATTGACTATAATACAACCTATAGTCTTCACCTGTTCGTTACTAATTGGACATCTTTTCTCTATATCCACCAATAGTGGCAATGAGCGTTTTGGTTTGTTTTAGTTCTTTTGGATTAAAGGTTTCTAATTGGATTCCAAGCATGAAACTTTGATGGGTTGCATATCTCCAAGACATTACAAAGGGTTAAAAAAACAGAGAGATGAAATAACAGCAACATTTCATGCCAAAAATTCATGTTACACTAACCAGAATCTAACCAAACTTCACAAAATGGAAGAACAGAGAGAGACAATCAATGTTAGCACTAAAAATCATCATATCTCCAAAGAAAACAGCAGATCAAAGTCAAACAAAAAAAATCACGACCTCTGAAATGGGAGGAGAAATACAATATACATAGAGGGGAATTCGAGAAAAAGGCAAACTAAACAACGAGAATGCTTACAGAACTATTGGTTCAGCTTGAGATCACTTCCATTGCCGTTGATAGGCATGGTCCTCTCTGTTGTTTCGAAAAGCACAGCAGCCAACCGAATAGACGATAATGAGAAAGACGAGAAATACAATGTTCACAACAGCAACCTTCTTCCAGTTGCTCTTAATATTATCAAGCAACCCAGCCTTGCAGGCCTGACAATTGAAGCACAGAACATTGGGATCATTTTCCCACAAATTACAGTCCGGGTTGGGCGAGTTTGTAACAGTCCTGTTCCAGACAATTGGGCTCACATAAGTGAAATTGCAGTCGTTGGAAGGTTTACAGCAACCCGACTGCACGTTATAACAAAAATTAGAAACTGATCAACATTCAATATATGAAGAACATGATCTACGAATTAGAAAAATCAAACATAAACAAAAATAAGATGTCCAATTTTGTAACTAGAAATGGAGGGAATAACGTAAAAATAAGAAAATGAATTGGTACTCAAGGAGTGTGATATTCATCAACGACAATCAAACAAGAATATGCATATGCACACTATTAACTTATTAAGCCTCCGCTGAAATCCACAAATCAAAAGTTCAAGTTGAGAACCCGCTAGAATCCCAGTCAACCCCATATGCAAGAATATCAATGAACAGAAGGAATGATTATCAAGCAGTTGTGTACGTTGAACAAGTACATTTTCCCTCAAGTTATGAATCCATCCATAGAAATTTCTCTCAAAGGTATCTCACTCATATTAAAGCTGAAAACAAAAAGAAACGATCATTGACAATATCACAAAAGTCATTGCCTTCCTACAGAATTCAAATTTCAAGACCCTATAATGGTGCCTCGCTCAAAGGAAGATTCCAATGATGGGGTTGTTGAGGTGAATGAGGAGATATTTGAAGCATGCATCCAGAATGGAATCACGACAAACTCCCTGGAGAGAAGTGTAGTAAAAGAGCTTTTGAGCTTTTATTTAACGTACAACTAAGTTCCTTTGCAATTCTATGAAGTTTAGGTTGCACATTCAAAATCGTTCATGCTTAACTTGATCAATCTTGCTTGGGGAGTGAGTCAAAGCGAAAGGGTCGATGAGAACCACAAGCTTTGTTTGATCTTCTAAGTAATCTGTAATCCAGTCTATCTTAAGGGTGGAGATAAAATTGGCTTGGGGTTTTTAAACATTATGTGTAAAATTCTTGTTCCTCAAGAAGGTTGTTAGATCCTATTCTCGGGAGTTGCTCATCAATACTGAACAGTCAATTTAAAAAAGGTTGAAAAAGAATTGCAAGTAAACTAAGCCTTGAAATAGGTTGCGATTATTAGACTATGAATACCACATGCATGTATTGACCAAATATCGTAAGCCCAATCTTGTTTATACACAAAAAGTTTAGTACTCACCAAAGAATCTACACTAACATACACACACCCACAATTTCTTGCAAATTAACAGCACTCCCAGAAGCAAAGTTCCATGTCCAATTGGACAATTCAAACTCAATTTTTTCCAAACCAATATTGATTAAAAAGGAGGCACCTAGATGATAGATCTAGACCCAGGAATAGAAAATCAACAAACAAAAAGGTCAACAAAGCATAAAGGTAATATGGTGATATGAGTGTCAGAAATAATTGGTGACAAAGAATAAATATATCCCTAACCTTTTTTGCTTAAATGGTGCCCCTAAATTAAAGATGATTAACTTTTTGAGAAAGTGAAAAGAACAACAGAGAAACAGTATTTCAAAATAACCATGTAATAAACTTTGCAAAACAAGCATATGGATTCCCTTTAAAGTTCAAATCAAAATTTGAATTTACAACCAAAAAGATAAAATCAAAGAAACTCAAAAGAACAGAGATAAGTATGCATTAAAGATCAACACAACAGATCTCTATCAAGAAGATACAATTCAAAACCGAGATAAATGATAATCATAAAAAATCCAGATTCAAGCTGAAACAGAAACAAATTTTAAAAAAATGTGGGTTCTGCTTAAAAACATCAAACCGATTTCCAAATTCATTGGTTGATCATACCTGAAGAGCAGACAAATTCTCCTGATAAAACTGTTCAACAGTATCCTTAATATACTTATCAGCAAAGGTAGAACAGATCTTCCCATCAATCAAGCAGCTCTTGATTTTATTCCAATTTTTATTATTGTTCACTCTCTTCTGCAACCAACCAGAGTAATCCCCAAGCCTATACTCCTTATAACCCCGATTCGACAAGACCTCACCGGCGCCTTTGTTAGTGACGACGAAAGCGAAAATGGTGAAAGCAAAGAGAATAACAATAAGAACAAACATAACAAGAAGGTAAACCCATAAAAGCCATGAGATTCGACAGCAAGCACCGAGAAGACCGGCGAGAGAAACCAACAAGAGAAAAACGCCGATTATGATAATGGGTTTGTCTAAATACTTCTCACACTCGGTGCTTCCTTGTTTGCTGAGCCAAACGCCGGCCCAGAGAATTGGGATCGAGAGTAAGAAGGTGACGAAGTTGAGGATTCCAACGAGGTTGTTGCTGATTCGAACCATTGTGAAGAATTTGGAATGGTGAAGTAAAATGAGAGGAGAAACTTTTTGAGACTCTTTTGAAGAAGAAGAAGAAGAAAATGGAGTGAATTAGAGCGATTATGGAAATAAGTTGATTTTGGAAACTCGCTATGAATGAATGCCACGTGGTTTTTCTTTTTTGCTTTTGAGGGAAGTTTGAATTTGAAGAATCTCTTCCTCTTTGTTAGTTTGGGTTTAGGGTCAAATCTTTTCTCTTTCTTAAACTTTAATTTTTTAAAATATATATAATATATATTCAATTTGAATTTTATGCATACATTATATTTTTTAAAATAATTATATATATATATATATATATATATAATTTTAAAAAATTAGTTAGACAAACCGACCTCAAAATCGTATAGTTTGTTTAACTTTTTGATCGAGGATGATGAAGAGAATACTATAAATAAAAGAAACATCATGAAAAAGATACCAAAATGACATAAACATGAATGGGTCTATTAGAACATGACAAAAGCAAGAGGCATTTACAACTTTACATTAAAATATGGTTTTGATCTTATATCATAAGTTTCTTTTTATTTTATTCTATGTATTGTAATTTTCAAATGTATTGTATTTTGTACTTTTAATAAATTTTAGAATTTGGTCTACGTGTTAATAAATGTCTAACCTTTGTTGTTCTAAAATTATTGTGTTTTATTGAAATTAGTTAAGTAACAATTACTTTTGTACGAGAATATGGATATATCTTTACAGTTTTAAAAGAAATGTTAACATTAGTCTATACATGTTTGTTTATAACAATTTAGTCCATATTCCACTAATTCTTTTTCTTTTTTACAATTTAGTCGTTGTAATCATAAACACGGTAGCGATTTATTTTCTAAATTCAATACTAACAATTTAGTCTATGTAACTTAAATTTGCTAACTTTAATTTCTATCCTAAAACATATTTTTAAGATTTAACTAAACTTCCTATTTATGTAGATCAATAAACGTATTAAGGACTAAACAATTTTAGAAGAATCCTTAGAGACGATGTCATTACATAATAGAAATAATTGATGTTCCACTTTAATGAAATTTGTTATGGTATGTATTACAAATTTAAAGTTCAAAGACAAAATCGATACATACTAAAATTTATGAATTGATTTGTTACCGAAATAAAATAAAAATTAAATGAATGATAATAGTATACTCAAATGTTAAATAGAATTGATTCAATGTATATGTTATTCAGTACTTTACAGGATGATAAGAATTAAATCAAATAAATGCATAATTTAATGTTGAAAATGTAACTGAAATCATTTAAATGAAATAAACATATAATTGAGAGTGGAAATTAAATAGAATGTGTAATTCAAGAGAAAGAAAGAAACAATTGTAATTAAGTATTGATTTATTATTATTTTGGAAATATCCTCACCAAAATATGTTGCTTTTTAGATACTTTAATTATATGGTTGGTTTGAATTTTTCACCCACTTTTTTTTTTCTTTTTCTTTTTTTTTATACATTTTTGTGTTTGAAAAAAATAATTATAAATGAAAAAATTGGTGAAAATATTTAGATTTTGTTTTTTTATTATTATTATATTACATATTCAATGGACACTGCCTTTTATTATTATATTATCTGATTGGTTGAGGAAGATGAGATGTTTAAGTAATTTAAAGAAGTCAAATTTTTTTTTTAATAAAAATGTATTATTTTGAAATAATTAGATATATACAACAAGTGGGATTTTTCTTTCTCTTTTTTGTAAAAAAAGAATTACAAGTGGGAACTAAGCAATGCCCCTATTGCTTTTGATTTATTGTATTATAATTTATATAGCATTTAGTATTTTATTTTCAATGGATGAGAGTGGAAAATTGAAACACAAAAGTTGTTGAATGATTGATATCAAATTTTTAGTTGATTTTTTTCATTCAAAATTTATGAAATTGGGAAATTACAATTTAGATTTTCAATTGTTTGTTTGCTTTTTCTAATACAATAAAAAATAGAGAAAATCCTAATAATAATAAATATTGTTCAACTATTCAAAATTTTAGACCTAATTTATATTTCGTCTTTATATTTTAAATTTTACATTTTTAGTTCATCAATTTCGAGTTTGATTTAAATCTACTTAATATATTTTTAATATTATAATTTTACAATTAAAGTATGAGTTTTGCTTTAATTGAGCTCTTCGGTTTCAAAGGGTCACATTTTTAATCGACTTTTCACTAAGTACTCACTTTAGTTTTTCATATTACTACCAATTATTCAATTCTTAAAAATATAATTAATTTAGTTTCGTTGTTTTTTCATCACTATTAATATCAATACTTAAATTTCACTTCAAATGTGTATTACTTAAATTTCACTTCAAATGTGTATTAAATTAATCGGTGAGCATTAACACCAAAACTCTAAAGCAAGTATGAGTGAAAATCGGGTTTAAAAGTTTAAATCTTCAAATTTGCAATCGAGACATAAGCTCAAACATCAAATATCATATCATTTTGAAATCTACGAACTAAATTGAAATCAAACTTAAATGCTAAACAAAAAAAATTTAGGAAAGAAAGTGTTACTTAGTTTTTTTATTAAAAAAACTGCATAAAGTTTCAATCCATTTTTTAAGTTTCATATTCAATAATATTTTATAATTTCATAGAATTGTGTAAAAAATGAAATGTTTTATGGCTCTAACACAATTTTTTTTTTTTCTCAAGAGGACAATTTCACAAGTCTTCGTTAAATAATAATTTTTTTCTCATCAAATGGAATAGGGGATGCTAGAATCAATAAATAAATAAATGTACTTCCAATTTTATAATCACCAATGAAATAGAAAATAAAATTGATTAAACCATTTAAAAACACAAAGTCATCCTAAAAGATCCAAACATGGTCAAAGAATAAAAGTCAACTTAATCCTAACATTTGATGCCTAAAGTTTATGGAAAAAAAAGAAAAGAAAAGAAAAGAAAAGGGTAATAGGGGAAGTTACATATTTGGCATCTCCATTTTGGATATAATTTATATTTGATTAGTTGATTTTTATATGTTATACTTGTAATCTTTTAAATAATTTTGAATTTTGTTTTAACTTCACTAAATCGTTATAAATAAATATTTAAGTTGACTCATTTCATCACAAACTAAAAATGTAAAATTTAGAGACAGAAATAAAAGTATACTAAGGATTTCTTACCAAGGTAGGAATATATATGTAAGGAAGTATTTTTAAGGCAACTTATCATACCTTTAACCTTCCTTTCAAAGCAATAATAATATATAGAATTTTTTAAGCACTTTATTTTACAAAACTTAAAATACAAATTTGTTGATTACTTAAATTTGGTCATAAAAGGGGCTTTTGTTGGACCATAATGAAATAGGAATCAAACGTAGATATCATGTTTATCAAATTGTAATGAAATTTCATTGATGAATCAATGATAACGAGCTTGAATGACAAACGTAATTTGATCAATTTATTGTTATTGAACTTAAACTACGTGGGAGGGTCAAGCGATAACGGAGTCAATAATGGTAACAATAAATATGTCAAAATTGAAAAAATTTCAGCTGTAATAGTAACAATAATGATAACTATAACAGTGACTATATCAGTATGATAGAACGTATTTCGATTGTGCACCTTCAACTTATCAATTTGATTGTGTTTTATCTCATTACAAATTTGATGTAGGCCTCATGTGTCAATAGAGTAGTATAACACAGTAAACAACCTTTATCAAATAAGACCCACTTTTTATACCCTATTGCATTTCCACGAGAGTAAACATGACCATAATGCAATCCAAAATCTATGGGTTTGATTGATCGTTTTGAACCCAAATTATAATATCAAAGTTATTTTGTTCTCACAAATTTTAATTTAAACAGTTTTCACGTTTTACAATCTCATTTTCGTTCTTCACTCAATCTTCATGTGATTTTTAAAATATTAGATTACATTCTCGATCTCCAAACAACTACGGGAGTGAGAGAGAGAGAGAGAGAGAGAGAGAGGTAACTTTTGTTTGAAGTTTTGAATTTTGAAAGGGGCAGCAAGTAGAAGAAGAAGAAGAAGATTTATTGATTTGAGAAAGCTCTTCTTTTCATGCAATTCTCTTTCACTTTCAAGTTTTCAACTCAGCAATGGCAGTTTTTAGAAATCCTATCTTCTGACTTTAATTCTAAAATTAAAACACAAAACCCAAAGAAAACATAATGAAGGATTTATTAAAATAATGAAAATAAAAGGAGGATTGGACATGGGAAATTGTAATCTCAGCCACTTCCATTTGACCACATTAAACAGAATGCTTCTAACTTATTTCATTACCACTTACGAGCTCTCTCAAATCAAAATCCACAATTAGTATTAATATTCAATCTCACATGCTCTTTTAACATCCTACAACTAGTAACTTTTATGTTTGGAAGATAAGAATTTTAAAATATAGTTTAATTTATTTATAAATTATTATAAATTATTCATTACTGTTAATTTTAATTAATTATGAAATATAAACTTATTATTATCTAGCCTTAATAAATTTCAACTAATACCTTTATCTATATCTTAATCGTTTTCTCTTAATTTAATTGTGTTTAATCAAAAAGCATTCTTTTATTTTTATTTTATTAACTAAATAACTAATTAATCTAACAATAAATTAATTTAGGTAAAATTTAATTGATGCCTAACATTTAGTTAAATAATTGTTTTATTTTACTTTCTATAAATTATTGAATTGAACACAAATATTTAACTTCTAGACATTAATTAACATAGAGATTAATTATCCCAAACATTCAAATCTAATCTAGATATTTAATCACCCATATATACTTGAAAATTAGAGGTTTTGAATTCAAATCTCCTCCCCTAATTTGTATTGGTGACCATACACACACATTTGTTAAACAATACATGTGGTTCAAACAACCCCTAATATAAATGAAAACAATGACTGTGGCAGAGGTTCATCAATGTCTATTATTGATAAAATCTAAAATTTTTCTATATTATATAATTATTTGGGTTATTTTCGCAATATTCAAGAACATCCCTTAATTTTATACTAATAAATTTTACCCAAGGTTAGAAGAAAAGATTAGGTACAAAAAGAGAAGGTTGTACATTTTTGTTGTATCTGTTAGATGTTAGAATTATTAGTCTATAAATTCCACATTTTGAAAAAAAATGGTCTCACCTTTGTCCAACATATATCGCACCTTAACTCCCGACTTTAAATGAAAAACAAAAACAAAATCCCATCAAAATCTTAAGGCCCTGTGACCCACCGTGAAATCAAAATCTAAATCATTCAAATACTTCCTTCAACACAAACCCAAGATTTGATTCGAGTGATACCCGTACTCAAAAACTCCAATCCAGCTACCCAATGTAATTATCCCATCAAAATCTGAAGCCCCTATGACCCACCCACCATCATGAAATCAAAATTGTCCAAAATCTTCCCAAGATTTGAGTCAGACCCATACTCCAAAACCCAAATCCAGCTAGTAATCCGCACTGAAATGCTGGTCAATCTCAATATTTTAGTCCTTGTACCTTACAAATTTGTCTCTATAATTTCAAAATAGAAAATTTTCAGTCCATTACAAATCCCAACCAACATGGGAATTCCTATAGCAACCCTTGTTTTCAAGGCAGGAATATTAAGTTACTGATAGCAGCTGTGTAGAGCCAAATCATTTGCCTCAATTCTATCTACACCCATTTTCTATATTTACAATCAACAGTAAGCAAGCGTCTTTGCAAGACCTAGTTTATGCAAAGCTGAGGATTTGATCAAATAAGTGATCCTACCAATGAGATATGCATTCAATAAATCAATCAATCTACTTTTATTTTATTTTTTAAAAAAATAAAATTTCATTTTCTAAATCAATAAAAATTATTACCAACTTACGATCCATAACATTTCAGCTTCGCATGTCTCTCAGGCCATCCAGTTTGGAGCCCATCCATCGTTGCTTTCATCTGTTATATACTAAAATTACAACAAACTTTCTTTAGAAGTCAACAACAAATGGAGCAAATTAAGTTGGTTTAGAGATCTAATTACACAGAAGATTGAAAACAAATCAAACAGGGAGTCGAATGGACAAGAAAGGGTCGAGAAATGGCAAGGTACATTTTGGTATCCCTTCAGCGTAGTATCCACAATCAACAATTGAGTTATAACTACTCAAGAAGACACGAAACAAAATGGCTATCCTTTATTATTCTCTGAGAAGATGGCAATGAAAAATAATGGAACTCCCAAACAGTTTTTTGATAGAACTTGAGAACAAACATAAATTAACAATCTGTGCTTTCCCGGTGATGAACAAGTTCAGAGAGGACCAGGGAAAGTACCGTTCTCCCTCTGCTCATTCCATTTGTCGACCTGCGGAAAGGATGCAGTTATTAACACGCATGTAACATATGAAATAAACTTGTTTAATAGGTTTCACTTTCATCCTGTTTCCAGCAGGACTATCCCCTAAGATTAAGCATATCAACAAGCAGAGGTTCACGACAGATTTTACACTTTTCTGGATTAAATGTATAAATTAATATTTAGCATGGCGGTAAAATAAAATGTTAAAAGAAGGATTTATGTTAAAAGAATTACATATGCGATATAATCACATTTCTTGTAGAGTAGTCATGGCCGATAGACTTAACAAAAAGTATAACCCTATCCAAGGAAGTTGGATGGTCCTAATGTAATCAGCATATTTGATTTGCAAATAAATATGACTCTAGTTCTTAATGACAGGATCATCTATTAATTGGTTAAAAGATCATCTTCGTCCAAGTTCAATCTTAGTCTTTGTATTTTCAATTGTACAATTCTAGTCCTTTTTAGTTTCAATAAATCTTTAAATTTAGTCTTACTGCTAGTTCATTGTTGAAATTTTAAAAATACTTTGTTAAGATCTTAGCATTTTTATTATAAATTTTGAAGACACTTACATATTGTATTTCTTCACATGAAAATTATTATTATTATTTAACCAAATTTGGTAAAAATTAACTTACATGGACTAAATTTCAATTTTTTTTTTTAATGTGCAGGGACAATTGAACAAACTTCAAGTATAGGGCCCAAAATGGTATTTTAACCATAGGTTCAAATGGAGTATTGGTTCCTAAATATCTAATCTATCCATTTTGTAAAATTGGGGTCCC
The DNA here is from genome assembly GCA_025688845.1 of Cucumis hystrix. Taxonomy (NCBI): domain Eukaryota; kingdom Viridiplantae; phylum Streptophyta; class Magnoliopsida; order Cucurbitales; family Cucurbitaceae; genus Cucumis; species Cucumis hystrix. The sequence continues at coordinate 14,318,953 of CM046887.1, forward strand.
TATACTTCGTAAAATTTTTAATTTTAATCTTTCAATATCTTCTAAAGTTCACATCAGTGCCTACCTGTAAAAACCTAGGAGCTGAAATGACAACGAAAAATATAAATAAAACAATTACAATTGACTCCTAATTCCCAAATAATTGATGGTCAATTAACTACTAATTCCCAAATAATTGAAGGTATTAAGACCATCCCATCTTTGAGCTCACCTCCTTCAAGCCTAAACCAGCTCCGTTGCTAAGAGGACTAATATACCCTTAATACCCAAAAATATTTCCATCTCCATGACCTCCCACTCCGTTGCTAAGAAGAGGACCAATTTACCCTTAATACCCAAAAGTATTTCTAACTTCTACCCTAATAAGTTTTCTATCACACACCAATTTCCATATAACGGTCACACTTTCCAAGAAATTAGAGTTCATCCAAGTTGATTTTCACCCAAATTCTAATTCATTCACCAGAACAATAAGCAGAATCTTTTTCCACTTTTTGCCAACAATAACAATTCAATATATTTTTCTTGGGCATTTCTCACCATCTGTAACCAAGAAATATCCGCATCGCTTAAACTTTATGGTTCATCAAACCCTTAACCATATGGTCTTCCAAACATTTGCAGGTCTTCAACTCGCCCAGCAAAAAAAATCATCCGCAAGACACAACTTCCTTCAACCTCCAACTTGGAATCCAAACTGAATTTCTTGCTATAGATTTGACAACGTTATGTAAAAATATCCCCATATTGATCACAACTACACGTGAGTGTTTGAAGAGGAAATGTCACCTAGAGAGCTCCACACCCTTTTTTTTTCTTTTTTTCTTTTTTACAAGGGAGCTTATGAGTGCTCCTGTCTATAAAGGTTTAAATAATATTATGTTAGTTGTTCTATTCATTTAACCTTTCTATACAATATAATGCAAACAGGACTATCAACTAAAAATTCCACAAGTTTTATAACTGCACAATAAATATAATGATTTCATTAATTCTGAGACAATATTAGCTTATGACGTCATTTTTTTATCCCTACATTTAGTTCTCTCAGTTTGAAGACTAAAAGTTAATAACTCAAGACTGATTAACCAGAATAAATCTTATGCCCAATAGGTGAGGAAGTATATCAAACCCGAGTCTGTAATTAGCTAATATCACTTTATTAAAAGTATATGAGAGATTTGAAGGTCAAGATAAACCATAATTGGAACTAAATCATATACTTGTAAAAGCTTTCAAGGCACAAATAACTTCTAATGCCGGACCCCAAGATATCAAAAGAAGATTTCCTAGGTTCTAAGAGAACATGTTACAGTTGGAACTTAGAATTCAATCTAGAGTGTATGCACAAAAAACTTGAGCAATACTAATATCGAAAAAAGGCAAAGAGTTATAGTGGCTATGCACCTAAGATCCAGAACTGCATCAACATGAGCAGTGAAAATAGGATAAGACAATTTTAATATGCTTTTAACAACATCAAATGCAACAAAGAACTCACCCATTCACCAGGGCAAAGAGCACGATAGTACTTTGCAAATCTTTCACATTCACCAGACTCCTCACCCTTTGCTGTCAGGCACCTGTGGAAGGTTTCGCATATATAAGGGGAAAATAAACTACGAAACAGAGAAGGCTGTAGACCATTTCCGTTTTTCCACTTTAACTCTCATTCTAGGTTGTATGAAAAAATGAACCTGTGGAACTCAATGTAACGAGTGAAACAGTGCCTGGTTTGATTTGTAGTAGGGAATCGGAAGTCAGCAGGTGCTGTTTTCAGCTCAATCTGAGGAGACAAACAAGAAGAAAAGGAACAAATAAAAATAATAATGGAAAAAGACATTGAAGACTGAAGACTGAAGACTGAAGAGTATCATCTTGATGAACGGTCACCACTCATCTATAGATACTCATTTAATACACATCCTTAAATTTTCATTCAATCTGATATGGGTAGTTATGTTTTCCCAATAACAGTCTTCCAAAATAACAACCGGCACATTTCAACATGGGTACCAACTACCAAGTACCTTGTGCCTTCTATATCATACCTCAACTCATGGCAAACAACAGAACACGAACTGACTTACCTAGGTTACAACATTCAGTTATTGACAACAATAAGAAAACATTATCTAGATGTACACATTGTCATGTATGAAGCATGGGTAAACATGATATATACATGCAAAACAGATTTTTTTTAACATAAACATTAATTTCATGTGTAAAATCATTCTAAATTGACACAGTTTGATGTTCTTCTTATCTTCCTTCTATTATTGCTTATTGGGATTTCTATTTACTATCCTTCTCGGATGTGAATTTGATAAAAGATCCATCCTTCCCATGTGAACATGTCTTGTCTTCTACCATTATATTTCTCAAATCATCAATTCATTCTCCCCTTGTGTGAAGTTTATTTAGACAACTGCCAAATAACTTATATTTGACAGGATACATGGGGCTGCATTTTCTCTTTTTAAACCCTTATTCTACAAACATAATAGTTAAGTTGTCTTTCAATCAGAATCCTCGTTGCCTAATCAAATCAATGTTTGGGATGTTCTTCTAAGAAGACACTGTAGTGAGATTTAGTGCGTTCATTTCTTTGCTCATAAGAGCAGTATTCATGATGCGAGTATCAAATTTGGTAGCGACGGGCCAATCTAAAAAGAGAATTGTAGATTTTCAATTGCAAACAAGAATTCCTTCCTAAACTTCAAATCACAAGTTTTATCAGCGACATCAACATAAAAGCCATTCTTCTTCTCCATTTTCTTTCACAACCACAACTTCTCGTTTAAATAAAATAAAATAAGTCATTTTCTTCCTAACAGTTTTGCAGCTTCCAGCGTCCTATCCCGTCCAAAATGAAAGAAAAGGTAACAAATAAAAGTTTGAAGACTCCGAGCAAGATACCCACCAAGCTTTCAAGGAATTTAAATCCTAATGAAATCAAACGAAATCTCAATCCTACCATTACGTAATCCATCTTCAAAACTCTAATGAAATCTCAAACATACGATTACGTCGGAGATTTCGACCAATGAAGCTGATTTGACGAAAGCATCATACTTCCATACAGAAAACGATTGTTGCATCCAAATCGAGGCCGTTAATGAATGGAAAAATTCAGAACATCAAAAGAAGAAATGAAAAATCGATACAACAGCATTGATTTTTCTAGCAAATAAACAGGGAAAGAGAGCAGAACAAAGGGTACCTCGTCCATGACTGATCGGATTGAAGCTCCTAGAAATTTTGGAGATCAAATGGAAGACTCTGTAATGCAACGTAGAGGAAGGCGAAGTTTAAGTTGAACGAAGAAGATGTTGGATTTTTGTGAAATCATATATAAGTGGGCCGTTCTATATGGGCCTTCTTCGGCCCATCAAGACAGCCCGTTAATTCACAATTAAATTTAATTAAAGCTATAATTGTATTAAATTTTTAAACAAACAATTAAATTTCAAACTGTTGGTCCAAACTCAATTGTTGTTATTGAAAATTAAATAATATATTAAAAAACACACAATCATAGCTTTAATTTTAAAAAATTCTGTTTGTTCCACATAATGAAATTAATCGTGTTTTTTTATATATATTTTATAGGTAAAACATTTAATTCTTAACCAAATTATATACATAAAAAACAAATTTTTAAAAACAGCCTTTTTAATTTAAAAAAATTGTTTGGATTTTGAAAATAATCAGAAGAAAGTGATGCTTAGAGATTTACTTTTTTTTTTTTCAAGAAAAAATCAAATGGTTGGCTTCTTAACTTTGACTCTGGCAACTTATCTACCACCCTCATTGTCTGTGTTTCATAACTAAACAATTAAATTTTTAGTCAAATTTAAAAGATAAAAATATATTTTATAAATACTTATCTTATTTCTTAGAACTTGACTTGAATTTTTAAACTTCTTAAAAAAATAAAAAATAATAAATAGAAGTAGTGTTTATAAACTTAATTTTCAAAAATAAAATAGAAAAACAATCAACGTAGGTAAAATTAATTTAATTTACGTCCGCACACTACATACCTAACTCCATAACCATCCTAGCAATTCATGTCTTGAACTAAGACTTTCAAGTTTACCTCATTTGTATGAAACAATAACAAGTTCTTATAAGCAAAAGAACACGTAGCATTTAAACTAAAACAATAAGATGAATGGATAGACGAGATCCTTCTTCTTGATCAGATTGAATGTGTGAGTCTTGCTCTACTGCCCCAACTAGTGAATGGCAAATAGAAAGTGTTTCTTATATTTCAATTTTATAATCACGAAGAGATAACAAATACTCTAGTTTTAGATGATCTCATTATAATATTTTCCCATAATAGTGTGAGGTCTCCGAAACTAAAAATACACCACAAAAATTCAATCTCTTGTACAATCACATTGTAGACAACATTGTAGACAATATATGTACTTGAAAGTTCTCTATGGGAGAAGACAAAGCTTGTTTCGATAGAATTTCCAAATGCTTAAAAAAGTGTTCCAAAGGGAATTTTTTTGTAAGCACATAGAAAGTAAATCAAAACATAACTGTCTTAATACTCCCAAGTTCATCAATTTCATCCCAGTCAATTAACTCATACCCAAATGACTAAGTTGATCTCTAGATTACACCATTAATTGACATTTTTTAACATGAATGGTATTGTTAGCATGACGGTATTCTGTGTTTGCATAATACCTGAAATGTTACAGGGAGAAACTTTGAATTAAAGAGTATACTTTCTTTGTAACAAATTATGGCATTTGAACAAAGAAGCACTAATCGTGGCTACACACTCATCTTCGAGGAATGGATGGATCAAACCTTGTTTCCCAGGCAGCATTGTTACCAATGGGGGCGGCCACACCAGCGCTCGTTCCAGCTGGGGCTGAGCCATGATCAATGGAATGCAGAATCTGACTGTCTCCTGATACCACAGGAGCCATTACGACTTGCGACCTTCCATATATGTCAACGTAGGCATTGGCACCAGGCATGTGAGGTGGGTACGAAGGATCCAAACGCGTATACGCACCACTGTATGCATTTGGTGCTACAGAAGAACCGGATAGTTTTAGTCTCATCGTAAGTGTCAATAGATGTCCAAAGATGTTTAACTGAAAAGTGTGAAAAGAAATGTACCGTATGCCCGTTTCTCCACATTCAAAGCCTCGGTTCGCAACCTCTCTACTTCCCTTGCAAGGGCAATCAGATTCATTTCTGTTGCTCTCATTTGCTCTACTTGTTCAATGTTCCTACCTTTTTCATGCTCAAATGTAGCTCTGCGTACCGGGTTAATAAATAAAAAAGAATTAGCACATTAAGTTGAAAATTCAAATCAAGACTCAAATATCAAATATGCATTTCATCCAGATAAAAAAAGAATTCATGTTGCCACAGTTCACACAGCACCTATCATCAGTTGCCAAGTAACAAATGATAAATGACGTTAAATCACCGATTGATCCAAATGTTTAAGCTAATGGAAGAAGACATATTTAACTTTATATCATGTCGCACTTCCCTCACTAGTGGACTTGAAACAAATTTCATTGATAAAAATGAAATAATGGAGTAAAAACACCAAGACACGAGACACCTATACTTGTGATTACAAAAAAAAAACCTTTTTAGATAGAAATTGATGAACACATGCTTCAGAAAAAAAGTAGTATTTACATTTACACCAATACATAGCATGAGAAAGCAATGAATCTATATAACTCAAGGGTTGAAAAAGGTTCCTTAAAAAGTGTTTTTTTTATAAGAAACATTTCATTGATAAGATGAAATAAGGAGAAGACCCAAGCACCAAGAGGTGATTACAAAAAGAGCGTCAACTGGAAACTCAGAAAGAAAGGCTAATAAAGTTCTTAAATGGGTGCCCAGTTTTGCACCAAGAAAAAGCCATGGACAAAACAATGTAAAAAAAGAAGTAAAATAGGAAGCAAAATCCTGAAAGAGACGCCTATTACGCTCACCCTATAAAGTCCGAAAATAAGCTTGAAGAATAGCCAGCCAAATAATCTTCTTGCAACCAAAGAATGGGTGTCCCACCATAAGAGAGTTCAGAATGACATAAATATTGTTAGGAATAAGCAATAGACCATCCAAAGGCCTCCAAAATGTTGTCCCAAAATTGCCGAGCAAAAGGACAATGAATAAAAAGATAAGCAGGAGACTCAACATGAGCACAACACATAATACACCAAGATGGAGAAAGAGACGTATAAGGCATATGACACTGGAGACGAGCAGCAATGTTAATGGCATTAGGTTAAGCTTCCAAAAGTCAGCTATTGGGGTGGTAGAGCCAAGCCACTTAAGTAATTCATTGGTCACCTCATTCTAACCAATGTGGAACAAAGGCAGCCCATACTACTTTGGTTCCTAACAGGAAACTTTGTTGAAAGCAACTCACAAAGTCTTCTCCGTTCTGTAGCATGGAATGGATGGCCAACGAAAATGGGTGCAAGAATATCAAAGATGTTGTTAGCCAAAATCAAGGACCAACTAAAAGCATCCACAGCCGTTGTCCAATATCTAGAAGCAGAGGACCAATGGCAAAAAGATGTTCAGGATGCTTAAAATCAAAAGAACACATAGTAAACCACGAAGGGGAAAGGTAAAGGTAAGGCTTTTTCTAAGCTGATCTGCCATATTAATAACTCCAAGACTGAGCTGCCAAAGGATTTTTTTTTTCAATGAGAAACATTTCATTAAAAGATGAAATAGGAAAAACACCTACACCTAGAGGTGATTACCTCCTGAAGGAAGATTAGGAAGATTTTAATCTTGTTTGGATAAACGTCCTTCAAACTACCAAATAAAGATTATATGGGAAGTAAGTCAGGGTACTTTGGCAAGGTGGATTTGTAATCCATTTGTAGCTCATCAAACTAGAAGAACCAGCGAAAATTCTTAAGGATACATAGGTCATGGAAAGAAGTACGAAAATGGGTGTATTTTAATGCATCTATGTTTAATCTTAATTCTAAAATGTGAAGTGATTATTTTTTATTTCTATTATCAAGTTGGGGGTTGCGTTTTAAAATTACTTTTGTTCTTGTAGGCCAGTTGCCTGGTTTTGATAGGCTTCTTGGTGGAAAAAATTGGTTTCTCGTATAAAAAGAAGAAAAAAAAGTAATAACAAAGAATTTAGTATTTTGATTTTAGTCTAAATTATGTTAATAGCCAAATAATTCTTGAGCTAAATAGTTGGTACTGAAACATTTTAAAAGAAAAACAGCAAATGTCGAAATACATCTCACCTTAACCTTTGGTGTTCTTTCCTCAAATCCTCGAGCTCAGCATGTAAATTGGGTAGATTCTTAATATCCGACTCTGTTTTATTCAACTCCTGGGTTGCTTGTTGAATTTGGAAGGTTAATTCTTGTTTGTCTTTGACCAAGCCTTGAGCCTCCATGTGGGCCTGCTGCAAGTCCTTCTTCAGCCCCTCTCCCGCTTCAATACTTGCTTCCATTTTTGCAATCTTATCTAGCAATACTCTCATCTGAATATCACTTTCAGTCTGAATGCTTCGAATATGTGCCCGCACGGTTTGTATTTCTTTCTCAGCACCTACAAGCTCTTGCCTCAAAGTGACATGAGCAGTTGCCAATTTATGATTTTCCCTGGCAAGTTTTTCTATGTCAGATGTCTGTACAGTTAATTTGTCCTCTAGTAATTCAAGAGACTTGTGACCAACAGCAGAATCTGATCCAGGAAACGGACCATGCCGCATCAACCCTGGAGCCTTAACAGGACGCCCATTGTATAGTGGTTGAAGTGTTTCCCTCGAGGACATCTATATTTATGATTTATCAAAAGCACTGGTTTCACTGCACAAATTTCAAAGGATATGCACACTTTTATGCACAGCTAGATGCTTGAACTAAAAAACATGTATAAAACAGAAACACTTATGGACATAATTTTTAACTAAATCAAGTAAGTACTCGATAATTATAAGAGAAGAAAGTTATTTCTTAAAGAATAATCAAGTCTTAAAATCCAGTCAAACCAGTTGAAAGACAAGCAACTCTATGCATTTGTACCAGGGAGACAAATCCTAAATGCCTCTGTTATTACAAATGAGACTATTGATGATTGAAGTGCTCAAAAGAAAAAGAGTACGATTCTTAAGCTTGCTTTAGAGAAAGAAAACCTTTGATAAGACGAATTAGAGTTTCTTGAGGTTATCCTTCAAGTTAAAGCTTTTGACCATTTACGTCAAAAATAGATCATTGGTTGTATTTCAAAATAGATCATTGGTTGTATTTCTAATCCTAGTTATTCTAATATAATGGTCCACCAAGTGGAAAATTAATCAAACGTGTGGTTCTTTTAAGGGTTTCATTGATCTGGTTCTTTCTAAGGTTTAATATTGGTGTAAATCCTCACACCTATTCAAAGATTATAGTCTTTCTTCTTTACTAAAGAGAGGGAAATTGTTCTTGTAATCCACCTATGGTGAGCATTTCATCTATCAATAGTTTGTCTCTCTAAAAGTTAAATAAATAAATAAAGATGCTAGCCTCCAACTCCCTAAAAACACTTATTTCGACTTAATATTCCAGAGGATCACCAAGAATCCTGCTTGTGAATGAAACTTTTGTTTTTTTCTCCTTTTTCCGAAATAGAGCCAAACTAAAGTCCAAGGCAAATGGGAATTAGCTCCAACAAACCGCCTAAAAACGAACCTCCAAAAATGTATGATCAAAAGCCAATTTACAGAGAATGCACTCCAATAAAGGCCAAAACAAAGCAGGAAAGTTTCTGTACAGCAGGCAAGGAGTACATTCTCCCTTAACGCAACTAACAAGGAGAAAAGTTTGTCTATCTTCTAGACTTTCACCTTCCAAAGTTCAAAAGACCAAGTGCTGCAATCCGTGGGCCTTGAAGTAACACAAGACCATGGGAAGGGGCAGTAAGTAGTTAACTCATCTAACTCCCTTTCAGCCAAGAGCACTTCTGGACTGGAAGTAAAAAACATACTACTAGAGGAAAAGTAGAGTAAAGGTAGTGTGAGATAAGAGCATTTGTTTCCAATAGCGAGAGAGTAAAGGTGAGGGCATTGGGTAAAACAATTAAAAAGAACTGTCAATCCATTGATCCTCCTGAAATCATATCAAACACCAATTTCCGCTCAACAGTTTAACACAAGAAATAATGTGAGACAAACATTCTGAAAAAGCTTTCTTATTGCGTCCAAACCGAAACAAAAAGTAACAAATAAAGTTTGAAAACTCCAAACAACATATCGTTTATCCACCAGGCCTGGAAAAAATTTCATGGCTCAGCAGTTGGCACATGCTATAATCCAAACAAAGCAACCAATACAGGAACATGTTTTCCAAACAGAAAACGATCAATGAATCCAAATCGGGGCCACTCATGATTGGAGAAAGGAAATGAAAATGGATTCACTACCATTGATTTCTCTAATAACTAAATACAGAAGGAGAGTGATGTTGAAGGATTAGAGTAAGTTAGGTTATCTTGATTAAATCCTTAACTGATTAGAATTAGGAATAGTTTTCTTAATTGATTGGATTAGGATCATGCTTAGTTTCCTTAGTTTATAAAGATTAGGATTGGTTTCTCTAATTAATTGAGATTAAGATTAAGATTAGTTTTGATTACCTATAACTAGAGGGATTATCTTCTTGTATTCATAACTTTTGATTCCCACTTTGATTTTATTCTTACAGATACCTCTCCTTTCATCATTTAGGCTACATCAGGAAGCAAAAGGAATCTTACAAGTTTAGTATTTTACGTAATCACTCCCAAACTTACTCGTTCAAATTACCATAATGTAAACAAATATTCAAGATCAAAAACCGAAATGGCATAAACAAAGAATTCCGTATACCATACAAAGAGATTAGAAAAAATCTCAAAACAATTGACTCTTCTACAAGCCTACCATTAACAGAGGCTTAGGAGAAGCCAAAAAATTCATGTTTTAAGCAAACTTCCTAACTTCCATAAGCTTGTAAAAGCGAAACCAAAAACATGGGATGCAAGAATAAAGAACCCCATATCATAAAACCAAAGAACCCCAAAACAAAATAGTTTTCATCATCAAATTAAGAACCATGGATGACCCAAATACGCAAAAAGTGAATTCAAAAGAAGGATAAAAACAAAATTGAGACGAACCAGATGGCTTTCTTGTCCCGATAATGCAAAGTTGAGACGATGAAGAATCAGAAACGACAGATTAAACAGAATTTGTAGATGAACTCTAAAATTGAAAGAATACAGAATTGAGAAAGAAAGCCACTTTGTTTCTTTGCTTTTTTCCCTCCTAATTACAAAGTTAGGGTTTTATTTTCATCAATTTGATTTTTCTTTAAAATATTTTTTTTATTTGAAATCATTCTTGCTTTAGTTAAATTTGGTTGTAAATATTTACCTCTTTTTTTTTTTCATATTTCCATTTTTTTTTTCAAATATCAATTTAGAGTTGAACTTTGGTATAAAAAGTTAAATGTTTCAAACTTACACCAAAAAAAAAACCGATACAATAGTTAGTTTAGGATAGGGGTGATCATTGGTCAATTTCGATCGATTTTGTATAAAAACTTGGAGTCGAAAACCGATCTAGTCAGTTTATACTAAGGAAAACATACAACGATGTTCAGTAGGTTGTTTTGGTTGGTGTTGATCGATTTTGGTTGATTTTTAAAAACATTCTAATTAAATTGACCACCGATTGTATTTTTAATAAAATCGACCATCTGGTGTAGGTGATTTCGTTCATTCAAATCGGTTTTTCGAGCGTCGATGCTCACCCTATTTTAAGGTTTTAATTATACAATTTCCAAAGCTTAGAAGTATAATTGATATTTGACTTTTTTTTAAATATAGAATAAATGAGGTAAGAAAACTTGACCATGCCATTTTCATATAGAATTGATGGTTTGTATAGAATTCACCTCAACATAATATTGTTTCAAGATAAACATGCTTAACTTTAGAACTCCTATGATTACATCACTACAAAAAGGAGTGCTCTCGTTATCATATACGATCTTGATTCATCCATGTTTTTCTTCAAAACTCAAAGCATTACATCGACCATTAGTCAATGATATTGAAGTGAGCAAAAAATGCTTCGTTGATCTTATTACTACTATATCCACTTGAACCGTTCAAACTTGCATCAACTATAAGTGTGGTCTTTGAATACACATACATTTTCACAAAGAAACTATACAAGACTAATTCTTGTGCGTCTTAGTCATTTGATTAAATTTAAGGTCAATTAAGAATTAATGTGTGCTAGTTAAAATTTTGAAAACAAGCAAAGGATAAATTAAATGTCATGTATCTTCTAGTTTACCATTTCATTACAACCATAGGTTTGATGTAATTCAATGACAATTAAAATCTCGACCACAATCAATAATTTGGCTAACAACGACCCAATTGGCCCTGAAATTATAAATCGATTTAGATTGAGAAAATTAAGTTCCTCAGATCCAAGTCCAACCTATTTCAAACGTCCTATAGTAAACATTTGTTTTAAAATCTGGTTGTACGTGTATTTCTCTAAAATGGTTTATTTCACAATCTCATTTTTAAAAAAAAAATATTTTAAACAAATGTTCAAACACCTCAATTTATCTTAAAATGAATTATTTTAAAAATTAAACACACTTTAAAAATCAATCCAAACGTAACCTAAGTTTATGTTATTTTTCTAGTGGTAAGAGACCCTCTAGAGACCATTGTGAATGTGCCCAACTTAAACTAAATGAACTACACAATATGAAATTAGTTTTAATATCATAAAAGACGAAATTAAATTTATTATAAATATCAACAAAATTATAAAGTCAGATGGACTATAAATATATGATAATTAATATGTTCTACAGAAAGAGATAACAATCAATCTGAAATTTGAGAAAATAAAATAAACAAAATTTTACAAAACTTTGATGAACCAAAGTATGAGGTCGTCTTATGTATTCAACATACTTATATTAGATCAATCTTTCGTACAAATGTCAATAATCCATGAATACATATATATCTCTTGTAAAGATTATAGGTTTTACATAGTCTATTTAGACTTATCAAAACTTAAAGATTAAATAATGGTTTTCTAAGATACTATCGTATTAAAACTATATAATAATTTTTGGTGGACGGAATGATACTTCCATCAATATTTCTATATATATACATTTTATTTATAAAAAGACCACAAAACATATATAATAGTAATAAGAATAGTAATAGTCTAATCATGTTTAAACATCATAAAATGTTAATTTACTAATTTAAATTGATTTTTTAAACTTGTGCTTTTATAAATTTATTCATAAATATCTATTTGAAACATCGTCATTTTATCAATATTATATTTTAAACTTTTAAATATAATCACACCCACGAAATTAAATCAAAGTGAGAAGAAAAGTTTGATCTTACATCAAGATTTAGATATGTTTGTTGTGAAAAAACAAGTAAAGAATAAAAAAAACGTAAGAGAATAGAAAAGATCTAGTTCACTACCACAGTGTGTTAATTAGGTCTACGAACTAGAGAGAAATTTTTTATTAGAAATGATATTTTTTAAAATACAAAACGACATTACTAAGATTAAAGCATTTATACAGTGTAGATCTCTAAACCTTAGAAGCACAACAGACATGCTAAAGAAAGGTAATAGTTGAATAGTAAATAATGGTTGAAATCACAGACATTTTAATAAGATAATTAATAGCCATTAAGTACTTGATTTTTCAATTATATTCTTTTAAGAAGAAAGGTAAGAATGCAAGTATTTGATTTGCAAAACAGTCCTCACAAGATAATTTAATTAATTTCAACATCAAACCACATGGAGGTGGACTTTATAAGCTCTTATATTTGGTTGCAATTAAAAAGCTAAATGCAAATTGCTAACTTTTAATTAATTAGTAACACATTATTTGAAATCTTGGTTTAGACTTAATTACTTCAATTAGATATTACCACTTTCTAGAATGATCCACCACTAATATTCAAATTGTTGGAGGTCAACCCCACACATAAAATAAAAATAATTATATTTAGAATAAAAGAAATTCATAGTAATACTAATTTAATGTTGAATATTGTCACTCTCTAAAATGGCCATTAGTTCACTCTATCTCTCAAGCTACAATGTAAGAGTAATCTTATTCATCATATGACTATTGATAATATTCTTATTCCAAAGAAAAGTATTATTAATATTCCTTTTCACACATCATCATCTTTTTATCTTCAAATTCTATATCATAATTATTTTGTTGTTGAAAATTATATGGTATTTACAAATAATCTCAAATTTTACTTTTTAAGAACCAAGCTAAATATAAAAAAAGTAGTATTAAAATACCTATTATTCTAAATTAGTTTTCATGAACTTCTAATTCTATTTCTTTTTAATTGCAAATACAAAATCTATTTTACAATACCTTATGCATTAAAAAGCTTTATTTTATTTTTAAATATTAGAATAACTATTGCAAGTTATTATAAATATTATTAAATAGGTGCTCGTTATTAAAATGTAACGTTTCACTTGATCCACATATTTCTAAATTGTCATGTATATCTTGAAGATATTAACTTTTAATGTCCGTATAATCTAACTCATGCTTGTTAAATTGTCTATAAGTAAGTGGCATTTTGAGAATTTCTTATTTTTTTAATTGCTTATTTATTTTTAGTATTATACTTTTCAATATTTGTGTTCTTGTTTGTATCGTTTTTACAAGACAAGTTTCATCTTTTAGTGAATCGTTTTTATAATGATTTTTCAAAATTTGATAATAAACACCATTTAATCGTCTAAATTTTATTTATCAATATGATTAAACATTGAATTCATAGGTAGGATGCTTGTTATATTTCGAGTCTCAGTCTTGATCTTAATTTTCCTAATTTTGTATTCAATGAGATTAAGAAATGGGACAACTAAATAAATAACAAATTAATAACTTTATATTTACTATTTAGGATGGAAAATGGTACATTCTATACAAATAAGAATTGGAAATATCAAAGTGTCAACAATAATGCAATGAATGCTTTGTTTTAGGTTGGAAAAATGTATTTTATTAAAGATTTAAAGCATGCTAAATCAAACTTAATTATCAAGGTCCATCTTGTAACCATTGCATTTGGATTTATGTTCTTAAACCAAATTTATTTTATAATCTTTTTCTTAATTCTTTAGCTAAAATCTTAAAAATGAGAGACATTACATTTTTTTCACCATAAATCGATCAATATTTTAAAATTATTTTCAAGGGTATAAATTGAAATATAAAGAAAATAACTAATACAAAACTAAATAAATCCTATTTAGTTAATAAGAATAGCATAATTATTTAGTCTCACAAGCTCATTGTCTTTAATTTCATTGAACAATGTTTTAATATAACAAAGAAAGAAAATAAAATATTTGCCAAACATCAATTCCTATCCAAGTAAAATTAACATTTTCCAACCACATAGAAAAGTTAAAACCTAAAAAAAAGTATGAAAAATTCTTCAAAGAAAGAAACGAATCAAATTTAATTAGCAAAGTTTATACCAAACAACGCTGCAAATACAAGAAGGTGAATATCTTGATGGTCCAATTATAGACCACAAGAAAAACAAAATAGCTCCCATCCACAAGATAGTATATGTTTAAATGTGTAAACAAACGTAATTACCTAAACTTAGATTCAAAGTTCAAACAAACTACATACAAAAGTAAGTAAACCATATGGTAGGTAGCAAAATATTATACAAAAAGAAAAACCAAAACTCAAATTTAAAGATAAAAACATTTTAGTTACGTATTACTAATGTAACACCCACGTTCAAGATTTGGATTTGACATTTGATGGCCTCAACATTTTCCTACGTCCTTATAACTCACGAATATTAATTTTCTATTGTCTCGAATCGCTTCTAAAAGTGAAGATTACTATTACAACACGAGTATTTTTAGTATGTTTTGTCTTTACTTACGTACCTTCTTCACTCCCATGTGCTATTGTTAATAATATCTTTTACGTTTTAAATAATACTTTTGTCCTTACTTACATTCCTTAACTTCGAACTTCTCATGATTGAGCCATCGAAAAAAATATGTAGTAACTTTCAATTCTTTTTCATAACCGTACTCAAGATTTTGTTTCATTCATATGTAATATCGATATTCATTCGTGTCTTAAACTTAGGATCTTAGAGCTAAAATAATAAACTAATTTAAGAAGAATAAAATTAGATCTAAAATGAATATTATCAAAATATAATAAACAAGAAAGTTAAAACCTAAAAATTATTTAACAAAAAGCACATGGGAGTGTAAAATGGTATTAATATATATATATAATTCCTTCCATGAATTGATTAGAATTGAGAAGGAAAGTTTTGAGCATTCCAACAAAAATGTTATAAAATATTTAGACATTAGAAAGAAAATTCCAAGAAACTTCCATTTGTAATGAGAAGAGAGAAAGAGAGAAAGAGAGAGAGCATGTTCCCATGATCTTCACTGCCACCCATCCTATCTATAATATTAAGGGCTGAAGATTTCTATAGTATTGTATAAATAAAATAAATGAGATCAATCATGTTGTGTCACATTGTGGATCCCACTACATCTATTTGCTGAGTTGTTCATTTCTTTTTTTATCTTTCTTTAATTTATTAATCTTCTTAATTAATAAATTTATACACAATTCAACTTTACAACATTAACATGGTTTGTAAAATAAATAATTAAACAAATAAATGAAACCTCACAACTTTACAACATAATAATGCTAATCTTACTGATTTTATTCCCCAAATATAGCTATGCTGCATTTTAGTTTCCATCTATCTATCTATTATTATTATTACGGTTTGTTAAATTTCGTTCATAGATACCGATAAAATCTCAGTTCAATTGATATCAAATGTTCGTGATTCAAATTCTTAATTTCCACTCCAATTTATACTTTAAAAAAAGTTTGTTTTAAATTACTATATTCTTACATTATTTACCAATTTAATTTTTTTTTTAGTTAATAACTAATATGGAACTCTAGTAAGCACAATTTTTCAAGTATGTAATATGATTGTTTTGATTAAACTTTTAAATGGTCACAAATAAATCAGTTATTCTAAATTAATATTATTATCTTTACACGTATGTACACTTCTTTGATTGTTAGACTAATAAAATGAATGTTTAGAATTAATGCATAAACAAAATCTTAAATAAGAATCTTGATTAATTCATTTATAACAGTTGAGTGATTTAATTAATAATGTTATAAGTCTCTTATATGCATCCAATCAAAACAAAATTTAAAAAAAATATGTAAATTGATGCATCTAAAAAAAAAGAGGTCACAATTAAAATTGACACAATTATTAGTTCGAGATTTTAATTATTTATTTATTCAAAAAACATCTTCTAAAAACACTACAATATAACTCAATTGAATACAGATTTTAAGAACATAATTCACTTATTTTAGAAAAAATAGATAAGTGTTTATCAAATTCAATATAACTCAATGGACAAGATACAAATTATTATTCCAAAAACAAACATTAAATATCAATACAAATACAAATTGTCAATAATTAGTTTAAATGTCACAATCTCATTTCCTAATCAATTTACTTTTAAAAATTAAATTTATAAACACTACTTTCACCCCTAAACTAAATATAGTAGATTTCAAATCATTATTTTTATATTCTAAAATATAATTAAGAATTCAATCTTTATATTTAAAAAAACGCAAAATAACCGAAAGACATGAAAAAATAAAGGAAAATTGCATCAGATAACAAAAAAATAGGAAAAAGAAACAGTCAATAGCACCTCTTTTTTACAAATTGTGACAACTATGACAAGTAATTAATGATATCAAATGAGTATTATATGATCATCAGAAGACTATCAAAAGGTTATTATTCTTAAATTTGCTATAAACTCTAATATCATACATTTTTTTTTTGCTATTTTTACAAAAGTTTCATGAAGTAAAATTGATTTAAAAAACACAAAAACAATAACCTATGTTACAAAGCTTTTTTGTTTTATTAAATAAAAAGAGATTAAAGTATGGAGTATGAAAAGGAATGAAGAGCATAGAATCGTAAAAATAGCAAAGTAAAGTAAAATAAAAACAAAATGTAAAATCACTTATTGGACGGGTAACGCGGTCTGTAGAAAGTCATTCCAAATTCAGTCTTCATCCGGTCAACTCTCCTAACTTCCCCTCCACTGGCCCCCGCTTCTTCCGGTCATCGGTAATAACCCTTTTTTTCTTTTTCTTTTTTTAATTATCGAAATTGGTTGGGGTGATTTATTAGTTTTGCTTATTTAATAAATTTCGTGGGAGTGAGTGAGTGATTTTTTGGGGTAATAAAACAGCCAATCGGAACGGCGCCCATGTTATCGTCCTTTCCAAATCCATCCCCACATTTTACCCATAATTAAATATATCATACTCCTTCTATTCCACTAAGTTTGCATACTTCTGATGTCATATTTAATACTTCTTATTATATATCGAATATGTTCATTTGCTCTTCATCAATATCTATACAAATTTTGTAATTACTCTTTTCAATTTTGATCCACAAACAATGTACCTAATCAATTACTTAAGATAATCAAATAATTTAGTATACCATTTATGTCTTTTTTTTCTTTTCTTTTTTTCTCTCTCTCTTCAAATTTCTAGCGTTGGCAAGTGTTTTATACTAAAATAAAGATAATTTATTTGGGAAAGAAATCAAAACTAAACACAATCAGTCGAGCCAAAGTCAAGGGATTAAGTTTATCCAATTATAATGATAACAATAAATTGCTCTAATATAAGTAATATAGTAATAATGTAAAATGTATCTTTTTTACCATTGGTTGAGGAGAAATTCTTATCGATATAAAAAATGAAACTATTTACAAAATATAGCAAAATTACGTAGAGAGAATTTAGTTGATTTGATTTTGTCATATTTTATAAGTAATTTTCCAAATTTTGCTATATTAGAAAACACCCTAAATTTTGACGAAGATTGAAATTTGTTTTTTTTTTTAAAATTAAAAACATATTTTAATATCGTTTTGGTTTGTTATTTTAGTTTTTCAATTGCCAAAATTAACCAAAAAAATTAAAAATAATAGAACCAAAATAAGGACTAAAATGAAAGTTTTGAAAATTAAGGTGTTAGAAATTGTAAAAAGCACTATTTTTTTCCCACTATGAAACTTGTTGATGATGCCAAAGAAAAACAAAATTCAAACATTTACTTTTCTTATTTGAATGTAGAATTCCAAATGCTTTATTTCGAAGTATGAAATAAAAAGAATACTTTTTTCTTATAGGGAAAAAGAAAACATCATTAAAACAGAACCAAAATAGTTATACCCACCCTCCCTTTGATTGCCATTAACACCCCCCCATATCTCAAACATAATATTCTAAAAATAAATTAGAAACTAAATCTCTATAATTAAAAAAAGAAAAGAATTTAATCCCTTTAATTCATAATTAGAATTCAAATTTTATACATACATACATACATATAAATAAATAAATAAAAGTCGTAATTGGTTGAATTTTCTTGTGTTTTGATTAAAATTAAAATTCTCCCTATTTCCCATCTGTCTGTCACTGAAGAAAAATAATAATAACAAGAAACAAATAAACAAATAAATAAATAAATAAACAAAACAAAAATGCATCCTCTCTGGCAGTCCTTTTTAACGCGTATTCACTCAAACGTGGGTTACCACTATATATAACCCTCTTATTTCCCTTCCTCAAATTAGCAGATGCAAAAAAAAAAAAACTTTATTCATCTGCACTAAATTTCCCCCATTTTTCTTTCTTCTTCTTCTTCTTCTTTTTTTTTGTTCTAACAAAAATCCCCCCTATATTTTGTGATTCTTGCAAAAATGCCCTCTCTTGAAGACGAACTTTTCCCTTCCACACCCGGAAAGTTCAAGATCGACAGAAACCACCCCATGAACCGTCAATTCCACCGCTGTTTCGCCTCCACCAGCACCATGTTCTTATGGGCTCTCTTCTTAATCGCTCTAACCGCCTCCTATTTAAGTTTCCAATCCTTCGTCGACTCCGGTAGCCGCTATTTCTCCGCCTCTTGGGGTGGCATCCAATGGGAAAAACAAGTCCGTATTTCCGCTCAACCCCACCGTAGCAACGGCTTCTCCGTCCTCGTCACCGGCGCTGCGGGTTTCGTCGGTTCACACGTTTCACTCGCTTTAAAGAAACGCGGTGACGGCGTTGTGGGTCTTGACAATTTCAATTCTTATTACGACCCATCGCTGAAAAAGGCACGGAAATCGCTTCTCTCCAATCACGGGATTTTCGTCGTAGAAGGCGATATTAACGACGTTAGATTATTGGATAAACTCTTCGATGTCGTCGTTTTTACTCACGTGATGCATTTAGCCGCACAAGCTGGAGTTCGTTACGCCATGGAAAATCCCAATTCCTATGTTCATAGTAATATCGCCGGTTTAGTTACGCTTCTTGAAGCTTGTAAATCGGCTAACCCACAACCCGCTGTGGTCTGGGCTTCTTCCAGTTCGGTTTATGGCCTTAACGAAAAAGTCCCCTTTTCCGAATCGGACCGAACGGACCAACCCGCCAGTCTTTACGCGGCTACCAAAAAAGCCGGTGAGGAAATTACACATACGTACAACCATATATATGGGTTGTCGATTACCGGGTTGAGGTTTTTCACGGTGTATGGACCTTGGGGAAGACCGGATATGGCGTATTTTTCTTTTACAAGGAATATATTACAAGGGAAGCCGATTACAGTATTCCGAGGGAAGAACCGGGTGGATTTGGCGAGGGATTTTACTTACATCGATGATATTGTGAAAGGGTGTTTGGGTTCGTTGGATACGTCGGGGAAGAGTACAGGTTCAGGTGGGAAGAAAACCGGAGCGGCGCCATATAGAATATTCAATCTGGGGAATACGTCGCCGGTGACAGTACCGACGTTGGTGAGTATCTTGGAGAGACATTTGAAGGTGAAAGCGAAGAAGAATGTGGTGGAAATGCCAGGAAACGGCGACGTTCCGTTTACTCATGCGAATATTAGTTCGGCTCGGAGGGAACTCGGGTATAAACCGACCACTGATTTGCAAACCGGGTTGAAGAAGTTTGTTAGATGGTATTTATCGTATTATGGCTATAATCACGGAAAACCCGTAAATTAAAAAAAAAATATATATATATTTTATTTTCTTTTTTTTTTTTTTTTGGAATCTCTCTCTCTCTCTCTTTGTTAAATTAGGAATGAGATGGGGTAAAAAGTAAAAGATGGGTTTTCTTTTTCTTCTTATATATATAAATATAATTCGGAGAAAAAGAAAAAAAAAAAAAATATTCTTTACTTGAAGGGGTTTTTTCCCCTGTGTATTTCCTTGGTGTCACTGTGTAGTTTTATTTTCTTTTGATTTTAGTGTAAAGGAAAAGAAAAGTGTTGAAGATAATGGTGAGTGTGTTATTATTATTTTGTAATGTTATTTTGGGGTGGGGGGGAGCCGACAATATTTATATGAATAAAGAGAGACAGGTAAGAAGTAGGAGAGAAAAAGGAAGTTTGATTGTTATTATTATTATTGTTGTTGTTATTTTGTGAGTAGGGAGAACCGTAGTATACGGTATGAAAAGAAGGGGCCCGCCCAGTAGTTTCCCTTTGGTGAAAGGAAGGTGGGGTACGGTAGCCGTTGGATTGGGGTTAGGAAAAGAAATATAAGCAGTCAGATTCGGTGTTTTTTTCTTTACCTCCAACTGGCAATGGTGGTCCCCACACGCTCTCTCATTTTGTTTCCTTCGCCGACACTCTCTCTCTCTCTACTTTTTCTTTTCTTTTTTTCTTTTTTTCTTTTTTTATTTTTAAAAATAACATTGAATTTTTCCAAGAAAATGGTAAAAAATCGTAGACATTCACTCCTTTCTATAAAACTAATTTGTTCTGATTTTAAAAAAAATGATAAGTTTCGATAGTTTTGTTTAACAACTATGTTTGTCAAATAAATGCATTTTTCTCCCAATTTCTAACTCATAGTCCATTCAAATTCCTATGCATTTCTAACAACAAATAACTTTTTCTATTTTTACGTTTTTTAAATAGTTGGATTTTATTTACAAAATACTAGGATGAAAGATTTTGTAAATTTAACTTTTTCTTCCCCTACTAATTTTAATAGAATTTTAAAGTTGGTACAATTTTCAATATATGTATAATGCTAAACTAATTATTATGATATCGGCTTCTATTGATAGCAAATGACTTTTGACAATATTTGTCATTATAATTGTCCAACAAAAGAAGACAATACTACCTTTAGTTCACTTATATACTATCAAATCATCAATCTTAAATTATAACATCACAATATGTTACTTTTTTCTAACCATATTAATTCAAACACTTCAATTTTCTCACGTACATGTCTCATCTCTTTAAAGAAACTAATTAAATCCATTAGATTAAAAAGACTTTATCTTTATATACCTTATCTTATCCATTCTCCATAAATGTCATACTCGAGTACCACATCCAGTGAATCAAACTCCTTACTTTGTATATAAATCTAGTCTCTATCCATTATATCATGAGAATATCTACTATAAGAATTTAAGGGAAAAAAATCAAGAGAAAGATAAGAATATTGTGTGAAAAAAAAATGTTCAATGTTTTATTCTATTTATTAATAAAATATAAAAGAAAAGAAAAGAAAGAAATTCATCCTATCATCCAAACTTTAATCAATTGTTGTGTAGGAAAAGGTTTTATGATATGGAAGCATAGGTTCCCTTCCCATAATCTCTTTATTTTTCCCTCTTTAAAGTAGTAACCATCAATGGGGCTTTTCGTAAAAGAGAAAATGATGTCAATTTTTTCATCATTCATTTGTCCTTTCATTTAATTTCAAATATTTTTATTTCTTTATTTTAGAAACACTAGACTTGAATGAATGAATTATAATAAGATTGTGAGAAGCTTACTAATTATGATTATGATTATTATTATTATTATTATATTTTCAAATTTCAACTCAATTATGAGTGTTTTGCCACGCTCTTAATATTTAAACAATTTTTTATTTTCTACATAATAAAATATAAGAAGAAGTTTAAATTAAGCAAAACAATAATAATTAATTAATAATAATAATAATAAAGAAACAAACGCATTTACACCCACCGACACTTTTGAAATATAACTATTTGGGTTAGCTGAAACGTGGAAGGTGTTGATTGGTTGAATAAAGTTGAAAAATGAGAGGGAGGAGAAATATATTTTTGAGACGAAAATTGACAAAGAATGCTATCTCTCGTTTTTTAAATAATTAATAATAAATAATATTTTTGTTTTTCGTTTCATTTTTTTTTTAAAAGGAGAGTTCATAGCCGGAATTAATTATGTCAACATATTATTGTAGATTTTGTATGTTAAAAAAGTTAGGGAAATTTGAGGGTTATATATTTGCTTTTAATAAATAAATTTAATAACAAATTTTCTGCTTAGCTTATTGTTAAGGAAATTATTTAATAATAAAATTTTTGTCTAAAAAACGTTTTCAAATATAGCAAAATATCACAATTTATATATAGTAGATAAAAATATAATAGTGTTTATATTAAACTCTGATATTTTGCTATATTTTATAAATATCTTAGGAAAATTATCAAAAATAGAAAAATTTAAAATATTTACCTTTCATAGAAAAGTCGAGTGTAATTAATTCGTTTTTTTTTTTTTTTTTTTTTTAATATATTTGAAAGTAGCGAAATTCAATTGACAAACAGCACAACGTCGTGCATTTCCGTCTTCTGATGTCTATTTTGTCGACGACGAAATCACGTCGATGAAACCTCACTCTCGATGTCACGTTTTGACGTCGAACATATGACTTTGCCAGCGTATCAACAAGCGTTAGAAGAACAATTCTCCCTACATCATGTTGTGCAACATCTCCCCGACGTGCTAAACAATCGTCGAGGAAAGTCCCTCCTTCTGAACGATCTAGATGCGTTGGGAGTTATTTTATGTGTATTTTTTTATTTATTGAATTTTTCTATTTTTGATCGTGCACTATTCTATTCCGTTCCAATTTGATTTAAATTAAATAAAAGTGTTAAAAACTAAACAACCAAATTACTAAATAATTATACAAAATACTAAATCAAAATTAAATATATTCTAATATTTTGAATGTTTAATTACATAGAAGAAAAAAATCCACATTTATCACAATATGGCCGCGGACGCCATATTACTATAGATCCACACCTACAATGACACAAAATTGTATATCTATATCTGTGTGTGTGTGTGTACACACTGGATAATGCAAAGTAAACAATGGTAAAGTTGAAAAATACGTAGCGCAAGTGTGCGACTCACGGTCCCCTCTATGCTCGAGTCATGTCTTCTATTTGTTGTGTGTGCAGTTCAGACATCCTTCTCTGCTCTTCAATCATGTGTTTAGCTTCTTCAAGCTCGAGTTTTTGCTCCTCAATCAGGATTGCATTAGCTTATTTGACCCCGTAGAATGCGAACATGTGGTCGAAGAACTGCTAGTACAATTCTTACGGGACATGGGCCTGGGTCCCCAACCAAGACCTTTTGAGTAGCCTAGTCGTCTACTTAAAACGATCTCGCAAATATCGTCTTGAAAGAGTGGCTGAGAACCCTCTAAGGTGGGCTGGGACTGAAGTTCCAGCATTTGATTATGCAACAAATTAAATTTTATGTAATTAAATTATGAAAGCATAAGTATAAGTACAGAATAAAACAAAATCAAGTTGAAACTTACATGCGCATCCGCAGTCACCTGCGAAATGAATTGGCCACTCCGAATGTGTGTTTCTATGAACAACTCCACACGGTTGACTGGCAGACCTCGTTCTTCAGCGAGCTTGTGCTGTCATTGTAGAAACGACTTGGACCTGCTACTATGATTGTAAGGCTGCTTTTGTCCGACAGCTTTGTTCGCTCACGATTGCTTCAACATGAAAATGTTTGTTAAAATTATACACGCATACCAAAAATTAAATGAAATAACATACCATTGCAATATGTAGATCTCACCTGAAATGCACGATTCAGACAGTGATCGCATAGGAAGTGTCAATTTTTCGTACGTCCCACTAATATGTGTTGTGGGTTAGCACGTGCCTATTCAGGATTGTTGTACTTTTTGAAATGTCTATGATAGTCGCCCCTGAACTCCTTGAAAGATGTGAATATTTGATGCTCAACAAATCTAGTAAGTGCTTGATCGTTGAAATCAAACACGAAAAAACGCTACAAAGTAAAGCCCTATGAAGGGATAAAAACCCTATGCAGCCGAAGATTTTACAGAACTATTTCTCAATTTAATTTGAAAATCCCAAAATACCAATACATTGACAAAATAATACATAAACTATTTTTTTTTTATTATAACTTAAAGGCTAAACATGCTTCTAACTATAGATAAGAGAAAGAAAAACTTACGTAGTTTGACCCTTTTGAATCTACAAAAACTCCAAATTGAAACACCACATGTCGGAGACCTTCCTATCCTGGGATGAGATTGGTTTGTGGAAACCGATTAGAATGAGAAAAAGTTTAGAGAGAACTATTTTTGCAGAGAGCAAAAGCATCGACTTGAAGAAAAAACTATTTTCTTCAGCATATTTATGACTCTATTTCCTCGAGGGAGTATAAGAAAATCATGAGATTCTATTAATTTAAAAAAATATTAAATTAATAGAATTTTCAAATCAACTAATTAATTAATCAAATTATATTTATTAATATTTTATTTAAATCATATTTAATGAATATCTCTCCAATATCTTATAGTTTTAAATTAATTTAATTAAATTAAACTATTAATTAATTCTTCAACTAATTAATAGCTAAATTAAATATCTTATATTTAACTTAAATTAAATTTGAATCATATTCAAATATAAATTTATCTCATAATCAATAATTTTAATATGAATCCAATTCACAATAAATTAATATTTGAACTCATTCAAATATTTTATCTCTCATAAATTAATTTTGAATCATATCCAAAATTAAATTTATATAATAAAGTTTGATTAAAATATAAACTTTATAGTATAATCTATCACCATACATTATACTAATTCCCAAAGTATTTTTGAACATTTTTCAAATTATAACCAATATCCTTTACGAGCTAGGAAGGGAACCTAATGGACCTACATATCAGAAACTACATGATATGAGATTAATTGGCTAAACTCATTAACCACATTAACTAATATTTGTTAACTGTGTGTACACTTCACTAAAAATTCACAGTTGAACTCTTCTCAGTGTAGATATATTTCTGTGTCCATGGATATAGACTCAATAACACAGTAAGTTAGTCCTTCACGAGTGTTCGTAATACCAGCTAGGTCAAATTACCGTTTTACCCATGAGTTACCTCTAGTCCTTAAATATCAGTGCTCCTCTAATGAACAACATGTTTATGGTCCAACCAATAAACAGAAACCCCTCTCATGTCATAGAGAGGGTAGAGCCTTTTGTTCAAGTCCCAGACACAGCATTTAAGGGAACACTCATCTACTTACCCTAAAGTAGGGAATGAGTGAATTCCATCTTGCGTAATTATGTTCCCAACTCCTCACTCGATCTTGTTTCCAAAATGATAAGCATATTAAGTTGGCAATCTGACTACTCTCACCCGTACAAATCAAAAGACTTCCTCGCGAACGTGAGTTTATAATACACTCACGATTAAGACTAAGTTACCTAGGTTATCATAATGAAATAAAAACCTAACTAGTTAATGGAGTTACATCTAATAGTTACTATTTTGTGGTACGATCTTATGCAAACTCATTGCATAGAATACCCTCACTCGCATGTCACCTACAAAAGCACATTGGATCATTATGTTTGTATCAAATATAAAATGAGTTAGCCAACATTAGCTTAGCTCAACTAACACCTGTACGTACCCAGGATCTGGTCTTGGGTTCAAATCCCCACCCTTGCATTTTTTACAATACCATTACAAAAAAAAAAAAATACAAAGTGAATCATATCCATAGTATTACTAGGATAAGGTATGCAACCTTATATTGATCACTGTATGTCTCTACCTATTGTTCAAGACCCATCAAACAACCTATAAATTTTATTACACTTGATTTTTCTACAAAGTGCAGTGAAATGTTCTATTTTTTATAATTTTTCTTTTATAATTATGAGTTCGAAAAACAAAACACCAAAACACCATAAACTTTAGTATATATTAATTTATAAGAATAATCTAATTTTATATTTTTAAAAAAGTATAGAATAATTGAAATATATTGGATTTAAAACACCAAAAATTAAATTAGGGGCATTTGAAGGAAATAATCTATATTATATATAAAAGTCTCAACGTGGATAAATATTTTTTTATCCATTATATCCTTAAGTTTAGTTTTGTGTTCCAAATCACTTTTTTGTTTTATGGTAAATTCATTTTTAATTTTTTTTTTTTGTAATATAGTTAATTATGGAACTCACTCATTTTCACTACGTTTTTTAAATAATTATACTTAAGTATAGTGAAATTAAAGTAATTAAATAATGGAGGATGTGAAAAGTTTGGAAGCTAAATGTTTTTTTTACTTACATGGTAGAAATTAGGGAAATTACAATTGATGACCATTTTAGGAATAATAATTAAGGATATAGCAACATTTTAAAAAAATTGCAAATATGGCAAAACTATCACTGATAGACTTGTATCGTTGATAGACTTCGTATGGTCTATCAGTGATAGACCAATATTTGCAATATGGTCTATCGGTGATAGACTTATATCATTGATAGAATTTGACAAATTTTGCTATATTTACAAAAAATTTAAAATGTTGCTATATGTTTAATTATTTTGAATTTAATTGCTAAATTTGCAACTATCCCTAGAAATTAATTAAAAATTAAATATCTTATAAAACCATACACATTCCTATTCATATTCCCTTTTCTCATACTAATTATTATTTTGTATCTTTCTCAACCTTTCAAAAAAAAAAATTCTTTTCAAATCTTTGAGTATAAATATCCATTTTTTAATTTTCTATTCATGTTCAAAAGTCACAACAAAAAGTTAAGGGGATGAAGAAATTAGTCTTCCAACAAGTTTAAATGAAGATTTGTGAGTTAAAGCTACAAAAGCTCACAATAACCTTCACATCAAATTTTTGTGATGCCTAGGACCAAGCAATCAATCCAATAAAAAAGATGCAGAGAAATTAATGAGGATTCAAGGATGAAGGATGTAAAAGTGGAAGACTAAAGAGCAAACAGTTAGAAGCGTCATTTCCAAAAAAACAACAAAGTGGCATGAGGATGCCAAATAACTAGATTTTTCAATTTTTGATTATTGCTTTATAATTATGTATAAAGATGTAGGATGTGCTTATCACAATAGTATATTACAGATGTTATAATTGAGGGATTGAAGAGAAAAAAAATCTTCTCTATTTGTATTATTTCAATAATATATTTTCATTTAAATTTAGTTATTCATTCAAAACAATAACGAATTATAATTCTGGAGAAATTTGTTAAATAATTATATTCATTGAATAGGGTAGAAATACATAAAATATATAGAATTGGCACAAATACCCAAATAATAATCAAGTCAATGTCGATGTCTAAAATTTCAATCCATTTAAACATTCGTATGTAATTGATACATATAAAAAAGAACCTATTCATCAATCTAAAGTTTGATTGAATGGATTGTTTCATAGTCATACTATCGAATTCTTTATATCTTTTAGCTCACTCGATTTATACACACGCATATAACAAAACTTGAGTAATAAGTCTCTCAAGAAATGAGCTGAAAAATGTATTTAAAAAAAATCATGAGTAAATAAATATAGTTTCACACTATTTATATAATTAATTATTATTTTTATTTAGTCAAATAAAATAAAAAATTAACGTGCATAGCACGTGTTACCAACTAGTTTTTATTAAATTTGTAAATAGTTTAATTCAAACAATAATTAAATAGACGCATTATAGGTCAAAAATCTTATTTTAGATTGTATTAATGATTATCTTTTATAAGATGATTACATAAAAACCCTACCATATATATAATAAGATCATAAACATTATTCGTATATGATATGTGGATTACACCATTATCTTAGAAACAAATTGTAAAATGAGGGAAATATTGAGTATCACGTGAGTCTCAATCAATCATAGGCTTAAGAAAGGTGGGTTTTGATTTGTTTAAAGCTGCCAATTTCTGCTTTTCAGAAGGTAATTTCACATTGGTGGCTAATCCAATGACTTGAAGGAACTTAATTATATACCAACCACAATCAATTTGCCACCATTCATGCCATGTCGTGCTTAATACTCGAAAGCATGGTGGTTATTGTGCCATCCTTCTTCGAAGGTAAATATAGCAACCATCCTGAGAATAAAATAATGAACTATATGTATATAGATATTAATAGTTATAGATGTTTATTAATGGCTATTATTGTCTATCACCTCAATAGACAACAACACTTTAAACACCAATAGATATCTATCTCCATCAATGTTTATAGTTATTTATTACGGATAGGTGGTAACATTCTTTACTACATACATACACCTTGAAAAAAAAATAGTTTTTAAATGACAAAAATTGATTATTTCTGTAAGCATGTATAATTGAATAATAAAATAAAATTATTACGAAACAAAAGGTAATGGGTTGACGTAGAATATTATATATATATATATATGAAAATTGATGTATCAATCATTAATTAATTAATATAAAACACATTTTTGAGTAGCAAACAATGGTAAAAGAAAAGAAAAGAACAGAAAGAAATAAAGAAAATAAGAAAAGGGTATGTGTAAGAGTTTACCAATTGTTCTTAGAGAAATCCCCAGTGTTCCATGGTTGGTTTCCCCAAATATGAACATACTGAGTTTATCATAGATGTGAAATGCAAGCTGAATACGAACCTCACGCACTATCAATAGTTTAATAAAACACTCTTCATAAATAAAATATATATTTTCAATCAAAAACATATAATAATAAAAAAACAAATATATGGTAGAAATATCATCAATCTCTCTAGGATATATAGTTTAATAATTATAATCATAATCAAACACAATACTTTACACTCATTATCAATGATAGATCTAGTGTTTTAACAAAGTAGAAGAAAAGGAGGTTTTAAAATTTTTTTTTGGTTAAACTACGAATAATGTTAATGTTTATTTGAAAAAAATGAAAATCATCATTAAAAAAAATTAAGAGGAAACAAGCCTAAAAATTAAAACGAAGTCATTATCAATTTTTTTCAAATTCACACATCATCTAAAAAAATAAAAATTTGAAAGTATGGCCTGGAAAACCTACTAAATATTTTTAAAAGATCAAGAATTAGATGAATACAAATTCCACAGCTAAAAGAGTTAAACTTATAATTTATATATAATTTTAACTTTATATATAATATAAATCAATAATTAATTGTCAAATAAATAGAACATTTATCTTTATTTAACAAAAAAATAAGCATTCTACATGCATGCATGCATTGTCTTGTTCTTTTTTTTTTTTTTTTTTTTTTTTTTAAAAACCCTTAAATTATCTATTGTGTAGATGGCCTAAAAACATGCATGTAGAGAACAAATCAAATATAACAATGTAGAAAAATCAACAACTTAATTTATTACTGAAAAAAAAAAAAAACTTTCCTTCTTTTTAAAAAACTGTAAAGAAAAACTAACAATTGAAAGAAAATTTAATTAAACATCCAAACAAATAGAACCATTGGTATAACCTTAATAATTAAAAGAGGAAATGGAAAGGGAATAATAATTAAATTTTACCACTCCCCAAAGGATGAAAGGAAATCCTCCAATGGCATAGAGCAAGAGTGAAAGAGCAAGTGGATGAAGCCAATATGTTTTATGTATAAACCTATAGAACCATTGGTTCTCCAAATCTGTCCCATTGTCTGGATATCCATGTTTCATGTAAAGCATGAAGATGTTTCTCTCCACCTTTTTATGATTATTAAAATAGTTTATCGAACAAACTTTTCTCATCTAGTTATACGAATAAAAAATCCACATCATTTGGCTGAACCAAAATCCATAAATAAGACTATATGAATCTCGTTCTGAATCAACAAATCGATGGTGACATCTGTGTGTGCTCACCTAATCAATTGGATCACCCTAAAATTGAAGAACCAACAAAGTGTGTTCAAAACACCCATATGAAAAATATGATAGGGTTTACCTATAATTTTATCCTTTTTAATGGCATGTAGGCAATTACTCCACAAGTACTCGTTCTTTTATGATTTGGGTGTCTAAGTAATGTGTATAAAAATCATTCTTTTATATATAACGTAATGATGGATAATGTTCGTTTTTAGATTAAAAAACAAAAAATAATGCACCGTTAAATTACCCGCTGATTCAAAATCATTTAACATTAACTCTTATGGGATTGAAATGTGTGTACAAGACCCAAAAAGTGAGAATCGATATTAATTAAGGAGGTAATGATCTTGCATGAGTTCGAATACAAAAGAACCTTATGAACCATATTTACTCTAATATCATATTAAATCACTGATTAATTCAAAAGTTTAAATTAAATGGGTGAAATGAAATTGAATATAAAATCAAAATGTATTATTTGTATAATTCATATTTTTATTGATATAGTTTAGTCCATATTTAGTTAGAGCATAAGGGATTCAAAATATCAGGTTTCCTTGTTCTTTCTTTGTTATAGTTGTGACTTCAATCTAGGGCATACTTGTATTTATACTACTCGTGAAGTGTACAAATATTTAAAGTTAAGAAATTAGATAATGGTCTCAAAATTCATCCACCATTTTCAGCGGAACATTTATGTACTGCCACTCACCAATACATTACTCTTTACTTATAATATTTCCTGCGAAAGGTAGGTGGACAGCCTCCATTATTTATTACCAAATATTTCATTTCTTTTGAAGGTGATCGGCTCCAATTTTGAAATGATAGTTCATCCCTTTATCAAATATATAATTACTATGAAGTGTTAATTTCATATTCGAGAAGTAATGACAACCAAGTGAGGCCCATGGGAGAGGAGGAAGAATTTATGGAAAGGAAAGATATTGGGCGACGAAATGGTGCATGCAACTTGTCTACCACTCTGCCTCGTGAAGTTGAGGTTGAGGCAAGTGTTTATGTTGGGCCAAATGGCCTAACTAGATGTGGGTGAGGAGAGAGTATCTTCATTGAGCCTAATGGCCTACCTCGACCTCAACTCGAGGTTGAGTCGAGCTTCTTTTCTCCTATGAAATCCTCCATTCTATGAGTCATGATTTTAGTTGCTATGGTCGACCCGAAATAGCATTTCCTCCAATCCCAAGTCCAACCATCTATAAATTGAGGGCCATAAGTGTCACAAGTCATGGACAAACTCGCGGTACAATGTAGGCCTCCCTTCATGTTTTGAGAAAAATTGGTTTTATAAAACATGAGAGAAAGAAATACATTGAAAACATCGTTAAAGAAAGAATTGAAGATTGTCAATTGCAAAGAAAGTTTATAATGCAAGGAGTACAATAAAGCTTGGTCGGGGATTCAACTACTTATGTCTTCCCTATAGTACATTTTAAACATTTTTAGCTTTGATAGACGTGCATATGAAAATGCTGAAATGACACACTCTAGGTCAGCGACAACAAAAGGAAAGCAAATGACTAAACTATGTATAAAGCATAAAAATAAGTTGGTTTGAAAATGTCCAGGAATGCGGTGATCATGGACAAATGGCGCCTTGGACAAGCATGCTCGTGACAATAAGCATCTCCCAAGATAAGGAATTTTTCACATCTCCCAAGAGTAGTACTACGACCATTTTGTTAATTATTGACTTAAACATTGGAGGCTTTATACCAGACAACAAATTCGTGATTTCTTCCTCATTATTTGCAGGTTTTTTCTTCTCAAATTATGTATTTACTATTGTTGTCACTTGAGTGACATAATGTGTTTTTTCCTATCCACTTTTTGCCACAAAATTTGACTTCGTCTGTAAGAGCGAGAGTGTTTTACCTTTCTTTTTAAATTGTTGTGTTTTATGGTTCCACTTCCTTTATTTAATCCTTTTATTTTATTTCATTTTAAATTAATTCTTCTAGATTGAGTTGTTGGACTTTGGGTGTTTGTTGAGAGATAATCGTGTAAATACCAAAATAGTAAATAACAAACTGAAAAACAACAAATCTCGAAAATATTAAGATTTATAGCAAAAGTCTGCAGACTTTTTTATATCCAATTATACCTCTCTATATATATAAGACAAATCATTTCTTACGGATACAGTGTATTTGAATAGGTAAAAAATGAGGCAGAATATCACATATTCACGAATACAATGTATTTGTAAACAACATTCAACTTCGGTAAATCTTAGCTAAATATGATATTTTATTGCTGGAGAAGATTGTATTAACTTTCCTTAAAAATATGGGTATAATTTCTACCCGATTTTTTAATTCTTAGGATTTAAATCAATTAATCAACCATTTATATCTATAATTCATGATAGATATTTTTAATAACAATTTGAATTTAAATTTTAGATAATACCCGTAAAATAATTACAAAAATAAATTCAATAGTTTTGGATTCTTTAGATTTCATACTATTTACCAAAATTTTATTAAATAATACATAATACATATTTTTTAATAACAATTTAAATTTAGATTTTATATCATCCTTAAAATAAAAAAATTATTAAATAATACATAATACATATTTTTAATAACGATTTGAATTTAAAATTATTTTAATCCCCTAAAATCATGATAAATACTATTATCCACCTATTTTGGTTGATTTTTAATAACAATTTGAATTTAAATTTTAGATCATTTCCCTAAAATAATGCCAAAGATAAATATAACATTTTTGGGTTCTTTATATTCCAAACAATTAAATAACAATTTGAATTCAAATTTTAGATCTTCCCCCTAAAATAATGCTAATTACAATTGTTCATTTATATTTACCAATTTAATATTCTTAATTTAACAAAATCGATTTATTGGTTAAATTGACAATGTTTGATTACGTTGATTTTCTATAGAGTTACAGTATACTACATTATAATATTATTCTTTCCAGATTAGTTCCACAGTATTTGACAAAATGTATAACATATGTTGCTCACACAATTACATTGTAATTTCATGCTTTTAAATAATGTGATAAACTATTCGTTCTATATCACGATCACATGTTTAAATATTAATATTTATTTGCTCATATAATCATATACTTTTGCAATCCAAAAAACTTAACATCAAGATGAATTTGTTACAAAACCAACAATAAGAACAATTTCCTAAATAGTGTCATTGAATCATAATCACAGTTGTTTAACTAACCAAACTTTATAATAACCAATATAATCAAGATTTTCCTAACATAGTATATGTCGAGTATGAATGATGTTATAAACAACAGATTTGGGACACACAAAAGATAAAAATTTTGGTCATCAAGATATAGATCATTCCACTTGGTATAAAATAATCATATATTTCAAATAGAGTGTATTTGAATAGCTCAAAAAATGAGACAAAATATTGGAAATAGCACAAAGACAATGTATTTTGCAAGCAACATTCAAATTTGATAAATCTTAACTAAATTTGCTATTTTGTTGCGACAAGATTACTTCAACCTCCCCTATAATAATGACAAATATATCTACAAGATTCTGGGGTTTGTTATATTTTAAACAATTTATTAATAATATTGGTAATTATTATAATTCCTTAAATGACCTTAATTTTTTTTTCATCTTCTTCATTCTTTATCCATTCATGAAGTATTATATCACTAAGGATAGCTCAATTTTAACAAATCACCAATCTTAAAGACATATAAATTGAAAAATGTTAAAACATAAAAGATTTCAAAAGTATCTCAAATATTCAAAAATATTGGTTTTATATTTTGATAGGTCTCGGTAGAAAAATGATCAATATTTAAGTGGTTTAAAATGAGTTTTATGTTGAGGGCAAAATTGTAATTATGCCTCAATGACAATTTTGCAATTAATTGAATCTTCTTCCTTAGGTCTTTTAAATTAGAGAAAAGAAAAGAAGTTGGACGGATAGGAAGAGGGGGCAACTGCAAGCTAAAAAACACAGTAGAGAGATAGAATTTTTTTCTAGCAAAAAAGATTGATAGAGAAGAGTGCAATGTGACGGTTTTCGACGTTCCAACGGGAAGAGAGACGTTGGTCGACGGAGAGGAAGACATCAGAGGTTTAGTCGTGGGTTTTGAGGCAGACAAAAGCTAACGATTTTGGGGTTGTTTATGGCGGCTCCGACGTTCGTTTCGATAGCTTCACTATGGGTTTAACGGTTGGTTTAACCGTGGTTTTCGAGCCGTCAGAGGTTGGTTTAGCCGTGGGCTCTTCTTGGAGCAGCCAACACAAGAGACAAACACAGTGAGAGAGAGAGTTTTTCTTACAAACAAGAGAGGAGAAAGGTGTGGTCGACGAAGAGGAAGACATCAGAGTTTCAACGTCAGCGGGGATGGGCTTTTTCGAGCAACGTTTGACGGCGTCCGACGTTGCTCGTGGGTTTGTAGTGGAGGAGTTTGATTGTGTGTTATGAGTTTGACTTTGATTGGTGTTAGTTGTGTGTTGGGAGTTTGATTTTAATTATATGGTATTTGTGGTTTCTTGAATAATTGTATTTATGCTTCAATTTTTTCAATTAGGTATGGGCATTTAAGACATTGTTCTCTTAATTGTTTTTCTATATTTTTTTATTTTTTTATTTTATCAATTTAAATTAAAAAAATTCATTTATCTAAAATAAACCTTCTATTTTGCAACTCTTTTTGTCAACCCTTGTTGAGATGCAGTCCTAGTTTTCAATTTTGTTGGACTGCTAATTTCAGTCTTAATCGATTCTTGTTTGATCTCAAGCGGGCAAAATTCTACTCTCTATAGAAAGGCTTTTGAAAAGAAAAGTCAGAGACAAGTTCGAGTACTCCGTGGTGAGTTGAAAAGAAATACTAAATGAAGTTTTCTGCTCAATGACTAGGAGAGAGAATTGAGATTATTGAAGATCAAGCGACGCTTGATTGATTGCATATTGGTGATGTCTGATTAAGAGGGAGTGTTTCCTTTTGTTGCTTCCTATGACAAACATCAGTTAATGTTCTTATTCATTTGTCAGTAAAATGTTATCACTACATACAACATGTTGAGAATATATGTATAAATGTTTGTACTGTTTGTCTCATAATTCTGTAATCATTGAATTATATCACAATACAATATATAATCTCTTATTATGGGTCAAACATCCTCCAAATATAAATATCGTATCATCGAATTGGGTTAAGAATATCTGTTCTCTCAATCTTAATTGATTGTTACTAAAGGCACCTTGTTAACTGAGTCGTCATTTTTTCACAAACATGAAGATGATGAATACTTAGTGGAATTCATGTTTTCAATTTAGTAAATTAGAAAAGTACAAAATGGTTACCGGCAACGGCAAGAGCCGGTTTGCAAAATAAAATAGGGCCCACTTCTTCGTTTTCTTTTAATTTCCAATTCCGACGTGGCATATTAGTTATTGTTTTTGTTTTTGTTTACTTTCTTTTCTACTTTTTTAATAAAATTCAAAATTATAACAATAATTGGATTTTTTTTATTTATAAAAAGAAAAATCATTATTATATATAACCAATGAGTGAAGGTTGTGTGGAAAATGGAGAAAAACTTTTTCTTTCTTTTTTTAATGAAAAGAAGAAGAAGAAAAAAGGAGAAATGATGTAAAAGCCTTAAACAAAATAATTGTTAATTTAAATAACACTTTCTTTAATGTTTTGTTTTTCTTTTGTTGATTTATGTAATAAAATTTGAAATTAAGATAGTCTTGTTACAATTTTGAGAAGAATCTTGTACAATGAATAATGTACCTTATCAATTAATATAATATGAAGAAAAAAAATCAGTATTTCAATTTATTAAAAAATTATTTTTAAAAGAGTATTATTTACATCTTAAACTTTAGACATGTATTGTAAAAGAAATCGTGCTAAACTCATACTTTTATTAATTAATTAAATCCATAAACTCTTTTCATCAAATTAAATGAGATTATCGGTAAGAATTTATTATTTCTTTTGCATTTACGCATCAATTTATTTATTGTATATGTCATAACAATATTTGACAACGAATAAAAAAAATGATATAAATTGATACATTTATGAAATTTTAAATTTTAAATTTAAATTTTTATAGTTGTTAGGATAGAATTTGAATGCATACAATCTCAACTTTGGATATAAATGAAATATTAATTTAATTTTGATTGCAGCTTGACTTTTTAAGTTTATTGGTTTCCCTTTTTCAAATATTATTAATAATGGTTGATGTTGAGCATTCTCTCTTTTTAAGTTGAAGGAGGGAAAGTGGCTATTCTCTTCTTAGCTTCACTTGATTTTTGATTCCATGATAATGCTATCCTAACAACTTAGGAATAAAAGTCTCCCTTTATTAAAGAAATAAAAGTAGAGAGGGCTTTTGTAAAATTGGAGTGATTTATTATGATAGACAAAAAAATCGAGTCGATTGAAAAAAACCAACCAAATTGAAGGTGGCCATTTGGAGATAAGGAGAGGTTCAGTCGGTGTCGATTTTGAAAGGACAACATTTTAAAATATTCAAAGATTTAAATTGACCTAAACCATTGATCGATTGACCGACTAATGGTTAGTATGTACTTTTTTCATAGTCGACATTGGTTAAAACATTTACTAAATTGATCATAGTTAGTTCGTGTCAGTTTGGTCGAAAAATCGACTCCGACCGACCAATGTTCACTCCTATTATAAATAATCAAACACATCATAAACACATAGGCAATAATCAATATGAGCATATCTCAATGAAGATGAATTTTGTACTATCAACTTCAAAATTAAAGACAAATATGAGACTTTATAAGTAATTACAAATCTTTGAAGAAAAATTACATACTCTCCACTTAAAAACGAACAACATTTATTATTAAATAGGTAAATTATGTAAGCTTAAATTTGGTTGTTACGAATCCATACATAGCTATCTATACATTAACTACATTCTTCGTTTATGTGATGTTTCTAAGGAGGTGTTTAACCACATTTCACACGAGGGTACTGCATAATGGTATTGCTCAAAATGTAGCTCATATAGGTTTCACTGAGTCTACTCATTTGTAGAACTGAGAAATTTTTTAGTGTTTAGTTCAATTGTATTTAAGGGATTTTTTCTAGTTCAACAAACATTTCTTGTTTGGTTTACAAATATTTTGTTTTTAAAAAATAGTTGTTGTCAATCTAAGCATAGCTGGCTAAATAAAACATTTCTCGTTTGGTTTACGGTTGAACGATACTTGGTTGGGATCTCTTTAAGTTTAGAAAACTGACAAATGAGTGAATTATATCATTTAGTCATATCATAATTTGGTATTAATATGATTATGAATAGAAGTCTTATAAAACATCTAAATCAATCAAGTAGGTAAAACATTACCAATTCATATAACTTTTTTTTTCTTTGGTACAATTGATTGATCACTACATATTAATCAAAATTATACTTCAAATTTAGATTTAGGTGAGGTGGGAGTCAATCATGGGAGGTTAAAAGTGATTTAGAAAAAAAATTAATGACCTTTTCATGTTTGATACAACAACTGTTTATAGCACACGTTTTATTTCGTACCGTTTTTAGATACAATTTGACAATTTGTATTGAATTTTAGATGACTTTTATAAAAATCACATCACTCTTTCTTTAATAGAACTTTTACTTTAGGATATTGATTTTTTTTTATTTTGAAAAATAAAACTATTTCTTTTAAGTGAAATTTTTAAAAACGGTAGATTTTACAAAACATTTAAAAGTTATAGCAAATTCTATCATTGATAGTCTATAGTGATAGAATACTATCATTAATAGAATCCAAAATTTTACTATAGCTTGTAAATATTTTAATTTCTTTTGCTATTTTTAAAAATGTCTCTTCTCTTCATTCTACTTACCAATTAATTAAAGTAAACAAAATACACATTTTAAACAACTACTTAAAAAATTAAAAATTAAAGGAAAACAAATGTAAATTTCTACTTTAGTTATTATATATAAAATATAATAATACACGAGGACCAGTTTGATAATGTTTTCATTTTTTGTTCTATGTTTTTGTTTCTCATTTTTTACAAATGAACTTGTTTGCGTTTTTGTTTCTTATTTTCTTTTAAAAAAAACCGACTTATTTGATAACTATTTTAGTTTTTTTTTTAAATTGAAGGATGTTTCTATAATTGAGCCTAAATTTAAGGAACTAAAAAAAAAGTAGTTTCTCTCCATTCTATTTTTATTTATATATTATATATTATTTTTAAAATAAAAACGGGTGTGGCAAATTGGTTGAGAAAACTTATTTACAATTGTTGTATGTGAGGTGGGAATATAAAAAAATAATAATAATAATATGAAAAAGATGTACATGCATTTAACACGAAATTCAAAAGCAACGAGAGCATAAATATTTTTTAGTTTTGTTCAATATTGTTAAATTAACAAAAAAAAAAATTATATTCATATGTTACTTATATATATTTTTCCAATTTCAAAATTTTATATCTGAATATCTTTTAAATTTTGAATTTTGAATTTTGTAACACACAAACGGTCTGCTGAGACATTTTTGTTTTATTATTTTCTTTTTCTTTCTTTCTTTCTATTTTCTTTTTCTCTATGTTTTTCATATTTATTTTAGAATTATTTATTTATTTTATTTATTATTTTTCATTATCTTAATTTATTTTTTCAATTTTTAATTTAAAAATATTTAGATTTATAAATTACTTTTATTTTCAAAATTCAAATTTTCAATTGGATTGTATTCAAATAAAGAAAATGAACCCAATTGTTTATAAAAAAAATCAATTTTTAATTTTCAAATCTTTAAATTTATATATTATTTGGATTTTCAAATTTAAAATTATCATCAGGTTGTTTTCCAATATAGGAAAATGAACCAAAATATTTAAAAATAATAGAAAAATATAGAATGTTGTGATATTTTGCTATTATTTGTAAATAGTTTTTACAATTTTGTTATTTAAAATATTTTTTATATTTTCTGAAATTTGAATTTTAAATTTTGTAATATGAAATTTTATATATTCTTTTTAAAAGAAAATTTGTCAAAAAGAAAATATTTATTTTTAGTAATTTTGTCGAGTGTAAATAGTTTTTCAATTTTTTTTTGTTTTGAAAAAACCTATTTTTAAAATTTATTATTTTTATTTTTCTGATAGACATAAATTTTGTTTATTGATCTATTTATTTAGATTTATTTTAATATTTTTCCAAACAGGACATTTATACAATAATATAATTGAGATAGATTTGAGTCTACATCATTTAAAATTTAAAACAAATAACTTAATTGTATTTTTTGTTAATTTTACATCATACCTTATGTGTATTTGACTGTTTATGTATTTGATAATTATTTTTTTATATTTTAATGCATGCTACATATTTTTATTTTATATAATTAGATTATATTTAACTATAAAATATGTAAGTGGAAAAAGTACCAGAAACAACAAACGATTATCAAACAAGTTTCTAATTTTGCTTTTTTTTTTTCAAAAAACAGGAAACAGTGATAGTTAAGCAAATTTATTTATGTTTCTTGTTCTAAAAAAAGAAAAAACAAGGAATAAGGAATGAAAAACAAAAAACAAAAAACAAAAACATTATCAAATGGACCGTTAATATTTGCTAAATACTAGAACTAATCCGTCCTAACATTGACCAAAGACTAATTTACTTGCTACTATAGATAATTTTTCTATAAACGTATAATTAACATAAATTATTCTAAAGGGTATAACCATCCCAAACTACGTCTTAACCAATTTTAATATTGAGATTAAGAAATAAATAGAAACATTGATTAAAGTTAAAAGGGTTTTAATAAAACATAAACAATCTAATGTATTTAAAGCAAGAAGAAATGCATCTTTTCATTTATTGATAATTACCTATAAAAAATTTAGAGATAAATCACATACAATTTTAGTTTAAGCTAAAGTGACATATACCAAAATTTATTGGCCTGTGATTATAAAAGAAATTGTTAAAAGTTTACAATCCCTAATATTGAATGCATTATCACCAAACTCCCTAATTATTTGCATTATTATTTATGTCACTCTCATCTTAACACTTAACCTCTTCTACAATTCACAATTTTAAATTGACTTAAAATCTCTAAAAGTACAACATTATACATCTTACTTAAGAAATTGCTTTAAAAAAGCTATCGAAGAATTTATTGGATATATTGTAATAGATGGAAAAGTACATATTTTGTTTCGTTTGATTTGAACTTAATTCCTAAGTTTTAAAATGTTACATCATTACTCTTACAATTTAAGCTTTATTTTAGTTTGATGGGAAGAGCATGATAGATCGAAAAACCGAGCCGACCAACCAATTCGAAGTCGATCGATCGAGAGGGAAAATTAAATAGAAGAAACAATTGTGTCGCTAAACAAACTGTAACCTCAAATGTTCGCTGTGAATTGGTATCTTAATTCTCTGAAATATTGGGTGTTGCGCCATCATTGACAGAACTTCTCCTTGATACTATTTCAGATGCCCAAGCTCGTCCCAGTTCTGTCTGAAACTTTCCTGAGTGAAGATTTATAGAATAAATGTGTGATTGGCATGTCCAAATGCTAACAGAGACTTAAAATAAGAGTATTTTTCAAAATGAATGAAATGCAGCTGGAGTAGTTTTAGAGAACAAGAGTTTCATTAATTTCTTCTCTAAGAGCTTACATGATTAACGTTTCACTTCAATACACTTTTTTTCAAAAGACATGCCAAACACACACCAAAGAAAAGAAAACAGAAGATAAATAAATGTACCTGCAGTTGACTGAAAAAACTCATCCAAATCTTTTCCTTGCTCTGCACGCAGATAAACAATTTTGATTACCATCATCAGTTGTAGTATTTAGCGTAGTCAAAGATAAGAATAATAATAATAAGACAAAACTATTTAAGAATAAAATGATCTAATAACATTATGGAAA
This sequence comes from Cucumis hystrix, assembly GCA_025688845.1. Lineage (NCBI taxonomy): Eukaryota > Viridiplantae > Streptophyta > Magnoliopsida > Cucurbitales > Cucurbitaceae > Cucumis > Cucumis hystrix. The sequence goes on from CM046887.1 coordinate 14,360,242, forward strand.
GCTTTAGGAGAAATATTAATTTTAAGAAATGTGCAAGTCCGGAAGGAAACAAAAAATATCGTGACAAGACTGAAGTATTCTTTGCAATATTCCCCCAGACCTATGTCCGATACTCATTTACGTAGTGACCTTTGTTCATTTATTTATTTTTTTGTTTGAGTTTAGCATACCTTTCTTAGTTCCCATATCCTGATCTAGGCTATCAACCAATTCATTCCTCTTCCCACCTCTTTGCCTTGTTAACCTGGTAAGACGAATCTGCTTACTTCTTTCTTGTTATCTTCCCAACTATATTTCCAAGGGATCTCCGGAATTGATTGAGCTCTTGCCTCTTTGTTGTGCTCTTCAACAATTCTGTGTAATTCAAGCTTCTAGGTCCTTTAATCTCTTAGAAGCATCAACATTAGCTGGTTAGTTTGTCGTTTCTTTAGTTGCCTATCTTGGCCCACTAGTTCCTCTCTTTGATGCTGAGGTTTTTCTTCCTCGCTCGAGCCGGAATCTTGTGAATAAGTTACCCTTTCATGCGTGATGCTAGTCAGTCTCCTATTTCTTAAAACGCCATCTTTATTAATTTAAAGACCGGACTTTGGAGTTGGTCTCAGTGAAAAAAAAATGTACGAGCGCGCTGTCTCAACATACAGAAAGAAATTTATTGCTACAAGACAAACATTCCTGTTGATCTTAGCTAAGATTCTTGATAGTTCCACAAATGTGGGAAACAAAACCTACCCTTTCTCCTTAGTTCTTGTTATTCTTGATGAATGCATTTTATGAAACGAACTGGCTATGAACATGAACCAGCTTTTAATAGTCAAGGAAGTATCTTAAATAAATTATGTTTCGATTAGGTATCACATACATGCAAGATGAATCTAACCATGGACCCTTGTCAATAAGATTTTAAGACTTCAGCAAACCGTTGTTACTTCGCCGTACAAATGTCATAGCATAACATGCACTTCCCTCCTCTCCTATCTAAACTTTCAAATTTAACATATGCTAGCCATTAAAGAAAGCATTGGCTTTTGAGAAATAAGTTTAACAATTAAAAAAACTATGTAAATAGATATCAGGACAAGAAAACTCACCGTTTTCATACTCTAAAGCTTGAAGAATCATCTCCACCTGAAGAAAGTCATGAAAAGTAAATATAGGTTAAACGATATGCATATAAAACAAAAAAAAATCTTTGCAGTCAAGCATAATTCCCAAGCATACACTCCCTGGTCAGATAGTTAAATAAATTTCCACAATGCTCAAATGCGATGCTAAAAATATCTTACTCCATTTTTCTCACAAATTTTCATCAACTGACTACTGCTACAGCTACCTGCTGCTTTTTGATCCATTATAGACTATGCAATAACTTTATTGTCCACTCTCACATCCCAATAACAATCAGCTAGAAAGATGTCAACCCAACATCAGTCAAAAGATGCTATCACTGTCTCTTGTAAGGCTTAGTCCAACTTATTTATCTTAACATTTCAGTTTTTAGAAAATATATAAGTGCTAAATTATTGTTTATGCTATAGCATATGTGCAAGATGCTTGTTTGAAATAATTACAAAAAGACATCAATGGGGTCAAGCAGAGCAAATATTAAGCATGGAGCTTAGTTGCATAACTTGCTAAACTTAGATAGCTTGTTACCTTATCAAGATCCTTCACAATTTTAGCTTCTGGTGAACTGTTATTTTCATAGTCCATCCACAATTCACTGATTTCCTGGGCTGCAATTTTCACACAATTTTGTTTAAAAAAAAGAAAATGGTGTTGACAGCCAAACAATGATATACGCAGAATATATCTTGACCATTGGGACTGAAACTCAAAATATATGACTGGATGTGCATACCTCTTGATCCACCACCAAGTAACTTGCACATGTGGTCTAATGCTTCTTGTTCACGTCTAAGCTTTTCCGACTTTGAAATCCCATCATATGGGGTAATGTCACCAACAATTGCTGATCAAATGATATACACGTTATGAAAATTTTCATTTAATAACAGCATTCCAACAAGCCAAGATGAATATGGTTGACTGTTTGATTGCCTACAGAAGCATGAAATAGATTGATTTCTCATCTTTTTTAAGGCAATAGGTTGACTACTTGAATGCCTAAAACATTCCAACAGTCTAGTCTTTCAATGTTACACTTTTAGGGAAATTACCAAACTATAAGAAATCAGAACTGAATTTTAAAGAAAATTAGAACCCAAAGAACATGGAATTCATTTCAGAAAAACATACAAGCAACAATGTTGATATCGTCATGGCCCAACATCAGACAAAAGATGTTATCACTGTCTCTTGTAAGGCTTAGTGCAAGTTCAAATTACATTATTACATAACGAACGGAATGGGACAATTAAAGTATATATCACCTTCTGCAATGTCATGTACAATGGCCATTTTTATACACCTGAAAATATACATAAATATAGAATCAAAACACCTTCCACACACCATTACAAGGGGCAAAAACAATGAAAAACGGTGAAGAATGAACATATCATAAGAGCTGAATAATGAAAGGTAAGGAATAGCAAACTTGTCTCTATCAACGCCCGGAATATCTGAACAAATGAGTGCCATTATTCCCATTCGGTACATATGATCTGCTATGGATTCCGGATCCTTGACTCTTCTCTGAACCCATCCAGTTCTTTTCGTAGTCTAATTCAGATTGACATAAAGTAGCATGGTCAAACAACACTAAAAAACTGTAAACTATAGAACACGAACCAAATTAAGATTCTTGTACGGATGACCTTTTCACAAGAAACTTTATGATTAATGACCCGCCTCCAACAAACGGATGAAATCTAACCTTCCATTTACATCAGAACACATTGTTATATTTTATAACGTATCGCATTGCAGATGACCATGTCTATTGTAGCTCTAATGTGATTACCATTTTTATTGTGCTTTCATTTTTTTCACCCAATATTCATGGGAAAACACAACATACTGTGAGAAAAATGAGAAAAACACAAAAAACTAGTGTATTGTGTTAGGGATGGCCAAGTGTAGCTCTAATGTGTGCCTTAAAGTGAGTAATGCAATTTCGATATGTTTTGTTCGCTCATAAAACACATCATTGTGTGCTATTTGGATAGCACTCTTGTTGTCACAAATAAGAATAGTAGACCCGGAAAAAGTGACTCCCGTATCTTGTTGTAGCCATCCCAACAAAATAATCTCTAATGCAGTATCAGCAAGAGCCCCTTGGCTTTTGCACCAGAGCGAGCCTGTCTCTTTCTTGCTCTTCCAATCTCGTTGAGAGTCACCAAAGAAAAGGCAAAAGCCAGTAGTGGAGCCCCTTCATCGAGATTAGTTGGCTGTAAGATCACCAACATGAATACCTCACTTCAGTTTTAAAAGGTATGGGTCAATGGTCGTCCCTATTGTGTTCTTCATTTTCTCACCCAAAAACACAAAAAACTACGAATACAATAGGGAAAACACAAAAGAAAAATGAAAGATTGTGATAGAGATGATCATCACATTAGAGCTAGAACAATATTTTAAAAAGCCCTCTCGACCTTGCGCCTAGGCTCGAGACCCAAGTCTTGTGCCCCACCTTGAAAAGTTGAAGCCCTAGGCTCAAAGCCCTCCCCTTGGGGCTTGTTCATTATTTTTAAAAATAGTAGTAATTAGTGGTTTTCCTTCTTTATTAAGTTTTTTAAAAAATAAAATTTACTAAGCCTAGATGCAAAATTTCTTGTGTTAGAGGTCTTTTTCTTCTTCTGTTTTTTCCCCCATATTTTCACTTCAACTATGCTTTCTCTTCTTAATGTGGTAACTTTATACATAGTGCACCTCACAAAAAAAACCCAGCCTGTTTTTTTTTTTTGTGCCTTGCGCTTAAGCCCCATAAGACTATTGCACTTTATTGCGATTTGAGCTTTAGAAAGCACTGGGCTATGATATATATGACCATCTCTGATGCTATACTTCAGTGTGTTATGCTTAAGAAGAAGGTCCAATTTCATACATTTATGGGGGCGGTTCATCAATAAAGACACATGTGAATGGGTCACTCGTACGTAAAAAAAAAACTAAACCAGATTACCGTTTGGTTTATTGGGAGTCAAAAGGCTATTAATGAATAAGAGAAATTCATACTCCAACATTTAAACAGAAAATTGGGAATGAGCTTCATCCCCTGTTTGGCAACTATAGAAATTAAAAAAATAAAAAATAAAAAGTAAAAAACTCAACAAATATTTATCCAAAGATGATGGATAATGATGAATCCATTAATATAAACCCTCAAAATTTCCAGTACTCCGCTACTAACTTTGGTTACAATTTTTCCTTAATCCCTTTTGCTATCATTTCTAGAAACTTAAAACTAGAGTGAGAATTGCTTGAAAGGGCAGCATTTGAAGTTACCTTGAGGCGGTGACAGAGGGTGAGAAAATCAATAGCGGAAGAAGCTGAAGCTGCTATGTCAGTGGAAGGAGGAGGAGGAGGAGGAGGATTAAGAGCAGCGCCGCCATGGAGGGGCGGCGAGGAGGAAGAAGGTTCTTCAGTTGCCATTAATGAAGGAGGCGATTTTGAGAGGGAAGATTGAAATTGAAAGGAAGTTGAAGCTCCGAGTGAGTGAAGAAGGAGCGTAATTAAGTTCAGCTACATTGACCCTTTGAAAATTAATTCTATTGCTTAATAAAGTTCGAATAATGGAACAATTATTCACTATCGTTTATGGCATGTTTTAAATATCAACTTTTGTATTAGTTATGTTGCAATATAGAGATCTAGGAATAATTGCATAGCCCTATTTTTTATATTCCATCAAGAATGTCTCTCTTTTGAAATGATATTGATATTAATTGAGATATGTTGATGTCATGGATATTGATATTAATGTCATGAATGAATGAAGTTACGAAGTTGCTTTTTTATTTATTTATTTCTTTTGTTTTCCTTCTTCTCTTTGAAGATCTCAATTTTTTTAGTAAATAATTTCAACGAAACTCTTCTTTTTTTTCCTTTTCATTTCCTTCAATTATCTTTCTCCTTGTGTAAATCTTATGCGTAACTAGCTTTGGCAAAAACCACGCTCCAGCTCCTACTCCAAGAGAGGAGAGTAATCAGTGAATGATGAAAAGAAGAGAGAGGAGATTAATTTACAAGTGACAAGATGAAGAGAGAGAGAAGAAAAAAAACAAGAACGATACATTTGTTTTCCACATGCCAGTGGAGTTTTTGTATACTTGAAAGAGCTTAAATTTATCAAGTGAATGAGTTTACATTTTTACACTTAACTTGATTATATTATTGGATTATCTTTCTCAAACACACTCCTTTCAATATAGGCGTCGTATCATCAAATTAGGTTACCAACTTATATTATTGGATGTTGTTTATTTTTTTTATTTTCTCCTATTTTTTTTTATTATTAGGATCTATTATATGATATCTATATTTTGTGTGAAATAATAACTACAGCCCAAAATTTCACCATAGGTTTCAAACATGTTACTATTTGATTTGAATTTCATTTTATATTTTTCATAATTTACACTTTTAACTACAAAATCTTACTTCACGATCTATTAATCAATTTACAACAATTATAACTAATTATAACTAATTGAATTCCACTCAATATAAAATTAAGTTTAAACTTTCAATTTAACTAACAAATCATCATACATTGATCTAACATCGAGGAGGTCATAAATTTAATCTAGAAAGCCACACCTAAGTATGAAATAATTTTCTACGATAACATTGACTCCTAAACTTTAGAAAAAAGTAATCGACCTTCGTCAAATTTTCTTATTTTTGTTATACGTGCGTAGATATTTAATGTAAAGAAATCATATTATTTGGGCGTAGATGAGCCCAAAATGACTAAAGCCCAAAAGAATCTACAAAGAGGCTTCTGGAAGCAAAATGTTCGTTCTTCACCTTCTAACAAATTCTATATACAAACACAAACTCTCTTCTTCTTCTCTCCCTAAAACCCAAATTCTCAGAACCAAATCATATCAAATCTCCTCAGAAATTCCGTTGATCTCTGTAGAAAAATGGTTCGCATAGAAATGGAGGAACCCCAGGACGAAGTTCCCAGTCCTCCGAAGCCCTCTGCATCGGCCAAAACGACGACGGATTCAAGCGGCGGTCCTTCAACATCCAATGCGAGCAAAAACCCATCCGATGGTTACGAGACTGCCAGCGATGGGGAGCTTGGTGATAGTGCCGATGAGTGTCAAGAGAATCCTGATCAACATTCAGAACAGGAGGAACGAATTGCCACGCTCAGTGAAGATGAGATTAAAGAGGTTTTTTCTTCTTCCCCTTCTTTGAGCTTTGTTTATTGTTGTTTTCTGCGTTGTGGGTTTTTCTTTTCCCTATTGGTTTCTTCGGTTAGTATGCCTTGACATTAGTGTTTTGATTCTTTTTGTTCTGGTATCCGTTTTAACTTTACAGTACTTCGTGTATTGCTTTTTTTTTTCCTTCATTGATTTTAGGGTCATTTACTCTGTTGGCAATCCTGGTTCCCAATTGAAATATTTGAATGAGACTTGATGAATGGGTGAAAACGATTAGTCTCCATATCGCTTCGAGTTCGATTAAGATATCAGGGGTCGTTGATTTTGTGCTTTCGTGTGCAATAAGGAAATCCCTTTTGAAACAAATTCGGAATATAGGGGATTTTAAGTTGTGGATAATTTATGGAGCTAAGGGAGCTGTTGGCAGTTTGTAATTTGTTTAGGATCTTGATTTTCCTAGTTGATTGTGATAATATAAGTGGCTACACGACCTACTGGCACAATCCTCTTATAGCTCTATCGTGGATTCCCCCGTAGTAATGAGAAATGGGTCTCTTTTATCTAGAAATTAGTTACTTGGTAAATGGTCACCTAAGCTGTTGAAATTTTGTAATTTTCATGATATGCTCGTCCTTAATGCGGGCTCATTTTTCTTGGAACATTTCTTCTCTGGTTGCATGGATCTAAATTCACACATTACATATCTGGCAGAAAGCCTTGGCTGAAGCAAATAATGCGAAGTTGGCGGGCAACAAACTGTTTGGAGAAGGAAAATTTGAGGAGGCAATATCAGAGTATGATCGTGCTTTAAACATTGCTCCAGACGTGCCCGCTGCGGTGGAGTTACAGTCCATATGCCATGCAAATCGTGGCGTGTGTTTCCTAAAACTAGTATGCCTTTACTATATCCTAAACTGAAAGAATCTAGTGTATTTTATTGTTTTGATATTTTTTCCATTTTCTCGATGCATTATAACCATATCTTTAATGACACCGGAGGGTTATATGTCAACTGTTAGTAACTATTAATCTATGTGATTTTGTACATCTTGAGGCTGTTTGACTCTGTTCACTAATCACTAATGTAGAAAGAAACCAATGAATTAAAATCCCGTTTATAAGTATAGAAACTTGTGGAACTTTGTGAAGGCCTTGATTAATTTTGGGGATGTGATGTTGCTTTGATAAATGACAAAAATCATAACCTATTCTGTTTTCTCTTCCCTCCTTTAATTTGGATACAGAAGCTTATACATTACCTGAAAGTTGAAATTTAAAATCACCTCTCTATGCGAAGGATTTATTTCTGTTGTCTGATGGTCGTCCTTCCAGACACAAGGCCTCAGGACTGTGGACTATCTCTTGAAAATTATTATCCTTCACAAAATCAAGGCCTTGAGGATTGATTTGATCTGTTCACATGCCTGAAATTTCTCCTTTATACATCAGCCTCTAAATATTACTCATGCCTACTTCAGAGTGTATGCATCAATTTTTTTCTTTTTTGGCTTGTGCATGAACCTGTAGAATTGAGCTTACCTCACCACAAATGACGAGGTTGTCCATTATGCACACACTTGTTGGTGTCTTTTAAACTGTTATATCAATCTTCACATCGATATTGTCGATGGAATAGTCAAATTAGGAAGATAACAGACAGCATCTGAGCCATGATTACTTAACATTCTCTGGTTTCATTTTTAGTTACCTTATAAAGAAAAAGGTTGTCTTTTGAACTTAATTTGTTCGTCAAACATTATTTTGGTCTGATTGCTTCTCTTTTTCAATTGAAAAAACTTTTCATAGAATGAACGGAAAGACTTCTAAATTGAGTTGGATTGAAACTAGGTAATTCTTGTGAGGTTTTGCTTTAATTCCACATATCTTTTTCTTCTCTTCAACAGTATACTTTATGTTTGCATTGCGTACTGATTTTCTTGGTCATTAACTTTTTCAAGGAAAAATATGATGACACTATCAAAGCATGCTCCAAGGCAATTGAGCTGAATCCTGCATATGTCAAAGCTTTGTCTAGAAGAGGAGAGGCTCACGAGAAGCTTGAACACTTTGAGGAGGCCATTAATGGTAAACTTTGCTTTGCTTACAAGTTATTTTTATTTATTAACTCATGAGGTCATCTATATTTTATTTACTTGCAGATATGAAAAAGATATTGGAATTGGATTCATCAAATGACCAAGCTAAGAAGACTATCCGTCGCCTTGAACCTCTAGCCGAACAAAAACGAGAAAAGATGAAAGAAGAGATGATCGGTAGGCCTTTTACTGTTTTAAAACTATTTTTCTGTATCATATTTCATTCATCTTTTGTTCTAGAACTTGCTTCCCTACCATTGAAAATTTAGCTACATGCATGCGAAGCAATGGCGTAATTTCTTGATGGACATTGCAATGCACTAACAAAGAACAGAACCAGAGCCTAACAAGTTTTTGTTACGAGGGGCGAGGTTTTAAGTTCTAACTTTTTTACCTACAAAAAGTTTTCAAGAAGAAACTTCAAACCCTATTTCTTCTATGTATTATTTTGGTCAATTACCACCTTGCTCCCCTTTCCTTGCCCCACCTTTGAGTGACATGCTAATCTACTGCATATGCGCCTAAACTAGCACATCGTCCAACTTTTGAATCTAAACAAGCAAATACACATTGGATATTGTCAATTACTTCGCCATCTAAGTCGATAATTTGTTCCGTATTTATGAATTTGCAATGCCATATTTTTTGTTTGAGCAGGAAAGTTGAAAGACATGGGCAATTCTTTGTTGGGTCGTTTTGGTATGAGTGTGGACAACTTTAAGGCTGTCAAGGACCCAAATACTGGTTCCTATTCAATTTCATTCCAACAATAGTCTGGCCTTACTCGATTTGTATTTACGACAACGGCAAGAGAAAAAGGACAAAAAAAAAAAAAAAACGATTCCTGTATGTATTGACCATTGTTTATTCCTGGATTTAGTGATTATGAACTGATGGTAATGTTTAAATTTTGGGGTATGGTTGGTTGTTTTCCATGAATGGTTCATTGTTTATTGTTGTTACTTGTTACCTAATGAGGGTTTCTGTTCTACTTTGAAAGCAAAACTTGGGATTTGTGATCCGAGTTCAGAATCATGAGATCCTTTCCTATTAGATAGATAGGAAGGGTTGCACAAAATGTACTAAGTTGGTATGAATCGACGTGATTTGTAAAAAATAAAATTAAAAAGTTATAAGTTAGTATTAATCCATATGATTTGTAGGAATGAATTTATAGGCATTTCAGGATGTGATGTACAATAGATTTCTTTTTCCTTTATTCCTTTTGTTTTGTTTTCGTTTATGGTTAATTAATATATTATTTTAAAAGAAAAAACAAATATAGTTACTCTTTTGGATACATGAGTCATAATCAAGTGATGAACCTGATATATTTGTATCATTTGCCAATTATGAAAATTATATTTCTTGTTAACTTCTTTAAATCAATCTAAAATTAATAGTGTTGGTTATATACTTCTATTGCTGCTAATATGTAGAAAAACACAACTATCAATTTAGCAGCCTTAAGTCAATTTCTTTTCAGCTGCTTGTTTTATTTATCATCAACTTGTTGCAATAATTTTTTTTCTAAAAGTTAGAAGATAAATTGTTACTAAGATCTACAACAGTCGAGGACTGATTCATAGCAATAAATATGTATGTTCATCAAAACCGCAAAAATTGAATAGTTTTGTAAACTGAACTGAAACCATATTTGTATGGTTTGTTAAAATAAGAAACCTAAGTTATGCAGTTCGATTAGGTTTCAAAACTAAAAACTGCATTAAAACCAAACTGACTCTTACACCCTTGGTGTCCCCATCTCTATTCACCTCAACTCTCATCTCTCGATAACTTGCACGTCCCTCCACGACTCACCACCTTACAGCTCCATACTAAAATAAACAAAACTCATAGTTTTTCAAAGGTAATAGACACTTAGAAAATATAAAAACATAAATGTGAAAAAGATAGTGGTGTGTGTGCAACGTGTATATATATATGTTTACTAAATCTAAATCAATATGAGTTGATCAAATAGTAAAAAAAATGACATAGTCTTAATCACTAACTAAAAGGGTTAGACATGTTTATGAGTTTAGTTGAAGTTGGCATAACAAATGAAAAAATGACATCTATATTAAATCTCAGTGCTTATCCATCTTCTTGCATGAAGCTTGTTTTTTTTAAATTAAGTTTGATACAATTATATAGCAAAATAAATTAAAATATATACAAGTTATAACAAAATCTTGGATTCTATCGATATCTTCTATCACTATAACATATTAACTACTATCACAAATATAATTTATTATAGATTGTAAATATTTTATAAAATTTGCTATTTTTGAAAATTATCGATCATATTTCACAACTAAAAAAAAAGATGATAAAAAGACACAAATATTTCATTTGGAGTACTTCTACTTTTCTCAAATTAAATGAATATTATGATTCGACCATCTCCGATTTACACGTCAAAATCAAATCAGACGCTCCGTTCTTCTTCTTCTTCTTCACCATCTTCGGTTCATTCAGATACGCAGCTGCAAACTCATTTACATTCTGCTCTAATTTCAACTTACAGCTTCCGAATCCAGCTTCCATAGATGGCAAACCAAGGTGCAAAGAAGCGTAAGGAAGAGAACGCTCGTCATATGGCGAATCTTCGTCGCCTTATCATAGCCTGCAATGTATGAACTTCTATTTCATCATTTTCTCTCAATTCTTTTTCACTTTTTTATCCGTTGTTTCTGATTTATTATGCTTCTTCATAATAAAGTCTACTTGTTGGCGGATTTCTAGAGTTCTATCGATTTTTCCTTTGTACTATGTGTTTTACTTTTGGTGATTTGACTTGAAATTTGGAGGTGGAAGTAATTTTGTACAATTGTGTGTTTTTTTTCATAAAGGAGCAACAATTGATTTTGTCCTACTGTTGATAATTGAATATTCTTGTTGTAAGATTTTCTGGAGTTTCTCGAAGTAATCGAAATCGATCGGTTTTTTGTTTCGTTTTCTTTAATTGATTTGGAAGTAATTGTAGGGTAGGATGAGCTGTTTGTTTCATAAACAAACAATTTACTATTTCGTTCTCTGTCCATCTACCGAAAATTTTAATTTATCGGTTTCACTTCTAATGCTATTGATAACAAGAAGTGAAGAAAGTTTTTTTCTGTTTATTTATTTTTCTAAAATCCCCTTGCATGTTCTCCGAATCAAACTATTGTAAATTAAAGTAGGGCAGGTATCAACAAATGTGAACTAGACACGTAGGAATGTAAGATCGAGGGAGATTTTTTGTGATTTCTTCAAAGCAGTATGAGATGACTTGAGAATTGGAAGGTGGAGAATTATTTAGATTGTTTTTGTTTCATGCTGTAAGTTCAGAGTTTGTTTTTGGTTTGTAAATTCTTATTTAGGTTTTCTAGCTTTTTTCTTAAGATTTGTCAAAGGTATAACCGTATAACTTATAAGCACCGTTCTGAGCATATCCAGAAACATCATCATTTTTGCTCTAATCACGATTCATTAAGCCTATGACCGCAGTGTGGCTTATGTTGTTTACTTTGTGTAACTTAAGTTGCTTATGTAGGTTATCTATATATTGGTTCGGATGCTGATTTTTCATTCAAGTTTCACCTGGAAACACTGGATTGGTCTGATTTTCACATCTGCAGCTTATTTTATTCCTTACAACCAACTTGAAAAAATGGCAAAGCCAACCTATGGTGATGATGGTGAACTTCTAGATGGTGGATTTGATATGAGTACAGGTGGAATTTGTGGGTATGTCTTCTTTCTTCTTAATGTATAACCATTACATGTCAGTTTCATGCATGTTTTTATCTCCATTATATAAAGTATAATCGTTGAGTACAGACCTGGCATATTTAATTGTTCTGTGGCCCAAGTTTAAGGTGAGCGGTTGCTCTGAAACTTGCTAAGAATTGGTATGATATTGTTCACCAAACCCCCTCAGATGCGGGTGATAGTCTTAAATGGACTCCTAACATTAATGGCAACTTTACTACGAAGTCTACTTTTCTCAACTTAACCAAGAGATCCCCTCCATTGCTGTTCCTTTGATTCGTCATATTTGGAAGACTAAAATTTCGTAACAGGTGAAAATTTTCTTATGGTCGTTCGCTTACAGAAGCCTTAACACTCATGAGAAGCTACAAAAAAAAATTCAGTACACTATGCTTAGCCCCTCGATGTGTTGCCTTTGCTTCAAAGAAGAGGAAACCTTGGACCATTTATTTCTGCACTGTTTCTTTACTAAGAAAGCTTGGAACACTTTGTTTAGAATTTTTTATTTGGAACTTTGTCTTCCTAGTAAGGTTGATAGCTGGATGATTGAAGGGCTCAACATTAGAGGTTATAGCCCGAAAGGAAACATCTTATGGAGATGTGCTACTCGGTCCCTTTTGTGGTGCATTTGAAAAGAAAGGAATAGTAGAATTTTTTAAGATAGCTATAATTCTTTTGATTCTTTTTGGACTGTGTTGCAACACACAGCTTCTTGGTGGAGTACGAATTACACCAAACACTTGCCAAGGATCCAACACACAGCCGTCTTGTCCCTTGCCCTTAGGTTGTTCTTTTTTGTTATATGAATACACATGTTTCTTTTAAAAAAAAAAGATATTGTTGACCAAATATCAAATTTGATGAGGAAGGTGAAGCTATTTTTCTTGATCGTCATTCCAAAATTCAGTCTAAAATGCTTGAAATGGAAGAAACTAGTGATTTGCTTGGCTTAACTCTCATTTCTTCCCACTCTTCAAAAGCCCAGCACCTTCAAAGTTACCCCTTTTGTTGGGGCTTTGCTCGAAGATTCCTGAGCGCCTTTTTCTTCTTCCTTCATCTTTTAAATACTGGCCATATCAACCTCGTCAGAACCTTTCTTCTCAACATTTTGTAGCTTCAAAGGCCTTCCTTTAGCAGCTGAGATAAGGCTTAGGCCCAAGTAAAAAAAAAAAGAAAGAAAACAATGAGAGATCACTCGTGCATGGCAATTGATGGCTCAATTCACTGATGTACAACTGTAGCATATTATTCTATTTCAGTTTCCTATACAGTTATGATTTCCTTTCCGCCTAAATTTCATGACTAAATTGACCTTCATTTACAGAATTGTAAATTGATATTTAGTATAATTGTCGATTGGCTTAATAACTCTCCGTGAGGGCAATATACACAAAAATCATGGTTGTTTGGTCGTTTGCTTTACTGGATCTTTCAATTTTCTTTCTTGAACATATTTCAAATTGGATAGTGATATATAAGCAAACTTGCAGCTTAAAAAGGTATTGGCTTATTGGGTTTTTAAGTTTTCTGGGAAATGGTTCTGCTCTACTGGTTGCTTTGATCAATTGATGTGTTTATCATCATCAATGTGACAGAACAATTCCATGGCAATATTTTTGGCCTACAAAATATTGAGTGGTTTTGTGTGGGATTTTTCCATTCAGTCGCAAAGGTGGTGTTTTGTGGGAGTTGGGAGACATTAGAGATTGGGTTCAAATGATTTCAACTTGGAAAATCTTGTATTGTAATAAGTAGCTTTGGTCCTTTATGTTGGTGATATATAATTAAATTCGCCTTCAAGCTTAAGCTTTTGCTTAAATTGGTGGTTTAATATGGTATCAGAGCCGTGCATGGTCGTTTCCTCCCCAATTAAAATTGATTTCCACTTGTTGGACGTTTCAAATCTTTGAAGCCCACAAGTAAGCTTTTGGGTACATTGGTTGTTTAATACTTTATAATATGGATGAAGTAATTGAAAGGAACAGATGGCTTTTCGGTGACTCTTTTTCTTCTTCTAATCGTTTTAGGAATCTTGTTCTGTCGCCTGCTTTTTCTTGGGAGTAAAACTAAGCATCCCTTCTCTCATTTCATCCTTTCTTTTTTAGTCAGTAATTGGTGATCTCTTATGTAACAACCTTTTGCTGTTCGTGGTTCTTCATTGTTTATAATGAATTGTTTCTTTTACCGAAAAAATGGATTGATTTAAAAAAAGAGGTTGGAATCCAAAATGGCTAGCCTTCCATCTGTTAACCCTTTCTTGACATTTCAATAACTAATCGAAACATCTTGATGGTTTGTCTTGTTTTTTGCAGCTACATGCATGATGTGATCTACATTACAAGCTTTGTGCAAATAATGTCAATCCTCTCCGGGAAGTTTTGGTACACCTACCTTGTGGTAAGGTCTATTTACTTTTGAAATTGAACTTTAGGCATATTTAGTACTAATATCCTTGGGCCAACCCTGATCTTTGGGTGGGAATCTCTAAACATCAATGTTTGTGCATCACTGCATCTAATAGAAAATTCAAAATACTTTGCCAAGGATCCATATCTCATTAGTATATAATGTTCATTCTCCTGTTCTTCTGCAGATTCCAGGATTCGGAGTATATAAATCTTCCGGTTTAATTCGAGGTTTGTTGTCGCAAGGTTCTGAGGTAATCTCTCCCAACTCCAATCAAGATTTCTATATTTAAAATCAAGGTCCGATCTCCTCGTTTCATATAGCTATATACTCGTGTGTGTAATTTAGGATGAACCCGAGGACGAGAAGACTCGCAAGAAGAGGGAAAAGATGGAGAAGAAAGCCTCAAGAGTGAAATTTGTGAAGACGAAGAATAGATAAAAAAGACTTATCAACTTTAAGTTATCAAATGCAAAATTGAGGAAAAGGAGAGAAGACACAGTCAAGTTATAGGTACCTTCGAAGTTAATTTAAGTTTGTGTATTTGATCTGACTTATTATAAACAGGTATGAGAGGCTGAAACAGTTCATTGTAAAAACTCTTAATTGAGTCAACTGAGGATTTAGAAGGTTCAATCCAGATTCCTCTTTCAAAATGGCATCAACAGGTACACAACTTTTGCAGCTTTGGTTTCCTTTAGAAGAGAGAGATATCAAAGCAATAGAGTTTAAAATCTCTTTTTAAATTTGTTTCTACACTTGTATGCGGATAGAATTTGAGCTTGAACGATTTTGCATTATCTTAATGACAATTTTACTTATTATAATGTCGGGGTTTTCTTGTGTAATAGTTTCTTTGGATAGATAGAGTAAATTGCCGTTTTATGAAAGCAATACCTTGTCTACAAGATCCAACAAACTATATTTCATGGGAATAAATCGAACTCAAACACATCAATAAAGAGAGTAATTTTATGAAAGAAAATTGCTGTGAAAGTTATTAGTTCTAAAATGCAATTTGATTAAGAGACATATTTATAGATTATTATTCATTGTTAATTCAAATTATTCGTAAAACAATACAACTCTACCGTCTACACGAAAGGTTAGATACCATTTATTCCAACAAAAAGGTTTGAAGTTTTATTAATTAAAATTTGAAACTAACAATTGTATCACATTTTCCAATACTAAATTAGAATAGTTTCGTCTCATTTCAAACCTCTTACTCATTATGAGATTTTTATTGTCAGTGTCAATCAGAATTTTTTTTTACTATTTTTGTCAACGTTATTAATGGGTGATTGAATGTCTACGCTAAGCTTGTTTTTGCTATCTTGATTGACTGTGTTACACTTTCCATTTCTTAGATTCAAATTTTCAAATGGTTTTGAACACTTTCTTGAGTTCTGTACTTAATTTGAAGAGATAAACAGCTAAAGTAAACAACCTGCATAACGTGCATCCTTAACTCACAAACTCATACATTAATAACAGGTTCCAACCATTTTAGCATTTTATTAAAACATGTTTAATGGATTATTAGACTCGATGTTATGTTCAATAAATTATTGTGAATTTTATAATGTTGAATAAAACAATTAGTGTTATAAGCGAAATTTGTACACAAAATTGGATGTCTATACATTTATAAGATTGTCCCAAAGTTTGAAGAATCTAATAAGAAGATTAAGATGTAAAATGTTTTAGAATTGTAATTGACTCAAATCTGTACAAACAAATGTAGTGATGTTTTCAAAGAGAAATTTGTACAAATGACTTAAATCTGATGGCTTTCACTCACTTTTTGGCCTCTTAATTTAATTTTATCGAGATGACCAAGTGAGAAAAAAGATATAACTATTCGAGGTTTCTAGTTTGCAAAAAAAATTGGATGGTGCTTGAATTACCACTCAATTCGACTCAATTCAATTCAATAAACGCATTTCAAGAACTACAACTTAGTTAAATGAAGTCGTTTTGAATATTTGAAGTTGAATCTCTTAAAAAGAAAATCTTTATGCATATAGAAGTATATAAAACAACGATTTTTAACAAAATATAGTAGTCGAAGTGAGCTTTAAGTTCGAGAAATTGAATTGCACGTGTTAAAAAGAGACAAAAAAGAAGTGGGTTATTGACATCACAAATGAGTTATTTAAGGGAAAAATGGTAGAAGGGGGAAAAAATGAATAACTTAGAAAAATAATAAAAGAGCAGATAGAATTTTTTAATTTACATACTACATGCAATGACTATATACCACTATTAACTAACAAACTCCCCAAACTCTATGGTTCTATTTTCTCTTCTATTTACTTAATTTTGTAGGAACTTTTTACCTTTTGTTTCTTCAGTAGGTTGGTATATTGGAAGCTCTTACCAAACAATTGTGTCATTTGTTGTTGTCATAATCGACAACTTTTCTCAACTCTCTTTGGCTTTCCATGAGAGAGTTGAGAAAAGTTGTTGGTTAAAAACGCAAACAAACTCATAACCTAACGTCGTTATCAGTTATCACAGTCATAAGATTGAATTCACGGTCCAGACTTCTCGAGAACTCATTGTGGTTGTTGAGACTTAGGGTGTACTCCTGGAAGTAACCATTGTAGGTAATGATTGCTAATGTGGCCCTGTATCAAAATCCAAAATGTAATGAGAGAAGAACTTACACCAAAACAATTATTTTCAATAAGTTATTTAACTTCATTGAGTTTGTTTATGAGGTCCTTCAAAGACCACGTTCTCGTGAATCATGATTCAATATACTCGATGGCCTTAATTTTCAGAACTTACCACAATTGAAATATAGTTTAATTTGAAAGACCAGTAAAGAATTTGATTTGATGTCAAAAAATGAATCAACGATAAATTTGTATAATTTTTTTTGGAGGAAAATAATCTCACCTACGAAACAAAAAAACCCTCAGCACGAACATACCATCTATGCTTTGGCCAATTGTCAGGAGGACTAGCGTGGACCACGTCCTATTTGGGTCAAATAATTTGAGGTTAGTTTGAATACCCAAAGTTCTTTGATTCGTACGGCAATGGTACTCTATTCCTCCCAAAAATCCAATTTCATCGCTGATCCATTTTTCAGAATCCACATTCTTGACTCCCCTTCCCTCTATTGACAACAAACTCACTAACTAATTATTGACATACCCTTACTAAGATGGAAAGGAACATCCTTCACAACCTTTTATTTAGGATTTCTTTTTTGGTTAGTCATTGGCACTTAAGGTGGAAAGGAACCTGTGGGATTTCCCATCAGAAAGTGTCAAAGAATTTGTTTCCAAAATTAAAGTGGCAGTACGCTTAGGACTCGGAGTATGGGGCTTTGTAACATACGATTATAATAAGCAAATATGGTCCTCACCTAATCAAAATTGGTTTTATTTGGTGGAATTAAGGAACAAACGGTCCAAGTCTCTTTGTAGTGATGTTTTGCGATAGGTTTTTTTTGTAATGTACACGTCTACGTGATCCGGAAACACGTTTGAAGAAACAGAAGGATGAGTTGCAGAAAGGGGAGCACTCAAGAATTTTGCAGAATTAGAAACAACTCACCTGCAAGCTACAATTTCAGAAGTTGAAGGGTCCAAAACCCTGTCGACCTTGCGTATCACTGCATAGCTGGAAAAGAACGCTTCATAAACTTGATAGCAAAGAATCTTCAACTTGTAGTTTTTTAGCAAAAACTAAGAATCATCTAAAAATTAGGATGAATGGATGGTTCTCTAAGAGAAAGCTACATCTCTCGTGCCAAAAAAGTTTTTGAATGAGCTTAAACAATACAAAAAACTTGTAGATCAAGGATCAAATTCATTTTTCCTTTTCTCTTGGGGAATAGAATTTGCTGACTTGAATAATAGAAAAACACCTGACCTTCTCAAGTAACATGTCATACCTTTTGATTCCTGCTGGTGCAGCATTATGAACTATGTGATGATGCGCTGGATCTAGTGCATCACTTATTGAGTCAGGCATTATCGATCCAAGAAAGCCACCTGACCTTCTGCTGCTTCTGAGGGAAAAAAAACCAGATTATGTCAAGCTAATAATCAGCAGAAGGGCCATCAGATCATTTCAATCTCCATAGCATAAACTTCGGTGCTCAAAAAGGATGAAAGAGAGTGAACCACTCCCATGTTTATTTATGCCATGAAGAGCTTACAGCAAGAAGGGAAAATTTTAAAATAAGAATAGTTTAATGGCTTTGAATTACTTTAGTAACCTGAGATGCATTCTAAGAAGCAAGACACTAGAAAACAAAATATCATCTGAACACCCAAAAGTTTTGGGAAGATCCAAACCCGTGAGGTACATGTCAACGTGGATTAGTAGTAGACAATTTTTTAAAAAAACAGAATAGAAAATATTAAACTTCACAGATGTATGAGTTCTTGATAAGTTTTTAAAATAAAATTATATACTTTGAGTACATACACCTTAATCACGACATGCTCATATCTACATTTCTTAGTTGACATGACCCTCCCAAACCTCATTAACTTGAATTTCTGCTAATGCAGGAAATTATCATCATAACTTCACAGTTCTTTTCAGGTAAAATTCATGACTTGCCAACATGAGCTCAGCTCAACTAACACCTGTATGTACCCGAGAACAAGAGGTTCCGGGTTCAATTCCTCCCACTCCAAGTTGTATTACAATACCTTTAAGAAAAAAACATTACATTACATCACAGTTTCTTTTTCTTTCAATAATTTCTAGTCTTAAGAAAAGCTGGGGAAAACTATCTTGCCTCTCTAACCTCATAATCAGACTCAAAATCCAACAGAATGAAAGATTTACATGTTGTTAAGAACCTTAAAGTTCTGCGGTGAAATATAAAAAAGAATGAAGTAATAAAGAAAACAATCGTAGTCAAAGGTTGAAAGGTCGGGAAATGCACATCAGGATAATGATGAATAATGCATATGTCAATATGCAGGATTGACGTGAAGCAGAACTGATGCACCTAAAACCAAAACCTAGCTGTAAAAAGATGCAATTAAAGAATCCCAGAATGTTTAAAAAAATAATAATAAATAAATAAAGAAGTCCACAAGCATGCGTAAATACTCGTGCAACATTATGTAAAAAAATAAGTTAACCTCATTCCTGGATTTCTGAAGAGATAACAGATGCATAATAGTCACCTTTGGTTTATAGCAAATCCAAGAGGAAAAACATGAACAGAACCAGAAGAACTAGTTGCCACCAAAATTTCTGGAACTTGAGAACATGGCCCAAAGGACAAGGAAAATATAGTTGATGGATATGATCCTCTGCGAAAACTATATGACTGCCAAAAATCTTGAGTTAGATACCATGGAAAGAAGGAAAAATTCTACGACCATGTTGACAAAAATGATGACAGGCAGAATTACCAAAGAATGAAAGTTGAAATTACTTATAATTTAACTCAGTTGATATTTATTTTATTTTCCTGCAAAATACATGCACACACACTTTTATTTTTGAAAAAAAATTATTTTGCTTTTAAAGTTTTTGGTCTCAACATTTCGTATAAAGAAGGAAAAGCCTAAGGGAAAAAAAGAAGCTTCACAGAGAGAGACTGAACAAAAACAAAATGAACAAGTTCGACTAATCAACAAATACGTAAGTTGTCAATTATTTTTGATGCGTCATAAGGTAATCAACAAATACGTAAGTTGTCAATTATTTTTGATGCGTCATAAGGTGTAGTCTTGACATTTAATGCTGCCAATCTCACTCCAATAAATTTCCTGGGCAAAGGAGTGAAGTTGTTTTGACCAGTCCAATAACCACAGGAAGTTTTATTATAAGTTTCTAGAAGGAATAGGATGGTGAAAACTTGTTTCTGATCACAATTTAAAAACTCATTAAAAGCATCTTGCATGGTTGTTAGTAAATATCCAATAAAAATTTACAGACTTTTGAGGGCATGGTATAGGATTCTCCACCTTAGTTGCTTCGGATACCAGATGCACTCTAATCATAGTTCCTTGTTCTGATGCTGTTGCTATGTACATCCCATTTGAAGAAAGAACCATTGTGGCTAGTGGTGCACGATGAGCCTCTATCTGTAATTAAATTTGCACAAAACAGTTGGATAAATTCAAAAAAGGATTAAAACTTAAATATGGTCAATTAAAAAGGATAAATTGCATAAATTATTGCCATTTAAGATCATGGTCAATAAATAAAACCCAAATCACAAGGATCAATCAGAAATATGAAAAAACTGAAACCGTCGAGTATGTTCAATTGACGTTAAGAGTGTGACAGTACAGACTAGATCCTGTTCCCAAAACTTCCTGAAACTAGTGCGTGCATTTTTACCCACTCTCACCGATGCACATTTAACAAGGGTCAACAAATTTGCATTACTAACCACGACAATTTCCTCCTTCCAAAAACAATGGTAAAGACACACACACACACAACAAAAAAACATAAAATAAAACCTTGACAATTTCTAAAAAATACAGATCATGTTGAAGAACAATTTTTTATTGTATCCTATACATTATTCTTCCTTCCCTAGAACAAGGAAAGTTCAAGCCCAAACCTCGCAGTGCAGCTGCAGCTCCATGACATTGTACAGCAACAGAGATCCCTTGGTGATGCTGGCTGGAATAGCTAAGAAGCAACCATCCAAACTGGGGGAGAATGCACAGGTTCCTAAGATTTTTCATGTTCGGGAAAGAACCCTCAGTCACTTAATTTTACTTTATTATTCATGCATCAGAATCAAAACCCAGCTTATTAAGCATGCAAGATTTGGATAAACTTATTAAGCATGTAGCCTTTGCTCAACTGTGTTTGAGCCATAAAAATATAAACATGACAGAGTTAAGTGTTCTTTACCAAGTTCAAGCATTGCAATGCAATGAGCAAATGAAAATTCTTGAATAGAACAGCAATGTAAATAAATGCTAGAAACTTAGACAAGATTCTCTAGCATGAACATAGTATGCCGGAGATAGCAAATACAACAGGAATATATACCAACCTGACCTTTTGAATTTGGTACCGTATCAATCGTGTCCATGATTGTGAGACTATTTATGTCGTATATGTATGTCTTATCTTGCAGTAGTACAACAAGTCTGCATTTTCCATCAAATCTTATAATTAGTACAGCTTAAAATATTGGTAGAAGTACAAAAAGAAAAATTTATAAGTTCCAATTATAATTTATTATTATAACTTGTTTTGAAAGGAGAAGGAAATTTCATTGATAAATGAAATGAAGGGTGTAAAGAATTCCCAACACCAATGGTGAATTACAAAAGACCATGCCAATTGGAAATGAAAGATGAAAAAGTCTAATAAAAAGGAATCATGCTCCCAGTACAATGTATGAAATAAATCAAATGCAAAAAACTACCAAAAGATGAGAAACATCCTTGAAATTCTTGCATTTCGTTTTCAAATCATAGACACCAGATTACTACCACAATAACTGACATAGTTATTCTCAACTTAACTTGCATAAAAAAAAGCTACTGATGCTTGTAAAGTTTCATTGGTTAATGCCCTAGATGAACTCATGAATTCCTCCTCTGAAAATGGAAGGGTCTAGCGCACCACCAACAAACTCCTTCTAGTAAATCAAATATGTTTGGTGGTTTTAGTTTTACTTAAAAGATACGTACACAGTTTTTTTCCTTTCAATAATAGACCACAAGGATTAGATTTCTAATTAAAAGAAAAGGTCTAAAAGTCCGTCACAGATTGCATCAAGAGCTAACTTCAGGTGGATCACAAAAAGATATTTTGGCTAGAAAATTTGTAGGTTGTTTATGTGTTTGGCTACTTCCTCCGAACAACACAAGTACAACCAAAAAGAGGAAAAAGTAAAGCACAAACTACACCCAAGAATTGAAGCCACCAAATAGAAAATTATGGGATATTGCTCAATAGCAAATGATAGAAAAAAAGGATAACCAAAATGTCAAGAACAACTTATACCCTTGAATTTAATAATAAATATGGTTTCTTTGACAAAACAAGCTTGAAAATGTAGATACTAGATTTGAAAGGTAGGTATAGTTGATGGTCAATATATCTACAAATATCTGAGACATATGGATCAATAATTAGTATTCAGATCATCTAGGCTAGCTTCATCTCTCAAGTTCATCTATAAAGTTCTGGTAGTTGTGTTTAACTTTTCCCTCTTTTTGGTTGTGCATGCGTTCTTCTCAGAGGAAGTGGCCAAAATACACTGTTAACTACAAATTAATACAAGCTACCTCAGCCATCAACTTGTTCAAATTATCAACTACCATCAGCAATTTCAGGCTAAAACAAATTTAGATGATATAAAGTATAACAAAAAAATTTGTTTGCCATATCATAATGGAAATGTATGCTGATTGTAAAAAAATAATATTAAAATAATACTTATAACCATTTTTAAAAAATTAATGCAACTCAAATAGCTAGATTTTTTTTTCTCTTTACCTTTTCCTATTCATGCGAACAGCTAGTATTGAAGTTAAAAAATTCAGTTCTCTAAGAGCATTTCCACTCATTGTATTAAACAAGCAAAGACGACGTGGGGATAAAGATGGCTGTGAAAAATCAAAGAAAATATATTTTAATTAATTAGCAGCCAGACAAATAAAATGTGAGATACAGCATGGATTTGAAATGTGGCTGTAGTTAACTTCCAAATTACCTGTTCACCAGCTCCAACAATGGCAACAAGATTAGAGCTAAACAGCATCTCAACAATATTGAATGCACCAAGAGCTGGCAAATGAAATGTGAAAGTTTTAGATCAAACACAAATAGTGAACTCAAGAGCTTCATACTTCCAAATGCTAAATAGTAAGAAATTTTCGAGTTTATTCTTTTCTAAACAAAAAATTGAAAACCTGGTTGAAAAAATGACAATAGATTTCAACTGGTTAAAGAAAATTCAAATTCATTTTGATCTGAACACAAAATCAAATAATATGCCCATGTTTACTTATATGTGTGTATAAATGACGAGAATTAAATTATTTAGCAAACATGTAACATTTCTGATTCCATGCCTTAATAGCAACGCTTCATTAACGAGCATCTGGCTGTAGACATGTTTTGTGCATGAAAACTATTTCATCATATAAATACTTCAAGTCTATACTTCACGATTCCCCGAGTTATCTATATATACTTTGTACTAGTTCATAATTCAAAAAGAAAAAAGAATCATTGGTCAAGACACATCAAGGCTCCAGCAAGAACTCGCTTCAATCAACAAGACTGAGTATCATATCACAAAAATTACAAACGAGTATGTTCCATACCTAGTCATTTTAGATTAGCATAAGGAGTTCTACATAAAGAATAGAATAATGCAATTTAAAAAACAAATGAACGGTTTCATTTTTTTGTTATTATGTTCATCATAAAAGCATCTTTGCAGTCAAAATTAAAATGAGAAAAAAAAAAGATGAAGAGTCTAGCTCAAAAACATACCTCGTTCATAGCATAGCCTTCCATTATTGGAATCAAGTATTCGGAAACCATCTCTTGTGCCTATTGCAAATAAACTGCCAATTCCAACCAAACCAATACTTAGATACTCATCTATATATTTATTTATTTATTATTACTTGCATCTAGTTCTTCAAAGTATGGGGTAGTCACTCAAAGAGGATATTGAGACAAGAAAAAAAACAAACAAGAACAATGTCAACAGTTGATCTTTAGCCAAAAGGCTGAGATATGTATGACAGGAAAAAAATGTCACTACACTTTGAACTCTTTTCAACTCTCTGTTTTTCTTCTGCACATGCTTGCTTCAAATATATAAAGGGCCAACATATTTGTAGGACTTGAAATAAAATTCGGACTCCTAGAATAACTCAAATCCTATGATTATGAAGCATTCACTCAGGTATTGTGTGCAACGCATTAACCTCTAGCATCACTATGCTTACAAATTGTGATCTCAGACTCGATAGTCCTTTTCATGACTATGATATTTCTCTTTAACTGCAACATTAAAGAGAATGAGTTCAGACTATGGTGGACACCTACCTTGAATTTAACATCCAACGAGTTTTCTTGATAACCAAATATAGTAAGGTAAGGGCATGCGATACTCATAGATATACGTGTGTGTGAAATCTATTCTCTCCTCTTTCAATGAGCCAAGTGTCTTTCTGCCTATTTGCTCATCATTGAATGTATTGTTTCTCTCTCTATTCATCATGCTGGTTGATAATATTTAAGTATAATATAAATTTTATTCAGCCACCATGGTTTGACCTCCTGGCTATTGGGGCAAACAAAAAAAGTGAAAAAGAGAATGAGTTCAAACTATGGTGCACACAAACCTTGAATTTAATATCCAATGTGTTTTCTTGATAACCAAATATAGTAAGGTAAGGGTAATGCCACACTCATAGATATACGTGTGTGTAAAATTGATTCAAACTCCTCAACGCACAGTGCTTGACAATCACAACTTAATTTTGGAGAAAACTTTATTAGCTCTATAAAGACCTTTAAATCGGAGCCTTTAAAAGACCTTTATTAGCTCTATAAAGACCTTTATTAGCTCTAATAAAGACCTTTATTACCCAAACTTTATTAGCTCTATAAAGACCTTTAAAAGAAACCTACAAGGTTTTTATCATACAAGTCTGGGTAGTAGATGTAATGTAACAGAAAATGTTGTCAAAATTTGCACCGGTAATAATTGGATTACTTCAATGAAAGCTTTTTGGTCGCCACTTAGGATAGTTTAAAGATCGTATCATTTTTCTACTTCTACATAGCCTCCACCAACAATTTCTCACGCATCTTCTGAATCAAGTAGAGGCTTCATATCAATTTTCAAAGGTAAATCGGAGCACAGAGCATTTGGAACTAAGTCGCAGCTTTATCTTCTCTTAAGCTCTAACATTACTATTTTTATTTTTTTGAGACATCTAAGACCACAAATTTGCTGAAAGATTGTTGCAACTGCAAGCACTTGAAACAATAGAAATAATTATGAACGAACAAATTCGCGTCGCCCGTCCTCAAACTCTACATTACCGCAAATTCAGTAAACCACATCCCTCATTCCTCCACACTAAACTCAACGTTACTAAACCCCAACCTATTCATAAAACGACAATCAATACATAATACGATATTCACACACACAATATCACCAGCTAGCTCACAAAAACTCTAAACAAACAGAATTACGTAAGGAGCACAAAAAAGAAAAACTACATAATTTTCCTCACACCTCCAAGTCCAAATTACACAAAATTCAATGAAAATGAGTTTCGAAGTAGTTAGAATCATAGAATGATCAGACCACCATTTGATACACAGAAAAGAGAGAGAGAGAGAAGGAAGAACCTACCTAGCGTCCTGATTGAAGGAAGCACATAGGATTGGATACGAAGACGGTTGATTTGCCATAAGAGACAAAGATTGAGAGAGAGAAAGAGAGAGAATCGTAGTTCAAAGACGCGAGTCCTTTGAAACCGATGTTTGTTTATTCCGAAGCAAAAAGAAAAGAAGTCGGAGGTCGTAAGACGGTAGACTCGGCGTAATTGGGTGTGTTGTTTTGTCCTTGTTCTTCCATCTCGACGGTTCATTTACGTAACACGTAACTTAACGTGGACGGCTTTGATGAAGTGTAAAAGGTTAGAAGATCGATTTTTAATTATTTTGTTTTCAACAATTCTGCTCACTTTATTCCTTAATCATTGCTCTAAACCCCCGAGGATATTTGGATGATAATATTTTGATATATTTGTAAAAAAAAAAAATATTAATTCATTAAAGTAATTTTCATTCAATTTTTATATGATTAAATATTATTCTTAATTGTGATGTGTGTTCTTTGTGATCATCTTATCACAACAATAGTTATATTGAATTCAATGGTGTTTAAGTTTGTATTAAGATCAATCCTAACATAGTTACAAATATAGTCATTAGATTTAAAATAATTAAGTATATAATAATATTTTAAAAAATTTGTAAATATAGCAAAATCTAATATTTATGATAAGTTTATTAGCGATAGATTTTACTATATTGCTATATATTTGATTATTATTTCTAAAATTGCTACCAATTATAACTACTCATCAATAAATTTGGCTAAACTCGTGGAATTATAAATTGAATTAATTAAAATTGTCCAAGTTCGAAGTCCAATCCAATTCAAACTCATTATGAAAGCTTGGACTAAAGAAGATTATTAGGTCCACTTTTGGGCCCAACAGGACCGAGATCCAAACCCATATTAAGTCCATGAAAAAGGCTTAACCCTTCATCTTTTACGAGGTGGGAAGAACTGAAGGTCGAAGGTCTAAAATTGTGAAGATCTGAAAGAATATAACTCTAAGATCTCAAAATTTTAAAGTTTCGAAATTTGAAGCTTTCAAAAATATAATCCTCGTGAAACTTTAAAGATACAAAGACCTGAAGAATATAACATCTTTTTAATCTTTAAAGATCTAAAGAAATTAACTCTCTTAATGCTTCAGAGATTAAACGACTTTCAAACCTAAAAAGTCAGAGGTCAATACAAGAGGATCTGATCCAAATCTATTAACAAGTTATAAATCAACTCAAGTCAAACAACAAGTTATATATGGATCTAAGTTAACCGTCAAGCCATAAATTGATATAGGTCAATTAACTAGTAAGTGGTCTAAAATTTAAAGTTCATTCAAAGAATCAAATTAAAAAAAAAAAAAAAAAAAAAAAAAAAAAACTGTTAGACAAATTTATTAATAATAACCCAAACTTTTTTGTGTATACGGGGATTAAAATAAAATTTAAATTTTATTATGCTCTTCTCAACTTCAAGTGTCCTGGCATCGTCGCTGCCTATGGAACCTATCTCGTTTGAGTTTATTTTTGCTCTACTCTCTAAAATCAAGAACTCATCATATAATGTTCAATGTTAACTAATGCCTTTGGAGTTGTTTCTTTTTTAAGTGTACTCTAAGAGGGTGTAAAATGGTTGTGTTACATTTCATCTTCTTTTTCTTTTGACAAATATGGATTTAGTTTCTTTTTATTTAAAGAAAGATACAGGATCTTCCTTATCTTTAGTGATATTCTTTATCTTTAGAGATCTTTCTTTCGATAAAAGATCCTTCTTATCTTTAGGATCTTTCTAAGTATCTTTTATCTTTTAAAAAAGATTTGTTCAAGAAGAAAGTTTCAAATCAACCAATTATCTTTCTCCTCAGTATAAAAGGAGAAGGTAGTTGTCATTTAGGATATTATTCCAAGACGTTTTCCAAGCTACAGTTCAGAGAGAATCTCCGCAAAGGTAAGTTATTAACTTTTTAAATATTATATGAAGATTGTTCGATATATTCATAAACGATGTATTAGGGATAGGAGATTTAAAGAAAACTTAGTAATTTGATGTAGGATCAATTACTTCTATAGGGGCTGATCATCTTCATTAGATTCAAATACAATTCGGGGGAAGATTGATTATTTTTAATTTTTGTTTATAACTAAAAAAAAGTACTATATCTAGTAGGAGTGTCTTCTAGATTGTTAAAGTATTATACTCGTTTGAATTTTAATAAAATTTACTTATTTGAGCTAGAGAACTCTCCCGACGTAGATGAGTTCACCGAACTGGATTAACAAAGCTTTCTATGTTCTCTACGTTATTTCACTTTTTCAGGTTGCACACTCGCTAGCCAAGTTAGCATTTTCTCCTGTTTGGAATTCTTTTCTGAACTCTTGTTCATCTTCCTCTTCTTTGAAAGATTTTATGGTGTATTTTCAAGGAAATGACGATCTTGCTTCTGTCTCCTCTATGTTGTGTGAGGAGGCTCTTGTTTCTAGTTAGGTCTTCTATCTGTTTGTTCTTTTTTAAAAAAAAAAATCATTTTGATCCTTAGCTTCCAAAATATTTATACTTTTAGTGTTTTAACTTTCAATCATACTCTACTTTTGTTTGTGACTTTTAAATGAATATTTTAGTTATTGTTTTTTCTTTTTTTTTTCTTTTTAAATAACCATTTTGATCCTATTTTCTAATTTTATTTTTAACAAATATAATTACATAGTATGTGTATTAGCATATTGCTAAACATAACTTCAAATCATATAGGATTAGGGACAAACATTTTGTGTGTTTTTTTTTTAATTTTTAATTTAAAATAAACTCATATCAAAATGATTTTTATACATCAATCAAACATTGATTTTGACTTCAAATTTGAATAATCACGAAAGTTCATAATTTATAATGCGATCTAAAATATTCTTTTTTTTCAATTTTCAAAACAAATGTCACTATACGACAAATAATTTGAAATTTTTTAATATAAATATCGATGAAAGTATTGACCATTGTAGGAAACGTACGGGCAAGTTGTAGAATGATTGGTGATGGTCCTCCACCAATGGAAGGCCTTAGAAATCAAATAAAGAAAGAAAGAAAGAAGAAAAGAAAAAGCCTAAGATTTGTGATGAATAAAATAGGATTTTATGTCAAATATTTTGTGCAAAAAAAAACTTTTGGATATTGAATGATATGGATTGCTTTGCTGCCTTTGCAGCTGGATTGAAATGACACTTTTTACATAAACTTCTCTCACCATTGGAGAATTGACACTTTTATCCCCCCAATCATTGCCTTTTTCTTTCTAATTATTACTCTATAGATATCAAAAAATAGCTAAAATAAACGTAATTTCCATGACATAATACAAAATGGAAGTTTGATTTCCCAACTTGTACATTATAAAAGAAAATGATCCGAAAATAGTATTGACATAAACTTAATTTCATGACTTGTTTGATAGCTGACGATTATGAATCTCTTGCTTTTCAAACAAAGTTGGGAAATTTTGTACGTGTCTAACAAAATGTTTTGAATAGTAATTTTTTTACTTTAACATGTAGGGTATGTATTCAAAAACCCCTTTTTAAGACCTTGTGCGAGTAAATTATAGGCTAACCAATTAAATTTCTTTAGGGTTATTTTTTCAATTTTATATGGAATAACTTAATTACGTTAAAATTAATTTAAATCTTTTTGTAAAAAAAAATTAGTAGATTTTTTTTAAAAACTAATTGATTTTTGTTTCTATTGTTTTGTTCTTTTATGAATAATTGTAACATCCTTTTCTATTGAAATAATGGTTTTTTTAAAAAAAATCACAAGAAATCAATTTATAAATGTAATTAAATGGTCCTTTTATTTCCTTTTTAGGACACAATTTATAAATCAAAATCAATCCTTTTTCTCCTTTTTCTTTTTGGCAAACAAACATTCATTTTCTCTTCTTTTCTTTGATCACTACACTTTATTTCTATAAGGAATAAATTGACTATACATAAGAGATCATTTTCCCCCGCAAGTTTATCAAATTGAAGTGAAATATATATTAATTAATTATTACGTCGATAAGAAAACTCAATTGATCAACTGACATTATTGAAGACGATCTGTGGTTCAAATCTATCACCATACTTTATACTAAAATAATTTATAATGACTTCAAAATAAGCTTAGTTCAATGGTCATTGACATGACCTCGACAAATTAAGTTAAGCTCAACGGTAATCAACATAAATTTTGTAACTAAGAAAGATTCAAATTATTGTAAAAAAAAAAAGTTATAAAATAAATTATCTAGTTTTCAAAAATGAAAAAAAAATTATAAAAACAAACTAATGCCAAACCTAAACCTAAAGTGATTATTGATATCATTCCTTAAATTAGTTGGAAACACCTCATGGAGCCATTAGAGAAGAAAGGATTGGATGATTGAACATTTTTAATCCTATTTCCTTAATTATGGGGTTTGAGCAATAATGATATATTATTTATTGTAAATCAACTTCTTAATAACCATTTAATTACTTTTTTTTTATTCATTAATTAACACCATAAGGCCAAACCAAAATCAAGCTTTAAGAAAGATGTTGGATTTAAAATGGTGCAAAGATGCTTTTCTTTTCCAAAAGAAAAAAAAAACCACTTTCTCAAAATGGAAATAAGTTCAAGTAATTGAGAAAATTGGATGATATATTTGATTTGTAATGATTTTTCAATTTGCTCAAATAATATTTTGAAAAAAAAAACTAAACAATTAAAGAGTCATTTCAATGTCCTAATATAAATTTATTTTAAAAGTTTTTCTTTAAAAAATGTGTTATTTAGTATAACTTGAGGTGAGAGATTTGAATCAGAGACGTTTTGTCATTTGAAAATATACAAATGTTAGTTAAGCTGAGTTCATGCTATTTATTTTATTTTAAAGGTTTGAAACATGTTAGAATCTATAAATTATTTATTTATTTATTATTTTTCAAATATTTTTTAGTTGTTTCCAAATATAACAAAATGAACAACTTATTTATAAATGTAACAAAATTTTACCGTAAAAGAGACTGTAATTAGTGTCTATCATTAATAAGCAATAACATTTTGCTATATTTATTAATATTTTCAATAATTTTGAGTAAAACAATTAGAGATAGGAAAATTTGAACCTCTAATTAGTAACGTCATAAAAACTATACAATTTTTTGCAAAAGTACTATATTACAAAAAAGAAAGAGGGATATCACAGCCTAAGGTCAGGTCAAGACACTAACAAGACAAAAATCAACTAAACAAAACAACTTAATTGAAAAGGCAAACAACACAACACACAATTTAAAGAAAAAGGTTGTAAAAGGAACAATTCACACGGTTCCCTCATAGTAATAGCTCCTTCTTAGAGCAATTTTCATCCGCATATCCAAATTAATCACACGAGGAGGATGCACAGGAGCACCTTGGACACGCTCATCTAATGTCTTTGCGCGTGAGGTGGTAAGCTTTCAGCCTCAACCAATAGACATCATGCCAACACTGGCCATTGAACTTTTACCATAATTGATACCAAGTTCAACTAATCCCTGAAAACTATCTCAAAACGTATTAGATAAACACTAAAGAGGTGTGATCCCCAACACTAAAAATCATCAAATCATCAGCAAAACACAAACAAGTACCTATAATTATAAATTCTTAAACACCTATAAAATGATCTATTAATTATAAATTATATAAATAAACATGACTTCCACTATTTTATGTTTAAAATATAAACTACAAACAAGTACATGGGCATTTATAGCCCCAAAGGAAAAGAAAATGTCACGAAAATTAAGCATGCTCATATTCAATTATTTCCATTAGCATAAAGTATTGTATTAAATTTGTCACTTTATGTGATATTTAATATATTCCCAAACCTTAAGGAAAAAGTATTATTCAAACCTAAATATTCAATCCAATAATTCTTATATGTTATTGCATGTCCAATGTCCTAATCCAAATATGGATTGGGCACTCTTTTGTTCTTACCCAAATAATTGTCTAAATATCTTATTTTATTATTCAACATCTTGAGATCTTAATTGAAGATATTTCATTAATTTATTAACATGGATTTTCCTTAGAAAATAAACTAAGTATAATTTTATTGTTTATGGTACTTAAATTAATGTATAATTTAATATATAATTTAAGTGGTAAGCTTAACAAGGTTGCACCATATCAACTTAATCTATGATTTTTTTTATAATAAGATTAAAGGTTTGATTATTTCTTTACTAACGACATGCTAAGTGATGAATTCAAATCACTTTCTTATTATAAGTATAAATTTTATATCAATTGAATTATGGTCATATATATTGACATAATTAACATCCTATTTTAACTCATACAAGTTAAAATTATTGTTTATATATATTAAAAATAGAAAAAAAAATCAAACAGGTGCAAGGCATAGAACGCCAAAGCAATAGGAATGAGAAGCAAAAATAAGGCAAAAAAGGTTGAACGAATATATGTCCTATTTATTAAATTATGCTCAAATTAATATTAATGTTGAAACCCATCAAATAACTTTCACCCTTTTACTTAAACACATGAAATTAAACTTTACACATATGAAATTATAATTTTTTAAAAAAAGAGAAAATGTATACGAGGGACAAAAATATATAATTTGATTATCTAAGTATATATTTAAGTACTTACTGATTTAGTGAAAATTATTCAAGGCCAAACCGACCACTCTTTATATATATATATATTTTTCCACAAATTATTTTTACTTAATTATATATTGCTCCATCAACAAAGTTTCAGCCAAAGAACATTAAATTCTTTTGTTTTTTGGTTGAAGAAGGCTAAGCTCAATTCTAAAGCATTATGCTTTTTAATACTCTAATTCTATATCCATTTTCTTTAGATTTTTCATTGGCATCTTTATCAACTTTTGGAAATATTTTCTTTTTATTGTGTATATCTTTAATCTATTGGTCAATTATTGTAATGAAAAATCAAATCATTATATTATATATATATATATATATGTTGTATTGTATGAATTGTGAACAAGCATCAATATCTTAATATTATATTATCTCAACTTTTATGCAGTCAATATATGATCTAATATGATTAAATTAGAAATTGAAATGTCAACTATGAAAATAATAATGCTATTAAAAATTTGTTAAAATAGTTTATTGAGAATATTAAATTGTGGGATGAGACGTGAAGTTTCCACTTGATTTTATAATGATTGTATTATTATTTGTCAGGATACTAAAAGAAAATTAAAATGATTTCCATTATAAATATTATATAGATGTATAGATGTCAATTTTTTAATTAAGTTATTAGATAAATGTATAGATGTCAATTTTCTAATCAAGTCATGTGTCTTATTATTGTAGATACTTAGCGTTCAAATAAAATCACTCTCTTAATCTATGTGTAAAGTAAACATAAATTTTTAGTGGTCATGTAATCCACTTCATGCTTGTCAAATTGTCTATAAACAGTGACGAAGTTGTAACTTGTAAGATGCACCAACATTAGAAGGTTTTCCAAATTACTAGAGAAAGTAAAAAAATTTGAGATTTTCTTAATTTATTATATGATAAATTATATTTTCTTAATTTCCGTACTCCACCTGTCTTGTTTTTACAACAGTTTCCATTGAAATCAGGCATATTTTCTTTTTTAAAAAAAAAAAATCATAATCCTATTTAATATAAAATTAAAAGTTTGATAACTTATTAAATATAAAATTGGTTGATTGTAACAAAAATAGAATATATATATATATATATAAGACCTATTTTGAATGCATAATTAAAAATTAAATTAAACACTTCTTAAAACTTATTAATTTTATAATATAAAAACAATGGAAATGTTGTTACCTATCTAAGAATTAATTTCATACGAGTTTCTTTATAGAATACAATAGAAATGTTGTCACTTACTTAGAAATTAATTTCATGTGAATTTCTTTAACATCAAAATATTGTACAATCCATTAAATGGATTGTATTGTATCGTGAGATTAATCTAGGTACGCATAAGCGAACGTGAATATTCATTAACATATATATAAACAAACTTAAAAAGTCATGAACTGAAATTTGAATGCTTTGAATAATAATGTTTAACAACATTTTCCTTTTTTTGGGCATGTTCGGTTCTATGTTTATCCCCATACATCTCTAATTTGGAAACATACGATTCTATCAAATGTTTTTATGCTTTGATCGATAATGTTTACTAGCATTCAATTTCCCCTTTTAATTTCTTTGGCAAGTTCAATTATATGTTTATCCATACATCTTATCTAATTTAAAAAGTACATATAATTCTATTAAATGTTTGATCGATAAGTATCATACATCAAAGTGAATTTATCACTGATAATTGATGTACACTCATTCTAATACGATAAGAGGTTCATATCTCCCAACCCAACTCATTTGTCATTAGTAATGTGCATAAATTCAATACAAAATTTGCAAAAAATATTATGTTTATAAAACAAAGAGAAAAAAAAAAAGGCTATACTACCAACAAAACTTAGAAAGCTATAGAAATGATAAAATATTAAGATAAAGACAAAGAAAATAAGTGAGAAAATTATAGAGAAAAAGAGAACTAAAATTATACCAATAGAATAGATTCTTATCTCAAAATCCCATGATAATAATTGCATGTAAATAAGTTAAAAGTATAGCCAAGTGGGTGCTGAGTCTGTGCCCAAGAGGATGCCATTAGTTTACATTATTATAAAATTGCACCCCAAATAAGAAAATTATACAAACAAGACAAATTTTAATCCTTTCAATAATTGTGTTTTTTAAATAAACAAATATATACATTCAACAATATTTGTCATTTGTGCCTTGTTTTTTATTTTTTATTTGCATAGGTCAATTCTCATGGAATCTTGACTTAAATTAGTTGACTGCTGATTATTTTTTGTTAGTAATGTAATGTTAATGGGCAAATAGGCCAAAGATTGGAATATTAACTTTTTCTAGTTAAATTACAAATTATTGTTATGATTACACTTATAAAAAGTTTTTTCATTTGTTTTGAAAATATATTCATATTTAAATTTGTTTTACGAGAAATAATTTTTATTTTATCAATATGAGAAATAATTAAATTGCTCTAATTGGGGATTGAGAAATTGAAACCATGTCATATAATTTAAAATTTATTTAGTTTTATAATTTGTAGAGGTGGAGAATCGAACTTTTGATCTCAAAATCAATAGTTTAAGTTTAATGTTAATTGAGTCGTGCATATTCATTTTTTAAAAAATTAAAATATCAATCATACTCAAATTGATAAGTTAAATACGTCATTCGATGTTATTAACTAAATCAATTTGAACATAGATTGGTATATAAGACACCAATTATTCAAATCAATTATATGACTCAAAAGAACCATAAAAATGTTTTTAAACACTTTTTGGTCGACTACAAGAATTTTGGTTTTTACTGACGCAAAAAAAGTGTCGAAAAAACTTAAGAAAAATGTGGACAAAGCCTCCATCGACTTCTTTTAGCGCAGGCAATGCAATTATTGTAAAATATGAAGAGAAAATGACTTGATTTAAAAAAAAAAAAAAAAAAAAAAAACAGAATAGTTACCAAATGAGGTCTTAATTCTTGTACTTTATAATTTGTATCAACTTGTCTCTGTATTAAGATATACTTGTATGATTTAATGGAATTCCATTCACGTGTACATTGATAGACTATTCGGTTACCAAATTTATTTATATACTATAAAGGGACTAAGTCATTAGGTCACAAGAAAATGACACTAACTCATGATTAAAAAAATTATCTATGCAAGAACTGGATCATTACAATTGTAATTACCTGAACTAATTAGTCACATATTAAAGTGTAAAAATTAAGGGCCCGTTTGGTAACGTTCTCGTTTCCTGTTTCTTGTTCCTTGTTTTCGATTTCTTATTTCTTTTTTTTTAGAACAAGAAATATGAATGCGTTTGATAACTGTTTCTGTTTCTTGAAAAAAAAAAATATGTGTGATAACTGTTTACTGTTTTCTGATTTTCTTTGATTTTTTTTATTTACATTTAATTCAATTAAACATCAAACAAAAATATATGTCCACCATTAAACATAATAAAATAAAATTATTCAAACATAGATAGGAAGGTCTTCTTGTAATCTTACGGAGAACGAGATGAAGATTGACGAGAGAGAGATGAAAACCCACGACAAAGAGGACGACAAAAATGCACAACTAAAACACATATATGACAAAAACCCACAAAATCGACAAAAACCCACAGCGAAAACACAATTCACACAAAGAAGAAGAGAAAAACCCAGATCTAGCAAAGAGGAAGGTGTCATGTAGAGGAAAACGATGAGAGGCGAAGAGGAAGACAACGAAGACGATGAAAGGGAGAGGAAGAGGATGATTATTTGGGCAAGAATATGGAAATAAGAGGAAGAAAAAGGAAATCGCAAGAGGAAAATGGAAAAGAAAAATGAAATAGAAAAAGAATTGACAAGAAGGAAAAGGAAACCAATAAAAAGAATTGAGAAAAAAGAAAAGAAAATCAATAAAAAGAATTGAGAAAAAAGAAAAGTAAACCAATAGAAACAATTGAGAAAAAAAAAACCAATAGAAATAATTGAGAAATAGGAACGGGATAAACTACTTTTTTTCTCAATAATTCCTTATAAAATGAGAAACGTTTCTATTTTTTTTAGAGCGAGAAACAGAGAACGTTACCAAACACTTCCGTTTCTTAAAAAATGAAAACAGAAAACAGAAAACAGAAAACGAAAACGTTACCAAACTAGCCCTAAATTGCTACTTTAAAATATAGGAAATCAATAATGTTGTTTAACAAATGTTTTTATTAGTATAAAGCAATTGCACAATTTTTTTAATTAAAAAAAAATACACTTTTAAAGTTTTATAATAACAATGAGTACCAGGAGTCAGCATGATAGATTAAAAAACTGAGTCGACTGATTAAATCGAGGTCGATCGATCAGAAAACGAGATGGGTCAATTTTCTCAAAAACTGACTCTGAGAGATCGATTATCACTCCTAATGAGTACAGAAATTCAATTTTTTTATCATTTGAAAGTCTAATTTCAACCCTAGTTTAGTACCAGAAGTCCATTTTTAAAATTTTAAAAAAAAATTGAGGGGTAATTACAAGAATGAGAAGAGTTGATGGGTTTTGTTGCAATTTGGTAAATTAAAAATTTGTTTAAAATGGTAGGTTGGTATTTGGGTGCATGGGAGGCAAGTGCAGGCGGTAGAGTGGAAAGGTAGGGGCATCGATTCGACGTGTAACGTAAAGGAAGCGGAACAAGCGGAAGGGCGGATCAGGTGCTTAGCCGCTGTCGACATGTCGTACTAGACTTTCTTTTTGTAATAAATAAAAAAGGCATCACAATTTCCAAAGTGCATTCTTAGCCATGCATTTCTCTCCCCAATGCTTTTTCTCTCTTTCATTCTCTTTATTTCTTTTTTTCTCAAATTTAATTATTTTCTTCTTTGACTTTTTTTTTTTTTTTAAATAAACTAATTTATATATAAGTTAAATGCATGCACGAGAAAAGCATTCTTACTTTGTTTTTTATATATAATATCAATTTATACCTATAAATTTTACAAATTTAATCAATTTAAATTTAACTTTGTAAGTGTGTCCATTTATACCGACTCTTATGTTCAATTTAAGAAAACCTCAACTAAACCTCTTGAATTTTTGTTAATGAATCAGTTTAGGCTTTCAATTAAAATTTTCTTAGAGAATTATTCGTGACATTTACTCTAATTGTCTATTTTGTAAAATCTAAAGGAACATTTGGGATGCGGAGTGAGTTATCGTAATTTGTGATTATTATAGTGTGTGAGTTATAATAGTTTGTGGGTTATTATAGTATGTGTTTAAAGTGCAAATTATTATAGTTTGGGTTATTATAGTATATGTTTGGGGAAGTGAGGAGTGAAAGGAGAGAGTGAAGAGTACTGAAAGGTGTGAGTGAAGAATAGAAGAAATAAGGAAAAAAGTAGAATAGTTATAATCTTAGAGATTATGATAATTCTTGGAGCAAACATGGAGTGGACTATTAGATCAGTCCACTCTTTCATAATCTGAGGGCCAAACAGTTCCTAAAAGTTTACACATGTTTGAGAATTAATACATGGATGATTTTCAAATGCGATCATAATAAATGATTTGTTGAATGAAATATATGTGGGTTGAGGAGTCTAAATTGACACATTTATGAAAGTTCAAGGTTGTGAGTAAATGAGATCATTAAAGCAACAAAACTAATAAAATGACAAGATTTTAAGCAAGAAACACAATACTTTAAAACTAAAAGAGATCATATAGAGGAATGAAAGTCTATATACCAAGTTGTTCGACATCGATCTAGGCTCAGGTTGTGTCTAGTGAAATGTCTCACAGGCATGCTTCTGGCATGCTCCGACCAATGGTTAAGGCAATGATGATTGAGAGTTTAAAGTATTTTGTACTTAATTATTATTATTTTTGTAATTTGTTGACTCTTGTCTGTTGTATTTTAAAAATATTTCTCGAAATGGATAGATAATGGTGGTATATAGAGGGTTAAAACTCATAAAGTATTTTGTTCTTGTGAAAGTTTTAACGTAAGGTGATAATACAAATTGTAAAATTGAATATAAAATATTTTATAATTAATTAAAAGTGGGTGAGAGTTGATTCTTGAAGAAAACTTTCTACCCAAAAGAATCACTTTATAACAATTAAAACAATTTATGTCCGAAAATCTAACGATATAGATATCCAATAATCAAACCCTAAAAGAAAATTTTGAAACAAATAACAATTAAATAAACAGAAAGGTGAGAATACAAATATATGTATAACAATTATTAATACCAAAGAATATACAGGTACACCTCAAACTTGAAAATAATGTTCAAAATCTTGTGTAACAGCAAAATTTTACTAAAATATTAGGCAAACCTGTGATAATCTAATGAAAATGAGTGTGGTGAGATATATGCAAGCTATAGAACTCAAAGGACGTCTAGCTTGCATATATCTCACTCCTACTTCTAGCCATCAAATTTTTTCATTATTATTAGTTCCACTCGTAAGGTATCTACAATTAAATTGATACACCTAGTCATATCATTTTATGCGAATAGAAATAAATAACAATTTTCAATTTTTAGTTATTGATGTTATAACAAATTTTACATGAGCATAATTGATCAACTAATACATGATCGATTACTCATTAAGAGTCGTAGTAGTTGAATAATAATAGATGAATATTTAACCCAAAAGGGAAATATATTGTGTTCTTAATTTCCCACCATAATTTTTAGTTTATTTTAGTAATATAATTGTGTATAGTTTTGATTTAAAGGCTTTTGACCCTAAAAAGACTTTAAAAAAACATATTTAATTTATTTAAATGTGTATCCATACAAAATACAAAAGTTTGACAAAACATGCAGATTATTTTGATCATATAGAGGGTTTATTTAATGATTATTGTTTGAAAAGAAAACATAGTACTAAATTATAAAACCACAAATAAATAAACATTTTAGAATTTTAAATAAGCTAATACGTTTTGTATTTATATGATGTGGCTTATTTTGTTATTTTTTGAAAACATTTCTATGATATAATGAAAATGTTTGTTCATCCCTTATGTCGGTATTTAACTTATAATAGTATAAAAATATTTATGAAAAAATTGATATGTTGGCAAAAAAAATCTAATTTCAAAATGAGAGAATTAATATTAGTGTACTGAAAATTTTACATGAACGAAAAATTATGAAGCACAAATACTTCAAAATGTGCAAAGAATCAGTATCAGATACGTGACAGTTAAATGTATTAGATTGATAACAAAAAACTTAAATAGATTATAGATAATTTGATAGATTTTGCTATAATTTGTAAGTAATTTCAAAATTTTACCATATGTGAAAATGTCATTTTTATAAATATTTCATACGTGAAAATGTCATTTTTATATATATTTGAGATGAATTTTAACTTTAAACATATACCTCGCTTAATTAATTTAAAAAAATATTATAATTACTAGGGAACTAATTGAAAAAAAAGTTAAAAGTTAAAAGTTAAAAGAAATATATCCATAAAATTATATTTTCTCCCTATTATTTTTGTTATAATCTCAATTGCATTTTTTTAAAATTACAATTAATTATATGGTTTTCATACTTCATAATTAAATGATCTAAAAAAAATTGATTCTCCTCCCAAAATCACATCCACGTTGAAGAGGAAATAGGAGGGTCATCTTTGCATTAATGATTTTAATGCAATATTAATAATTTTAGAGCACCTTTCAATAAACTAATTTAATGTAATTTTTAGAAGTAATTTAAAGTTTTTTTCTTTTTTTAAATTTTTGGTTAAAAATTGAAATGTACCAATAACAATGATAGTTGAACTATCCATTTAATAAGGTATAATTGAAAACTCTTTTTGTTTGTATGAGTCATTAAAAAAAAGTTATTAAATAACATTTATTCAGCAAGTACTCATTGTTACTAAGAAATGAAAATGAAACTCTCGTGTAAGAGTCGGTTATATTTCATTCTTTTGTGCTTTAAAATACCATTAATAAAATTCATGAAATACACGTATTTTTTTTACTAATATATTAAAAAACAATATATCGTTAGACGTATTTGTATCTTAGTTTTTTATAAATCAAGAAATGACATAATACCAAAATGGGTGATTTTGAGAAATAAAGTTTGAGAAAGGGGCAGATATGCAAAAGAAAAAACTAGAGATATATTCCATATGATATGCTCCATTTTAGGCCAAGTAAAAATTCGACGTGCCAAGTTCTCCTCTCGCCTCACTGCCACGTGTACGCCCCACGTGCAAAGAAAACTTTGCAAATAACCCCCTTAACTATTCATTAAACTTCTGATACTCCCACTCCCAAGCTCACCACTTCCTCTTCCACTCTCCATTCATATTTCTATAGTAAAAGTGTCACAATTTTGGTTTTCGTTTTTAGGGGTAGTATATTTTTTAAAATTTGTAAAACTGTTTTTCTTCGTCTGTGTCGACCATTGATATTTTTCTAAGATATTAAAATTTTCATAGACTTAAATTAAGATTGTACTCTAATTTGAACATAACTATTATTAATTTTATACCGAATTTTACCTAATTTTCTCCAAATTTAACTTTTCTATACAATTTCTCAAATCATTTATTCTAATTTATGATTATCATATAAATCTTATTAACAACAACAATTTTACATAAAATTTAACAATATTATAATAAAAAATTTGACAAAAATTAGGTAGAAGATTTGGTTGATTTCAGATAAAATTGTACGGAGAAAGTCTAAAATTATCGATTTTTTAGATTTTCTGATAGTCGTGGATGAACCAATTTTGTTCTTGATGAATGGTGATTCATAATTTTTTTTAATAAAAATATAGTTAAAGGTTTTACGTAAGAATGGAAAAGATTTGAAAAATAAAACAATTAAAATTTTAATATTTTAGTTTTACTAAAAAAAATTACCTCTCTTGAAAAAAAAAAGTGCTACTTTTGTCGATTTCCTTTTTATTTATTTTTTCACTAGGGCCACTCCTCCCGGCTCGGATCCCACACTAGAAACCTTAGGGGCACCTCCCTCTTCGTCTCTATAAATAGCCTTTCTCCGATTCCTTCTTTACCTCACAAAATCAAATCCTTCGTTCCCTCTCTATCTCTCTTTCTTCAGCACCAATAATCCCTCTTCCTTCCTCCTTCTACACCAATTTTCCTGTGGTCTGTATAACTTTCTTTCTTTGGAAATCTCACCTTTCAACCTAAATTTATTCCGCCATTGACGAAGATTCTGTAAGTATTAGGATTATTAATTTCTTAGTTCTGCTGTTTGATTTATGTTCTTCTTTTCCGTTTCTTTCTCATTGGAAAGGTATTTCTGAACTTATGCATTTTGCGTTGTGTATTTTTGAATCTTGATCTGAAATTTTTGTTGTGTAATTTTCTGATTTGTGGAGTTCGTTGCAGAGAAGAAGCGTGGATGTTGTAATGGAGACGAAAGGCGGTAAGAAGAAATCTAATAGTAGTAGTAGCAAGAGTAGTAAAAGGCAACAATACGAAGCTCCTCTTGGTTACATTATTGAAGACGTTCGTCCTCACGGTGGCATCGAGAAGTTCCGATCTGCTGCTTATTCAAATGTAAGATTGTTTTTCGATTTCTTGTTCGGTCGAGTTGTTTTCTTGAGTGAACTTTGTGAATTATTGTGTTGTAATTTGATTTCCTTTTTATTTTGGCAGTGCGTGAGGAAGCCATCCTGATACTTTTGATTACGATCGATTTCTTGTTCATTTTCAGAACAAAAATCTTCCAGATTTCTTTCGCTTTGCTTTTGTTGTTTTTTCCTGTTATTTTGAGAAGCTTTGATTTCCTCTGCAACCATGACTGTGCTCACCAAACTCACGGACGCTTCGGCGCCGGAACAACCTCCTTCTCCGATCGGGTTCGAAGGCTTCGAGAAACGCCTAGAGATCACATTCTCTGAGCCGCCTATTTTTCAGGACCCTGAAGGACTCGGCCTACGAGCTCTGACTCGAACTCAACTCGATTCAATTCTCGAACCTGCTTGCTGCACTATCGTATCTCATCTCTCTAACTCGGATTTCGATTCTTACGTTCTCTCCGAATCGAGCCTCTTTGTTTATCCACGAACAATCATCCTCAAAACTTGCGGCACCACCAAGCTTCTCCTCTCCATTCCGATTATACTCCAACTTGCTGATTCACTCTCACTCGCCGCCGTCTCCGTGAAATACTCTCGTGGAACCTTCATCTTCCCTGACTATCAACCTGCTCCTCACCGGAGCTTCTCCGAGGAAGTCACCGCACTGAATGTCTATTTCGGCCATTTCCACTCCGAGGCATACGTGCTCGGCGATCCGGCCGTTCCGAATCGCAACTGGCACATCTACTCCGCCGTGAAATCGCACTCAAATGTGAACCGTATGGATCTGGTTAGTCTAGAGATTTGCATGACGAGCTTGAACAGAGACAAAGCTTCAGTTTTCTTCAAAAAACCTGGAGGAGAAGACTCATCGGCGGAAAAAATGACAAAAATGTCCAAAATCTCAGAGATAATTCCGAATCACATCATCTGCGACTTCGAATTCGATCCGTGTGGGTACTCAATGAACGGAATCGAAGGTGCAGCTTACTCTACGGTGCACGTTACTCCAGAGGATGGCTTCAGTTACGCCAGCTACGAAGCTATGGGATTCGACGCGATGGAGCTGCCGTTCTCGGAGCTCGTGAATCGAGTGCTCCGATGCTTTTCTCCGGCGGAATTCTCAATCGCCACCACATGCGGCGACGGGGACAGCTCCCGCTCGTGGGCTGTGGATCATGCTGACGTGGAGGGGTACACGTGTGAGAACGTGGTGAAGCAGGAGATGGTTGGTGGCGAGTTGGTAGTTTACCGTACGTACAGCGTGGATAGAAGAAGGTGCGTGGAGGCCACGGCATGCAAGACTTTGCTGATGCAGTGCTGGAAGGAGGCTGCCGCCAATGCAGCGGAGGAAGAGGTGGTGCTCCGCCGCTTGTCGTCAGCTTAGAAAGAATAATAATAACGTAGAAAGAAAGAGAAGTATTAGTGAATTTTCTCTGATACTACTAAAGGTTAGAGGGGCGGTGTGATGTGGTTTGTGAGTAATCAGGCAATACCGTGGATGGGGTTTATGTGTTTTAAAGCCTCTTCTTTTTAATGGGTCAAATATTAGATTTGTGTTTCGTTTCGTTTTGGTGAGTTTGGAGTGAATTTTTATTTATGACACAGTGATGGTTAAATGTTAATGTACATTTGGGTTTTAAATTTTGAATAAAAGTTGTTCTCAATCCCTTAAAATGAGGGTTTTGTTTTTCCTTTTTCTCCATGAATTCATCAGAGTCGAATTGTATGTAAGCAATATTCTTTAAGTATAATCACTCGTTTTTCTCCAATTGTAAATTTACTATTGAGACAATCGATATGATGAAACAACAAAAATCACTAACTCTAATCGGTTTATCGAGGGAGTTGTGTAGGTGCAATTTGTGTCATAGTGTTTCCTTTTTCCTCATTTTGAAGGTTGCCCCTTTTCAAATATACAAACGTAGGGGCTTTTAGAAATCTTTTTCATTGACTATTTAATTGTACTTTTATTTTATTTTTTAACCCTAGAAATATATATCTTAGTGAACATTTTGTGTTTGTGTTATTTTAATATATTTAATTAACTATTTTTTTAAAAGATTTTTTCCCAAGTACAACTTGGGATGGAGGACTTTAAACCGAGGACCTCTTGTGTTTGAGAATATGCAGTTAATTAAGTTAAAGCTCATATTGACCATATCTAATAAACTATATATGTTGGTCATAATTAAATTTGAGAATTATTCAAGATTGATATAATAGACTATATCCACTTATGTTCAACTTGTGTCAATAAAAGTGCACTTTTGTTGTTGCTAATATCTTGTGTAGGGAGAAACTTTCTTCCAATAAAACTAAACCGATATTGAAGTCAAGAAGACAACACAACTTTCTACGTTAGAGAAAAGTTCTGCCTGACGCATTGCATGACTTATTATGACATGTGTTGAGAGAAGTCAAATCTGTTTAGAGTGAATTAAAAGGTTCTTCAAAACTTTGTTCTTTTATAACATTTCTCTTTATTCCTTTAGATTGAAGCATTTGATTGTGTAATTTGGTGTAATAAATGTGGTGAATCATTTGAAACGAACAAAGAATCAAATAAAGGAGATTTTTTTAGAGTTGGAATGGTGGATTCTCGATCTCTACACTTTTGAAGACTATGAATAAAAAATTGCTTAATTATATCATATCTAAACATCTCAAAGACTTGTTTAGCAGTAGACATTTTTTTTACCATTTGAATGAAAAAATATTTGGTATTTCTGATGTTTGTTTTGAACTGCAAGATTGGGTTGGATTTAACTTTCTTTCTTTTATTATTATTATTAACTTGATTTTAAT
Organism: Cucumis hystrix; assembly: GCA_025688845.1. NCBI lineage: Eukaryota > Viridiplantae > Streptophyta > Magnoliopsida > Cucurbitales > Cucurbitaceae > Cucumis > Cucumis hystrix. The sequence continues at coordinate 14,405,218 of CM046887.1, forward strand.
TTGTTTTTAATCTCCTCCATGTTACTTGGGTTTGTGATGCTACATAGCTTTCAATTCCATTACTCATATTAAAATGTCTATCATACTAAACTTTATTTTTTAAAATTAAAAAAGATTGATTTTAATTTCTAATTGTAACTTTTATCTAATGTTGAAATGTGTGTGGCAATCAAGAGACTTGTTTTGCGTTGATTTAAATATACTTCTATAACTCATCAAGTTGAGTTATTAACTCAACGCTAATTGACATGATTTCCATCCTTGAGGTAGGAGAATCGATCCCAATTTGTATTGTGGTGGTTGGATTGCAACAAATGTGAGTTGTAATGAGTTGAATCTTACAAACTAAATACGAGATTAAGTCCAAACTAATTCCAATCCAACTTCATTACAACTCTCCCTGTGTATACTGTCTCCTTAGACCGATGTTATACTATTTAAGAGTGTATATGGCTTTGTGTTTGCTTTTTGTTATCACATCTTCATTGGGTTTCAATTCTTGGGAAGTAATTAGTTTCTAAAATTTCAAAAGTGTCCTTCAACGATATTTTACTAAAAACATGTAGAAATAGAAATAATAAAGAATTAAGGAAACAATAAAAACATTAATCTTCATCTAATGAAGACAATTATTCACGACAGTCCAAATCTTCTACTTTTTCTATGAAATCTTTCATTGATGATTTAATATGTTATTTTAAACATTCTACACGAGATCTTCCTTTTTTTCATTTGAGTGGATCACTACCCAAAGAAAATAAAAAATTTCTTTTAGAAGCTTAGCCACAATGACACTAATACCGTTGATCGTCTTCGTCTCCAACCTCGTATGCCTTATAGGTCTCTTTTCCCATCACGGTGTATTATGTGTCACGCCCATGCTCATGCCAAGTCTCTGCTCATTTATTTATGCATTGCTCTTTTGCACGGCAATTTTAACACATCTTGGATATTGTTGGTGGTCTACTACTGCACATTCTAACAATATTTACCACATAATTGAATTTCTTTCGGTGGGACACCCTTTTCTTGGTAACAAGAGGTTGATTTGGCTGGCTTCTAAACTCGTGGGACGAGTGTAATAAGCATCTCTTTCGGAATTCAGTTTCCTCTTTTAATTCCTTTATTTATTATCTTGGTGCAAGATTGAACACCCTTCTAAGAACTTTAGCTTCTATGTCTTAGTTTCCAATTGACACTCTTTTAGTAATCACCTTTAGATGCTTGGGGTCTTCCATTATTTGATAACCTTTAAAATAAAGTCCTGCCAATCAAATAATATCGATAATTCATTGCTAGTATAGTAACTTATATCAATATTTTAATCTTCATTGAATGTTTTTATCGTTTCTATTGGGTTCAGACTTTGACATATATTGTAAGACCAATTTTATTCAAATGTATTTGCAAAATAAACTAACATATTTACAAATATAACAAAATGTCATAATACATATTTAATCTAATGATAAAAAGAAATATGGTGGCATGAGTAATTACTCATAACTAACTAGCTGGAAGGCTTGTACTCGGCCAGAAAAGAAAGTACAAAAAAAAAAAAAAAAAAAAACCAGCATCTGCCAATCTATAATTCAATCATAACAAATAATAATCCAAATAAAAAACATTCGATATAGCAAAGATTTTACGATCTGTAACACTATATTGGGAGAAAAAGTTATTCTATTCGGTATAAAAAATTAAAAGTGAAAGCGTCAAGCTGAGAAGTTGAATGAAGAACAGGTTAAATACATATAAAATACAAAGCAAAATAACATCATAAATATCCCCCTAATATGGTCTCTGACCAGTATGAAAATTCATATCAAAATTGAGTTCCAATTATGTGGCAAACAAACAAAGCTACACAGCCAAATTTACATGAGCCTAAAACTAAGAAATTGCATGCACTCAATGAGAGATAGAAAGCTAAGGATACTCCTTAAATCGTTCAAGGAATTTATATAGTGGATTGGAACCTGATAATTTGGGAAGAACGATGACTTCTGATTCTGAAAATCAAGGTCTTGACAGAATGGCAACGGATTCCCACTCCAAGTTACATATCACTTCCTGCATAGCATATTTAGAGAGTCTCAAAACATAGCCACGTTACCCCAGCCTAAACCCTCACAGATCTTTCACATAAGAAGCCAATTTTCACAGATAGGGGACAACACACAATTTCAGTTGGAACTAGAAATCTTATCATCACAAGTACACAAAACAAGTTTGCATAAAATAGTATATGGGCAACTTACTGATGGATGTTGACGGTTAATGTCGAAACCATTAATTGCACATGGTTCTGCCAGGAGTTCCACAGGCACCTTGCCTAAAAGTGACATAATTAAAAAAATTAAGCCAGCTTACGAATATGGACTAGAAAATAATTCTTTTCAGGCATTAGAAAACAGAAACAATATAAACCAAGAAAATGAAGTTGGATAAACAATGGTTGACCTAAACTGCCAACCAAACAGGGGTACAGCATCAGCTCATACCTTGCTCAATACTAGTTAGAATCCCGTCCTCAGAGCAGATCATAGCAGGTAAAATCTGTGTAGATGACATGCCACCTAGATTGCCAGACTTAATATAAGGATCATACTGAACCTCCCAAACCTCACTTTCACATGGCGAAGGATTTGATGTTTTGCTCCCTTCTAGACCCGAAAGAATGATAGGCTGCTGTTGTGACCTCAAATCCCAGGCAAAGACAGTACCAAAAGAGCCCCCTGCCTAACATGAGAAATAATGAGCACTCTAATATCAAAGATGAAGAGCAGAAAAAGAAATATGGAACAAGTCACGACACTTTTAGATGAGAAACCAATTTGCACAGTTAGGGGACAACACAATTTCATTTAGAACTGGAGATCTGAACATCACAAGCAAAGTAGACAACACCAGTCGCATAAAACAGTCTGCGGGCAATGTTTGTGTGTCTGATTTAATTTTATTAAATAGCTCAATAACTCTGCCAAATTAATCTACTAAAAGAATAAGATCAAGAAGACTATTGAGGAGTTTGACAGATTGCTCACTTAGCAACTATCCAAACTGAATTGATATGAACTGCCAAGGTCTTTAGATTTTTTATTCAATAATTTTGATCCAATTTTATTGCTTTTCAATGTTATCCTTTCCTTTCTAAACGTTATTAAAAAGGCCAAGGTTAGTCTTTTTGTCATGTTGATGATGTGAATTTAGGACTTTGTTGGCAAACCATCTGAAGCCTTGCCATTAGCATTAAGCTGTTGAGGATAGAATGTGATTAATTGAGTTTTACCCTTTTCACTTTTCCTTTCAAGTTTGACGTCAAGGACATTCAAGTAGGATTAATCATTCAATCTTGTGGAGTGTTCAAATTTAGGGCTAAAACCTTGATCTTTCTCTTGTGATTTTGATCTTAAGACTCTCCACATCAAACCTAAACTTAGAGTTGAAATCAAATGGAGTTGGGAGTTTTAGTGTTTGTGACTTAGCTCACGTCACCCAAGAGTTCCTAGTTATCGCTAGAGTTTTCACATCATTTGGTATCGGAACATTTTTATTATATCACAAATGGAAGAGAGTAAAGAAACTATCTCACAAAGTTTTAGGATAGAAATATTAAGTTTGAAAACTTTGATTGAAGAGTGCAACAAGGCCTGAGACCCATATTTAATGTAATGAAGCGCCCTCTCTCTTCTCATCTTGAGCCATAATCGTCTCTAGCAACCATGCCTCTCACTGCAACCATTTCTTATCAGACCCTCACCACCCGATCAATCCTTATTAATCAGAAAAAATCCTCTATTGCCATTTAAGAAACCTCAAGGGGCACTCAGACCAAGATAATTGTACAAGAAAGATTATTCTTATCCACCAAACCATTTCACTATCCTGAAAAGCTCCTGACCGGCTTGCCTATTCCTTCAGCACCCTTTGCAAAGAGCCCTGCAATTTCAAGTTTGGAAGACACTTGACCTTTATTTCATGATCAAATTATCTCTCGTAGAAATCTTCAAGAACAAATTGAATTACTGACAAGTCGAATATATTTATTGACATCAACACTACAAATTGAAGTGGCTCAATGAGGTTGACGAAAATATAAGTGGCTCCATGTTGTGGAGTGCATTAAGGTGATCCTCTTTCGTGCTTATTATTTATAGTGCTTTTGGATTGCCTTAGCCGACTTATGGCCCATAGTGCTCGTCTAGGTAACATGGCAGGTTTGATGACACCCTTTGTTTTCAACACCTCGGTACATCTTTTTGAGTTTATTATTATTTGTTAGAAGGTCTCTGGCTTAAAAACACAATCTCTCTAATAGTGAATTGCTTGGGATCCATATTGACGATTATGAGACAACATTTTGTTGCTAACAGGTTCATTAGACAACGCCATACCTAAGTCTTCCCTTGGGTGGCAACTCTAAGATTGTTTCCTTTTAGCACCCTGTCATTGGGGGCGCATCCAGCCAAGCTTCATAATTTAAAGTATGCTTTTATTTCATAGGAAGGTAGACATATGTTTATCCAATCTACTCTAGCTAGTATGCCAACTTATTCATCTTTGTTTCTATCTCCTCCCAAGGTTACAAAGATTCTAGTCAAATTAACTTGAGATTGTTTTAGGGAAAACTCTCATGGTGATGGCAGTACACCTAATGTGAATTTAGAGATTACCTATTTTCCAAAATTGATGGGTGGTATGGGTATATGAAATTTTCAGCAACGTAATTATGCTTTAGTACATAAGTGGATTTGGAGATTTGATACAAAGGAAAGTGATGGCAGAAAGCTTATGGATGCTATGTATGATTTATTCTTTATGGGAGGAGGTTGCCCGAGACTGATTCCATCTGGTCCTTTTAAAGCTCCTTGGTGTTTCATTTATCTGACTATTGGATTTGGTTGCAAATCATGCTCAACATTGTCGTGGTAATGGAACCTCTACTTTGCCTAGAGGATCCTTGGCTTAGTTGCCGCCCTATTATGATTGCTCATCTTTTTCATCTTGCTCTTTATTTTGATGAAGGTGTGGCTTCCGAAATAAAATTGCTTAGGATTTAACAAAATTGAGAAATTGAAGATCTGGTGCTGGGATTTTATTCCTCGCTTTACTCCAATTGTGATGAAATCAAATCAATTCCATTCAATCTTGAATGGCTTAGAGTGACTAGCAACCAGAATTCTCAGCTTGTGGCAAATTCTCCCTACTTGAAATTAAAAGGGCTGTTCAAGAATTGGGGAAAAATAAAGCTCCGCGGCAGATGGTTTTACACCATAATTCATCCTAAATTTCTGGGACCTTCTGAAAGAGAATTTCTTAAGGCTGTTTGAAGAATCTTACAGCAATGGTAAGCTAAATTTGTTGCCTGAGGGGTGTATTTTTAGGGAGGGGAGAAGGGATGTCTGTGTTTGGAATCCTAATCCTAGTAGAGGTTTCACGAGTAAGTCCCTGTTTAGTCTTTTGTTAGATTCGTTTTCATACTCTGAGTCGGTTTTTGATGTGGTGTGGAGGACGAAGGTCCCAAGAAAGTTAGGTTCTTTACCTGGCAAGTCTTGCTTGGGCATGTTAACACTGTGAATAGGCTTGTTAGGAAAAGGACTTTGCTTGTCGGCCTTTTTTGTTGTATGCTTTGTCGAAAGGCGGAGGAAGATCTTGATCATTTTTTTTGCCTTTCTGGGACTGCCAGATTGCGAGGGCAGTGTGGAGCTCCTTCCTGCAGGAGCTTGGTGTCAAATTTGTTGGGTGGTCGGGTGTGTGCTATTATAGTGAAATTTGGCCTTTGGCTAGATTTCATGTTTCCTTAGGGCTTCAATTTAGAGTTTTTTTGTGATTATTCTATAGGTGACATTTTACTTAGTTGGTCCCCCTTCTACTAGTTGGGGTGTTTTGGTGGCGGGTTTTTTCTGTATGCCTCTGTATGCTTTCAATTATAAGAAATTAATGAAAGCTCGTTTCCTTCCTCCCAATTATAAGTAGACTTTTTATAATCAGTACCATAATTGCCGGCAAGGAGCAAGAACAGTTGCTGATTATATAGAGAAATTTCAACGGTTGGGCGCAAGAACCAATCTAATGGAGAACGAGCAACACCTTATTGCACAGCTTGTAGAAGGATTAAGGTTTGACATCAAAGAAAAGGTAAAGTTACAACCTTTTTTAAGTCTTGTTTGATGCTATTGCCTATGCAAAGTCTGTTGAAGAAATTATTGAGTTGAATTTGAAGAAAAATACAAAGAAGGGACCAGGAACACTAACCCCAATCCGGTTGCAACACAATCCTCTCTGACTCATTATCAAGAGAAGGATAAAACTAATGAAACGAATGGGAAGAAGGCTGAAGTAGTCCCTAAGAAGCAAGCAGAAAATGCCTATCAAAGGCCGAATCTAAGCAAGTGTTTTCGCTGAGGTCAAACTGGCCATCTCTCAAATGCTTGTCCCAAAAGAAAGACAGTGGCTATACTTGAGGAAAATAAATATTATGATGAAGAACAAGAGGATTTCTCTCAAGAAGAAGAAGTATTAGAACCCGATGATGGAGAGAGGCTATCTTGTGTGCTTCAAAGAGTTTTAATTACTCCAAAGACTGACACCTCTCATCAACAAAGGCACAGTCTTTTCAAGATCCGATGTACCATCCAAGGCAAAGTGTGCAGTGTAATCATTGACAGCGGCAGAACTGAAAATTTTATGTGTAAGAATAGTTTTATTTATAGGGAAAATAGTTGGTTACATAGTAACTAACTAGGTAGTTAACTAACAATGAATTAAAGCATAACAATACTTGTAGCTTAACAGTGAAATATAACAAAAGAGTTTACATCATTCCACCCCCTAACATCAAACTTGTCACAAGTTTGTTATGAAAGCTGAAATCCATTAGGCGCAACGGAGTATTGACCAAACCAACCTCTTACGTTTTGGACAAAAATATTGTGATCGAAGGGATAAAATCGAGACAAAAAATCAAATATGGCTACTAAAAGATGAATCTCTCCATCGGCCGTAAACCTGAAAAAGACGCTCCCTTCAATCTCACTTAAAGCCGTCTTCAAATAATCAATTTCAAAAGAATCGAAGAAAATCCTTCAAGAATCACATTTTCTTTATTATTTGCTTCAAGTTCTTCAACGGTTTGAAGATTCATTTTCACTGCCACCAATGTGTCGTTGATCTTGTTCAATTTTTGCTCGATGTTTGATACTTCTTTTTCATCTCCTTCGTTGAATTTTTGTTCATTTGTGACCATTTCCAAATCAATATTTTCAAATTCTTGTTCTTCAGTTTTATCTTCATGATTTTCTATTTGAAAATTTTCCAACTGTGATTTCTTTGTTTTTTTGTCTGTATATGAAACCAATCTTTGGACTCTTGCAAATAAATCGATGGTTGATCTACATGTTGAGTCATTTTCCCCAATGAAAGTTTTTTTCTTGGAAAACGGGTTTCATAGGATCGTTGGGCCATTTTTTTATATTGTCGCCGTCTTATTCTGTCCCAAACTGTTTTAAAAACACCATCGGAGTCGTTAGAATCATTTTTCCAATTTGGATGATGATAGGTTCTTTGAGAAAATCGAGCATGGCCAAAATTGAATGTTGAAATTCTTCTTCTGAATCACTTGAATCATTGTTTATGGAAGTACAATTGATTTTCTTGTCTATACCAACTGCTGGTTTTTTTTCTCCTACCATCAGCATGTGACCAGAACCTTTTGTTATGATCGATTACTCTCCTTTCTTGCAGCTCGTCATCAGTAGAACTCTAATCTTGAAGTTCTTGGAAGTGATTTTGGTTTCTTGGAAGAGGTTCTTGATAATCTTTGGCTGGTCTCCTTCTTTCTTGAGCTCCAAATCTTCTTTCTTGATGATTTCGTTCAGTCCCATGAATTTCAACACCACGAATGCCACGCTGCCCCCAGTCATGAATAAGTTATTGATGTTCTTGATGAACAATTTGAGGAGGTGCCAAGTTTTCAAGCCGTTGCAAGACTTCTTGAAGTGTAACTTCGATTCTTTCCACATAATCTTCCACGGACAGCAAGCGTCTCAAGGAAGTTCTTGGAGAGAGGAGGAGGGTTTCATCTGCCTCTTGGTTTTGAGCAAGTTGCTCTGCTGCCGCCAGGTTAGCACGTCGAACAGCCATTTGGCCTATAAACTTTTGGCGCTTTGATACCAATTTGGTGTGAAACAAAGAGTCTTTTATTTGAATGTATGTTCTGCCTCTCAAAGGGAGGGAAGATACTTTATTTATAGGGAAAATGGTTGGTTACATAGTAACTAACTAGGTAGTTAACTAACAATGAATTGAAGCCTAACAATGAATTAAAGCATAACAATACTTGTAGCTTAACAATGAAATATAACAGAAGAGTTTACATCAGATTTGTAGCTTTATGTTTGTTATTTCCGTTGTACTTTGAGCATGAGTCTCATATCATTATCTTAATGAAGAGGCTTGTTTCTTGTTCAAACAAAAGAACCTATGCAGAAATTTTGATGACTTGGGAACTACCGAGTGGGGTAATCTTTCTCATCTTTTGTCCCCAATCCACTTTTGACACTCTTCTGAATCATGGACCCCCTCTTGAACCTTCTATGAAATAATATGTGAAATCGCTTGTGGAAGATTTGGTGAATCATGCATATCTTCTTTTCAAATATCTTTATATGATGATTTGGAAGGATTATCATCCCAATTTCTTTGGGAGGCTTAGTCTTGGTACAGCAGGTCGATTGCAGCATTGAACGCCTTATATGCACTTGTACCCTACCTAGTGCGATATGTGCAACTCTAGTGATGAGACTACTAGTCATCTCTTCACGCATCATCCTTTTGCTTCCCATCATTGGCTTGTCATTTTGGATACTTTTGATTGGTATTTGTTGCTCCCTAACTATGTTTTTGATCCACTAGCTACTGTCTAGATAGAATCGTGGGGATATCCTATGATGCATGGAAGACATTGTGGTTAGCCTTATGCAGGCTTTCTTTTGGCATCTTTGGGGTAAAGGCAATGGTTGTCTTTTCAGAGATACTTCCTCCTCTTTTTATCTATTCATGAATTTGGTTCTTTCTACTACTTTCTTTTGGTGTAAAGCTAGAAAAAAGTTCGTTCATCACAACTTATCCTTTTTTATTTTCAATTCCAGATCTTGTTGTAATACTTCTTTAGTTGCTTGGAGTTAGCTCCTTTCATTTATTAGTGAGATAGTTTCTTAATTTAAAAAAAATTGAAAATTAAAATATTAAATATTAAATATAATAATAATAATAATAATATGGAAAATTGTTTTAAATGACAAAGCTACTCATATTTACAAATATAGCAAAATTTCACTATCTATCATCAATAGATCATGATAGACTCTATATGTGAAGATAGATAGTGAATTTTTGGTATATTTGTGAATATTTTGGTTCAGTTTACAATATTTGAGAAGAGCCCATATAATATATTAAGTTCTAAAAAAAGCACAAGTCAACGCTCAAAGATCTTTTGCCGAACATAAATAAACAAACGTAACTATGACTGCTTGAGTATCATGTAGAAATATGAAAGAAATATAACAGATTTTACCAAACAAGTATGCTTTCGCGATGGATGGATATCAATGCAGTGAACTATACCAGACGCCCTGCAACATTGGCATAAGAAATTCAGCAGATGTGTTTGTCAACTTTGACACCTTTTACTTTTGAAGATTCAACTATCAACTCAAAGTTTCATATCCTAAAATTTCTAGTCAACCTAGAGAAGAACCAATTACTCTTTCGTCTACAGTACATACAAGCAGCAATGACTTCTTAATTTTTCTACAATCATAATGTAGGAACGCTCTCATACAGGCAACAGCCTCTGATTTACCAAATGCAAGCCAATTCCAGTTTTAGAAAGCTGGGTGATTCCCAGAACTCTATCCTAGTCCTAGTTCTAAATGTTCAAATGCACATGATAGGATGCAAGGGAAGATAAACAAATTCGCATACCAATCGGCCTTAAACTGAGAAACAGCTCCACCGGGCTTCCTCTGATCCCACCATTGCAAGCTAAACCCACAACCACCAGTCACAAACTCAGTAGGCGATGCCCATTTCACCGCGTTATACGACACCAACCCATTACTATCAAATATCCGACGATAACTCAATCCAGATTCCCCAACGCTCACCAAACTCACCCGTCCATCTTCCGAAACAGTCAGGCATTCACCTCCCCCATCCATCACATCGACACATGAAATAGGTCCGTCGTGCAACATCTTCTCCGGCACCGAAAGCTCCGAGTCAAGCGACGCTTCCATTGGCTCGACAGAAAAAACATGAAGAGAACCTGTATAAGTCGAAGCGAAAACAAGAGGGTTTCCGTGGAGTTGAGATGTTTTAAGTGAAGATACTCTTGAAGGTGAAATCCATGTCGAATGAGGGACTATATCCAGTGGATTTTGAGTCAAGGAGTGAATTTCAATGGAGGATGAGTCGGAATCAGAGTCGAAAAGGGCAATGACGGCAAACCGGCTAAATGCGGAGAGTGGTGGAAGCCAACGAACACCATCAACATACTTGAATTGCGGGAACCTGTGGATTTGCGGTTGCTGTTGGGGACTAACGATCGCCATTGTTAGGGTTTATGGGAACTTAGATTGATAAATGAGAATGACGTCGGAATTTAACTTTTTGAGACGCCGGTCCGGCCAAATTAAGTTTGGGGATACTTTATTATTTTATTATTATTAGGGTTTAGGGTTTACTTTATAACCTTATTCTAAAATTTTTGTAGGATTATTATTTTCAACTTATAATTTATAGTAACCAAAATTGCACAAATCGTTTATAAAATACTACATGTTTTTTTATATTGTTTACATTTGTTTAATAATTGAGCTTATAACATGAAATACTATATTCTTTTTTATATTGTCTAATACAATTATGTATTTTATAATACATTAAAAACATAAGTTGTTATTTTCAAAGCTTTTATGTTTCGAAACTATTTAAAACGATTTTTTTAAAGTATATTTTAAACAATTTTCACGTAAATGAATTTAAACAAAAAATTTGAAATATATATTGAATTCTACTTAAATTTAATTTTTAATAAGAGCTTTTGTTTGGGAGGACAAAATTTCTCAATCCAAACTCCAACTTATGAAGACTGTATGAATTAAAGTATGTGAAAATAAGATTGGTCCAAGGCTATGGTGTAGGGTAGGGTCTTAGTGAAGTAATTGGGTTTGGTGCCCTTTTGGCTGCAGGTGGAGGCAGCTGCTCAGTCAATTTTTACAAACCAAATGTAAATAAATGGAAATTTGTTATAAAGTAAAATTATTTACAAAATATAACCAAAACAGAAAATTTTTAAATTTTTATTTATTTTATTTAATTTATTTTTATTTTAATCTTTTAATGCAATTTCAAATGTTTGATTTTAATTTAAGTACTTTTACTAAATTTTTATCAACAACAAATTTATCTTTTAAAATTCAAAGTAAGGATACTAACAAATAATTTTAAAAAATTCCTAATAAAAACTATGAAAGTTAAATATAAGATTTATTAAAAATATATTAGGCAATATTATAATTATAATAACTAAAATTTAACCAACCGATGATTATTGGACCAAATTTGGTATTTTAACAAAACCTAAGTAGTATTACTTATTTACTTTATAATATAGATTCTTTATTCCAATGAGCTTAAAGTTACTATTAGTTTTAAATTTTACAATTTTTTGTTGTTGTTTGTTGGTAGTTGTTAACTTTGATATTTTTTAGTTGTGGTTTGTGGTTGAGACTTTGATGTTAGCTTTGTCTTTGGTTTTGACACTTCTTCTTAAATGAAAGAAAACAATAATGTTAGATTATGATTGCGTTAACATTTAAAGCAAATTAATTTGGTTAAAACATCAGAGTTTTTTATTATGTGAAAAAGGAAAACATTCACATAAATTTATTATAATTTTTTTTAAAAAAAAAAGTATAGAATGGGTTAGATATCTACTAACACAAATTTAATATTATGAGATCAATGAACAAAAGGAGTTGTTGTTTGGTAAATTATAGCCTACACAAGAGAACCCATGAAAAAACCTAAGCAATAATAGAGGGAGTTCAGTGGACCCATGAGTGAGCCAAAGAGAAGCTCTAAGAGCCTAAGAGAGAGCTGAAGAGGAGCACCACATGGAGGAGAGCTTAGACAGCTCTATGAGGACCTAGAAGGTAGGCTCAAGAAGAGGTGAGATGAGAAAAGGAGAGAGCTCAAGAGAAGAAGCACCCATGGGAGAGAGCTTAGACAACCTTGTGGGATATGGAAGGTAGACTCAATAAGAGGTAAGAGGAGCCTAGAAGAGAGCTTATGAGCACTCATGGGAGAGAGCTTAGGCAACCCAGTAAGACCCATGAGGCATGCTCAAGAAAAGCTCAAAGGAGCCAAGAGAGAGCTCAAAATGAGCTCAACGGAACCTAAAAGAAACTCTCTTCAAAGAAGTTGTAGAAGGACAACCCACAGACGGAGAGTCTTACCTATTATTAAGAGGAGATCACAATGTAGTACCGAGGAGAGCTTAGAGGACCCACAAAGGAATAGCTCTAAATCATTGACGTGAAACCGGTCAAATTTCGAAGAGACAAGTGTCATAAAAGGAGTTGTTAGGAGCATTCATTAATCTATCACAATGGTAATGCAAATACTAACTGATTATCAACTAAACGATAATGAAAGTTTAAGAGGCTCAATTATGACCCAAGTATCAATTATGAATCAATGTATTCTATAAACGACAAAGGTAATTAGTCGAAGGTTTGCTCAAATACACCTAAATAACCTATTACTTTCTTTATTGTCTACTCACTCAGAAGCACAAGACTAACTTGAACGCCATAGTGTGATTAGACTCCACACATGTGCTTACCTTCTTTTGTCTTGCAGGCACCCAAACAAATCTTTCTATAAAACAAATTTTACGATTGATCCATTTTTTGGCATCAACAATTAAATTACAAGTTTGGTCCACGTGATTTGAAAAAAATATATTGAAATTTAGTCTCCTATAATTTTAACTCATAAATAGTCCATCATTTAATAAAATCATAACTAACCCCTAACACAAAGACTGTTTATGAGACTTTCATCAAACTTTAGAGACTAAATTATAGTTATAAAGCATAGAAACTAAATTATAACTTTCTTCTAACCACAATGATTAAAATTTTAATTTTTTTAAAAAAAAACTAACACGTTTATTTTTAAAAAAAATTGCAAAAATCACCCATAAAATACAATAAAATTTGCAAAAAGTTCAAACTTTTAAATGTTAAAATTAAGCCTTCAATCATATACAATTGTTAAAACAAAGACGAACAAACTTACATAATTGTCAAAGTTGTAACATTTTCATCATTTGAAAATTCAATTATTTCATGAGATCCAAAGTCTAGAGAAAATATATATATAAAAAATTAAATGAAAATAGTAACTTATACCACGACAGAATGTATCATTTCATGTCACCTTATAGTAGATATATAATAAGATTAAAATAAAAAACGGTGTATCGTATAAAAAACAATTAAAAGTAGAGGTGCAACATCTCACGTACATTACACAAGTGTTACGTAACTAGTTTACAATTATTATAAATTTGAGAGACTATTACACACATAACTACACAATTAAAAGTTTGAGAGTATAATAAGCCGAAGTTGCAATTTGTTCTTTTTAATTATTACTTTATCCTTCTGTTCTTATGAAGCATTGATTGCCAATTTCTCCCTTTTCCTTCTGTTGACAGTACCAGAGAGAAAACCCCATTTACAAGAAAGTAGAGAGAGAGAGAGAGAGAGAGGGAGAAAAAAGAAACTAGAGAGAGATTGAACCAAAAAGAAGAAAAAAAACCCCAACACCCAAATGTTTCTCTTCTCTCATTCTCTTCTTGTTTATTTTGGATATTTATTCCATTTTCCTCTTGACTATCATTCTTTTGTATATCTGACCCACTCCCCAAATTTACATTCCATCTTTGAGTGTTTCTCAAGTTAATTTTTTTTACACCTCAAAAAAATTTAAAAATTAAAAAAAAAAAATCCCAAATCTTCCATTTTCCCCCTTTTGCCCTTTCACATGTCTCATCTCATCCTCTTGCGGCGGCGGAGGCGACGGAGCTGGCGGTGGCGGTGGCGGAATCGACTTCAATAGAATGAGGAACACGGCGGGATCTACGGTGGGCGCAAAAAAAAAAAAGAAAAGCTAGCTTCTGCAGGACCCTTCTGGCTTATCTCCTCCGTGGCTCCTCCGGCGTTTGATCTCTGAACCGCCGTGGCTCGGCGGCGGTTTTGGTGGTGATATTGGCGGACCGGCTCAATCTCTTGTAATTGCTTTTTCTTTTTCCTTTTCTTTTTAATCTTAATTTTTGGCTTCTCTCTCTCTCTCTCTCTCTCTTTTCCATTCTGTTCATTTTAGGTACATTTTGCTCTTTCTTTTTAATTTATTTCTTAATTTAATGAAATGTTACTTCTATATATTTCTCTGTCTCTCTCTCTAGAGGATTATTAAAAAAAAAAAGAGAGTCATTTTGGGTGTTGATGAGTAAAAAGAAGATAGTGGAGGGGGCGGCGGAGAGGGCGGTGTAGACGGCGGTGTGGGGGAAATTGGAAGTTTGAAAGGGCCAAACTGTTGTATTAGTTAGTATTAGGAATTTAAAAAATAGGAAAATAGAAATGATTTGATATTTGTATTTTAATGAATGAATTGATATTATATTGAATATTTAGGGCACTGTTCTGTCGCTCTGTCTTGCAATTAATGTAAACTCTTGGGAACGTTGGCTCTACAGTATGTCAGTAGCAAAAACCCCTTTTTTATTTATTTTATTTTCTACAAAAAAGAAAAAAGAAAAATGAAGAAGGATGAATTTAGAAAAAAAAAATATTGGAAAATGGAAACTTGGCAATAATACCAAAATGGGTATTTGGAAATAACGTTGAGAACGATTACTTTGTGGACCTATCACTACTTTTTGTTACTATTTCTTTTCTCTTTTATTTATTGGGTTATACAAATTGATGCTAATATGATCTATGTTGCTGTGAACATTCATAATCCAACTATCTTAATTAAATGCCACATCATGGATTCATTCTTCCAAATTATTGCAATCATTTTGGAGTTTCTAAATACGCCTTCTCAATTTACTTTTTATTATAACTTTAACTCCTTTTTTTTTCTATGTCATTTTTAAATTTCATTTTATTCTATCAACTTTGTATCTTATGTTATTTTCGTATGAAAAAGTTTAAAACTATTAAGATTTTGTTAACTCGTCAATGGAATGGATTTTTTAACTCGAGATCTTATGGTAAATCGATATTTTGTTGAATAAATGATAACAAGTTATTTTTTCCTTGAGATTTTGATTGTCACTATTTAGACGCTTTTGTTAGATGTAATTTTGTTAACGTGCAAATTTTGTAGTGCGTAAGTTTGAGATATTTTGTGATTTATTAATATGTTTTCTCTTCTCAAATTTTTTCTTTGGGGGTGGGGTTGTGATTCATTGTAGAAATATTTATATGTAACTCGTAAAATTTATTTTGTACTTGAGTTGTACTTATTTTATTTTAACTTGTCATGAATGTTCATACTAATATGTTATCTTATTTATTCTACTTAATGTTCTTTTAATTTGTTTAAAGATTCCAATTAAAGATTCCAATTGAAAAAAAAGTAAACATGGTAGAATTAGGAGGAGACTTAAGAGATTTGAGTTTTTAAGGAAGAAAAAGAAAACAAAATTAGTTTTTGGGTTTTATTTGATAAATGTGTTACTTTTGTTTATGTGTTTACATGAAAAATTTATAGAATGAAATAGTAAGATTTCTTGATTGTTAATTTATTTAAGTAATACGATGAATCTAGAGTTTAATAATTCAAATATATAAGTTATTTCATCATTCAGTTAAAGAGTTGGAGAAATTCTAACAACAAGAATCAAAGTAATTTTGTTTTAAAGTTAGGAGACTAAATAGGACATTTTTTAAAGTTTATGGATCACAATAGAAGAAGATACAAAGTTCTATAAATCAAAATAGTATTTAAAAAACTTTTATTTTTTAATTTACATATTTTAAAGTTTTCTAAGGGTAAACTACTATTTTAGTTATAATTTGAAGTTCATATTCTGTCGTCTATCACAATAGAACTTTATTTTCGTTTATCAATGACAAGAACTATGGAAATCATGTGCTTGTTATTCGTCTTCTTTTATTGACCAAATTTGTTTACAATCATACGAGAACAATAGTGATAGACAAAGATATAGTTCTATCTTTGACTATCGTCGATCGATATATATAGATCTCCATCACTTTTTATCACTAATAGATACATATAGGCTATATATCTGTCTATCATTGTTTATCTATTTTCACTATTGATTATCTATACAATTTTCCCTTTTTGAAGTGATTTGAAACCATAGTTAATTTTTTGATAGTTGTTCGTTTAAAAATATATATTAAAACAACAAATCAGCAACAAAACTTTACATAATATTATATAGCATAACTATCACCCACAATCTATAAGTAAGTGATAATCGCAATGTACGTCTAGACAATAACATACACTCCGAACAACACACATAATTTACCATAATTGTTTATGATAGACAATGGTAGAACACTATCACTATCCATAAATCTGCTATCCATCGATCTCTCTTGCTATATTTTATAAATAATATATATATTTTACTATCCATGACAATTTCCTAAAAATAACTATCCTATGGTTTAGAAAGGTAAATAGATTTTCATTTACAAACAAAAAAGAAAAAGAAAATCCTAAATGATTTTCTATATTATTTTCTTTGTCCAAATAAAAAAAAGAAAGGATGGGAAAAGAACATTGTTGGAGTTTGTTGGTTTGTTTGTTTTTGAATAAAGTAAACCTTAACACTTTTCTTGAGGTTTCCATTCAAAGTTTTATGTTCAATAATTAATTCCTTTACTTCACAACTTAAATATTCAATTTTTTCTAAAAAACTTTGTCAAAATTTGTACCACAAAAACTTATCTAAAAAACTTTGTCAAAATTTCAAAATATTAAAATTTTTGGCTTCAATTACATATTTATGAGAGTGAAATCGTAAAAAATAATAATTTTGACGAAATATTTATAAAATATATGGCGCTATTTTATATTCTACCAATTATAGATATTAGTGGACACTGATATGCTTCTATTAGTGTCTATCATTAATAGAATACAAACTATATTTTGCAAAAAAATTAGTTTATTTTACTATATTTGAAATTTTATCATTTTAAAATCATATTAAATATGAGAAATTATTGTATATAATAAAATTTTGAATTTTAACCATGAAATTAATCTATATTTTATAAATATTTTAGTTTATTTTATTGTATTTGAAAATATCGTTAAAATATTTGAAAATATTATTTTAAATGAATTTACATACTTTATTAAATAATAATTAAATTTAAATACAAAAGAATCAAAAGGGTTACTATTTGGGCCCAAGTGATCAAATCAATCGATTTATTATAAAGTTAAAAAGAAAAACAAAATAAAATGATGATATTTGAATACATGATAGAGGAAATTTCCCAAATAAATAAAATGTCAAAACACAAATAAATTTTTATTAGCAGACTTTTATTGTTTATGATAAACTTTGTTTTTTTATATGAATTTTTTTTGATAAGATTCGAACCTACCAATCTCTCTTATGGAAGATCATCGTTGATCTAAGCTCACTTCAATATATATATATATATATAATATGCTGTAACTTATATAAATTTTATAATTTTAATTTATTGTTCGTATTTGGCTACTTTACCTAATAATTTTAACAAAAAGCAATTCCGAATCATCCTAAATTTAGTAATTTAAAATAACATAGCTAAAATCATAACTTTTAACAAAAATATTGTTAGAATATATTTTTTCTATGAAATTATATCAATTTTATACCATGTATATGCTTGATAATTGGTTTAATGCATATGAAAATACTTTCTTGTTTTTTTAAAAAAATATCCAAATGAAAATTGATTGGAGGGAGAAAATTGTATTACTTTTTCACATTACGAGGGTGTTTGGGTTATTAGGCTAAAGTTGGTGACGTAAGCTATTATAATCCACTCTATGTTTTATGTTTTAATTAAATTGTAACGCCTCAAGACCATGGTTCGAACCAGAATTCTAAATTTGGATACAACACCAAATGACCTTGGCATTTCCCTACAATTTGGCATCATTATCATTGCATGTCTTAAATTTTTTTTAAGAGCGAAGATTGTCTTCGCAAATCAACATGGGTTCTTTCAAAATGGTTTGTCCTAGCACATATGCTTTCTAGAAAAATTTATAAAAGGTCACAAGACATATAATTGCTCAAAGCTAAACACACTTAAATTTGAAGTTTTCATGATTGAGTCACTTAAATGAAAAGTATACCTTGACGGTATAGGTAGTGATTTTCAATTCTTTTGAGCATGTCTTAATCACACTTTCGCTTCCTCAAGATTCCACTTATTCAAATGTAATCTTGATTCATTTGTGCTTCCATCTAAACTTGAGGCGTTACAACATTGGTTGGTGCTTCCAACTTTGATACTTGTAATTGCTTCAAATTCCTTTTTACTACAATGTTTAGTGTTTCGTTCTCATCTTATCTCTCTCTCTTTGTGTGCTTACTATTTTATTTAGTCTAGATCTCAAATAGTACATTATTGTTATAACTATACTAAAATAATATGCACCTTATTGTAACCCACGTGCTATAATAATCAACCCAACCCCTCAAATGTTCTGTACTATTTTAAGATTTTGAAAATAGAAATATAATATGGTTTCTTGTTATTGGATGATTTGTTACATTGTTTTTCTTTTTCCTTTCTATTTAAACCTTCACTATATATTATGGTAAATACATAAATACTAATAATTTTATTCTACTACATGTGTCTATCTACGTCATAATAGATACAAATAGCAGTCTATCTTAATTTTATTATATTTTGTACGATGTTTTAAATCGATTATAATATATAACCTTTTGTTGTAAGTGTTGGAATGAAACAAATAGATTTTTTTTTTTTTTTTAATGAAAAAAGTTTTGTTTTATTTGGTAGGGTTAAGATAGAAATGGACAGAAAGGTTAGGTGATGAGAGATTACATGGGAACATAAGATATAAATGAAAATGATGGGTCTTAAGGTTTTGTTATTTTGGAGCCACGTGAGAAGAGAACCAAACTCAATCCCATCCATTTTATAAAATACTAAATAGGGAACCCACCTTATGTCCAATAAATCACAACAATTATTTTATTTTTAATCCTTTGGATCCATCGTGGCTTCTTTTTTCTTTTATTTTGATTTTGTTTTTTAATTTCTCAAATTCAAATTGGGAAGAAACAGTCCAATCCGGTTTTAAATTCAATTTTTGGTAACCATTTTGATTTTCGAAAACTAAGCACATTTCTTCTTCATTTTGATTTTTGTTCATATGAAATAAAAGAAAAGAAAAAGAAGAAGATTTTGCCGATTTTGACCATATCAAGATCACTACCAAACACACCATAAATGCAAATGGTTAAATAACTTCTTTAAGACAACATCACCTAAGTATTAAAATCACTTTTTTGTTGTCATTTTTAAAATCACCTAGAACATGTTATTTATCACTCACAATCAATTTTTTGATGAATTACATTTAAAGGCAAAAAAGTTAAAATTTTATTATTTTTGAGTGATTAAAGGTGAATTTATTCTGAACATGAAAAGATAAAAAGTAATTTGAACAATTTCAAAGTCATTTTCTAATATGCCCCAATTTATTTTCCCTTTAAATCCAAAAAATGACTCCAAGTAAGGTGAACTCTTCTCTCTTAACTTATTTTTAAATTGCGATGAAAGGTCCTAATTAAAATTGACAAAATGCAAATAAATTAATCCAAAATATTTAATTGGAATGAAAAGATGAAGGACTTGTGGTATTCAACTTCTGACTTCAAAGAAAGAGAGTAAATACATACTTTAACTGAGCCATTTTGGTCTAACATTTCTCCAATCTAAGGGAGACTTAAATATTCACACATGATTTGATTTGCTTTGCTTCGTGGTCTATTTCCATAGATGAAAAAGAAAACACACACAATACATATATATAAAGCTTTTAAACACAGCTACCTCAAATCTAAATACCCAATTTCCCACTTAAAAAGAGAAAATTGTATTTGTTTTCCTTCTAAACTGCCTGTTATGAACTTGTCATTCCAGGTATCTCAAACTGATACGAATTTCTTCCATTAGAGATAAAAATTCTCACACCCACAAGCACTTCAAAATCCCCAAGCCTTAAAGAACAAAATGCAGGAAACACAAGGTTCTCCAATAAGAGGGAGAGGGTATATCAAAGAGTTACTCCTCAACACGCCTGTAAAAGGGATACGTTCGGTTCTTGTGGTCTGCTGAGGTGTGTGCCTTTGTTATGAAATCATAGAGTTTTTTCAGGGTGTGGAGAGCAATCCTAGGTAAGGTTTCATGTTTCTCTTTAGACTTCGATTTCCAAGTGTTTTTGTATAATTGTTCGTTTCACAAGCATTTTAGAGTAGTTGTTTAAAAATGAAAGAGAAAAGAAATCTCCAAAATGCAAATTTTATTCGGAATTGTATTTGGTTCAATCTACTAGTAGTCAAGAAAGATCAAACAGCAATCTCTATAGCGGATGTAATCGTAGATGATATAATATCAGAAAACAATAAACTTTTCATATCTTGCAAATTAGATTCAGTAATATAGATTTTTAAACTACAATCACAACAAAAGCATCAAACAGATGATTGAAAATGGTGGACTAACCTGTGTTTTTTCCTGTTCATTTCTTCATTGCTGCACATTTTGCACATACCATTTGTAAGTATCCACAAGCCCATCTTTGAGAGAAATCTCTGGATTCCATCCCAATTCAGCAAGCTTAGAACTGTCCATCAATTTCCTTGGAGTTCCATCAGGTTTTGATTTATCCCAAACAAGATCTCCTTCAAATCCCACCACTTCTTTCACCAATTCAGCCAGCTCCTTGATACTCACCTCCTTCCCACTTCCAACATTCAAATGACCTAAATCACTGTATTCATCCATGAGGAACACGACGGCGTCGGCCAAATCGTCGACGTGAAGAAATTCCCTCAAAGGGCTTCCACTTCCCCAAACCACCACTTCTTTTGCTCCTTTAACCTTTGCCTCATGAAATCTCCTCATCAACGCCGGCAATACGTGTGAATTCTCCGGGTGGAAATTGTCGTTTGGACCGTATAGATTAGTCGGCATTCCTGAAATTGCATCCCATTTGTATTGAATTCGATATGCTTGACACATTTTGATTCCGGCGATCTTCGCCACCGCGTACCACTCGTTTGTCGGCTCCAGAGGACCGGTTAGTAATGCGTCTTCGGGAATCGGTTGTGGAGCGAATTTAGGATAAATACATGATGAACCGAGAAATAGTAGCTTCTCAACGCCATAGCGGTAGGCTGAATCGATGACATTAGTTTGGATTTGAAGGTTAATAGCGATGAAATCCGCTGGATAGGTGTTGTTAGCGTGAATTCCACCAACTTTCGCGGCGGCGAGGATAACGAATCGAGGTTTTTCATTAGCGAAGAACGATTCGACATCGGATTGGCGAGTTAGGTCAAGCTCAGAGTGAGAACGAAGAAGAAGATTCGTGAATCCAAGCTGCTGGAGTTTTCGGACAATGGCGGAACCGACTAGGCCACGGTGACCAGCCACGAAGATCTTCGCCGATTTATCGAAGAGAAACGAGGATCCCGATGAAGCTGCAAAAATCAAAGAGAAAAGAGAAATTTCAGAAAGAATTCAGAGATCTAAGAAACGCGAACCGCCACTGAATGTAGAGAGAGATTACTGTTGTCGGCGGCGCCGCCCATCGTGGGAAGTGGAAGGAGAGAATCGTCGGCAGGCGGCGAGAGGAGGAAGGAATATGTGAGGGCGTATAATAAACGATAGAGTCGCGGATTCAGTGTGGTTTTTATTGGAGGAGTTTAGTTTATCATCTGATGATTGCGTTAGATGCAATCCTGGCCGTTGACTTATAATTCAGTGAAGATTGTATTAAATCTTAAATTAATTGTATATTTTCACCTTTGATTGTTTCTTAAGTACTATTTATTTTAATTTAATTACACATTTAAATCTGTAGTACTGGAAAAAAAAAAGCTAAAATTAAAATCTTTAATTGTAAACAACAATTAATAATAAGAAGACAACCATAGCAAAATAAGTTTAAAATACCAAAACTTCAAATTATTTGAAAATCTAACAAAAATCAGTTTTTCAAAAATGTTAAATTTACTAAAATACCCCTGCTTAATTCAAATGTGCACATGCTCCACAACTTTAAAAAAGTATAGCAATTGAGAAAAATATTTATAAATACAATAAATTACAATTGATTTCTATATCTGTTCATCATAGTATAAATAGACACATACATTAGCCTATCGTAAATATACCTTTGATATTTTATGGATTAAATTATATAAAAATGTCCCCTAAACTTTATAGTTTGTTTTAAAATATCCATAAATTTTCAAAAGTTTAAAAAATGCACTTAAACTTTAATAAATGGTTAAAAAATACATAAAATCGTTAAAGTTTTGTTTAAAAAATACTCATAAACTATTGAAAAATTTAAAAATAATCTAAATTTTATACTAATTTCTTTTATTCGACTAATTATTGTTTACTATGTTACAAAGAGAATTTTTTATTTTGAAATCTTTTAGATTTTATGGAATTTTATATTTTAACCAAAGTTTAAAATATTGAGGAATATATCGAAGTCTTAATTTTACATAAATTTCCATTTGGATAGATATTTATGGAAAAATTATAAAAAATATATATTTTTTTTAAGTATGAGAATATTTATTTGAAACTTTTGAAAGTCATAGCATTTTTTATACAAACCATAAAGTTGAGGGACTTTTTTTTTTATAATTTAACCTATTTTATAAATATTTTAGAGATGAAAAAGTAGAGTCAACTTAATTTTTAAAAACAAAATAAAAAAAATCAAATGGAATAGGTTTCAAATTTTGGCTCATTTTAAAAAACATTCCTAAACAACAAATATATATACAATTTTAATTTAAAAGCCAAGAGTAAAAGCGAGATAAATTGAATTGAGAAAGAAGGGCAAAAGGAAATATCTATAATAAGAGTACATTCCTCATTTTCTTATATTTTGTTTTAAAAAGAAAGCAAAAATAGAAAATTGAGTACGTTGGTTTCAAATAGGTTATGCAACTATTGGTTTTTTGGTGTATCATGCTCATCTTAATTTCAAGCCACATCAGTTAAGTACTTTTTAATACAACAACTACATGAAAGGATTAAACTTTCAATCTCTAATAAGAAACATCGTGTCAATTATCATTGAACTAAACATTAATATTTTAGATCAGCAAAGATTATAGCAGTTTCAACCCAAACTTTAGATCAAAATAGTTATTTAATTTGAGTAATTTATTTTACAAACAATATTATTATTTGATTAGTGTTGTGAAATTACATGGAAATTTATTAGAAACTAGCGACCGGAAAAACACTCTAAAAATAACATTCCAGAAGCGATTTACAAAAGAGCAAAGAGCATACAAGTGAGGTGGAGATTCTTCCATAAATCGTCTTATAAAGATATTTCGAAAGAGGATCGAAAGGTTTCACCAAATATCCCTTCAGTGATTTCGCAGAGTATTTCATAGAATGATTGAGAGGTTAAGTCCATGGATCAGAAGGTGCAGAAAGTGAACTAAGGACGAGGTGGGAACTTTTCTCCATTGAAGATGAGGTCAGTTGAGGAATTGTTTACATATCTTTAACCCCCATTTGAATGAAACCCATGAATTGTAATTTTTATAATTAAGGAATCCCATGTAGCAGTATAGATAGGATGACTTCACATGCATTATTATGTTTTTTACAAAACAATCAATGAACCACAAAAAAATGATAATGCATAAAACTTCCTTACAAGCAATCAAATTTCATTTCTCAAGGAAAAAGAAGTTGAAAAACTAACTAAGAAGTAGCTGGAGTCTCTTCATCTTGACCTCCCGCATGGTATTCATATGAACTGTATTTGGTAACATTATGAGCTATCAAAAGCCAAACATGAGTGATCAATTCACCACCTTGTCTGATGTGTTCTGAATGATATTCCATTTCACATTTACTTGCAGCATATCCCAACATCTCAAACCACATGCTGCCAATTAGCTTCCACTTGTTCTCGTTGCTCAGTGTCAATAAGCAGTCTGCAAGTTCTTTTACATCCTTCATCAGATGCCAATTTCCTACAACTACTTTTTCTGCTTCTGATTCAATTGGTTCATGTGGCTCTCTTGCATGAAGGATGCTCTCTTTCTTTAATTTCAGAATATCATTGCAGATGTCCTCTTTCTTTAGACGTCCAGTTCTTGTGAACTTCCCGAGTTTCACACATGAATGATCAAATATTATATCTGCAGTTGTTGTTGATAGCACGTGGGAACGAGTCACCACAAGATACATCATATAATCTGATAGACTCATGATAGCTTCCGTTTTATTTCCTACACTAGTATCACGATGAACTTCGATGTTATAGAAAATATTTGTTGTGATGTGCCATATGAAGATGCACTTATCAAAGGGTCTCTTTGATACAGTTGTTTCAATTGCTTTAATCAATTTGTTTTCGTTGTTGAGGTTCAGTAAAGTTTTGTACCTATCGATTGTCCATTGGCCTCTCTGATCAAATTCTTCTTGTCCTTTGATCGCCTCTATCTCTTTCAGTTCTGTCACCACAAATTCTTTCACCTCTGGATGGACGTCAATTCGATCCAAACTCAATTGCTTTCGGAGTTTCATATCCATCCCCATATAGCGGAGAATTTTAATTCTGCTGTAGTTCCGATGCTTGGTTTGCAAGCAGAAATCTAAAAGATTGAACTGCCCCATTGTGTTAGACCACCTTCTCCAAGTTGCCGACTGAGGGGATAGAGACCGCAAGAAACCCCGAAGGATTGGGAAAGCTTCATGGTGCCTTATCATCTGTACTATAGCCCAATCTGTAAATGGTAGTCTCAAGATCTGATAAATCTCAATTATCAAAGCTGCTATCAACACAAAATGGATGAAGCCAATACTAATATTGTACACAAATGCATCCTTGAACAATACAGAAAATCCAATTAGTGTGGCAATTACGCTAAGCAAACTTATTAAACGAAGAATCAAACCCTTACGAGTGTATACAACAGGTGCCTTAGTGTAGAGGGCATCATACATGAAACCCAATTCAACATCTGTAATTCTGAACACATCTTCATACCCACATTCTTTAATGTATAGTTTATCTTGATCACAATCAGTTGGAGGATAGTAAAGCCAATTTTCAAGATGAGGTTTTAGGCAGCAAAATCTGTAGTAGGCCCTCAAGATCAAGTTTGCCTCTGGAAGTTCATTCTCTCCCTGTGGTAATTTGTTAAACAAATCAGCTACTTCGTGATATTTGAAGAAATCAGCAATTGTGAAGCCAAAGTTGCCATTAAGTGCTGATTTCAGAGCCCATGAAGTCTCACCATACTTGATTATTCCAGCCAAAGACATCGGCAAGTAAAGAAACGATGTTTTGGAATCTGTCCATGACCTTACTAGAATGTAAAACATAATTCCCACTTGGATTACCATACTGAAAACTTGCCTCACTCCAAGTTGGTTGTCTTCAATTGAGTAGGCCGTGATTGTATCTGGATTTCCTATTTGCATGAACATTAGTGGTGCCAACAAAGCCTGGACTTGTGTGTGCGTATTGCGCTGTTCACGCCCTATATCAATTGTTGTGAGCTTGCCCAGAACAACAGTTGCAATTTTAGCAGCTAATAAGTAGGAAAACCAAACAATTAAGCTGAGCTTATTTCCTGGTGTGTGCCTTCTACGACTTCCATTGAAAGTTAGGATTACTTGGAACACAAAGTTTGCCAATACTAGCAACTCAATGCCCCAGTAACCCCATATGAAACTTATATGTTCTGGTACAATGAGGTCAAATAATTCAGAAAACATATTGCCTTTTGTCCTTTTATAATCCCTTTAATGGAAATAAGTGAAGAATACTTGAAAACTTCTAGAGTATAGAACAAATTTCCATTGTTATTTCTGAATCATTTCCTTCCTTCCTGCATCACAGCCCTAAAGAAAAAGAATATAAGAAGTTGAACAAAACTTATTCTATCTGTCCTTGTGGTTGTTAAATCACTAATTGACAAAAGCTTAAGCGAAGGTGTGAAAATAAACTTAATAAATTATCTCCTGAACACATGAAAAATCAATATTAATTGGTGAGAAAACAACATTGCAAGGTTTGAACACAAAACCTTTTGGATCATCTACTCTTATACCATATTGTTTTATTGAATATTTAAGTGTATTTTACACGTGGAGCATGTATACAAAAAGAAATTTTAAAGAAGAAGCTATAAATCAGCCTAAGATTTGCTAATTACAGTTCATATATACAGATATGGTAACACTAGTTATAAAACTATAGAAGGTGGGAAAATATAATTTGCATGCTAAGAAAGAAGAAAGAAGCTAGAATTGAAAGTCATACCAAAAGAGATAGCTTGTGGAGGCTTGAAAAAGGAAAAAGCTCAACCTCTAAAACCAGAAAAAAAGATTACAAATAAAACAGTTCGAAGAAGCTAAGGAATTTAAAAAGCTACATCTCACATATATAACATGAAAGGAGCAATCATCCCTCCGACATATGCTTAGACTGCAAGCCAAACTTGACCTTTAAAAAGAATAAGAATTACTTACCTTGGAGATAACTTTTGGCACCTTATTGGCTTACTATAGCTTGCAGAGCATGGGCAACAGGCCTGTGGCCAGAAACCCACTTGGAAAACTTGGGAAATAGGAGCATAATATTATAATTATTTTTGCACTTACTTCTTCGTTCTCGTTATCTTTAGAAAAATTGATGACCGTTGCAAGCAAAATGGCATGGCTTGGATGGAACTACACAGAAAAACGCAACGGTTTGTAGTATTTTGCATGGAGGACCTATAATAAGATCTATAGAAAAAATAGATAGTAAAATTTTTTTAGAACCTTATTAGTTGGTGTTTGGCCTACGTGGTGTTAAATAACTCAATTGTTTCCTTTGTTGAATTATCGAACATTTATTCAGGAATTCTATCTTTCATTTCTTTATTTTGTCCATTTTTTGAAGAACTCCACCACAAACTTTTAAATCCAGAGTTCATAACTCAACACAGTAATCCAAACACCTCCTTAATGGATTACTGTTCTTTTTTATAATGTTCCAATCTATCACAACAACTTAAGTATTATTCTATATGATTAGTTTCTAAAATAAGCAATTTCATTGTTGAGATTATACAGTATATTTCCATTGGCATAGCTTTTAGAATAAGATCAGTCTCATTGAAGTGATGCAGTTGAAAACTGTCATAGCCTTCGCTTTACAGATTTCAAGATTCGGTAGCCTTGTACTGATAGCTTCTTCAAAACTCTACAGAATAAAGGTAAAAGTCATTGCTTGTCATTAACCAATTGCTTAAATGTTGAATACACATAGGGCGAAGAAATCAAGAAGAAACACGTCGTTCTTTGATTAATAAGTATACCCTTCACTAGCCTCTTATCTCTAGGAATTTTAGATTATGGTTGTTTGTGTGATCATAATGAATAAATGATTTGCTTCATTATTGAGAATCTCTCCTATGATTGCTGAATGATTACTTGTGGTTGTTCTTTTAGATTTACCTTTTAATATGTTTGATTCAAAATGCTGGAAGAAGAAGAGGACGAATATATATTTTTTTCTTCTTCAAAAATTCCCCCTAATTTTGACCTCTTAAATATCAACAAACCTTTGCTTTTGTCCCTTTTTCTTTGATTTAGCTTTGCAAAATGTATATAAGTCAACAAATTGAAGTGATTTATATTTGATCTATCAAGGGCAAGATAACTTAATTTGTAAGTTTGTTGATGGCATATTAATAATATGTGACTCTCAACCATTCTTGGTTGGCCTAATAGTAAAAAATGACATATAGTCTCAATAACTAACTCAAAGATGAATTCATGGCGGTCACTCAAATGTTATGGAATAAAGCTAGTTGTTAAGTGAGATTAGTTGAAGTGTGCGGAAGCTGGTCTTCACTCGTATATATATATATATAAAAGAAAGTTTGGGATTCTCTTTTACTTATTCTTTCAATTTTTTTTTAGATGAGAGAAATTCTTCTCTAAGTTTATTCATTTGTCTTTGCCAGTTGCAAAGTTTAGGTTTTGATGTTTGGAATCTCGAGATACTATTGAGGGTTATTTGACATCTCACATAAAAATTCTTTATTTTTCTTCTTCTGTCTCACCTTTTGAACGTAAGTTAGAATCGAGATTTGAACATCAATTCTTATGATTAGTTGTATAATGTTCCATTAGGAGTACACATGAAATAATCTACTTGATTTAGGTTGCATTGGATAATTATTTGCTTCTTCTTGATTGAATTTAGTGCTTTTATTTTTCTATCTTTTAATGTATTTTCCTTTATTTGCAGTTTATTGTACTATATTTTCATTTATTAATCAATGAGTTAATTATGATCAATTAATCAATTGCTGATTTGTGCACCATTTCCCATCAGGAATTACTTATTTTAGTTTTAAAAATGTTGCTTAAATTTTGAATGTTTTTTTTAGAAACATATAATAGGGAGAGAAATATGTGAATTACAAAATTTAAAGAAAAAGAAAGAGAATATTATAAAATTGTTGCAATTATTATTATAATGAAAAGTTAAAAGTGTAGTTACTAATTAAGTTCAAACTTAAGAACACATAATTTAAACCATTTGCAATTATTATAATAAAAAGCTAAAAGTGTATGTACTAAATTCAAACTTTTAAGAATATATAATTTAATCCATCAATTCTTTCCTTTCTTGTGAATGTTTTTTTTTCTTCGTCTTTTCCATGTAAACTTCTTTGTTTGAACCTTTTTTTATTTATTTATTATTTTCCCTAGGCCCTTTCTTGATATACATTATGTTGTGTTATAAAGTCTAGTATTTTATTTTCAAAAAAGTATAATTAAATATAAAAAAAAAGGGGGGGAGGGGGTAAAAGAATGTATTCCTACCTTCAATGAGATTAAAGAGAATATTTATGACGATCCTTGTAGACCCAACCAAAAAAGAAAAAAAAAACGATAAATAAATCAAAATATTTATAAAATATTACCGTCATAGGAGAAAATAAACTACTATTTGTGTCATACTAGTTTATCTTTGTCTATTGTGGCCTATCATAGAGTGTGATATTTTGTTATATTTGTAAATAATTTTTAGAAGTTTTATCATTTAAAATATTTTTTCAAAAAAAGTTAGCAACTTGTTTTTGTAATTATATATACAAATCATAATAATAAAATGTAACTCAAAACAAGCTAAATTCAATTAACATACGTGTTATCCATCAAAAGGTTTGTGGTTTAAATTGTCCACTTTTGTCGCCCTAAAAAGGAATTATGGTTTGTTTTTGTAAGATGGTGATACTAATAATTATTTTTTAAAAAAAGTGTGATATTTAAGAGAATATATGAAAGGGTATAAAATTGGCCCTACGACGCAAGTTTTAACTTAATATAAATGAGGGAAATATCATATGAGAGTTAGAAAATTGATATATCGTTGTTATATTCTAGGGTAACAGTAACAAAAATAACTATATATAAGACGTAATTCACAAGCATAATCCGATTGAATACCTTTAACTCATCAATGGAATCATGTTATTTCATTACAGATTTGGATGTGAGTCTCATGTATAAGTGCAATTATATAACAGAAACAAAGGATATAAAAATAATTAAACGAGATCCGATATTTTATTTTGATTGATCTATTGCGTTTTCATTATATGAAGGTGATGTGAATGCATACATGATACATACTAAAATTAAAAGTTGAGAAGTATATGTAACTAAAATGCAAAAAATAACCAAATTAAAAACTATTATTGTTTGGTCACCTGTGATAATGATTTTTGATCGGTTCCTTATGTGGACCAATCAGCAGTGAGGTCCCACCTTATGAAATCAGATGACGTTCGCATCTGATTGCTTCTCACAAGGAAACGTTTCAATCGAGGCCCCACGTGTCAATCTCTAAATGGGGAGCTTCTGGGTCCCGCATTTTATCCATTTAATCCGTATCTGTCTGCCAGCTCACCCTTGCTTTTCTTAGTTTCCGAAATTACAGAATTACCCCTTCCAAAGATTTTTATTTTTGTTGTTATAAGACAAAGATTTTGGACATCAGGTACGATTGATTTTGAGATTGAATCTTATTTTGGATTTGCTTCATCCACTTTAACATGTTAATTTCACTAAAATAAGAGATAGTTACACTATTAAGAAGTTATAGTGTAAACTTAATTATATACCCTATTAATTACCATTTTTAATTTTTGTATACTCTATGAAGAAGTTATATGTATCTATTATTGATCTTTAGTACAATTAGGGTGTTGTTGTTAGCTTTCTGGCTCTTGATCTCAAATTAATTAGTTTTAATTAAATAATTCATTGTGTTTTGATGATAACAAAATTTGAATTAATTTATTAACAATTTTAGTGTTTTTATGAGCCTATAGTATAGAGCTTGAAACAATGGTTCCAATGCAATTTGAATCAACTAAATCAAAGCTCAAATGAATAAGTTATGGTCAAAACAAGCTTAACTGAACAAATAGTAGAGAATTGGAAAATGCCATTTGGAGCAATGGAAGACTAACATATGGTGTTTTTTTTATTATTAAATTGATTGGTTTAAAAAGAAAATGAATTTAATATTATTTTATGTTTGTATTTAACCATTAGTTTCTTAAAAGATGGCCGACTTGTTTTTGTTGAGTTTAAAAGAAATGATTTTGTAAAAATATATACTATTATATTATTATTTTTGTTTGTGTCTAATGAACCCAAATTGATTTTATATTTTCAACATCTTCTTCTCCAAACTAATGTACATATTTGAAACAACAATTACATATTATTTTCAATCCTATGTGAACTAAAAAGCTTTCATTGTTATTGTCTCAAAACTCTCAAATCTTATTCATTTCATCTAATTCTTGAGAGAGTT
Source organism: Cucumis hystrix (assembly GCA_025688845.1). NCBI lineage: Eukaryota > Viridiplantae > Streptophyta > Magnoliopsida > Cucurbitales > Cucurbitaceae > Cucumis > Cucumis hystrix. Next base: position 14,436,502 of record CM046887.1, read on the forward strand.
ATATTGTATTATGAGGATTGATTGATTGTGCTTTAAATTTGTAAATATACTCTTTGAGAGAGTTTTTCTTGTCTTGTCCTCCATTTCCAAATCGATCACTAAATGGGTTGCTTTTAATCCTCGAAAATAGTCGTTTATGACGGTTTGATCGCGATCCGTGAAAACGATTGGGTTTGCTCTTGAACTTGTAAGAAGAGAAGTGTACTAGTTGTCTCTAATCCATAGAAAAAGTCAAAGAATTTAGTGACATACCCAAGAGAAACTTGGGAAGTAGACGTTGGTTGGTCCACTATAAAATTGTCGTGTCAATTTCTCTATTCCTCTCCTATTTAGTTTTATAATTAATTTATTAATATACTTCATTGCATGAAATTAATTGCTACAACTTGTGTTTGACTTTGTGTATATGACTTTATAAGACATTTGGAGGTAAATGCATTTGTATGAAATTCTTGTGTAAATTACTTATTAGCAAAAACTTCATTAATTTGCTTAATTGGATCCACTTAGTTAAAAGGTTTCATTAATGTGTAAAAACCCTATTCACCTCAACTTTCAATTTCGACGTAATTAAACTCTAAACTTAAACTAATGGTACAATTTTTGCTATCTATTTAATTTTACTAATTGACCTAGTAATTTTTTTAAAAAAATCATGTCATTGATACAATGAAAAGCAAAGTTTGAACACAATTTACATTGAATTAATACACATTAGTTAAACAAATGGTACAATTCTCGGTCAAAAATATAATTGGTAATTTTTTTTCTTTTAAGAAAAAGAAATACTAATGCTATTTTTACCCTATTAATTTTGTGTCAACGTACGTGATAATATTTACTTTAAACAAAAAGCCTACCATAAAATAAAAACAGATACTTTTAAAATGAAAATTGCAATAATTAATCAAGTTTAGGGTATAGTGATATAATCAAAAGTTCAATACAAAAATAAATACTATACCTTGTGAAAGTTGGTGTCAAGTTAATATAGATCGAGAAAGTTATTACAAATTTTTAGATATAAGTATGAAAAAGTTTAGTAAAAAGGATCAATATACTTTAAATAAACTAAAATTTAGTCGAAATGTGATGTCTATAAACATTTAAATTGAAGAATTTTTTTTATTAAAAAAATTGCCCATAATTTTTTATGTACATATATAAACATTTGGAAGAAATCTAAACTCTTGAATTGTCCATTTAGTATTTTTTAAAAGAAAGTTTTGACTCAAAATCTCACAATAAAAAGAGTAAATGAAAAAAAATGAACTCTTAGGTTGCTAGGGTGTGAAAGCAAAGTGAGTGGAGCTCATTGAGTTAGAATATTTAATAAGGAAATTATGGTCCCATTTAATTAAATGCATAATTTAATAATTTTGATTTAAAACTTAACTATCAGAATAATAAAACTACTAATATTCTTTAATAAAATTCTTTCAATTTTTTTTCCTTTTATTCTTTTAGTTAAATTCATATTTTATTTTATGTTGGTTGAGCTAATTGAGCTCTAGATCACAAATATTATTTAATAACAAACAATTTAAAGATAAATTGCATCATAATAAACTACTTTGGAGAAACTTGATAACATAAGCTTTAGAAATTAAGTCGGTAACTCAAATTTATTACTTTTGTAAAAATGGCAAAAAAACAATTTCACCCATAAAATCTAAAAAAGTACTAATAAATCTGATACACTCGATGTCCTACAAATGATATACTCTATATACTAAAAAAACGTCAAATTTGAGAAATGAAAAAAATAATATAATACACTTTTAAACATCCTGTTTATAATTTGTCAACAAACAAATTTTCATATCCAAATTAGCAAGAGACTTGTTCGAACTCAATATTCACAATTTGTAAAATATAAGTCGTGAGATCAATAAATCTTAACGATCATAAAACCTATGTCGTAAAGTAAAGGAAAAAAAAGTTTAAATGCATGAATCATATACAAATGCTGAAGATATAAAAGTAGGGAAAGAAAAACAATAATAAAATGGGACCATTGGGAGAACTAAAATAATAATAATATTACCATATTATAAAATATATAAATATATAAATATATATATGACAAAGACAAATTAACTATTTATAATCCAAGAGCACGTGCCATCGCACGTGAATGTCGCCGTCAAATTAGACTCCGCCAACCCGACCGGGACGGCGTTATGATTTTTCTCCCCCAAATCTCTCTCTCTATATTTATCCTTTTTTTTTTCTTCTCTCTCTCTCTCTCTCCCTTTTATTTTTCTTAATTTATTTAAAATTAATAAAATTTAAATTTAAAAAATAAAAAATAAAATTTTCTGAGGAGCTTTCAGAATCTCCGTCGTCTTTCGTATTTCCTATCCATTTTGCTCACAGATCGTCGTTCTAGGGTTTCTTCATTCTTGTCTGCGTTTTGGAGCTCTATTTTGGATTTCTTTTGCCATTTTATTTCAATTATCGGTATCTGAAAAAAGGGTCGAACAAGAGCAAGAGTTTTGATGGTGCAGTTGATGAAATCCGGGAATCATTCTCTTGAGCCCGATATGGCGTCCTTTCGCGACAAGGTACCGGTGAAACTGGAGATCGAAGACTCTCTTGAAGAGGACTATGGTCCCTTCCCCAAGCGTTTGAAAACGGTGACGACGGATTCTCCGGTATGTGGTGTTGGTCTTTCTTCTGCTTGGTTACGAAGAAATTTTGGGGTTGAGAGATTTTTTTTTTTTTATACTTGGTACTATTTTGACTACTGAATGTTATGCATTTCAACGTTGAAGTTTATTATTTATTAACTTTTTTTTTTAATGGAGATTGATCTTCTGTATTTTTTTTTTTTTTTTTTTGGTATTCATTTATTTTTGAGGGGTGAGATGATGTACTTTTGATTGTTGAAGAGTTACGGTTGAAATGTTTATTTCAAATTATGATTTTCTCGTCAGTTGAAATGATTTTGGCCATTTTTGTTTGTTGTTTTTGCATGATCTTGCCAAACTTGAAGCAACAAAGTGATGGTAACGATGATTTTCCTGTACCGCCTTCACAATATAATCCGCTTGATGAGCCTAGTCCTCTTGGTTTACGGTTGAGGAAGAGCCCTTCATTGTTGGATCTAATTCAAATGAAGCTTTCACAATCGACTGCTGCTTCAAGCGATGTGGCGGAATGTGAAAGCTTCAACTCTTCATTGAAAAAGGAAGATAAAGGCACTGTCATTCCTTCCTCTACTGATAAGTTGAAAGCTTCAAACTTTCCTGCATCGCTTCTAAGAATTGGTGGTTGGGAGGTACAATCTATGGCTCTCCCTTGTGCATTTAATCATTTTTAAATGGTGTGGATATTAAGTAATTGAGGTCATGTATTTTTTACAGTATAAATCAAGATATGAAGGTGATTTGGTGGCAAAATGTTATTTCGCTAAGCACAAGCTTGTATGGGAAATTCTTGAAGGTGGGTTGAAGAGTAAAATAGAAATCCAGTGGTCTGATATCATGGCCTTAAAGGCCAACTGTCCTGATAATGGGCCTGGTACTCTGAATGTGGTGGTAAGCACTTCTTATTTTTGCCTAATGCGTTATTTGCTCGCTTTCTCTTTTCGAAAGACATGAGAGTTATTTGCGAAACTTCTTGTATTTATTTTATGGCAGCCTATTTTCTTTTGTTTTTCTTTTATGTAGTTGGCTAGGCAGCCCCTTTTCTTCAGGGAAACAAACCCTCAACCAAGAAAACACACTTTATGGCAGGCAACTGCTGACTTTACCGATGGCCAGGCTACTGTTCACAGGTATTACTTGTCATTTTACCATCTTTGAAGACTAAAATGCTATGCCTTACACTTTCCTTTTTGTGCTCTATGTTTAAATTTACTTCTCAGTGGTAGAAGTCTGTCTATACTTATGACTATGGATACTCTTCATGTATTTTGTCCATAAATTTTTTAGTAGAGGAACCTCTGTTTTGATATATCATTTCTGAGATGCCTGAATCGGAGAATTAGATTAGATTGACATTTCTTTATTCTTTCATCTCATTTTCTTCAAGTGCTGACTGGGTTTTCATTTTTCATATCTTGGGTGCATGAACTCTGTCTTTGGCCATTTAATTTTCTTTTTGCTGGCTACTTTCCATCTTGTAGGATGAAAATCATTACAGAAATCTAATTTTGTGATTTTTAGGCAACATTTTCTGCAATGTCCTCAAGGATTGTTGAACAAACACTTTGAAAAGCTAATTCAGTGTGATATGCGTCTTAACTTCTTAAGCCGACAACCAGAGATAGTTTTGGATTCACCATATTTCGAACGAAGGGTGTCCGTTTTTGAGGATCCAGAACACCAAGCAGAAAATAGTAAAGGATCAATCGTATCTGTTCTGACAGATGGTACCTCGCCATCTCCTCAGCAATCATCCCTGAAGATAGAACAACAAGACTCTACTTGTACGACTGTAGAGCATCACTCTCAAGAAGCACCATCACCTTGTTCAGGTGACAACTTATTGATTTGCTTTTTTTTATATGCGTTTTAGTGGATATGTTTTAATATATATTTTTTTATTATTGTTCTTCTTTTGTATCTTGTTATTAAAATATTATTGAATTGAATAAGTTAAAAAGTAATATAGAATAGGGCCCAATAGAGAGAATCTCTTTAACATTGAAGATATGCTAACTGAATAGCCAACATTTGAGATATTTTAACCAATAATTCTAATTTTCTATATTTATAAATGGAAAAAAGAGCGAGGATGAACGAAGGGTAGCCCAGCAATCTACCAACCTTATCATCCATACTTGACAACAAATATCTTATATAGCTTGTGAGTTTAAATGGATTTTGCTATCAAAAGGATTACATACTGGAAATATGTGTTTTGTGGAGAATTTAGCATGTGTTTTCCACGCCACACCACATGACACCATATTTTTGTTTATGATTATGTGTATTGTCATGGTTCAATGATGTGTTCATTCTATTTAATTTTAAGGACAAAAGGAAAACATCTTCTTTATTATTGAGTTCATGAATTCTTAGTCCAAAATCGTGTCACTTGCAAAATGTCCTGTGAGTCCCAAAAAAATCACATGGTGTCAACATCATGAGTTGACTGGTCAATATTCCTTTTCCATCCATATCTCTTGCCAATTTCTTTCTGGAATCTTTGAGTTGTACCTTTTGCAAGGATTTCGTCAGGAATTAGTCCAACCAAATGTTTGTTTGTTTCCAAAATATCTGTGCTCTTCCTTTGTTATTGATTAAAGATGGAATCTTGTGCCAGCCGAAGCAAGTGCAAATTTTGAAGTTGGTAGCTCTAGAAGCCCAAGGAATTGGGAACAAATGAAAGTGCCCGGGCTCCACCCGTCCATGTCAATGAGTGATCTCGTGAACCACATTGGGCACTGCATTTCAGAGCAGATGACAGCGGCAAATCCGTCATTTGCCAATCAAGGACCAGAATACCAAGACATACTAGAAGACATTACACAATATCTGCTGAACGACAACCAATCCACAACTTCCGATGAGAAATCTCTCATGAAAAGGGTCAATTCTCTCTGTTGTCTCTTGCAAAAGGATCCAGCCAATCCCACAACTCAGAACTCACTGTTCAACGATGAAAGTCGAGTCGAAGGACCCGACAGCAGGAAGAACGATAAAGTTGGTAACATATTAAGGGGAGATGTCAAAGCTTTTGGCGAGGACGTAAAAGATAACTCAGGTAGTAAGCAGGCAGTTGGTATGTCTAGGAAGGATTCGTTTGGTGAATTGCTGTTGCATCTTCCTCGAATCGCTTCTATCCCAAAGTTTTTGTTCAATATCTCAGAAGAAGATAGTGAAAGCTAAAGTTAAAGTTGACGTCTCTGGCTGAAATGTTTCTCTGTACATTGCTTCAGAAATCGGCGTCGAGACGATTTACAAGCAGATGAGTAAATCTTCATGGGATTCTGAAATATATATTGATGAAGAATCCTATGTGTGTAATTTCATGTATTTAGGCAATTTTATGTATGTCTACATCTGTTTCAGTTCTTTCCCATGTAATGTTATGAAGCCAACTTACATAAGTTGTAAATGGAATATCCTTTGATGAATCAATCCATTGTAGAGGTTATACAATTTGAAACGAAATTAGCTTCATATTTTGCTACAATGCTTGTTTAACATGTTCCTGTTCATTTTCTAATTTCTTGTAGAAAAGAGAATATCATATGGAAGAAGAGAGGATATCATATGGCTAAGGGTTGAAATATCCATTGTTATATTTGTAAATCAGTGTTTGACAATACACATAAACCTAACTAGTCATATTCGTAAATCACAGTGTTTGACATTTCAATCAATGATATGTCTATCCCTCTGTTGTCTTATAAGTAACACATAAACATAACAAATTATCATCTATTAATTTTATTTCTGTTACGTATTGTGTTCATCTATTAATTTCATTATAATAAATAGATGTATTCCTAAGCTGATACTTTTGTTGTCTTATAAATATACATAAACATAACAAATTATCTTCTATTAATCCATTATTGGATACGAATACTTACACTGAGGTCTATTTTTCATCAATTTTAGTTTGAAAGTAAAAACTAATAATTGAATTCTTTATTTAAGTAATTTTAACACCATCAAAAAAAAAAAAAATTAATAGAAAATTCGTTCTTAAAATATCGTAAAAGCTACAGATTTTACAAACCAACTTTTTTTAAAAAAAAAAGAAAATCTTCTCTTAAATTAATTTATAATTTGTGTTGCCAAACACCAAAAAGAGTTGAAGTTCTTTCCTAATCAATCAAAATCTCAAATGCAACCAAAGTGCACTAACACAATCAAAATTTTCTACTAAATCGTATGATAAATAAATCAAAAATTTGAAATAAAAGAGAGTATATTTAACCCAATCATTTAGCTGAACATATTTTCCAGAACTATCAATTTTAAAACAACTTAGCCAACTAAATATCCCTGTACTAATTTTCCAAACTTCGGATGACTTGTTAAGTAGTGTGTTTATGATGGTTGACTTACCCTCATAAAAGTAGAAAGTTTAACATTTTGTTTAGACCAAATCTCATTTATGGTTGATGGAGATTGCAAGCAACTATAGTGGAGTGACCAATCACACAGGCTAGCGTCCTTCACGAGGATTGATTCTGGTTTAGGAAGACATACCATGTCCAATTGATCGAATAAATTTAAGGGGATTAGAATGTTTGGGTAGTTTATGGGGGAAGCCAAGAGTAAGTCCCTGAATTTATCCAGTGCTAGAGAATATACGAAGATAATAGCAAGAGAGACTTAAACAAATGCAGACATATCTTTTCAGTTTTACTTTACTTTACATTTGTATTTTGTTTGTTTGTAATTTTGCTTTTTAGTTACTTGTTTGTATTAGTACCTTTTTTAGATTACGAAGAGATAATGGTAAGTGTGAGACACCCAAATCCCATCGTAATATTATCTTTCAAAGAGATAGATGCATGTTAGGGGTCCTGTCTTGTCGACCACTTTTTGTATATTTCCAATTTGTAAAATTATTGTTGACACGTGTAAAATCTATTTGGATGAATGATATCTCGGTGGGGGATTCATTTATCTATATAGAGGCAAGTCCCTCAACCCTTAATTGTTTGTTTCTAACTTTGATGCATACTATATCTATTATAGTCTTAACGCGATGACAACCGATTTTTTTCCACCTATATTCATGAAAAATTGTGATAGAATTGGTCGATCGCTTGAGGAATCTACACATGACAATAAATATATCACATGGAAAATTCCAACAAACTATTATAAAAATGTATGATTATCAAAACTAGCTAGCGTTGTGACAGAGATGTCATCCCTAACACTACAAGGTTAAATTTCATACTCTTGTGAGGAGCAAGTCGGTCAAAAACCCAATCTAGAGGCCATCCGTACAAAAAATCAGGAGGCAGAATCAGAAAAGTAAAAGGAGTCCCGAAAAAACTTGTAAAATTCAAGAGAACAAGATTTTGATGAGGCGAAGGACTGATTTTGATCCATACTCATTAAATAGTGGGCCGCAAACGAAAATTGAATTCAGCTAGCGCCAGAAAAAATATTGCTAGACTTAATCCATTGATTAGACCACTTTTCTGAAATCAAGGCTGTCTGAATATTGTATGAGCAAACAAAAACAAAGCGGAGCCTCAAATTTCATTGAGCCTAGGCATGGGTATGAGAAATTAGCTGAGCATTGGCATTTTGAACTAATATTTATATATAGATATGAAGTCATCAAGTAGAGTCAAACTAAAAGAGTAGGTGGCAATAATATTCACAGTTTTCAACACTTATAAGTGTTCTAAAATATTTACATAGAGAGATGGGTATAAAGTGAGGGGTTAAAAACTCATTCCACCATCATTTTGTACAAAAGAAAAATAAAAAAGGTTCACGTCCCAACAATTGTTCTTCAATGTTATTGATATGTACACTTGGGATCTTCCATCATGTCAGACTCTGTTGTTTGCAGGGATCAGGAAGCTGTTGAATGAATAGCAGTATCCGGTAACATCGCTACGGTCACTATAAAATATTCACACCCGACCGGGAGACCGTATGGGTTCGAAGATAAACCTGAATTCAAGGTCAACCTGTCAGTCCCCGAGTCGGAGATCACACAATCAGTTTGATCCACCGTACCATGATCACGCCGAGGAGAAGGCGGTGATGGTTTCACAGTTTGGTGTTCAATGTGGACAATCTGCCCAACAATGTAGTTAGAACGAGTTAGGAGATTGTCAGCAAATAAAGCCACGGATTCAGCAGACAGGTAGTAGTTGGCGCAATTACGATTAATTGCCTCATAATGCCCAGCTGCATTCCTAACGAATGCAGCAATCTCATGGACTTCCATTCGACCAAAAGAAATCTTCTCCTTGTTTGCCTGTAAGATGGCGCAATTCAATTCAGAATATCGCTCCAGATTATGAGCAATCTGAACCTGAACTTAAACCAACAACATATTCAAACAGATTACCTGCTTCCCGAGTTGATGCTTCGTGTACAAAGTTTTAACAAGCTCTTTCTTCTCTTCCAGTTCCTTGACAAGTTGTTCGTTGGTAGCTTCAAGCTTTGCGTATTTCTCGTGTTGTTTGACCAAATGTCCAACTCTTTCTGCTATAGCCCAGATACATTGCCGGAATTCATTTGTACCATCATTTTCATTGTCACTGCCAGAACTAATAGAATTCTAGGTAAGTTTCATTAATTAAACAAATAGCTGATAAAACATTTCATAAAAAGGATACTTGAACACAAGATCTCTAGAATTCAGAATTAAATGTAAAGGGTAAATAAAATGAAATTTGCGTTTGTTCATAGTTCTAGAACTAAATCTCATAACTAGAAAAAAAAATACCAATAATAATAAATAAATCTCATAACTAGGAGGATTGCACACCATAGTACAAGCGCATTTCAAAACACATGAATATTTAAAGAAAAAAATTGAAAGAGCAGAAATGCATTCATTTGCATGTAAAAAAACAACGGAATACAAGGTACAAGGTGCATTTGCTGCTCTCCTTTTAGTGTGGGTAAGGGGAATGATTTGGAAACCAGCAACTAAGCAAAAAAAAATAAGCGACTTACTTGGCTAAAGATTGTGCTAAAGTGCGTAACGAATGAGCAAAAGCAACCACTCCATTCGGAGCAAAAACATAGGATTTTAGTCTTTCAACGTGGCCCCGCATCTTCACAGCTGATGTACGAAGTGCAGTATACTCTGAAGCCCTACGAGCAGCTGCACAAAGATGGGTTTGAGCTTCCTCTCTCGCTTCATGCAGACAATTCTCCAAGTGGGCACAATTCATCTGCAAGGATGGATAAAGAATGTTTTACAATGATGACAAAAACCTTCAACAAAAATCTGCATTGACGTGGAAAAGTATTATTGATCATGATGATGAAAACTAAAATAGAAATGAAAAACCACTGTCAGACAAATCACAGGTATAGTAACGTGAAAATAATCTTGGGCTTCCGCTGTAAGCAATCCAACTCAGAACTCATGGAAACTGAAGACTAACTAACCGTCAACAGAAAACTATGGTATGATGAAAGCTCTTTGAGCTCCTTTCATTTCAAATATCAATGAAATCTGTTTCAAAAAACCATGGTAGTTAAAAGGAGATACCGGAAAGCCTACACCAATGATAATCTAGGATTCCAGATGCATTAAAGTTTTTAATTATTGAATATCAAATAATTCATTCACTTCGCAGGTGGGGCACGGTATTATTGGCGTTGAAGGCAGTCCTCTGGAACTTTATTGGTGAATGGGAAAACGATTGAAGCCTTTTTATCTACTCACAATAGAAATATGAAGACTAGATTATAAATATAATAACAATTTTAAAAATTAACAAATTCAAGAAGTTTTCCAAGAGATTGTTTGAAGAAAAGAGGATTTTTTTACAGAAATTTATAAACATTACATATTATACTCACAACGATCAACCAACACATTAAATATAACAAAAATTCACACCTGTGAGGTAGTGAAAAGTCCTGGGGAAGCTTGACAAAGACAAACTGATTTTTTTTTTAATTTGAAAAACTGACCTTCCAATGCAAAAACAAAATGGCAAAAAATAAGGAGTGACAGTTACTCTCCTGCTTAGCAAACTGGCCAACTTATTTCATACATAGATTTTGTGCCACTTATCGTTGGCTCTGTTTATATTCTAAGGAGAGGGAAATTTTCTACCAACTCTTTCCTCAAATGCATGTTGGCTTACGGAGGATGGTCTTTCATTTTGGGAGAATTAGGCCCACCACCCAGCTTGTTTGTCCAGGCAAGTGAACGATTGGTTTTCGGAAGTCCTTGTGAGTTGTGGACATGAGTTATAATAAGAATAATTCCTCTTTGTCACACCAAATTTATATTCCTTATTTAGGGATCATCTGTTGTTATCGAGAAAGGAGTGTGGACAATATTTCAGAATGACAAATGAACAGGTTCTCTTGAAAAAGGATTTGATCTCCAAATTCTTGGCAACTTCTGTTCTTAAAGATATAACAGCAAAAAGGACTGAAATGGAACTTCCAATTCATGAAGATGCAAGGATAAAGAAAAGTGACATGTACATATTGGATTATATTTGAATTTTTTAAGAACCTACTAGGCATAATATTGAAAATTTAGGAACATACAGCACATGTTTGAAAGTTCAAGAACCAAAAAAGATACAACCCGAAAATTTTAGGGACCAAAGTTGTAATTTAACATAAAATTCAATTCAAACACACTTTAATAGTGTGTTGGAACGCATCCGTGTCCAACTGCTAGGTAAGTATCTGGTCACAGGCACAGTTCCAGAAAGATAAAGCAGAGGGATAAAATGTAATCACGAAATACTTAATTCCTCGCTTTCCAACAGAAGGACACTGATCAGCTGGACATTTTCGCTATAAACAAGAAAAGGGGAGAGCGATAAGATATCCTCCAAACACAAACATGCTACTGCTGAAAAGCTTCACAGCTGACATGTATTAAAAATTAGAATACCTACAATCAAACGTCAATCAAATCCCTAGTTTGTCCTAAAAGAATTGTTGGTTCTTTTCAAATAAGTTACCTTGACTAGTTTTGGAAGAGTTAAACAAAAAGCTATGGGGTTAATTCCCATCGGTAAGTCACAACCAACAGCTGCTCATCGCTTCCCTTCCCCAATCTGGTTTGGGAAAACCCATGAAATATAAAACGTTTCTACTAGCTGATTCCAGCAGCTACTTTTAAACTTGCAATGAAGAAGAGATGGTTCTTCTCCAATTTAAAAATTTTAGAAACTAACGGAGGGAGACAAATCGCCAGCATCTATCCACACATCTGAGAGTGGAGCAAAACGAAATACCATTATCATCCAAAGTTATATCCAGATTCAAAAGACTGCTTCTAACAAATTTCCCCAAGAGAATTAGATTTTGGTCACAATGACAACCATTCTGATACAATTAATTTAATGTGCTTAAAAATCCCTAATATAAATTAGTAAGGTGATCTAACGAATTGGGTTCAGAGTCAATATTTATCTAACCTACATCTTGTCCATTTGTACGGTTGTTCACGCAAATCAAGACTGAATCATACCAAGACAAAAGGGCTAGAGGATCCATGCATAATAAAAAGAAAGGAAATAGTTGGCTGGATAAAAGTGAGAAACATATGAGAGAAAGCTAGAAGTCACAAAAATGGTAAAAATGAAGCGCAAGGCTGTCAAAGCATTGGTAACTAGTTATAAACAAAGCTCCAAGGGAGATAAATCTTTAAGAGGCGATCAAAAGGCCCATGGTCTAGAGCAGAGCCAAGGGTCGTTACTTAATAAATTAGTACCTGAGATTCATCAAGAAGCTTCCTACTAGCTTCCAACTCTCTCTTCAGTACGACAACCTCCTCCAAAGAACCTTTAAGTTTGGTTTCAGTTTCACTCAACAAAATGGTCTTGTCTGCAAGCGCATTTTGCAACTCCAGCAGAAGGCCATTTGGAATATTAGATTCCAAATTGGGATTTTCTACTGTTTCACAAGGTAAGACATTCAGAGACCGAGGCATGCTCTCAGCTGTGGAACTGTTTGTCAGAGATATTCCCATCTGCCCTGCTACTTTATCTCTCACATATTTATCATTGTCTTGAAATTCTTCACGATTTGGTTCCATCATTGAGGAATCCAAATGAGGATTCTGATCACCACGGGAATCCAACATATTTTCATCCACTGCTTCACGCACTCTGCCAGGCTGTTCAGCAAAGAGCCCCAGCTTAACATCTAGTGAATTTGAGATGCAAGAAACCTCATCCATTGGCTCTGAAGTAGATACACAAAGTGCAGGGGCTTCTGGACCACCTAAGATTTGTGGTTTGCAATCACCACTCTTTACAGCCGAAACTGAAAAATCAGACACCACATTACTTGAGAGACTTTGCCCCTGCACATACTGGTCTGACAGTCTTTGTTCCAACTCTTTAATGCGTCTTTCATATGATTCACACTGCATTTGCTTAGTTTTAAGCATTCGTTGAAGTTGCTTTCCATACTCATCTTTAAGACGCAGGGCTTCACCTGTTTTCTCAGCAGCATTCTTTAAGACACTGTCAAGTTTGCTATCGTCACTTAAATCATATTCAGAAGAAAATGAACATATCGTGGCTAAAGCAGACGCAAGTTCAGCTTTCAATTTTGCATTTTCAACTTCCAACTTGCTGGTTCCAGCAATCTCTACTAACTCAGAACCTTCAACAAGCTCACCAGACCCATAACTCTCAAAGGTATCCTTCGAACTTTCTTCAGCCTCAACAGAACTCAAAGCTCCAATCGACTTTATAGAGGAGTCCTTAGTGATTCCTTGCTTCTCGTTCTTCCAAGGGAATCCTAACAAGTACTCAGGGGCATAACGGTCAAGGTCTAAGATACCAACATCAATCAAACATTCATCATAAGGAGATATATGGACATCACACGGGTTAGGAATATCATTTAGTCCCATGGATTCTATCACATCTCTTGGAAAGTATCCACCATGTTCCGTCAGAAACATCTCACGCCTTCTAACTTCATCCTCCCTCTTTCTTGCAAGCCTTTCAGCCATTTGACCAGCCATACCCATGTAAAGCTTCATGCAAGCTTTCCTTCTCACAACTTCAGAAAGACAAGCTCTATAGGCTGGACCAATCCCTCGCACTAACTTTAGGTCCATAAATAGGTCATCCTGACGCCCCATCGCCTCTTTAAAAACAGGAAATTGTAATTTGACATCTTTGATGATGTAAGAGTTATAAGCGATCTTTTGCATGTAATAGTGCAAGAAGTTGTTCATTTGATTCTTTTTATCCTTACAAACATCAAGTAGTTTGGAAACTGCACGATCACAAGCTTGCATTCTTGGCAGATGATTTTTGTCATGGACGTCATACATAGGACCTAAGGCCGAAACCGCATCATGAGGGCGAAGTGAGGAAGATAACTGACAAGATAAGCAATCATCCACCAGTTTCTTTACAGTGTCAACATCTTTGCTGCATTATTATGAACAAGCAAAACTTTAGAGTCATTGTCAACACACCACACAGTTTTTCTTAAACTTTTTTTGTGTAAAAAACCACGCTGATGGGGAGAGATAAATGAAAGAATACACAAAATAGCAAAGAAAAACAATAAAAAAGAGTCTAATCCTAACTACAGAAAATGACTCCAATTAAAAAAAAACAAGGTCATGCTCATAATTACAAAAAGACATAATGAACAACGTCCACCAGGAAGTTCAAACATGGCTATTCCCAAACACACTTCAACAGTTAAAAACTAGTGTATTAGATGTGTAACATGAACAATATTCCAATTGTACCAGATGCATGAATCATTAGATTAAAGTAACTAATATCATCAATATAAGAAAGAAGTGACAGACATAAGAAATAAGTATTGAATACACGGAGAGGATTGGGGAGGAGGGGGGACCAACGCCTGCAAGGAAGTATTAAACCTAGCAACCTCCCAAACACATTTGAACAGTTAATAACTACTGCAACAGAGATGATTTCTATGTCAAAAAACTACTGTGATAGACATAATTTCAGATTGTACCAGATACATGAACACGAGATTGAAGTAGCTATCATCACCGTCTAAAAAGAACTTACAAACATAAGTGATAAAGTATTGAATATACAGAGAGAGGATCGAAGAAAAAAGAAAAAAAGTAAAATTTTGAGGGGGGTGGTGATGATAAAACCAGATGATAAAACATAAGTGAAAAAAGAAAAATGTATTGAATTCACACGGCAAGGACAAAACCAGATGGTAGTAGTATGGACGGTGTGGATGCTTGAGCTATGGCAGAAGTACATAGAAGCTAACCTCAAGGACTGCATTATACTCTTTTGGTCGTTGATATACCGCTGATGATCCTTTATATTCAGTTCCAAATTTTTTATAGAGAAAGAAGCCCTGCTGGAAAACAAATCCTCAACTTTGCGCTTAACCTCGTTGAATATGTCCTTAAATTGAAAAACTTTGTTCTCAAACTGGCTGTGCGAACTGCTGCAATTTTCTGCTGATTTCCGCAAATTATCTTCCTTTACAAAATCCAGTAAGCACTTGCGGTTGGCTGTTTGTAAGGCAGGATGAAGCTTAACAGACCTCAATTTCCCAATGTCTCTATCCAAATTCATCAACAAATCAGAATGAATCCGATGCTGCTGCGAATAGCGCTTCATGAAATCTGTGTAGTTCTGTGTAATCATTTTATAGTATTGATCCAAATTACCCCTTGCAACTTCTATAGCTCTCTCTTGAACCTTCTGCTCTCGCAAAAGCCTCTCACAGCATTCATATTTCATCACTGTACTACTGTATATCATATGAGCTTTGTGATAATGGTAACGAAACTCACGCTCATAATGAGGCAAAGCCTTCAAAGCAGGGTCTGATGCATCATCTAAAGGATGTGAATCTTGAGAAGAGGAAGGTGATGGTGGCTCAACAAGATCAAGGATATCAATCTGCTCCGGTGGAGGCGGAAGCGAATTGCTTTGTAGCCTGCATCGATCAAACAAAAAAACTTCCCGATCATCAGCTGGAAGCTTGTAAACCGAAAGGGGTCTCTGCGATTCAAGTCTAACATCCAAAGAGAGAATAACTTGATCATTACAGTTAATCCCAGTGACCGACTCAATCAAACGCATCACATCCTCAACCAGCATACCGTCGTGACAGTCAAGCTGAAATGAATGTCCATTTTCAGAAACATGAACCAGCAACTTGCCGCTATTGGCACCAGAATCTGTCACGCTTGAGCTCATCTTATCCACAACGAAGAATCTCAACCACAGGATGAAGACCGACAAGATTAAGCAGCCAAATTAAACCTTTCTTTTTCACAAAGAAAAGTGATGAACCAATCCGTCGTCTACGGCGGAGGCACGGCAAGGAAAGTCAAATCAACCGTTCTTCCAGATTACGCTCCGCCGTTGCTGATAAACTTTAGAATCCCAAGCATTAAAAACCTTAACCCTGAACTAAAATCCGAAATCTCAAATCGTTACTTCACTGCTAAAAGTACCCTGATCTAAAATCCCTAAAAGAAGCTAATATCGTCTACAGAGTTCTTGTTTATCAACCAACCTTCAAAACTACTCAATTCAACAGCAACCCCCACAACCTTCAACCGAAAATCCCAATCCCCAGCAAAATAGCCACGCAGAACTAACAAAATCTGCTTGATTCCAACGTCTCTCCCGGTAAAACCCTACTAATAAATGACCGACCCACCCCACCCCCACAAAATCCTCAACGAAGATAACTTGATTTCCGTCCTTATTCACAAACTTCCTCAGATGAACACGAAAAAAAAGGAACAAACCAACGGATCATCAAAACCAAAAACCTAAACACTAGGGTTGAAGGAAACAAACAGGTAACAACAGAAGAAAGAAAGGTGTGGAAAATGATCAAAAAAGCGATAACGTGAGGAGAATGATGAAGGAGAGAAATTTGATTCTTGACATAAGACAAAACTTCTACGAAACCTTACAACAATGTGATAATACTCAATATAAAAAAAATATTAATATAAGAAGATGAAATCTACGGTTGGTTTTTTCTTTTTGTGTGTGTTATGTGTGTTTCATAATCTTCAACGATTTATGCTTGTAGGTTCGGTTCTGTCTTTGGCTATTGATTTGAATATGGAAAGGCCATGAAGGATGAAGGTTCTTCAATGGCGGCCACCACCATGGGAAAGCTTTTTTCTTCCTCCTCCTCGTTCTATCTTTAAAGTCTGGCGCTGTACGAAACTTTGAATGAAGCGAAGGGAAGCAAAGCAAAGCAAGAGCCCAGGGGGTTTGCTGTCGTAATGGTTTATTCAATTTTGGAAATTCCAATCATTTTTTTCAACATATTTATATATATAAATAGTCAAATTAATTAATCAATTTAGAATTTCAGAATTCATTAATCTATTATTTAACAAAAGATTCAACACTCAAATTTTAGATATCTTATACACATAACTAAAATTATTTTTATGTAAATTACCCTTTGAATTCAAGTCAGTATATTTATTACTAAAACTATTTAAGAAATATAACAAAAGCTATCAAATTCTCTTCATTTTAAGTTTTCCCATTATATTTTGCATTCAAATTTTCTTTTATTATTAACTATTAATAATCTAACTACAAATTTTAATTATTAAAGCTATGTTTTCAAATATGAAAAAGTTTTTAATTCATTCAACCGTAGTAATCTATCAATAATTAAATTCTATTTTTTATATCTATAATCTAAATGGGTCTTAAATTATCCTTAACTATTTTTATAAATATTCCAAAATTTATTAGATCAGAAGTAACGTGACTACTCTTAATAATTTAGTTAATATTGTAACTTTTGAAAGTATTATTAAAACAAATCACTAATTTTAGATTTTTTTTCCCCAAATATTGTATCTAATAAATTTGGTATAAAGATCTAGTCAGGATTTTGAAATTGTTTTGATAAAATTAGGATTATTGTTATATAACAATTTTATTGTTGTGATAATATATAGCTTTTGAATGAATAACAGACCTTATATGACCACAATAATTTTAAACAAAATTTTTAAAACTTTTTTAATGAATTATTTTAATCTAAGCGAGCATAATTCTATATAACAAACCATAATAAATCAAGACAAATTACGATTTGTATTTTATATCATAAAAGATACATATAAAAAATACAAATCTTAATCTATTGTGATGTTTTATAATATTTTTACAAACATTGTATATATAATTAAACTTTTGTCCATTTTTTTTCTTTTTTTTTTCACTGTCTATTTTTTTATTTTTGGGTTATTTGTTATTTAAAGACTATATTTAACTTTTATTCTTTATTAATACTAAATAGAACATATTGTATTATCTGTATATCATATTTGATAGAGACTAAAGGTTCAATTTAATGAAACTGATACCAAAAATTAAACATATAAAGTGTTAGGGACCAATACAAAAAGTGATTAAATGAATAGACACTAAAGTCAAAAGTACTAAAACTTATATATACTGAAGCGCTTAAAAAGATTAAAAGCTTGACATAATATTCAAGCTTTTCATAATTTTACACCTGATTAAATACACATATATATATAGCATATAAATTTGTCATTAAACTTTTTTTAAAAAAATAAAATACATCCTTTTCCATTTTCAAATCAAAATATTTCCTAAAAAAATTATAATTTGTATTCAATAGAAGTGCCTATCAATGTGTATTCAATCAGTGTAAAATATTTGGTAAAAATTACAACAATTTTCATCTTCTCTTGCTTTTTTTTTTCTTTACCTTTTGTTTGGGTAATTTCATCTTTCGTCCTTTGTATTAATAGAAGTACAACGATATCTATATTGATATAATATAAATTTCTATAAAATTTTGTAAGTATTTTTGATACTTTTCATTTGTATTTCTAACAATTTATCATAAATATACATATTTTCTATGGTTTGTAATACATAACAATTCTCTTTTTTTCTATATATTTCTTAGAAAACCAAGTTCATATTCAATAACAATGAAATTAAATAGGAAACTCAACTTTCAAACTTTATTTTCATTATGTGTGAATACTAAATATTAAATTTGAATAATAGAAAAATAATATTACTTATTTTTATCTATGAAAATAAATTGGATACAAAGAATTGAACATTTAACTTAAAAAGATACATGCCGAAATATACACCAACTTTTACATTAATAAGTTTAGATTAAATACACAATAAATAAAATATTTTCGTGCATTACCATATTTAATATCTCACTTAGTCAATGATTAAAATATTTTTTGACATGTCAATGTATTCATAAATTAAAAAGTTTGACATTCTTAGATTATTCTATAAAATATTTTTTTAAAAATGGATATAAGTAATTTAACCCAATGTACACATGAATATTAATATTAGCATCTATAATTTGTAAGCAAGCAAGAACACATGGATAAGTTATTGCTTCAAATCATCAAATATCTTAATTAATTAATTAATTTTGTTTATATGATTTATTAAACATTTTTCTTTAAAAATGAAAAAGAGAATGTTATATATAAATAAAATAAAATAAAAAGGGAGAAAATTGGAGGGTAAGAGTAAAATGCCAAACGTGAGAGAGAAGAAAGGGAAGGCGACCGGCCAAAGCCACGTGTGGATAGAAAGGTGAAAAGATAAATTAACAAAGTAAATAAAAGTCCTACACCATTATTAAACTTAATTTATATTCTCTTTTTTCTTTGTCGTTCTTAACAACTTGATTTTAGTATAGAAGGAGAGATAATTAGTGGGTGTGTCATTGAAATGTAATGTGAATATGAATTATAATATTAAATGCATTTCGTTTAAGTAGTTTTTAATTAAACATTTTTTTTACGCTTTATGATATTATTTTTTATTTCGTTTTCAATTTGACATGCATTCTAGTACTTCTATGATTTAGTAACTATGATTGTAAATATCTCAGTTCAGTGTTCAAATCTCTCAATTCTAAATTTTGTTTAATTCAAAAGGATAACAATAACATCGTTATGACAAAATTTTGATGAAAATGATACATCTATCTTCCAGTGAGACCGACAATATATTTTTTTTAACGAGAGAAGATTGTGACTTACAAAAGATAAAATTTGAACATTGTTGTGGTGTTAGAGTATGAGAGTAAGATTCAAATTATCTCATGAAATTCTAATCTATTTATAGAGGTGTTGCACTGTAAGGAATTGGGGATCTACCAACGTTTAAAAACGTTGTCGGAAGATCAAGTGTCGGAAGTTCCAATATATCTCCAGACGTTATATCATAGGCGTTGATAATAGGGTGTAACTCTCGATGTCGTATCAAGACCTTGGCAACTAAAGAGTATAAATTGAAATTTGAGAGGAAAACAGTCGACAAATTATATGTGCATGCTAGGAGTTTTTGATGGCTTAAAATACACATCAAGAGTTAGAGAGAACGTCCAACGCTTATCGTGTAACATTGGGAATTTGTTTTTAAAACCCTCTTTTAGATCTACATTTCACATATGTGAATAGTTGAAGAGGAGAAGACAGATCGACCGTTCCCTGTACGCCTCATCTGAGATCGTTTCTGTCACTTTTCGTCGCTTATCGCACCGGTTCGACGCCACCTTCGACCACTGGTCTCCTTTGCCGCCACTACCACCAAGTATCTCTTATGGTATGAAATTCCTCTTCTGCGTCCATTTCGAAGATTCTAAGTTTTAGTCATGATAAATTAGATATGATAAGTTGGATTGAAGTTTTGATTGCGATTCAAGTTTTAGTTGTGATAAATTGGATTGAAGTTTCTCTTTATCGATTTTGGTTGTGATCAATTATGGGTTATGTAATGTTAGAGTTTTTTCTTCTTCTTAATTTTGGTTGAAATTAAACGTGATTAAAGTTGCATAATGTATGAAATTTTGGAGTTGAGACTAATTGTGATTAAAGTTTTCTCTTTATAGTTTTTTCTTGATTTTGTTTGAGACTAATTGTTGCCACATTTTCTTTTTGTTATTATTAGATTGATTGAAGTTATTTAGACTTAACTTAAGCTTAGTCTAATAAAGTGATTGTTAGAAATATAACTATTTTAAAGAGTTTAAGCTTTAGATAGTAACTTGTTTGGATTTTAGCAAGTGTTTTTCATTCTTATAAGTATCTATGAGTAATGTAATAAGTAACCACAACTATTTTATAAATATTTTCAAAACTTCTGTTATTTACCTATGTAATATTTCGTTATATAAGTCGTATTTGTTAATTTTTTTAATCCTCTAATATGATCATTAAAAAAAATATTGAAAATAGTTTTTTTTAGATGAAGACATTATATCAACAACTAACTTTGGGCATAATAGAATTTATTGACACATTCTTGACCTACAAATATGACAATGAAAAAAAACTAAAATTAGTCAACAATTTAAATAAGTGAAAAACAAGACATATTTTAAAAAACAAAACTATTATAATTTTTAAAAAATAAAAAATAAATAAGAAGGCCCCAAGCCAAAATTTCCAACTTAAATCATTTGATTATGAGATTTTCAATTAAATTAAATTTTACTTTATTCTCCCAATCACATGTAATGCCCTCCAATAATTTAGGAATATAATTGGAATTACTAATAAAATAAATATTCTGAACTTTTTTAATTACCATATCTTTGCTAATTAGTATATTAATTAATTCTCAAATATTTTATCCTTGGTAATGGTTATGAATAAAAAAAATTGAAAGCATTTATATATAGCAAAAGAAAAAGTTAAACGAGCTTGAATGAATTTGATATGTATTTTTTATATTTGGTAAATAGTTTCATTTTTTTCTGTTGTATTTAAGAATGTTTTTTTTTTATTGCAACATTTTGAAGACGGGATATTGAACCTTTTAGAGAAAAGTTATTGTCATTTACGGCTAAATTAAAATTATTTTAACAAATATTTGATAGTTGTACTTTGACAAAAGTAAGTATAGCTTACTCATACTTGTACGTGTATTACTTTTAGAATCGAGAAAAACGTAAAGTAATTCTACATTTTAAAAGTGATTTCGAGGTATGCTTTAATCATTCGTATATGCACTTATGCCATTAAGTTAGTTTTTTCAACACAAAAGAAACATTTGCAAATGCTTTTGACTATTTTCAAAATCCCTTTAATTTACCAATTATACTACACTTTATTATATTCCAATTGCATTTCTGAAAACATAACTTGAACACATGGTCTTTCAAGTAAAATTACTAAATCAACTTTTAAAAATATATTTAGAAAAACAAAAACAAGAAAATCCCACAAAAGATATGTTCGAAAAATTTTAGGTTTTCGATAGGATGATTCAAAATTTGGTCAAAATTAAGATTTTATCAACTTTTAAACTTCATGTTTTCCCACGTAATATAAGTGTGTGAAATTACCAAAATAGATTATCATAGACAAATACAAATTAGGATCTTTCTCACACTCGTTCCTCTTTCTCTTTCATTTTTCTTTATTTCTTCTTTCGTGATGGCTAAATGGTATTTTTTTTTTCTGTATTTAATTTTGTTCTTTGTTATATGTTCACTAGTAGTAGATAAAGCAAATAACGACAAGAAAAAAATTACATCATTGATAATTAATCGATAAAAAGAGAAAAAAACAACAAAAAAAAAGGAATAATAGTCATAAATATAAGCGAAAGCGAGATCCTATCCCATGTGTAGAATAGTCAATTTTGATATTTCACGCTGGTATAAGTGGACGTTAAAACAACATTTTAAAAGTGAAATTGATCGTATTATTTTCTAGCTAACCTAATTTTTGTTGTCATTCGTACAATTATGTAAAAAATTCTCCAATCTCCATCGCCCATTCTATCCTTGTCTTAGGCTCTTATTCCTATTATTTGTTCTAACTCTTGGATAAAGCGATGGCTAATTGAAGAAAAAATGAAATATTAAATGTACAAGTTGTGGCAGGCTGCCATGGCTGCTTGGCTGTTACCTCTCATTTTGGCTTATGGTTCCATGTGAATGAAAGTACATTGAAAACTACTTTTTGTATACACATTATTCATCTTAGTTTCTTCCTATGAGTCAACATTCCCAATTTGAAGAATATTTATTATTGTTTTTTTAATGTTTTATGTAAATACTAATTTTTTAATTCAAATTACAAAGTTTTGTCATAAATTTATGAGTGAATTATTGATTTGGTTTTTGAAACTTTTAAAAAATTTGAATGCATTTTTTGAATTACATTTTGATTTAAGAAAAAAAAACTAATTTTCTAATTAATAATTTTGTAGATTTGTTACGATTTAATTTCTATATTTTTTATTTTATAACAATTAAGGAACAATTTAGTTCTTATATTTTTAGATTTGTAATAATTTAGTTTTTAACATAAAAAATTCAAAATTAAATGTCAACTTTTATTATTTTATGATGTAGGCATTGTATTTTATAAATGTTGATGTTAAGTGCTAAGTGAAAACGTCTTTGATCTTCATGTGACACAAACGCTTGAATTTGTAATTTAAAGAAGAGGGAACATGCAAAACAAAGAAAAGTGGATAAGAGTTATAGAGTAGAAAAAAGTTTAAGTTACCTCGTACGAACCATATTGGTGTATTTACAGGTGGTTAATTTTACATAGGATTTATCTTTGTCCAACTAACATTATGATACGAGCTTTTTAATCCTAGATGTGAGATAGACTATCTCTCAAATTGCATGAGTTAGTGCATGCCAAATGGAGAAGGTTAACCTTAACCTCATCTCGACTCATCCTTCTAGGTTGAGGCCAAATGAGATTGGTTTGAGCTTTGGACCCATACCATCATCTTCTCACATTCCAAATAGCGACCGTATATACTGATCAGCCTCATCCTTGACTGAGATTGAGGTCGATCAGACTTCTTCGACTCAAAGTCTATTAGCCGGCCATTTTATACATTTTTCTTCTATGGACAAATTGCATACAATTTCTTATTTGGACATAGACCAATCAACCCAACGTTCTTGCTAGGTGCGCTAGGGTTTCATCCCTCAATGTTTAGGCTATATTGGACCAAAGCCGACCAAACCCAACTTGTTATTGGTTTATTCATTCGGTCTTCTCTTGCTTTCCTTTGACTCATTTACCCTTGTTCTATAATTCACCTATAACAATAACACATACTGAATATTTTATCAATTTATTTATGTAAAATATTTCACCGAATATTAATACTCATTTTTACAATAAAATTTAAATGGATACATAAGTTGATAAGCGAAAAAATAAATTAAATGCACGTAAACTAAATTCTAATTTATAAAAAGATCAAATCGTCCATTATTGTTATCTTTTAATTGGTATCTTTTGTTGGATTGTTTATTTTTATTTTATTCGTTTACAAAAAAAAAAAAAAATTAAAAAATTAAAAAATGAAGTTAACAAGAAATGGAATTAAATCATCAGTTTCAAAAGATATTAAAACAAAAACATTATTCTTTTAAAAAAGAAATATTTGTCGATTCTTTCGATATCATGAACAGCTCAAATAAAAGAAGATGACGTGGAGGGTATTTGTTTCATACACGTGTAAGACACGGTGTCGATAGTGTACACGCGTGGGGCCAGTACCAACGTGGCCCACTTCAGAAATTCACATGCGGAGAATGCTTAACGGTTTGATCCAACCCCTTGGGCCCCACCACTTCCTGCACGGCCATTTTTAGTGGCCCCCAAATCTAACGCCTTTTCTTTCTTCAATTTCATCCAATTTTTATTCTTTAAAATAAAAATAAAATTGAGAAGTGTTACCATTTATTATTATTGGAAAATTGCATCAAAAAAACACCACCAGAGGATTATTCGCTTTTAAGTTTGTTTATTTTGTAATTTAAATATATAATGATATGAATTTTATTATTATAATTTTTCTTTTTTGTTATTTTTCCAAGCGCTCATTTATTATTTATTAAATTGAAATAAAAGAAATCATACTTTAAATACAATGGTGGTTATAATTGTACACTATTGTTTTTACTAAAAACATTGAATTTCTAAGGAAGCCTAGTTAGCGATAAAAATAAAGAGTTGGATTAGTAATAATTATAAGAAAGTAATGAGGAGTTAGCACTTATAACGTGAGAAAAATATGATTATTTTGGTTAGAAATGTGAATGGATACGAATAATAGGTAGTTGATTTTTTTATCCATCTAACTCAACTCTAATAAATTACTGAGTCAACCAACTCCTTAAAGTATTTGTTAATATTTTTAGAGATTTTTTTTTTTAAATGTGTGTTTGATAATTGATTTATTTATTTTTTTCTTTCTAACATAAACTTATTTTCAAAATTAGGAAAATAAATTGAAAATAAAAAAAGAAGTTGAAAAAAAGTACATTTTTTATTTTCAAAGACAAAAAAAAAAGTTGCCATTGTATATAGTTTTTGTTTTAAATAAACAAAAATATAAAAGCAGAAATTGAACACTAGAAAGAACAAAAAAAAAAAAAAAATTTGAAGGAATTATTAAACATGGTCTAACCTTTTACAAATATCAAAATTGGTCCATAGAAATTACAAGTGTATAAATGATCAAATTAAACCATACCTAAATAAATATTGGAATATGAAATATGGCTAGAAAAATTATAATACTTAAGTCTAAATTAAGTTAGATGGATATAAAAAAAAAGTTTGTAGTATATATACAATTTTTTAGTAGAACTAATGGAGACTTTTATTAATGTTCATTAAATAACATTAGTGAAGTTGATAGATTATAAAAATTTATCAATGTTAATCTAAAATTTTAGTAATTAATTATGCAAACTTAGATAATTTTTCACTTTTATTTTTAATATTAAAGAAGACTGATCAGAGGCTGCAAAGTCATCAAATTTTGTTGTTATTATTGTTATTTTTTTTTACCTAAGTAATTTAAACTTTAGCATAGTTAAGATATTTGTTCCATGTTACCAAAAAAAAAAACTTATATATATATATATCATTTTCGACCCTGCCATAAGTTGGTGAAGCATGTGGTATTTTTTGATGGCTATAGGGTTGGACTCACCAATTTTTTTAATAATTAAGTACTAATGAAAATGAATTCACCAACTATCATACATTGTATTTGGTCACATTTGATTAATTCATGTGTTTTTATTTACAAAACATTCAAATCGTAAGAAATTTTCTAGAATGAAGAAGTTTGAAATGTGTGAGAAATCAAAGAATGAAATTGTGAAGTGTGAAGATGGTGAAAAAACAAGGTTAATTATGATGAAACTATAAGAATTAAATGAATTTTGTATTATCAATCGGACCCAATCACTCAATCAAAATGTAAATTTTTTGAATTGCATTACAAACTCATTACATTAGTCCAAACATTGCAAAACAAAATTTGTCGTTCTTTTTTTATTTGAAAGAGAAATGATGTTATGGTTCAAGTGGGAGAGTATTGCAGTGGAAAGGAAAGTAAAGTTTGCATTTATTTAGAAATTATGTAAAAAATTACAATTACAATTCTCACAAGTTATATATTATATAGTTTCAACAATTTTTTTAATTATAATTATAATTTGGAGGTATTTGATTTGATTTTACTTTAAACAATAAAGTTTTAAAATAAACTAAGACAACCAATTTTTCCCAAAACCAATTGTAGTCATTTTGAACTATAATTGTCATTATTATTAAATCCTCTTTCCTCTATAATTTAGCTTTGAAAGATTACTATAAACCAAAATTGCAAAATTAAAGTTTACTATCTCTCTTTCAAATATAATTATGACAATGATGGCATGTGTTAAACATTGACCAGTTGATTTAAAATAGATTCAAAGAATTTGTGAAGTGGGGCATAGACAAGATGGGATCTTATTCCAATGAGTTTGGGAAAATCCCAAAATATTATGTTGTTTTTATCTTCCCTTACTTGGTGGACAAGGTTTCAACTTTGAGAGAGAAAATGTGCTAAAATCTCAATTTTAGTTGAAAATTTTGTATATCGATGATTGATTTTAGGTTGTAACGATTTAGTCTTTGTATTTTTAAATTTGTAGTATTTTTTAACGTGTAATAATTAGTTTTTATATCTTTGGATTTTGAAATATCTCGTCAAATATGTCTATGTGTTGTATATGTCAACGTAAGAGTGATAATTGACACACAACCTTTTTCTCTAAAAATTTGAGGTTCGATCTTTTATATAGACAAACTAAAAAAACAAAAAAGCTTTGTAGATCAATGTTTGAAATGTTTTTCCATTTTGTGAAAATGTTGATAGGTACTTTGGTCAAATTAAAGTTTTTTCGTACCACATATGTGAAGTGGCGAATATCTAGTATTATGCATTCTCTACCACATGTAACATTGAGTGTGATTGTTCATATGACCAACACCAACGTATCTCAACAAGCACATATCATGTTAGAGATTCCATTTCTCTCCCATACATATTGTCAAAAAAATAATTTCTTTAACAACAAGCTCTAATAAAGAGAATTTTGAATTTCATATTTCTCTCAAATTTAATCGTAGAATATCTCATTATGGTTTATAACAATCTATTGGTTTCAAGTGGTGTCTTAATGGTTTATAACACTGTTGCTCACTTAGACCTTTTCGAATAATGAGTTGGATGTTTGAAGTGATGTTTTCATGTTTATTTTCTCAATCGTTTAACCATGCCATTTTAACAAGTGTTTTTTTTTTTGTTTGGAGATGTGTATTTTCTTGTCTCTTGTTGGGCAAGTTAATTAGTTTTTAGTTATATATATTGGATTGTCTAAATATATTAGTTTATAAATCAAACTTAATAATCTCAAATTGCTGAAATTGACTTTGAATATGGGAATGTTGATGAAACACTATAACTTAGACTTATATAGTGAGTGTTAATTCAATCACATTAGAAATTAGTTTAAACTGAGAAATAAAAGTAGTTAATCTAATCATAATCATTCCTCAATTGGTTAAAAGTTAATTAACCTATAACTACTTTTGACTCAACTCTGCCCATACTCGTATGGTTTATACCTTACCATCTAATTTTTCAAAGAAAGAAAGTCAAGCCCATGGGCTTCATTCCCATGCTCACGTGGGCTTAATTTTAAATTTATTTCTTTCATAAGTTTATGTATTTTTTGTGGGATTATTGCAAAGTTAATGATTATTAGATTCAAATTAATTAAGTATATAGCAACATTTTAAGAAATTTGTAAATATAGCAAATTGTCAAATTATATTAATAATAGAAATCTACCACACCGATAAATCATGTTGTAAATATTGGTCTATTACTGATAGAACATACGAGTTTATCAACGATAGTTTTGCTATATTTGCATTTTTTTTAAATGTTACTATATTCTTAATTATTATTCCTAAAATGGCCATCAATTACAATTATATTTTTTTTGGGACAAATTTATCCTTTTCATCATTTATTCTCTCAATTATTAACGATTTTTTTTTCCAATATAGTTAAGTTAGTTCCCTCTCTTTTGAATAGGAGTGTTGTAAGTTTTTTTCAACATAAATGTACAAAATAAAAGGTTTGACTATTTATGTAAAAAATAGGTAGAGATTGGTATAAGTTCTACTTATAAACCTCTTTCCTTTTCCTTGAAAAATATGCGATGAAATCACATATAAAATTTAAAAAATGGAGTGAGTGGGAAAAGGATAAAACTTTTCTACACGAAAGATGAAGATTATTGATAATAACTTATTTCGAGACAAAATGTTGAAGACCGTAAAACAAATATAAGAATTATATGAATAAGATGTTTGAGTCAAGGGTCTTTTGGATAATGGGGGTAAGTTTTAAAAAAAATTGGGAAAATGGGGTGAGTTTTAAAATATTTAGATAAATGGGGTTCTTTTTTTGTCGTTAGTGAGTTTCATCTTCCTCTCCTATCCTTTCGTCTTTTTTTATTTATTTATTTATTAAATGTCATGCAAATGGATGATTTTGCTTCTTGGTAATAATAATAATAATAAACAAATATTTTTATTTTATTTTATAAATGTATAAAAAAATCTTGAAAAAAATCGTTTAGATTTAACTACTCAAGTTTAAATGATTCGATATATGCAAAAATAGTCAAATCTAAACGATTGTTGGAACAAAAATAATTAAATCTAAACGATGGTTGAAAAAAATAGTTCTATTTTTCTAAATGATAGTCTAGTAAATAATAGCCAAATCTAAACAATAATTTAACCTTTTTTCGTTTTTTAAATCGTTATATTTTTAAAGACTACTTCCTTTTATAGACTTCAAAAAAAAATATTTTATAAATAAATTAAACAATTATAATTTTTTTTTCATGAACTATGAATAATTATAATAATATTAAAATAAAATAAAATATTTGTTTATTGTTATTATTATTACCAAGAAACAAAATCATCCATTTGCATGACATTCAATAAAAACAAAACAAAACAAAAAAAAAAAAAAGAAGAAAGAGAAAAGGGTAGGAGAGAAAGATGAAACTCACTAAAAATTTATCTAAATTTTTTAAAACTTACCCCATTGTCCAAAAGACCCCAAATTTTACGTAGAAATCCTTCAAACCAATCAACTCTAAGATATTTTTCTTATGATTTTTTTTTTTTAAAAAAAGTGATAGGTAAAATGACATAAAAGAAAGAAAAAAAGTGTATTTAAGTTTTAATAGATGTTTGATATTTCTTTGTAGAGTATTCAAAAGTGTGGGAGGGTCACATTCTCAAGGTTTCATTCTCTCTTAATCACATCATTTTAGTGTTGGAATAAGATATTTTGATATTGACGTTTCCATTAATATTTATGCATATTTCTATAATTAAAGAACTATAGATTTATTTTAATTAATACTTAACTTGTTTCTACTTCCTAGATAATGTAATGTTATCTATGGTACTTATCAAAGGTTTTTTTTTTTTCCACGTTAACTTTATCAAAGGTTAGTTCTTAATATCATGGCAAACTTTTGGAAGAAGTGCATATTTTAGTGAAGATCGATGCATTGTTTTAGAAAAAGAGATTTTGAGTGTAGTTAGTTTTGTAAAGTTGATTTCATACCATTAAATTAAAGCGATTTTTTAAATGTTTAATTATGATTTTTAATCATTTGGTTTTGAAAGTGAGTTTAGAATGGTTAATAAAAAAGTGATTTTAGAATCATCGAATACTAGATTTTGGATGTGCCTTGAGGTTCTATCTAGTCTCTAGGTTTAAAATGTTACATTTTTTGCCCTTAAGTTTGAATTTGATTTTAATTCAATCCATAGTTTTAAAACGTTGCAATTTTATTTTTGAGTTTTGAGTTAGGTCTTAAATTGATTCATATGTTTCAATATTTACACTTTTAACCTCAAAACTTCACTAAATAATGTATATTGATTATTTAAAATAGTTATGAAGTTAAATTTTAAAATATTGTAAGATAACAAAAAGACTTATTTTTACATCGCACCAAAATATCTAATCATAATTCTACATAGAAAAATCTTTTAATTCATTTTCTAAAATATTTTAACTTGAGTAATGAAAGGTGATTGGCATCCACCCAAGTGTTACCTCATTTTATTCCTACAACAGACGAAAGATCAAATCTCTAACTTCTATAGAGAAAACTCATATCAATTAAATACGTTACAATAATTAATCTATGTTATATTTAAAAAAACACAAATTGAAAAAACCAGCAATGTTAGTTGCAATTATACCCTTAAATTTTTATAATTATAATTAGACCCTTAAACTGCTAAAAATGTTAAAATTTGATCCTCGAATTTATAGTAATTATAAAAGTTTAACCCAACAATGATAACAATCGAATACTCATACTTATATAATAAGTATAAATACAATTATTTATGTAAGTTTGATGGTTCGTCCGGTTAGTTTTTAATTTCAAAAGTTTAAAAATTCATTCTTCAAATTTTCAAAAGAAAAACTAATGATTGAAAATTCTTATTCTTATATATAAATATTTGAAAGAAAAATAATTTTGGTAAAAATGATTTTGGACACTACAAATCTCAAATGATTTTGGACATTAAAAGAAATAGAATAAGTGAATAAGATACATCATGAACGTCATTACCAAATCTCAAGCGTCCACCAAATATAGCTTTTCATTGGTGACTCGTCTAAGAAAACTCCAACAAAAAAGCTTTGAAAAGCAATCATCTCCCATTTCTTCTCTCCTATTTACTCATACCCGTTTGATAATTCCATCCATTTTCGCATTTCAAGGCACCCCCATCATCATCTTCTTCCGCCATCCTTTAAGGCGAAGCGAGCTTCATCATAATGGCTCGCCCCACCTGGGTTTTCCTTCAGCTCTTCACCATTTTCGCCCTTCTTCATCTGGGTATTGCTGTTTCAACTGAAAATCCTCTTCGTCAACAAGAACTGGACAGGATCGCTGAACTTCCAGGTCAGAACTTTGAGGTGAAGTTCGGTCACTATTCTGGTTATATCACTGTCAATGAAGAATCTGGAAGAGCGCTGTTCTATTGGTTTTTTGAGGCTACTGAGGATTCTGCCTCTAAACCTTTGGTTCTATGGCTTAATGGAGGTTCTCTTCTTAAACTATTTCCTCTTTTGGGTTTATTGGATTGTGGTAGAAACTAGTCTATGAAAGAGAAAAAAGAAAATTGGTTATGTCATTTGGTGAAACAAAATGCTCTGTTCTTCTTTTCATGCTTGTGAGAGTTGATTGATGGGTTCTGTGATTATTTGGTTGTAGACTGCAAAATGGGTTCTTAGATCTTAAGTTGTTTATTTAGGACCTGGATGTTCATCAATTGCTTATGGCGAGGCAGAAGAAATTGGCCCATTTCACATTAATGCTGATGGGAAATCTGTCTACTTGAATCCTTATTCTTGGAATGAAGGTAAGATTTCTCCTTTTCTTCTTCGATCCTCATCCCCCATACTCTAGATATCGACGGATTACAAATGAGTTGGTCGAGTATACAGATATCTAAGTATAGAATATTCATTTATGATCAAACAAATTGTCCCAATTTTTATGTTCAGTTGTTCATCCATGTAATGCAGCATGAACATCTAGATGATGAGTCAAGTGTCAGATGTTTTTTCTTTTAATAATATTCTATCACAAGTGGCTAACTGCGATGATCGTGTTATTTCAGTGCATGGTTGGACTACCAATAGTAAGTATTTATGTTATAAAGTGTAAAAGGAAAATATACCATCTGTTGGTAACTTGTACGTATTTTGTAGATATAGTCAGGAATGTCATGAACAAGAGATAGAAAGTATTTTGTGCAGTGTTTAATAGGAGATTATCTAGCTTCTCAAATGGGCTAGGCTTGTTCTTTTGTAAGGCTTTCTCATTCCTTTTCCATCACTGATAATAGCAGAGTTCATTCTTAAGAAATGACTCAAAATGTTCTGTTTTGAATAGTAAAATTGTTAGTGATATATAATTAAATTTGCCTTCAACCACTAACTTAAAGCTTTTGGGTAAATTGGTGGTTTAATATAGTATCAAAGCTGGTGGTCCAGGGAGATATGTATTCAAGCCCCTGCATTGTTGTTTCTCCCCAATTAAAATTGATCTCCACTTGTTGGGCCTTTCAAATTTTTCAAACCCACAAGTGGGGGAGCGTTAGTGATATATAATTAAATTTGCCTTCAACCACTAGCTTAAGCTTTTGGATGAATTGGTGATTTAATAAAAATAAAGCCTTCTCATGGCTTCGCTTACCTTTCTGTATTATCTTTTACAGTTGCAAACGTTTTATTTCTCGATTCCCCTGCTGGAGTTGGGTTTTCATATTCAAACACGTCTTCAGATTTGATGAACAATGGAGATAAAAGGACAGGTAATACTTAGACAATATGTTATACTTGCTTTGATTGGATCTGTTATGTCACTGCTAATCCAACTAATTTGACCATGCTTCAATTTCTGATTTTTTAGCTGAGGATTCTCTGGCTTTCTTATTAAAGTGGTTCGAGCGCTTTCCCCAATTCAAAGGAAGGGATTTTTATATTACAGGAGAGAGCTATGGGGGTAAGGAGGAAATGTTTCCTCAAATTTATGGCATAAAATAATAGTAGTTTTCATAGTAGTTAATATGATATCTATTCTTAGCATATTATTCTCTTTCCACTTGTTACAGTTTGTACTCTCCCTAAGTAGTTTTAGTTGTGTATTGTTTTCATTTTTAATGATATGAATATGTAGGGCATTATGTTCCTCAGCTAAGCCAAGCTATTGTAAGGAACAACCTTCTATTCAAGGAAAAATCCATCAATCTGAAAGGTTATATGGTATTGGCATATTTTTCTCACAAAGTCAAACTTTTTAGTAATACTAAGTTGTACGTAAAATTGTTATATTCACTTCTATACATTGCTCTTGTAGGTGGGCAATGCTCTTTTTGATGATCATCATGATCATGTGGGAGTTTTTGAATTTTTGTGGTCCACCGGTTTGATCTCTGATCAAACATACAAGCAGCTTAATCTACGATGTGCGAATCAATCTTTTGTACATTCCTCAGCATCTTGTGACGAGATACTTGAGGTGGCTGATAAAGAAATCGGAAACATTGACCATTATAGCATCTTCACTCCTCCATGCTCTGAGGCCTCTTCAAATCGGCTGCGAAAGCGAATGCATGTGAATTTACCAACCAATGTCTTTAATTTTATTATTATTAACATGAAGGAAAGATTGAAGCTAACTTATAAATTTTTTTCTAATAAAACCATGGGTGTTGGAACATTCGATCTTTCCCTTCCTTCTTCCGGCAGTTGCTGGTAACGGTAGTAAATCAGGAACACTTCGTATTTGCTAAATAATGGAGATAAATTTGCACCAAACAAGAAGGCTTCCAGTTGGCACTAGCACATAATTGCTAATCACACACAATTTCTAGATAATGCTGAAGTGAGGCGACTCGCTAATCTTCTACTTCATTAATTTACACTTCGAAGTTCTAGCCACAGTCTGAAATAAGTTCAAGATTGTAGTAGGTGATCTAGATGTAATTTCCTGAGATAATCACAAGATTTTAGTTTGCTTCTTTTTCTCAATATTCGTTTAATCTTTCAGCAACCTTGTACATTTAAAGTTATGACATCTTCAAGTTCCCCTTCACATCATCATTGCAAATTTCATCTGTAGTGGAGAGAGCTTCTGTAAATGTTATTGATTACATAATTTTTTATGTCCATTAATCTACTGTAACTGTTTCGTAGATGATTGGACGCGTTGGTGAACGCTATGATCCTTGCACTGAGAAGCACTCGGTTGCCTACTTCAATCTACCTGAAGTTCAACAGGCGCTTCATGTCGATCCCAAGTTTGCTCCATCTAAATGGGAGACCTGCAGGTACAACATTTGAAGAACAATTCTAAACTTTGTTGTGACATTTGTTGCATATATTTCCAGAAAAACTTGTTAGTTGTTATTATAGAATACTCTAAAGGTTAGGTATAAATTTCATGAAGTAAAGATAACTACTAACTTGAACTAGTCCCCAGATAGGTTTGACCACTCTAAAGCCATTCTAGGAAGCAATCTAGATTTTAAAAATTGTTATGTTTCTCACTGGGGGATCGCGGAGGGTTTCTCCAAACATTCCAAGCCTTTTCATGGTCATCTCCTTGAGTACTTCGATGCCGTCCTTGTCTTCTATCGCCCTCTTTTTCCTCCTAAAGTTATCTTCTTCTTCTAATAGTTATCAAATCCTTCTTCTAATAGTATTATCAAACGGGTCTAAACAATCAAAGTTAGTTGAGCTGGATTATGGGCAACAAGTTTCTTTGTTTATTGTTAGCCCAGCACCTTTGTAAACAGGATAAAGTGCAAACATTTAAATGATTCCATTGACATCTTAGTCAGTTAAATTTCATCCCTTGAATTTTAATGGGATCGTGTGGAGAATTTTACAGGTTTGATCAAAGTTCACTTGCCATTAATTTCAACGTTTTCTTTATAGAAAAACAAATAATTTTTGTTTTCTTCTAAAAAAAAGCCTTCGTGTCATTTCGTTACTTCTTCGTGGAACTTCAAAAGTTTTAATAGTTTCTATTAGGCAGACTCTTTCCTTTGATAACAGTATTCTCAAGTAAGGATGTTCTTGTTGTTTGTGTTTGACGAAACTCTTGATGCCAACAGTTATCTGATTAACGATAACTGGAAGGATTCTGCTGGCTCAGTGCTTGACATATATCGGGAGTTGATACAAGCAGGACTTCGTATTTGGGTGTTCAGGTTCGTCTTGAAATTTGAAGTTTTACATCATGAAAAAGAAGCTATTAGTCTATGCTCTCACATTGATAAAAAAAATTATAATTATACTCTACTGTATCACGACCACCTTCACCTGGGTTGATGTTGATTTAGTGGTCAATAATAAAAACCATGAAAATAGTAAAAAGGCTTAGTAGGATCAAGGGACTTTTCCACGAGAATAATTGGATTGCGCGAAAGCTAATTCGAACACTTGCAGATATTTGAATAACATTGAACGCTACCGAACCGACGAAACCGGCAGTTTGTAATGAGCATGTTAGCTGTTTGGTTTTGGTTTGACACTAAAGCCGAGCCAAACTGAATTAATTACACCCCTACATGTGGCCCTGATGTCTTATTTCTTATTAAACTAATGATGAAATATTCCACTGAAAAACGGACTTTTTCTTGCTGCTCCAGTTTCTGAATCATCCATTACGGTTTCTGTTTACTGAATTTGAATATTGGTTCGTGTTTCTTAATGACAGTGGTGACACTGATGCTGTACTCCCAATCACATCTACCCGTTACAGTGTCGATGCCCTTAAGCTTCCAGTAATTGGACCTTGGCGTGCTTGGTATGATGATGGCCAGGTAAAATCATTGTTTGCAGTGTATACTTTGAGCAGTGGCATCTTAAAACTATATTTAGTATCTTTTAGGATTTATGTTATTCTCACTTGCCATCTGCTTTATAGCTGTTGAGGATATATGGTACTTAAAGAAGGCATTTACCAGTGAAATAAGTTCTAACTGTAATAATAAAACATTTAGAAGGCAACGTAGGATTTACAATAACTTCAACTACTATGAGGAATACACTAAAAACATTTGAATATCAGTTAGGCTTTTTAACTGTTTTGTCGTAGTAAAGTTTTTCTATTTTGAGAGAACAGATCAGAGGTTTGAAACAGTTTATGAGATTGTTTCCTAATAGTTTTGACTCCATTTGATAATCATTTTGTTTTTGGTTTTTGAAAATAAACCTATAAACATCATTTTTACCTTCAAGTTTCTTTCCTTTGTTTTCTATTTTCAACCGGTGTGCTCCAAAAATCAAAACAAGTTTTTTAGATTTTGACTAGAATTCAAGATTCTCTCTCTTTTTAATTCGAGAAAACAACCATCAATTTCAAAAACAAAAAACTAAGATGAAATCGTACCTTTGCGTTGTTTTCAAAATTTTAAGAATACGATGGGGTAACTAGTATATACTAAAAATTGTGTTTTCTGATGGAGAACCATTCCAATTATCTATCAATCATTAACAAACATATTGATGTAAAGCAAGAATGACTTAACTACCTACTTGAATCAAATTTTGACAACTTAAGTTACTCCTTGTCTTAAAGTACTCGACGGCCTGCTGACCTCGAGACAACGAGTTCATTTGGCAGGAAAATAGATCATATAAATTAATTAAATGAAATCAATTGTTTTGTACAGGTTGGAGGATGGATTCAGGAATATGAAGGGATGACTCTTGTGTCTGTGAGAGGAGCAGGCCATGAAGTCCCTCTGCACCAACCAAAACTGGCTCTTCAACTCATCAAGTCCTTTCTAGCAGGAAACTCACTTTCACCCCTTCAACTCCACAGTGACACTTAGAAAACTTCAAATCTCCTTTTCAGCTCTTTTTTAGTTTCAATCACAAGGAACAAAAAAGTGCTCATTGTTGGACTGTAATTCTTATTACCCAAGCCATTGCTTGTTCAACATGAACATTGATTCAAGTTAAAATAATTAAAGATGGCATGGGATTAGACAATGTGATTATAGATTGGGACGATTTCTTCCTCAACTTTTTATTTTTGGGTTAAGTTTGAGTGTTTGATTGATGAAATGAAGTTCTTAGGTCCTATTCGATATTGATTAGATTGAGAATTATTTTTTCATTCAGTTATATTTGTTAACCATACCGACATCGTGTGAATGTGTGAATTTGAGCTTCCAATCTTAACAAAAGGTGCAGAGACCTTAATACCAAAATAAACTTGTTTAAATGCTGTGTTTAACAAATAATTTTAAAATAATCAATCTATAAAATATTGTTGATAAAATATGTGATTGATTGGAGGGAATGGATTGCAAAACCCTTTTTCTCCATCCCTCATCCCCAACTTCGGGGCTAGGATGAGTTTCAAGATTTTCTCCCAGAAAAGTTTCCGTTTCCATATCCCCGACTTTGTAATTAGTGATGAAACTGGATGCTTATAGGAGGGTAAATAGATTGAGTTGAACTTGGTTAGGGATATTTTTTTGGAATAACTCAAATTTTTGGATCAGCCAAATTGACAACTCAAGTAGCAAAAGATAAAGATCTTCAACCCAACACAATCCAACTCGTAAAATTCGAGTTGTCAGGTTATTTTTTTTAAGTATATTTTTTTATTAACTTAAAATATTTAAATTTATCTGCATCACATGTTAAATATCAAAATCCAACATACATATTACAAACTTCACGTATGAATTATAATAATTATAAGTTATAATATATATATTTTTAATAATATTAGAAATTCGAGCAGAGTTGGTCAATCCAAATTTTTAAAAAGGTAAACCGAATCCAACTTAACCCGAACAAAACATAAAAATTCAACCAAATACTTACAATTTAATTTGAGTTGGTAGTCCGGGTTGTCGGGTTATAGAAATTTGTATGATTAAAAAATGTTTAAGCACAATGTACTAACTAAAAGTGTAGGGCTCAAAAAAATATCTTGCTTTAATTATTGAACGAATATAGTACAGAGTTTACTAGGGAACTATACACAGACAAAATGAAGGCTTCTAATAGCTTAGCTTACATTCCTTACTAAGTGAAAATAAAGGCTTCTAACAAATAGCTTACTTTTCCTTTCTAATTGATACTAAAAAAAGTTTATACAGTAGATGTGGGGAAAAAGAATACTCATCTGCAGGAAAATGAACCCTCAAAGTCAGAAGCCAGATAAAAAATGCTGCCAACTACAAGACGCCTGCTCGAGTTTCGGTCTTGGCTGAACCATTGTCAGCTCACAGATTGTGCGACTATCCATCAAGTTCTGCTACAAAGACAACCTGAAAAAACGTTCATTTCCTTGACAGCAGGATATTTAGAGTGTGCTGACGGGATTGCAGAGCTTAAAGAGATGAGCAACAAATTGGAATGGTTTCACCATTGACATGATCGAATTGGCTCTGGGCTTCGCTCCTGTCTCTTGTATCAATCTTACATCCACTACTCAAAATTGTTTCCTATACATGTTTTTGCTAAGTTTGTTTCGGCAGAATGTCATGCCTGCTGTTGAGTTCAGAAGAATCAGTTGAAGAAGTAAGGGGATTTTAGAACCTCTTGCAAGTCAAAATCGCCTCTCCCAGGGAGGGAAGGGAATGTCAATCCTGGATATGTTGTTTCAAAGCCTTCAAGCAACTGGCAAGAAAACAAAATAGCTCTTTAAGATTTATAATTTGTCTAACAGTAAGTTGATCTAAATTCAAAAAAAAAAAAAAATCCAAAAATCAAAATTCGAGAGACAAGTGTAAACTATATCAAGCTCTATTACATTTACACTAGGAAGCAAGGGCATTTCTGTCCACAACATGGACACTAAGACACTTGTTGGTCGCATATCGAACACTTGTTAATGTAATAAATGTGTTGTGATGATAATAATAATAAATTGAGTGTAAAATACATCAACTAATTTTTTAAGAATATACATGCATCAACCCATTTCTTTGAATTTATTCTAGTATAAAAACAATATATACATTTTAAAATGTAGACTTTCATAAATGTGCCCTTATCATGTTTGTGTCCTAGTTTTTAAAAAAATGGCGTGTCGTCGTGTTTGTGTCGTACCCGTGTCCGTACTTAGCATTAATGCTTCCGTTTACTACCAATCACAGTGATCAGACAAAACAAACAAATAAATAAATTCAAACTAACTCGTTAAAAAACATGTATACAAATCATATTAATTGAAAGCAGAGGTTAGATTATGAATGAGTAATTTAGAGAATATCTTTCTAAAGCAAGACTATGAAAGCCTTCCAATTATATAATGATGGCAAGACTATAATCACAAAAGAAATTTTTTTGCGTGAATTGTGCACTGCCAAGAAGCATCAAGTTGCACATTTAGACAAAAAGAATGAAAATAACAGCACTTATCTTAAGGTCCTAATGTTTCTTTCTTTCTTTCCAAAGATTCCGCAAAAACCCTAACTTGTGTAATTTGAGACAAATAAAATACTCTTGAATCAAAATGCAGAATAGGTCTAATACAAGGGTAGAGGTGTGGAAATACTTGACATGAAAGAGATCAAAATATAACTTTTGGAAGTATAGGGACTGAAGACACAAAAAACATGTAGGCATAGTGGTCTTTTTATTTGGACTTCGTAATAGATTGAATAAAAATTAAATTTCTTAATTGCTGGTAGAATTTCTGCGCATTTAGAAACTTAATAACAGCATACTTACACTTTCAAGAACTGGCATACTATAAAGCTCCACAAATTTTTCCCTTAGTATCAGATTCATCCGGTCTACATCACAGGCATGTGTCCAGAAGGAGTCATGCACCCCTGAAACAGAAGTACTTGGGTTGGTGAGGTGAGACTGAGAGTACATCAACAGATTTTAATTCTAGAAAGTTATTGTTCTAAGAAATCATTAAAGATTGAAATTGAATTAACATCTATTTGTGACACCTTAAAATAATAATTTACGCTGTTTCTTGTGCACCTTGTTTGTTGTTCTACTTCTCATTTTCTTAACTGGATATTCTATATAAATACTAACGTCAAATAATTTATTGATAGATAAACTGTTTGAGGAATAATTCAATAAGGTCCATAGTAGTTAAAGAATTTTTCAATGCTTTAGTTAAAAACCACACCACCAAAAACTGGCGGATATGAATTTGAGGGATTTTATGGGCTGGAAGTTGAACACATATACCGCGCAATGAACTGGAAGCACATTTAGAATTAGAGTAAAATTATATGTGCTCCTTGCTAATTATCGTATCTATGAGTTTACTGCTAACCCCTCAAGCATGCCCTCGTAATAGTACAAGGAGAAAAAGTTAACAGGGAGTGCACATAATTGTGTAATCTCTCCATAATTACGTGGCTTCTTGAGGTAGTGCACTCAGATATTTCATAGCTTTGTTTTACGAATTGGAAGTTGTTGCCATGAGAAGTGAAGGATTCGTACCAAGAGAATGAAAATCTAGTAAGATCTCTCCTCTAAATGATTGAGTTGATGCCTTAATCCACCAAGTTTATGCAAATCATATCTTCGAGTTATTGCAAATTGACAATTTTCTTTCCCCAGTGCAAAGATTATTCAATGATCAAGGATCTGTTCTGATAAAGTCGAAAAACTAACCTGCAAAACGTAAGCCAGCATCCCTACAGGCAAGAGCTGTGAGCATCATATGTGAACCATCTAGAGAGTGCACAAAATTGGGCGGAAATGCAGTTCTCTGCTTTCTAACATCCACCTGGAAACAATGTAACAGTCAAGTAAGCTCAATGAAAATTTGGAGAATAACATGGGATTCAAGACCAGTGACATAAGCTTACCGAGTTACCCTCTCGCTGTAAAGCCAAAACTTGAAGAGATGTCCTAATCTGCAGCACAAAGATAAGACTGATGATTGTGTCTTCCTTTAACGAGTCATATGAAAGATTTATTAACGAAGATGATTGCAGGCAGATTGTAGATAATTATCAACCACAGTTATGAGGCCAGTATACAAGTATTTACATGTACAAAGCACAAATAACTAAATTTAAATGCCTAGGAACTAAAAACATTATCCTCCCAACTCTCACCAACGCCATAAAATCTTGTGCCCATTCCACCAGGGTTCTGTACGCTTATAGCTGGAGAGGAGAAAAAAGAGGGACAACAGTGCAAAATTTCCAGGAGTATCCACTCAAAAGTGGAGGAATAAAGGGCCGAAATGATAGTAATTTATTTTAAATTTGAAAATAGTGCCTATTAGAATCCTGGGGCCTCAAGAAACAGTCTGAAAGATATTCTAGTCACTTTCGATGAACAACTTCTAGTCTCCATGAATTGAGGGCATCAGTGTTGAGAGATCCAATAATTTTCAAATAGTCGTAATAGTGAAAAGCCTAGGGAGAGCAAACTTAAGAGGCTGGTCAATGCGAGAGTCCTACCAAAAGGAAAACTCTCTCTCCTTCAAATGGTTTGCACTGGATAAAGTTCCACAAATAGAACTTAACACTTGGAGACAGAATTCAGATCTGTTGGTAATAAATAAGAATTCTTAGTAAATCATCTCGCTTTGTTCAACAGATATATTCTATCACTAAAAACCAAATGGAATCTCTCTCCTGAGAAACATACCATGCCCAACTCGAAGCAAAGGGAGTGTCTCGTGCCAGAAGTTACAAGTGTAAATCACCTTTTACCTGTACTTTAGCTGTAAATGTACCGTAGTTGTTGGAATTGGAATAAGATTTTTGTAGAGCTTGGTTTGAGTTGGTGCATGGCCACTTGAGCAAATATCTAGCATATCTTATGTGGTACTCCTTTTAAAAAAAAAAAAAAAGAAAGGTGCTGAGGTCATGCACAGTGATTAGGGCAGGCACAACTACGAAAAAGTTGGTTATAGAGGTCAGAGAAAATAAATTATTTAAAGGAAATACTAAGTAGTAAGAGTTGGGAGGGTATTCGGGGAAGTTTTATAGGTCTTGTGAACTTTCTCTCTCATCTTGAATAGCTCCACTTTGTTCCAATTTTATCTGATGTCCCCGAAGGGACTTGAATAATTCCATTTGGTATTTTGTATTTTTATTCTTATCAACTGAAGTGGGTTTTTTATAAGCTCCTTTGGATGAAGGTGCTCCCACCTCTTGAGTCTTAGACTACTTTTCATACTTCCAATCAAAAGTTGATTTGATTTCTGGAAAAAGATTCAGCAAAGCAGTTACTCACAAGATGCCGTTCACTTTTATAGTATGGTTGTACCACAGGGAGACCAAGAGGAGTGGTCCAACGCACAGGCTGATTATCTTTAGCAATTACCTTCAAGAAAGACAAATTTAAAAATCAAAATTCAAGTGACAGTTAAAAGAAATACCCAAATTATGTCATTTTATGTAGCTAGAAAGTAGCCTACTGCCCATAACATGACAGAATGGCATACCTTAGCGCAATCACCAAGCCAACCCATTATTCCACGTGCAGCTTCAAATATCTCTCCAAGTGCAGACAACGTCACCTATGGAAAAGGGTAGTATCATATTATAAACGATGAACATTTTGCAAAAAAAAAAAAAAAAGAAAGAAAGAAACCGTTCCCATTTACTAAAGGAAGAGGTAGAAAAGTAATGACCAAGGAGATAAAACATCCCTCGTCAACCTATCCACCGGGCATTAAAGATAAAAATCCAAAGGTCAATAAAATAAAAAGGGAAAGTTACAAAACTCCCCTTGTATACCCTCCAATTGGGAGGCAGTATGCTGCAAAGTATAATACACACACACAAACAAACTCCAGTAGCTCTAAAGTCTAAACTAATCTTGAAAGATTCGGTAATCTCTCTCCAACCAGAGAAGACAAATCCTTAGCACTGACTCGTATTCCTTGTGTAAATCTCACTTTAGCATAAAACCACTGGACAGGATTTTGGGGAGACGAGCACAAGGACTCCAACAGCAAGGGGAATAAGAGAAACTTCCCTGAAGTATAATTAAGATAAATTTTGAGATTGTTATGTGGAGATATATCCTCAATAGCCTAGGTGAATTGTTTTTCTTTCTTTCTTTCTTCTTCTTTTGGGGGATTTATCATAGGTAAGTATTGAAACTCTTGTAAGCTAACAACAACACACAAAAGTTATGGTTGTCAATGTTACGGGCAGACAAATTAAGACTGTTGACTTATCTTCACTCTCTTTTACTAAATATTCCCTATAATGAGGTTCAAAGAAAGTCTCATATTCTTATAAAGCATGAAATAAATTACAATTCAAAAATAACAAAAGGTAATTTATCCATGTCAGAATGTAATTGATCACATATTAGTTAGCTACTTACTTTAGCAGCATAACAGGATGCTCTAAATCGTAGTCTATCATCAGATATAAGGCCTTTCTCCTCCAGTCTTCTTTTAATTTGTTCACGAGCACCAATATATGTGACACCATATACAGAAGTCATCACTGTCTGTTTTACCAGTTTGCGATCAACCTGAAAATCTCAAAAGATAAACTAGTTCAAAGAGTGTAAGTCTGGACAAGAAAAGTTAAAAAATGAGCATCTTCATAAAATATCCATTAACTAAACTGCAGCTTGGAGGCTAAGCCAAGAAATAAAAACCTGATCAATAAGGAGCTTAGCCAGGGAAGCATTTGGATTTGTCGTTGGATCTTTGTTA
The DNA here is from genome assembly GCA_025688845.1 of Cucumis hystrix. Taxonomy (NCBI): domain Eukaryota; kingdom Viridiplantae; phylum Streptophyta; class Magnoliopsida; order Cucurbitales; family Cucurbitaceae; genus Cucumis; species Cucumis hystrix. Next base: position 14,479,755 of record CM046887.1, read on the forward strand.
GCATCCCTGATCATGATAGTGTGAACCCTGTTGACCAGTAATAGAAGTAAAACAAGAGTGGACACATTCATTTTCACCAACATATATAAAATCTTAGAAACCAAAACCCTCACAAAGGTATTAAATTTAATCTGATTTTGTATGGATAGGTAGCCAACCATTAATTCTTCCTCGTAAGAAATGGAATTTTTATTGAAGACCAAGAGGTCCTATGTTCAAATCCCCCCACCCCCACAATTTGTACTTAAAAAAAAAAAGACAAACGATCTCCCAACTGAGAAAGTTCTACAAAGGACTCCCCACTTGGCTAAATTGGAAGGGAGTTGAAATTACAAAGATGATTAAGGGGTGCACTGTCTCAACACTAGAAATCTAACCAAATCCCAGAAATTCCCTAGACCCCGCACGTTTTTAAAAGTTCTTTGGAACACCAGCAAAAGTACAGAAAATGGATGATTAAAACAATAAACAGAACAAATCAGAGTAACATAATTATCCAATTGGTGTTAACCAAAAGGACATATTAGATATAGAACTTTTAGAAGTCATACAATGAATAGTCTCATATTTCTCCTTCCAAAATATATATATCTATATATATATGGCACTGATATGTCAGTTGCGGTAACACAGAAGTACAATGCTAATTGTTTCCAGTGATGACAAGGACTTGAACATACCTGGCAGCAATTTCCGAGTAAACATCAGCAGGTTTTTCTCCAGCAACTAAGTTTACAGCAGCTGCTTCCAACTGAAAATCCATAAACATAATCTTTTAGAATCCAAAATTTCAACATCAGCAAGTCGACATGTGAAATTGATAATAAAGAGACTCGTGTGATAGATCATCCATGCACATCCTATTGAAAGAAGAACCATTGATTGCAACCTGATTCCTTTTCTTTCTTCCTTTCTTTTTTTTTTTTTTTTGAGAAGAAAACAAGTTTCTTTTATTGATTAATAATGAGACGAAAGCTCATAGTACAAGAGAATTATACAATGAGCATCCTAAGGATTAGTAGACTCACCCAGATTGACACCCCATAGGGCCCTCATCCTTTCCAACAAACTATGAAATCATGACAAACAGGGCTAACATAAAGCCTTTACAGCATTGGGAACTAATACATAGACATGATATCAAATGGGACAATTCTTGTTAAATCAGAAACAAAAACTGTCAAAGCTATCTGGTTCCTTAATTTTCATAAAGTATAAATGAAAACATTAGTGAGAAAAAGAAGCGAAAAATTCTGAAAAAGAACAGAATTATTAATAAACGACAAAAGAATAAACTTTGAAGCCCAAAGGGAAATATTGAAACTGTCACATTATAATTCACCATCACTAAACATATTATTTGATGACTTATGAAGAAGTTGATGAATTTCAATTTCTTGTAAGAGCAATCATAAAATAAGGAAGGAATCTTATGGGCAACACAAATGCAACTGAAGGCATATCTTCATGATTATCGTATGACAAAGGCAAGAGCAAACCTTGGGAGGATTGTATAGAATTGCCAAGTTTAAGGCAATTCCTGAGTCTTATTCCCCTAATAATATTTGTAATAAATTGGGATACCTTCGTTTGTTCAGTGTAATGTTTTTTAATTTTTTGCTCTTCTTCACTTCCTCACACGTAGTAAATTTGTATCTCTTTGAACTCTTACTCTTTACATTATAAAAATTAAATATCAATTAAATGTTTGTTTCTTGTAACAAAATAATCAATCAGAAATATAAGGAAGGGAGAGATAATTTGGCCTTACAGTGTCTCTTCCCAAAGCTGCATAGTGCTGTAAGCCATTGCATGACCCATCCTGAAAAATTATGACGTTTAAGCTGTCATTACATTGCTCGAATAAATAGATGTCTTGAGAAATGTAAAAAAGATAATAGATATCAAGTTCAAATAAAGACAGTAAATAATCAAGAAAAAATTGGCCAGAGTGAGCTTGGCTCAGTGGTATTGCCATGTGCTCCATCCCTAGATGTTGGAGATTCAATAAAAAATTAAAAAAAAAAAAAAAAAAAACTGTGAATGATGAATGACAGCTTATTTCAAATAAAGATACACGTATAGATGATTTTCCTTGATGAAAATTGACAAGCCAAGGAATGAGGTGGAAAAACGTCTTGTACAGAAATATACTTAACTTCAAGAAGAATGATGGGAAAGTAAAGTCTATATGCTGATGCTGATGTTTTGAAAGACTTTCTCAAGCTTCCTCTGGATTTTGGGTTACTATGGCAAGTCAGTTACCAGGCAGCTAGTTGCATCTTCTTGCAAGTTTGTAGATTCAATGGGTTCCTTATGAGAGTTTTCGTTATGCTTTGTATTTAGATTTCTACTGCTGTGGTTCTGTTTACTTGATCATTTTCATTTGGAATTCATTTTTTAGCGTGTCATCTCCTTTCTTGTCAAAGTTTAGCTTTTGTTGTAGTTTGACTGAATTCTTCTCTTTTCTCTGGCTCTTAGTATAACATTTTTGTACTTCGAGCTTTATCTCATTTATTAATAATAAATAAAGAGGCTTGTTTTCGTTACAAGAAAAAGAAGAATAATGGGGAAAAGATGTTTATAACACAAGGATAAGAAATCATCCAACAGCATTTTTTAAGCATCCAACAGATTATTTAGACAGGAGGTCATAAAACTGATTATACGTAGACATGAAAGTTGTATCTGAGGGAAAATAAACTAAAGGGATACCACCTGATGGATTGGCAGATAGGAAATGACAGTGTGTGGTGCTGAGCTCTTTAGGGCTTCAGATAGATTCATACAAGCAGCCAAGCATTGGAAAGGGTCTTCAGCAGTTAACCACCAACGATCCCCATTGACTGGGTTACTTGCAGAATCAAATATGTTATCCAGATGGTCATCCACAAATGCTAGACGTCCGTCATAGGAAAGTTTTTCAACACCACCAGCATATAAATTAGCTAAATGTATCTTTAGCCAATGCAAACCAGACTTTCCTAAAGGTCGCCCTTCAGCAAACTCGAGAACTCCTCGACAGAGATCAGAACTCAAATGATTTAGATGTGGATGCATTGGGTAAGCTCGGCCGCGAAAATCAAGATTATGAGGGTAATAAAAGCCTTCCTCATCCTTCATTCTGCGAGCAACCTAACTCATGACAAATAACTGGTTAATGATATTTTAGATAATTGTCCACAACAATGAAAAGTAAGCATATACATGTGATACTCATATTTATTCTTAAAATTTAAGATAGAAGTGGATGAAAATCACTAATCAGATTTAAGGACTGTTGTTAGTATCCCCCTCAAATAATTCATCTATTAGGCAGCTAAGTAGCACAAACACCCCATTATAGGGGGAGTATATGTCGGACATTTCATGTCCTCTTTCTTTTTTAATTTATTTTGAATTTCAGACACAAGGTAATCGTAATCATTTGGAGACACTTGAATGGGCTACATTATTCCATCTTTTGTCAGTACGGTTTCGTCCTTCTCCTGATACTTGGTCCTAGTCCCTTGATTCATTTTTATCTTTTTCTGCTAAATCTCGTATTAAAGAAATGGTGGGTACAGTTAAGCCACTTGTGAAGGAGTTTTATTCCATTTTATGGATGGATAACTATCCTAAGAAAATTTAAAAAAAAATTATGGGAGCTTAGCCTTGCTGTTGTTAATATGATTGATCGCTTACAACGTTGTATGCCTTATATGCTTCTTTCTCCATCATGGTGCATCGTGCGTCAAAGACAACATGACTCCTCAACTCATTTATTTGTGCATTGTCCTTGCACATACTGACTTTGGTATATTGTTTTAGATGCTTTTGGTTAGTCTCTGGCATGTTCCAATAACATGTTTGAAATACTGGCGTCTCTTTTAGTGGGTCATCCTACTCGCGTCTCTTATAGTGGGTCAACCTTTTGGTGGTACTAAAAAATGGATTGGTTGGAAATTATGTGTGCTTTCTTTTGGACTTTTGAGGCGAGCGTAACGGACGTTTTTTCAGAGATTCTTCTTCCCCTTTTGATAGATTTTGGATTTGGCTCTGCCCACTGTTTTTTATTGGTGCAAACTAAGAACATATTTATTTATTTTATCTTATTTAGTTTCCAATTCGAAATCATTTTTGTAATCACCTATTGGTGTTGGAGTTTCCCCTTAATTCATTTTTATCAAAAATATGATTCTTATCTAAATTAAAATAAATTTAGACACATGGGTGCACATTTCAGACGGAATAAATTTTAAAGAAAAAATCGTCCAACCTTTTATGTTGGGTCCAAATTTAAAGCTCAAATCAATTACGTTAAACTAAGATAAATGATGATGATGATGAAAGAAAAGCCCTTTTTTTTTTATCAAAGATGAAGAAATATATATATATATAGAAACCTAAACGTTTTGTCTCCTACAATTGTTAATTAACTAGACAATTTATGCTTTTTTAGGTGGAGTCCATTTAGTATTTTATGTTAAATATATATATTTTCTAAAAAAAATAATAATTAACAAGAGCGTATCCCAACAAGCTCCTGCCTCAGTTTTTAAAATTAGGATATCCCTGTGTTGTGTCGTGTCTTGTTCATACCCGTGCTTCTTATCTAGGTAACATATGCATTTATCAACTAGAGGAAAGTTATTAGAAAATAAATCTTACCGAAAGCTTAAGTTCAACATCACATCGTTGGGAATGCAACTCTTGGTTGATTTTCTTTGCCTTCTTCATGCTCCATCTCCATTCTTGCATTTCTGTCAAATCCCCAAGTGGCTTCTCTGGAATTGGAACCTACTTGCCAATGAAGTGTGAATCAATCAACCACATAAGAAGCATATAACCAGAAAATCATGCAGAGCTCTTGTCCTAATAATAGCCATCATGACACAACCAAGAATTTTATTCACGAAGGACCATTTTTTTTAATCAGAAATTCACATTATATAACATTTTATTTATGTAGAATATTCATCATCTAGTAAGCATAACCATACCTAGGCAAGAAAATATGAAAACTGGAAGCATGGCCATTTATGAATGGAAATCCAGCATTAAGTTTGACTATATTGTTACCAGTACCCTATTATCCGATATGATATTAAGGAAAATACAGGTTCACAAGAATTAATAATTGTTGGAATGGCTTTGACAGTATCATGAGTTTACATCATTACGATCAACAAGGCCTGCTGTATTGCCACCTTGAGCCCAAAGACTCTCCACCACGCTGAGTACACTTCTATTCACCCTCCACTTGGTGCTCCCTAGCATATCCAGCGCCTGTAAACAACCCATTTCAACGCATTATTAGGTTGACTCAACTACATGTGTGATAGAAGCACCAAAGAAAAATAATAAGCCAAATAGAACTAGAAAGACTGTTATATGTCATGAAGAAAACTGCTAAAATGTCAGATGTCCAACAAACTAATTTCATGTTCGTTAAAAAGGAGATTCAAGGTTTCAAACCTCAAATACTTTCTGCATCTGTTTCCCAGAAATGTTCTTCATGGCATCTTGTTGCCTACTTGATCCATGAGTACGCATGACATATGAAGGTAAGAAAAAGTGTCCACCTTTATCATACCTGTAGGTGTATTTCCATCACATATTTATGATTTGTAGCAAATATCATATACGATGCAGTCTACAGGTGTCATAAAGCACTCAGAATCACTTATTACCCAGCATCTTATGATGCAGTAAAAACGAGCCAGGTACCCTAACAAAAATATACAGTATAAAGTGCGCTTATTCAATTTGCTTCATACCCTTTCCATTTTTTAGGAGGAACCAACATAGGGATGTAAGGTATTAACATATGCTTCGCCTGCATAGGATTAAAGACAGAAAGCAATAGTTTAGAAAAGAAAATTTCGGGAACAGAAAAAGTTCCACGTGATACATGAATTCATACAGTTCCATTTAAGAACATGTCACTTTATTCTTTTAATATTCTCAAAAAAAAAGAAAGAGGTAACTTACAGTTCGGTCAAGCCCAGCAAGAACTATGGGATCGCATTCGACAACTCCATATTTCTTCACAAAATTCTGCCTACAATCACCAAAAAAATGCAGAAGTTGGAAGCATGATAAGCTGTTCAGAAAAAGCTACCATGAAAAGAGTTGGATCCTGCCAAGAAGCAGCCATCCACCCAACTCACCCAATCCAAAAGGGGGGAAAAGAAAAGAAAAGCCATAGAAGATGACAAAAACCAGCACAAAATGTCCCCGGCTCATTGCTATAAAACATTACCTACTGAGGATACTCTAATGAAAAAATCTGTGGAGGTTGGTTAAATGGAACCTAATTGGTGGCTTGGTCATCAATCTGTAAGAAACAGAAAATGGACAGAACAAATAAATCTCACCCTGGAGTTTTTGCAACAGGTTTAAACCCATGCCAGAATGCAGGTCGGATATCGGGTGGACTGTCAGCTGACTGGCTAACTGGAGGTTGAATGAAAGCTGATTCAATTAACAATTCTATGAGACGACTTCCTAGCTGCAAGTTTGATAGGGTAGAGAAGCCTTACAAATAATAGTATTGAATTGATTACATTGAATCATATAAGATAACAGATAGAAGCCACAAACCTTAGCCTGGGTGTCTCGACCCCAAGCCTTAAATTCTTCTTTCTTCAACAACTTTTGCACCTCTTTCAGCTTCCTTCTCCTAATTAAACCATTAACTTGTTTCCTCAATACCTCTTTCTCCTTGGTCAAACACTCAGTATCTGCTCGGACCTTTGTTCTCTGATTGCTCCTAGCCTTCTCCAGAATGCTCTGAATTCTAACCTGGTTTAATTTCAGAGGAAGAGTCGAGCCCTTTACACAATTATTTAATGATGCTGGCTTAGGAAGCACTGAGAAAAGAGCAACAATTCTTCCTCGATAGAGCATTATTGCAGAATTCAAATTACAGTGAGGTAAACTCAAAAACTCTAGTTCAATAGTTAAAACGATATGAAAGTCATTTTAACTATTAGACGGTCAAACTAGAGAGAACTAAATTTTAGTATTTCGTATGCAATTAAATTAAATCTATATCATATCCAGGGCCTTCAATACTAAAACGCTTTGGAAGTCTGAGGATGAATTGCAACTGTAATCTAGTTTAGAGTTGTCCCAAATGAGTTGTGCATTTTCTGAAGCTACAGTGGTACACTAACTGACACTAACAGTAGTGTTTTATTTCAACAAGTTTATAAGTTCTAGGCATAATTGCTCAATTAGAAGAAAAAAATCATCTTAAAAGAAAGCACAAGACCTCCAATGCTCACCTCTTGCTCTATAGCACCACCAATCTGGACCGCAGCCTGAACGACTTGAACGCAGCCATCTTGCGCCGCCATCATCAATAATCCCATCATCTTGTACATCACAATAACCGCCATTTTATCTGCAGATAATAACTCTATATGAGGTGCAAATGCCGCCTTTTGCTTCTTACTCCTCTGCGTTTTTTGCTCCTCCTCTATAGCATTCTTCAATGGCTCAAACCAACCCAAAAACAATTTCTTCACATAAGGCAAATTCGGTGCTAATTTCTTCTCGCACATTTCTCTCTCTAACTCCTTATACTCCTCAACCATCTTTTCCCAAGCCTCTGTCTCCGCCTTAATCTGTCTCCTCCTCAGCAAATTATACTTCCTCTTCTCAATTTCCATAAATTCTAATTTCACTTCCTTCTGAACGCATTTGTAAAGCCCCTTCAAGAACAAGGAAGCTATCCATGGCGGATCCTGAATGAAGATTCTTTTACTAGATTCCCCTCGAGTTATCTGGTGAATTTCGCTAATGGGTATCTGCAAATTCATGGAATTATCGAGAGTTTCCGTGAAATTTTCATGAACTGAATCAGCTAGAGGTTGAAGATGGAGTGATTGGGAAGTGGAATCGAAGTTTACGGGGAAAGAAACAGAAGAAAGAGGGGAATTGAAGGTTGAGGTGAGTGATGAGTGGGTTTTTCTTTCGCATTTCCATCTCTTAGTGGGCTTCTTCCATGCATTGCTGCCATGAATTGGAGCTTGAATAGTTGGGAAGAAGGAAGCCGTGGTTGTCATTTCTTTTGAAGATAAAATTAAGGCATTGAGGAAGCGACAACGTTGTGTTGTGAGGAAGAACGATGAAACCCCTTCTTAAACCTCTTTCTCAATTCTGAATATTTTCTAAGATTTTTCTTTTAACAAAAATCTCCATAACTAATAGTTTTATTTTATATTTCTTGAAATAAGAAATTCTAAAATAAAAGGGAAAATATCTTTTCTTTTCTTTTCTTTTTTCCTTTTCTTTTTCTTTGTCTTTTAATTTTAACTGTTGAGTATGAACTTCAATCAAACTATCCATTTCTCTTAAGTTAGGGGCTTGACATAATATTGATGAAGATGTGATATCGATCCAAAAAGCTTTAAAGTTCATTGTTATTGTTGAGCTTATTGATATTGGTTCTCTCCGGAATTCTATTGTGTTATAGTTGAAATAGATACGTTGTTATTTATAAACTGAAAATGTTTCAATAATTCTTTGGAACTTACTTGACGTCGAGGTAGTTTCAACAATGAAGTTTTAATTTTGTTGATGACATTAGAACTTTTCATCGACAATGCATTATTCTAGGCTTTTTTTTATTATCCAATTATTACTCACCCTCTTACGTGTAATTTACAACAACCTGCAATCTCTAGTGTTTGGATTGAATATCACACTTCGTGGATCGATATTATGGGTGTCTAGTGATTTTATATCCTATTAATAACCTAGTTGGTTTTCTAGCTATCAAAATTAATTAAAAATTTCACATCATGATTGTTTTAAATAAGTATTTAAAGTTAATACAAAATGATAAAGTAGACGTTAGTAAATAACATTGAGTGTAGTGTGTAATATTAAAATTTATGAGCTAAATGAAAACAAAGCGTTGGAACTCAAACGCAAGAAGGACATTTTAAACATTCTAATGGAATATAAAAGAGATTGACTTAAAGAACAAAACAGTATTCACCATGTGAGAGGAACGAACTACGTGTGCGTTATAAAGATGATTTTGGACATAATAATGTAATCGGTATAAAATAAGGAGACAATCAACAAAGTTAAGAAAATAACAAGATTTGGACCAAACATCCCTATCCCAATTTTTGGGCTTTGGAAAGTGAGTTGGTTCGTGCCAAAGCAAAAATTATGAAATAACCAATGGGGAATGTCTTGTACATGACACCCATCCCAAAAACATCACCATTAATACAAAAAATGGGCATATGAAGAGATGTTCAACCTTACCCAAAGTTGAGGTCATTAACCCTAATCGAGGGCTAAAGAGGGCATTTCTCTCAAGCTGAAAAGTTATATGATTATTATAAAAGTAACTCAAAATCTCTATTGAAATTGGTTCAAATTTAGCTTTGACCATGTTAATATTACCAATTTATAACCATTTTACCGTAGATTATATATTCAAAGTTTAACGATATTGTCAATAATATAAAGATTGTTTTTAAAGAGAACAACAACAAAACCCTAAACCTAATACATACATTGAATCAAGCGTACGATTTTTTTTTCAAATTATTTGTACTAACTAATTAAATTATAGTTATGTTTAAATATAATAAAATAAACTAAAATACAGTAAAATATCACAAATTATCATCTATCATAATAGACTACTAAAATACATCGTTGTCTATTATGCGATATTTTGTTATATTTGTTTGGAGAACTATTTGTTATTATGTTTTGAATTAAAAGAAAATCAGCTAATCAGTCCAACCCAGCTTAGTCCAAAATACTTGCCTTCATTTATTTTTAATTTCATCGCGATGAATTGAAGGAACGAACTTTCCCAAAGCACAAGCAAGAGACTTCTCGCTGATTCCCAGGTTAGAACTCAAAGCAATTCAATCCCAATTAGCTAATTCAAAGTCTCGAGAATTCGTATATTTCACTTTAGCAAATTTGTAGATTCTGTTTTCATCTCCACTCATGTGAATTTTTAACAGTATAATTAGATAGCATGTAATCGATTTTAGGAATTTCTTTTGTACTATCCCTACTTACATAAACTTCTGAACTCTGAAATTCAAGATTATGCGTTGGGTTGATGATGATTATCTGTGAACGAGCGGAACTCTAGTTTTGGATTGAATTGTTACTGGCATTATATTATTTCTGCATGGGTATTTTCCTCATATGTCATATATGTAGCTGTAATTCCACGTACAAGACGAGAATATGTGATAGATTCTTTTTAATTTGCAATGTGATGAGTTGGATGAATCTTTGTGAGTTTCAGACAGCGGTAGTGGAGGCAGCGTTTTATTGAAGTGTTGATCCACTAGTTCTCGTTTCAAGTCAACCATGGTGAGTACTTCACATCTCTATATATCCAGCTGTGTTTAAATTTGAGTGATTCAGACCTTAACCTTGCTACTATACTTTTATTATCATTTTTCTGATTAAACTGGTTTAGTTTATAAGTATAGAGCAAAGCAGGCCTGCAAAATTAATGTTCTCATATGAACTGTACTTTTTGTTTACTTGTTCTCATCACGAGCAAGTAGCTGTCCTTATTATCTATAACCTTGTAATTATGTACCATTGTATCCATATATTATTTATTGTCAATGTTTCTTCTAAGCATCAAGGCATAAATTCAAGGCGAAATCATTGCACAAGCATGGTGTGTAATGTTGTGTAGGCTAGAACACCTAATGTGTTCTTGTATTCTTGTAAGCATTAATTAAACTGTGTAACGAAACTTTCAACACTTGATATAAGAGAGGCCAGTTTGATGGTCTAACGGGAAACTCAATGGCCGCAATGTACATGACAATATTGTGGAGACTATCTTTTGCTACTTTTCCAATAACTCACTTTCATGGTTAATCAGTATGAAGGTGGAGATTATTTCAAAGCAGGATTTATTTTCATCCCACTTGACCAGAAGTTTTATTTTCTTGAAAGACCAAACATCTTAAAATAATTTATTTAATAATTACATGCCTTTCTGTGATTTTGTGATTATATACAATTCACTGCCTCAGAGTTCAAATGCTCTCCTCTCTCCTCCCCTGTGCAGTTGACAACATCTAGTTGTAGAGCTTTATGCACTGCGCTTTGTCATTACTCTTCTTTCATCGATTTTGTCTAGGCATGTTTTGTAATCTCCATTTGGAGAGAGGACAAATATCTCCTTGGCCTTTGGGTTTTGTGATTATATGTTGAGAAATCAAATATTGACACAATTTTGACCCGGGAAGGATATCAGTAAGCTCTAATTTTTTTTTAATTCTAAGATCGGCCCACCTTTTCTTCCCACTGAGCTACTTGGTCATGATTAGCTGTTGTAGGTGCTTGATGATTTTAATAGGAATATGGTTGACAAAACTTGGTATTTTTGTTCTCTCAACAATTTATAGTGGCTTTTAGAATATAGTAGGAAAATCCAAGGGCATGGAGAAACCAGTTAAAGAATTCATGATGCTACTTTGGTTTGCCCCTTCTCTTAGATTTGACACATACATCTCGATTTTATCTGACATTTATTCTTCCTCATCTTTTGAGGGATCAATTCTACATTTGTTTGCATTTCGTAAGCTTTGTGCCTGTACTTTTTTTTTTGTCTGGTATAGATTGAATTTTAGTCGCACTATATCAAACCAAAATATATAAACTGGCTCTTTTCATAAAATGTTATACCATTTGGACGTGATATGAATGCCTTCAATTGGTTTTCAACTTCCATTTGACTGTGATTCATTATGTTTTTTGTGCCATTTTTGCATACAATAGGCAATGTATATCCGAATCAAGCGTCATAAGACAACCTACTTTATCCAGTGTGATCCAATTGAGACAACTTTAAATATCAAGCAAAAATTAGAGTCCCTTATTGACCAACCTTCAGTTGACCAGCGCTTGATCCTGATGGGGAGTGGGGAAGTATTGGAGGATTCAAAGACACTGGCTGATCAGAAGGTAGGTCTTCAATATATTTATTTATTACATTCGGCGATCAGTTATCAGATTTTCTGGAAATATTAAGGTTAAGAAAATACAACGGCTACAATTCTGATAAACATTTTCTATATATTTTCAGGTTGAAAACGATGCAGTTGTGGCTCTAACGTTGCGAAAAGGTTTTTCCCTACCACCTCCCACAATCTTTTTGTGAACTTCTTTTTAGAAGCCTGTCTTCTGATCAAGAACTGAGAGTTATTTATGTGCTTGTACTTGGATTTGGAGTCTTTTTACAGTTATGGTCTTCGTTGTCATTGGATCTGGATTCCAAATATGAAACTAACAGGAACGGTATTAAGGTGTTATTATTAAGAGGTCATTTGGCTCATTGTATGAAGTTAATAAGTCTGAGATTAATATGTTAGGATTTAGTAAGTTTGTGTTTGGGTGTAGAGTTGTAAGATTGGGTTCCTCAATAATTGTGAAAAGTAAATTAAGAAAGTAAGATAGAGTTATTTGGTCAATGTGAAAAGTAGAGATATAGGGGAAGATTGAGTTATTTGGTAAATGTGGGTGGTGTAAAAAACATATAGAAAGATGAAGTTACTCGATAAATTGAGTTGTTAGGCCTAACATCCGTTGAGAGTGTATTAGTGTATTAGATAGGGAGGTTCTTATGATATTTGGTTATCAATACAGAGTAAGAGGAAATGAGTAGTTTGGCAAAATTTTAGTGAGTGAATCAAAGACTTGAGAGAGGTCTCACAAGGGAGGTTTTAAGTTCCTCGAATTACTCGGTAGTATTAGTATTGTCATCGTTTCCCTTTTTAATCCAATCCCCCCCTCCTTTTTTGGCTTCTTTATTATTCTAACGGTATAATTCTCTTGTACTTTGAGTTTTACATTAACAAAGAAGCTTGTCTCCTTTTCAAAGAAAAGTTTCTCGAATTACTTTTTATTTCAATATAGTTGGTTGTGTTTTGGTTCCTATAAAAAGATGTTTTCTCATCGCATGTTTTCTTGATATAACATGCGATTTTTCCCTTTCTTTGCGTAGATGATAACGACTTCGAGGAAATCAACATTGTCCATCCAAACGATTTCTACCAATCACCGATTCTGGCAATTGGTAAGGACTGAAAATTTTGCTTCAACTGTGGGTAGTATATGATGTTCACTCATCAATTTACTGTTTAAACCACTTTTCTATCTGTCGAGTGGAAATGGAAATGATGAAAAAGTCTATGCATGATTATATATTGATTACTCCATGCTTTCTATTTGTTGCCCTTTTAAGTGATATCCTCCAAGAGTTGCATTAGTGATTGAACTCATCTATTTGTATTGTTGTTACAACTACTAAATATGAGTTGAGGGTTTTGAATATGACTTTTTAAATTGGCCTCAAACATTGTGAATTGGTCTGATATCTCTTGGTGTTATGTTTGATGGCTTAGACACTAACTGATTTTTTTCAGACAATTTTTTTTCGTTGATGATATGAAATTACGAAAGGAATCAAGGAGATTCATAAAAGAAAAATTATAGTAAATAGCATATTCATGAAAAGAGCATAACATAGCAAATATTGTCCAGTCAACTTGTAAATTTTTTTAAAATTTCAACTTTACCTTTTCATCATCAATAGCAATTATCAGTTATAACAATTGACAACACATTTTTTTAACGAAAAGTTACCACTAAAAGAAGCTATTAATGATTTTAATTAATATTACATTTTTCAAATTGAAAATTATTATTGATAACAAACATCATTAATAACAACTACAGTGATAGTAACTAACAACACATTTCTCAAATTGAAACTATCGTTGATAGTAGCTATCGATGATACTCATTGATAGCAGCTATTAACAAGAGCAACTAATCGCAGTTATTAGTTTTTATGTTATATAGGTGTTTTTAGTCTTTTATCAATTTTTTGTGCTATATATGTAATTGTTTTATTATTTTTAACTTAAATATCACCAATGCAACTATTTCATAGAGAGATGTAATAAAAGCTAATAGTGATGAGAAAGGGGAGAGCATTTACGTTGTGTTACAAACTACCAAACTAACTATAGCTTTAAAAAAGATATAGGATAGGTAATCTAAACATCAAATACACCCCTTTATAAATTTTGTTTTTAGATTGGCTATCGTAAAACTCTAAGAATTTTCAAAAGTTTCTCCTAGTTGTAGGGATTAAATAAATATATAAGGTTAAGTTGTACTTTTAGACTTATTTGGAGACCGAGAGTAAAAAAAATTCTAACCTCTATTGACGAAGACTACACCAATTACTGTTGAGTTAAGCTCACTCTATTTTAGCATTGGTAGTTTTAAATTCTTTATCAAATTGACTATAATAGTGTATATGGAATACATTCTCAAGTGTTTATTTTAAATAATAAGTTGTTTTGGAAAAAATTTAGAGTGTTTGACAACCACTAAAAATGTATTTAAATTTTTTTTTTTTAAATGAAAATATTTTTTTATTAAATCAACACAAACAAATGTTTACAATTTTTTGAAACATGAAGACAACTGAATAAACTTGAAAATACAAAATCCAAAATTGCATGACAAAATAAGAGTTCGTCGAACGACTGACCTGAAAATTGGGAAAAATGCCATATGACTCGATTTTTGAAAATATTTGTCGAATGACCCTTTGCTGACATCAAATTCAAGGAAAGTTACCAAAAATACACTCGTGCACATGGAAAAGTGGTCTCGCTCTCACTCATTTTGCTCAAAATTGGTGTTATTCTAGCTAAAAAGGGTGTCGTTCTCGCTCAAACTCGATGTTGCTCTCGTCCAAGTCTCGTTATTTGTCTCGCTAGTCTCGCACTTTATGCTCTCACTCTTTCAAGATCATTTGCAGGCTCGCTCGCTCTCTCACTTTCGTCCTTTCTCTCTCACACTCCTCATCGTTCTCTATTTGTCATGGTTGGTCAAATTGGAGTTGTTCATGTGGACTCGTAGTGCTAGAGACCTGATGCAAAGGAAGAAAAAAACAAAGGGAGAAAGATGTGGGAGGGAGAAGAGGAGGGAAAAAAAGGCAATATCATAACTTCACACGATCATGACATCAACAAATAAACATTTTGCTTTTTTCTTGCTAAATTATAAAAAGTACCCATCAACTTTGCATTTTTGGTCAAAATATTCGTAAACTTTCAAAAGTTAAAAAAAAAAAACATCTTCAAACTTAAAAATTGGTGAAAAAATACACTCACAGTTAGTTTTTGATGAAAACCGTTAAAGTTTTGTTTAAAAAATACCTCATACATCGTTGAAAAGTTTAAAAAATATCTCATAAATGGAAAAAAGAAAGTTAAAAATCAATCTCACAATTAGTATATGAATTGAAACCGTTAATACCTTGTTGTAAAAATAACTCTAAATAGTTTAAAAATATCTCTATTGTTAGTATAATGACAAATTTATTAGAAACCATCAATATCTCCATTGATAAATTTAGTCCTCTAAGCTTAGAGGATCTCTTCTCATCAAACCACAATGCACAATAGTATAGAGAACAAACTATGTTTCCAATACATGTAACGTTATTTTCTTATAATACACAAGTCGAAACAGCTACAACAAGATAACATAAATGTTGCTATTAAGACAAATTGAAGGGCAAAAACCCTAACCAAACACAAGTGTCCTTTAAATATGCACAATTGAATCATAAATGGAGCAACCCTAACTTCCATATCAACCACATACTAACACAAAGAAAGATGTTGGCATGAGAAACTGAAAAGGCACCTACCTTTAAGAAAATTATTTTATTGCATAATCAACATTTTGGTAAACCATCTCTTTTTTAAAACAATAACAATACAATGACATTTATGATATACGAAGCCTTAAAAACAAATATTGCCAACTTCATAAAACCTAACAACTTCAAATAAATTTATTACTACGGATACAATAAAGACATTTTTGATCTAGAATCATTTTTTCAACTTGATATTAACAATTTTAGTTCGTATACTTTCTTTTTAGTTGAAGAGAATTTTTGAAATAAATTGAGTTGAATTAGAATCAACACCATTTAAGATAAATAAATTGAATGATAAATAATATTTCAAATCAAAATTTAACAACATAGGATTAATAAAATCTATGATAATTTGTTATTAATTTTACGACGAGGTTTATGTATATTTGATAATGTTAATGCTTAATAATTTTTTTTTTATTATTTTGATGAATACCATACACATTCAAATTTTTTTAATATTTAAACTAAAAAAATAAATAAAAATATTACGAAAAATAATATAAGAAACAAAAAAGGATTATCAAACAAGTTTGTATTTCTATTTCAATTTTTTAAAAAACAAGAAATAGTTATAAAAAAGAAAAAGGAAACAAACACGTTATTAAACGGAACTTCAATAATTTAGCTTTTTTCTTTTAGTTAATAAAAAAACTTGAGTCATTTGTCATACGTTCAAAACGGGTCGGGTCATCTATACCATTACTTCACAAAACAAATGCAAAGGGATTGAGCTTTTTCAGTTATCACATCGTTTTGTTGGTCATCCGAATTCCAAATTCTGCAGCTTCACTGCAGTCTACTTCTTTCGTTGGCCATCCTCCATGGCTCTTCTTCCCTCCAAGCTCCCTCTCACTTTTCCTAATTCTACACTCTTCTCTTCACCTCCAAGGCTCTCTTCTCTTCATCTTCCACCATTTCGAGTCTCATGCGCCAAACGGACCGGCAAGAAGAGGTATCCATCGGAAAAGAAGAAGCTCAAGTTGAAACACAAAGAAGTCCTCACAACCGTTGAGAACAAGTTCGAAGGCATTTGGAGGTTGTTCAAGCTCGTAGTTCCTGTTGAGAAGGATCCTGGCAAGGATTTTCATGGCCTCTCGGATGCTTTGATGCAAGAAATTGCTAAAGTGCTCGAGTTTCCGGTAATTTTGGCAGTTTCGTTGATTATATGGTTTGACGAACACTTTGAATCAAATTCATGCTGTTTTCCTTTGTTTTTCAGGTCGCTTCGTTGCTGCCGCGGGAAGCTTTCTCTGTTATTCGTAAATCTTTTGACGCTAGGAAGGTATGTTTATATGTTTAATGGTATTCTTAGCAATGGCCGTTGTTTAGGAGGAACAGTTTATTATCAAGAAGTTGCTAGGTTCTTAGCTTGTGTTAATTGCATCATCGATGGTTTCAGATGTTGAAGGAACCGAAGTTTGTTTATACTGTGGACATGGATGTACATAGTCTACTGATTCTTGAACCGCGTGCTCGGGATTTCATTTCGGACTTGGAGCCTAAAGTTGGATTGATGGAGCATTTTGCTAAAGAAAAGGTATCCAATGATGTAATCAGTATCGTTCATGATCTCAAAAGTAATCAGGAAGTGGTGGGAGCAAATGGACTTAACGGTCACTGTGGTCCTTACTTGCGCATGTCAAATGGTAAACCAAAAATTGCTGTTGTTGGCAGTGGTCCATCTGGCCTTTTCGCCTCTCTTGTCCTTGCAGAGTTTGGGGCCGATGTTACCTTGATTGAAAGAGGTCAACCAGTGGAGCAAAGAGGGCGTGATATTGGTGCATTGGTTTCTCGTAGGATTCTGGAGCTGGATAGCAATTTTTGCTTTGGGGAGGTATTTGTTTTCAAGCTATATATGCTTTGCATTATTGCTTGATTTGAAAAGCCTTACTTTTGACTGCTGTTGTATGATCTTTTAGTGTCATTACTTATCTGGTCCGAAAGATTTGTTGTTATACTTGATGCTTATGATTGTGTAAATGCAAACAACAAATTGAAAAATGAACTTATACTTACTGTTACCTTTTCTGAAATTAGAAACATTTTTTTCACTGTTGCTAGACAAAGTAAGGTTAACTTTGAAATGAAGAGCTGTAACATCCCAAGTCACCCAAACAACCACAGACTTCAAAAAATTTCCTCTATTTCTCAACCTCCATACTGAAAACGCCTTCAACCAATTTTCAATTTTGTCAGGTAAGCACAGGGATATAGTGAACCCCCATAACATCCAATTCCAAGCCAATCAAGTAAATGGGCAATGAATTAACAAGTGCTCAGGAGACTCAGCAATTTTGAGGCACAACAAGCACACTGAAGGAGACAAAACCCAACTAACCCACTTCCTTTGGAGCAAATCATGAGTGTTGAGCTCTTTGTGAGCCAAAGGCCACAAAATGACTTTCACCTTCTCTGGAGCGCAAGCCTTTCAAATAGCATCAATTAATGGAATCACTTCACAAATATGTCATAGATTAAATACTAATTTTGCGTCCAAGATTTTATTAGATGAACTTCAAATGTAGGGGAGAGTTGTTGGTGTTGACTTCTTAGGAACTGAGTCAAACTTGAAGTTAAGTTTATTTCAAAGAGTTGTTGTTCGGTTGTTTTCTTCCCCCCACAATTATTATTATTATTAGCTATGTGTTATTTTTCTCTTTGTGATGATTAAAGGTTTTTCCTTTGATTGACCAAGAGATCCCCTTCCATTGTTGTTCCTTTAATTCGTCACATTTGGAAGACTAAAATTCCGGAAAAGGTGAAATTTTTCTTTTGGTTGCTCGCTTATAGAAGCCTTAACACTCATGAGAAGCTACAAAAAAAAAAAAATTCAGTATACTATGCTTAGCCTCTCAATGTGTTGCCTTTTCTTCAAAGAAGAGGAAACTTCGGACCACTTATTTTTGCACTCTCTTTACTAGGAAAGCTTAGAACATTTTGTTTAGAATTTTTTATTTGGAGCTTTGTCTTCCTAGTAAGGTTGATAGCTGGTTGATTGAAGGGCTCAACATTAGAGGTTATAGCCCGAAAGGAAAAATCTTATAGGGATGTGCTACTCAGTCCTTTTGTGGTGCATTTGGAAAGAAGGGAATAGTAGAATTTTTTAAGATAGCTATAATTCTTTTGATTCTTTTTGGACTGTGTTGCAACACACAGCTTCTTGGTGGAGTACGAATTACACCAAACACTTTTGTAATTATAGCCTTTCAATGATATTCAACGATTGGAAGGCCATCATTTTTTAGTTTCTTCTGGGAGGGCCCTCTTGTCCCTTGCCCTTAGGTTGTTCTATTTTGTTATATGAATACACATGTTTCTTATCCAAAAAAGATGATTAAAGGTTTTTTTCCTTTCCCGTAATATCTCTAGCTGAGGCTATATGATAGTCAATTAATTAGTTTGTCTGAACAAAACATTGAGATTGAATTCTCACTTCTGTGTGCAATGTGGCCATATGGGTGCCACATTATTCCTTAATTCAATTTTGATATTGTTGATCCAATGATGCACGTCAATTGGGTATCTTTTATCTTTTCTTACTGGCATATTGTTCTATGGTCATTTATTGGTGCTCCTTTCCTCAAAGATATCATGTTGCTTGGCTCTTCAGTTATTTATCTTTGAGTCATTCATTTAGAACTTATGCATGGCAGGGTGGTGCAGGTACCTGGAGTGATGGGAAGTTGGTCACTAGAATTGGTAGAAACAGTGGCAGCGTGCAAGCGGTTAGACTTTTCCCCCTTACAGATTTATTAGTCTCTCTCTCATATTATTACACTATATAGGTGTCACAATATTAGGTGTGTTTTTACAGTAAGGGACCTAAATCGTGTGACCTTCTGAATGTTATTCTGTAGTTTTCTATGATGCCTAATCTTCGTTATAATCCATATTTCCTTTGTGGATTCTTTTATTTTTTCTATGAAAGTGTAATATTTTGCAAAAAAAAAAAAAAAAAAAATCACTTTCTTGCCTCAACTTGCAACATGTTCCAACAATATTATGTCATGCTTTATCAATTTTATCCCTGGACAACTGAGTTTTGTGTTCAAATTCTAATTTATAGGTTATGAAATCTTTAGTTTATTTTGGGGCCCCAAAGAATATCTTACTCAATGGAAAGCCTCACCTTGGAACAGACAAGTTGATTCCATTACTTAGGAACATTCGGCAGCACTTGGAAACATTGGGTGTGAGTTTCTACCCTATTCCTGTCCTTGGATTTGTATGAAGATGAAATATTTTTCTAATTTCCACATTTGTTCAGTTTTCTCCCCCTTAATTTCTACGACTTTATTCCAGGTCACTATCAAGTTCGGGACTAGGGTTGATGATCTAATTGAAGAGGGTGGACATGTAGCGGGTGTTAAAGTTTCCGATTCAAGAGACAAGTTAAAGCTGAGCAAGCAGACGCTTGGATATGATGCTATTGTCCTAGCTGTTGGCCATTCTGCCCGTGATGTATATCAAATACTTTTGTCTCATAACATCCCCGTGATTCCCAAGGAGTTTGCCGTTAGTTTCTTCTTTATCTCTCTTGTTTTGTGGATAACTTTGCTTCCCTAACAAGGATATTGCACTCTTCATGCTCTCTTTATGCCAAAAATGTTGAATACATGGATGCTAAAAGTAAAACAATACTGGATTCACTTTTTGTGCCAGATTTGTTGTTGGCTTACTGGATCTCTTTTTATAATGCTCACATCGTTGTCTTCTGTGCCTGAATAGGTTGGTTTAAGGATCGAGCATCCTCAAGAATTAATAAACAGCATACAGGTTAGTTTTATTGCTTTGCTTAAAATTGATTGGCTTTCACTATATTTTCCAACTAAAAAGAAATAAAGAATTCTGATAATTTTCCCGTTGGATGCATTCCTATCAAACAACTACTTGCTAGAATTATGGTGGATTCATCTGCATCTTGCATGCATACAAATTGTGTTGGTAAAAAAAGTGTCAACAAAACTTTGTAACTACTCTAAAACCGAGTTGATTTTATGTCTAAATTTTCTCTCTTATCTACTCATACTACTTGCATTGGTTCTCATTTCATATACTTTTCACCTTGTTTTAAGATGTAAACCTCCTCATATATTCAAATGTAGTATTCTGGATTAGCCAACGAGGTAGAGAAAGGGCGTGGGAAAGTACCCGTGGCAGATTACAAAGTTGCCAAGTATGTTAACATAGACACGAAGAATCCATCCTCCAATTCTCTTGCAGCAAGTCGCAGTTGCTATTCATTTTGCATGTGTCCTGGTGGCCAGGTATGCTTCTCAAATTGATTGCACTGACCAAGAATGCATATTTTAAAGCCTGCCTTTAGGTTGCAAGCTTTTCCGGTCTCTGATTCCACCACAATCGGATGATTTGGCAATGACTGGTGTGCAGTTATGTAAAAAAAAACTGTCACTTGTTAAAAGATAAAGTCCAGTTACTTCCTAATGTCACATCTGCATTGATCACATCTTCCTTTAGGTTTCAAGCTTTTTCGGTTTCTTTATTTCTGTAAGAAAAATAGTACATTATATTAGTATGTTTAAGTGCTGTCTCAAAAGATAACTAGCACCTGCCGTAAATTCATTATAACCACCATAAAGAGTTTTATTATTGTATTATTTCTGTCAGTTCAATAGTAACTTGGTATGGTCACATCTAGGTTGTCCTCACAAGTACGAACCCCGGAGAACTTTGTATCAATGGCATGTCATTCTCTAGACGTTCATCAAAATGGGCAAATGCTGCCCTTGTTGTCACTGTTTCAACCAAGGACTTCAATGATCTTGGTTTTCGAGGACCTCTTGCTGGGGTTGAATTCCAGGTAGCTTTTCTGTGTTCTCTCACCTCTTCTAAAGAAAAGTTTCTCTCTTTCAGCAATTGCATTCAGACATTTCTTCTTCATGTGAATAAATCTATCTCTCCTAAAATAACTTTAGGCCATTAACTTTTTTTATTAGATATGAATGACTTATCCAACTCGCTGACCTTCATAAAGGATGCCTCTTATTGATATTACACTATTTTCTTGTCAGAGAGAGCTTGAGCAAAGAGCAGCCGTCATGGGTGGTGGAAATTTTGTGTTGCCTGTGCAGACAGCTACTGATTTTATGGACAGAAGATTAAGAGGTATGTCAAGTCACTGATTTCTCTGAAACCTTAGAATCGAGTAGAATACGGTTACTCAAAAGAGGCTGGACACAGAAATTTGCTTCTTGATGTCGACTGCAACACTAAAATGTTCTATCCTTGTTTCTAACCAACTGACCTATGCTCAAGCTGGCTGTTAAGAAAACTTTGTTACATGATCATCTCTGACATTTACTATCAGCGTGAGAATTTGCCCTAAATTTCATTATACCAGCTGTTTTCCTTTCAGATTGATTCTTTTCCTTCTATTCTCAGTGACATCTGTGCCACCATCAAGTTACCGGTTAGGAGTGAAGGCCTCAAACCTCCACGAGTTATTCCCTGATCATATAACAGAAGCTTTACAGCAATCTATCCTAGCATTTGATCAAGAGGTTCTCTCTTACTATCCTTTTGACATTGTGAATTTCTTAATTATACGAACACACTGACCTTTTTCTTTTCAAATTTTGGGCGTTCAGTTACCAGGTTTTCTCTCAAGTGACGCCCTTCTACATGGAGTGGAGGTAGTTTTCTCTTTATTAGACATTTTGTGTCAAAGGTTATCTGGCCCCCTTTTTTTGTTTGGATCAAATGGTTTAAATGATTAATGCATTTGGGGAAAGTATTAATTATGCATTTCTTTTTAACATAATTTTAAAACACATTTGGTCAAATTATGAGTTCAGTCCATGAACTTTCTCTGTTGTGTGTTATAAGTTTATGAACTTTAAAAAATGCCTATCACCCTCTAAATTCTCCATTTCGAAAAGTCAGGAGTCCAATTTTTTACTAATAACTTCTTAGTGAATCATTAAAATTGTTAAATATGCCACATATTTATTAGGACACGTTGAACACTTTTAAAGCTTAGGGGATCTATAAGACACAATAAAAAAAGTTGACTTTTTCTAAAGTTTTAAAACACACGAGACACAAACACAACTTTGACACGTGTCATTTAACCAAAAATTTTCTAACCAATCAAACACCGTTACAACTTTTTCTTTTTAGTAGAATCACCATTTGTTGAAATTTGTTCTGCTCTCAGACGAGAACAAGTTCCCCTATTCAAATCCCACGCAACCCTGAGACGTATGAAAGCACATCTGTTAGAGGACTCTACCCGGTTGGTGAAGGAGCAGGCTATGCTGGAGGAATTGTAAGTGCCGCAGTCGATGGCATGTATGCAGGCTTTGCGGTAGCCAAGAGTTTCAATCTTTACCATGGTGACCTTGAAACGGTTTTGGGTAAGGCCCAAAATTCTGGGTCCGTAATGTATTAGAGCTGATCTGGTGAATCTCTGCACGTCAATGCTGGCAAGGCCATCTAAATCAACCAGTTTCCCACCTTCAACTTGATTATAAAGGTGCGTAACTGCAGTTATTAATTTCTTGCTAAGAGGTGTTAAGAGCCTTTCTAAAGGTTATTATTATAATCTTTTTATAATTTTGCTGGCATCAATGGAGTTAGGTTCAAGTAAGCTTTAATTCTATTTTGGTTCTCTAATTTTTTGAACATTCTATCTCATTCTCAATCATTGAACTTTGTTAAAAAAAAGTCGGTCATTAACTTTTTTAGCATATGATTTAGGAGACACTTGACATAAACATATTTTTGTTCATTAGATAACTAGATATACAAACAAATATTTAAAGCCTACGATCAACTTTTAATCCAAAGTTTAAGAAGCAAAACATGACATTTAGTAGAAAGACTAAGGTTTAGGGACTGAAATATTACAAGGATAAAAGTGAGAACAAAATAGAGTTCTAAAATTGTAAAATAAGGATTAAAATAGGATGGTCTAAAAAGTATGTAAGGTATCCCTTACTAATATCAGTATTGATACGAAAGAGTTCCCCAGAGGCTACAATTCCCTTTGAGTACAGAGAGCTTAACCTCCCCTTTCTCAAGACTACTTACAAATGACCAAAAGCGTGCCCTAACTATTATCATCTTATTCTATATATAAACTGGCTACTCCTCACTTTCACAACTAGTGGTCGTCCCCACTTTGTAGCTAACTTTCACTCGTACTATCCTTTTTACCCTTTCTCGAATATTTCAGCAGAATTGGGGTCCTAACAAAGTACTGACTAGACTAAGACAGTTTTAAAATTTTTACGGTGTTCATATTATTTTTAACACTATTTACAATTGTACATGTACTCGGTAAATGGAAGGTATATTGGAAGGACATTAACATATTTAAAACAAAAAAAAGTCATCCCTTTCAAGTTATATAATTTGAATTTGGGTGTACCCATGATGGAAACTTGCATGCTTTTTGTAAGCAGCAATACTTTTGGCCTACAAAAGGAGCATCAAATTCCTATGATGGAACCTGAACAAGGTCCTGCATCCAAGTCATCGATTGGAGGTGAAAAATCTACTTCTATTTCGTAAATATGTGACAATTAAACGAGCTGCTCGGGCGTCTATTGCAGTTGATTCAGACTGATTTCAAGCAGACTGTAGTTGGTCCAGGTAAATACTCATTCAATTATCCATGCTTTACTCTTCAATTTTTGCAACTAATACACGATTATTTTGTTTTTACTTTCTTTTAAGTCACCGCAGCAGTTGAATTCATGAAAAATACTTGAACTTATCTACATAATCGAGCATGAAAAATGAAAAAGGAATCTTGTCCAATTACATCAATGCTTGCTCGCTTAAAAAGACCTTAACTACTTGAAGGTGTAAATTTCGCTACATATTCAAGTTTAGGGT
This sequence comes from Cucumis hystrix, assembly GCA_025688845.1. Lineage (NCBI taxonomy): Eukaryota > Viridiplantae > Streptophyta > Magnoliopsida > Cucurbitales > Cucurbitaceae > Cucumis > Cucumis hystrix. The sequence continues at coordinate 14,504,371 of CM046887.1, forward strand.
TTACTCGGATGAAATTGAAAATTTCAAGGTTAAACTAACTCTCTAAAGTTTATCCAACTTTAAATTGTTTATTCAAAGAACAGCAGCTCATAAATCACAAACTTATTTTCTCTCAAACTACCTCCTAAATTTTCTGTGTAAAAGAAATTGTTTTGATTATTTAAAATGAGAAGTAAAAGGAAAGAAGAACGTTCTTTATGATCATCGAGGCACCACAAGCTCATGAATGATATGGCTTATTTCCTAAGTTACTTTAAGTTGGGAATAAAATATACAAGAAAGATAAAGATTACTTGTGTGTTTCATATGCAGCAAAGGGAGCTTTCAGTGGAAGCTGAAGTCTACACTTCAATAATACTTTATACATACTCCCAACAAGAGTTGCTTTTGGATCCTATGAGACAATCAACACTTGGAGATTCTGCCTATTATTATGGGTATGTATTAATTTACACGTTCCTGTGTTACGATACGATAAAATGTTATGCCAAATAATATTTAGGTAATTATAATGCCTAAAAATTTTAGGGATAATAAGTAAGAGTATATCAACATTTAAAAAAAATTATAAATATAGTAATGTTTATCAACGATATACTTTTATCGCTAATAAGCTCTTACTATCTATTCGTGATAGAACAATATTTGTAATATGATCTATCATTGACAAACTCCGACTAATTTTGTTATATTTGCAATTTTCTAAAATATTGCTATATATACAAATGTTTTGAATCTAATTTCTATATTTGCAATTGTCCTTGCCTAGTTATTAGAAAGAAAAAGAAAAACAACTTTTAAAAATAACACGTTAGGAAAACACTAGGCTTAGAGCCAAATTTATGAGGTTAGATAATGAAAAATACTCCTAATGAGTTTACTTTTATTATATTTCCGAAATTTGAAAACTTTCCTTTTAACTCTTGAAATTTAAAGTTTGTTTAAAAAATTGTTGGATTTTGTCGTTGAATTTATGGGATTTGTAGGTCAAGTCAAGATAGTTGTCTAATTTGTATAAAGATTGCAATTTTCTAAACTATAAAACTTATTTAATTAGTTAGGAAATTTGAATTTGAAACTTAACTGTCAACTACCGGAAAAAATGAACTAGATCTAAGAAAAATCTCATTATTAAAACTTGTTTTCAAAGGTTAAAGTAGGACGGTTTAACAGTTACTAGTTAATATAGCAAAAATGAGCTTAGTTTAATGATAATTGAAATATTTTTTTTTTTAACTAAAAAATGTTACTAACAAATATGCTTTGCTAATATAATCTGTAAACTCCTATTATCATTTTTTTTTTTGCTTGTTATGAGTTTAATATGTATTGGAACGAGAGATTGAGCTATTGAGTCTATCTAGAAAGTGATAGTTCTAATACTGTTTTCTAAACCTTTTTAAAAGGAGAATAAATGAAACATTTTTTTGTTATGACCATATAAATACAAATTATAAGTTATTTGGTTATATGATAATAGTAGTCTTTTGTAAAAGAAAAAACAATATTCACATATGTTACCAAAATTTATAGTAAGAACATTAATACATAACAAAAAAATATAGTAATAATCAACTATATTGAAAGTAAGAGAACAAAAGTATTTGAACTCTAAACCATTGAAATGATATGAACTAAGAATATTTGGAGTAGAACGAATTTTAAAATATAGGAATTAAAGTCGTATTTTTAATCTAAATTATAAAATGAAATTTAAAGTTCTCTCAATTGTAGTTTTGTTTTAGCTTTGATCACCTTTATTTAAACTAGTTCGTGTGGTTTTTTAAATTGTTTGATTCAAATAGTTGTAACTATTTTAATAAAAATGTAAGATAGAAATTTATGAATTTTTTTACCACAAAAAATACGATTGTCTATCCAAACATATATTTAAAGTTAAATTGTCGTATTTCATATACATACTTACATCCGTTGTTTTTTTTATGAAAATATCCAACGTTAATTTGTATGTTTCATATATGTGGATACATAAGTCAAATCCTAATAAAATGATACATTACTTTGACTCAAATACAAATAGTTGTAGCAAAACCATCAATGTAACATCTTATTCAATCATGACTACTACTTGATTGTGATGTTTTGTATTTAGTATCTAAATTATATGCATTCATAAAAATATACACCATTTTGCTTTGATATACAACAAATTTGTTACAATGAAAGAGATGATAAACATGAAAGATTTAAGAGTAAAAAGTAAAATAAAGACATAAAGATTATTCTGGATAGTGGTTTTTATATACATCAAGTATTGATTTAAAAAGGAATTATAATATACCATTTTTCACCTTTTGACAAATTATTTATTGTAGTAAAATAAATTTAGAAGTTTAAGTTTAAAGTATAAGGTTGGGAAGAAGAGCGAATGAGGGTGTGATATAAATTTTTTAAAATTATTTATGGACATCAATATTTTATCCATACTACTAGTATTTTTATAAAATTATATATCGATGTTTTTGTTGATATCAATATTTTAAAAGCTCTGATTGACTCCAACTTAATATTTAGTTTTCAATTTAATTTAAATTCTATTAAATTAAACCGTGAAAACCACTAATTCAATTTGGGATAAAGCAAAATTTTATGTAGATGTTTTAGAAAAAAACTAGCAATTCATATAAGCATTAATAGATAGAATATTCAATCAAGTCACGAAAATGCTCAAATTCAAGGTAGTTTAATTTTATTTCGATGTTTAAAGTGTCAAAATTCAATTTCGAGCTAATATGTAGATTTCAATTTAAAGATTTTTTTAATATAGATTTTCTACGTTTAAATTAATTGTTGAAGGTTGCCTGAGGTAAAACCTAAAGATTATAGGTAAACTTGATCCGTAGAACTTAACATTGATGTACTACACGTAACTAGAGGCAAATGTTAATAAAAGGGCCTATAGATAACCTCATTCAATGACGTCAAAAGAAAAATAATCTCTAAATGAGAGCTATACATCATATATTAACTTAATCATCAGAGAGTATAGTAGGCTCGTCACAACACCATGCGAGAATCTCTTATGCTGAGAGAAGCGAGTTGGATGATAAGCCTACAATGAACCTATAAAGAGTAACGAATTTGATGTACCCTAACTAACCTCAAGGAGAAATCCTCCAATAACTAAAATTGAGGGTCTTTTATTAGAATGAACAATGTGCTTCATACGAGAGGAGAAGACTTCTATTACAATTGGAAGTAAAAAGGGAATTAACCTAAAATATTACTTAATTATCTAATTAATCTTTTTTGTTGTCAAATGTATGCATTTGTGAAAATGTCACGAAAACATTAAGTGTGCATATATATTGACAATGAATTTTCACCACAATAGAAGCAAGGAGATTTGAACCGCTTTTTCGTATAATTTTTAAATGAGTTTAATACTTTTTGAATTTTTTTTATAAAATTTAATATTATAGTATATTTACACGAAGATGGTCAATAATAGAAAAAATGACTAAATAAGTACACTTCAAATAAATATAATGTAGGGGTTTTTTAAAAATATAACTAATAAACAAAAACTATTTTGAAAACGAAAAAAAGCTCATAGGCCTACAATTGAAAAAAAAAGGCCATATCAATACGGGATTAATTGACACACTTGAGCGTGTAATTCTTATTCTAAATGATCATGATACACGATTGTGTAGTTTTTTTCAAGATGAAAAAAATATTTCAAATTTCAACGATCGTGTTGACCACGCTAAACAATCGTATTGACCATAGTAAGTGATAATTTAGATTATATCTACACGATCGTGTAGTTTTTTTTTAAACGATGAAAAAATGGCTTCAAATCTAAACGATTGCGTTGACTAAGTAAGCGATCGTTTAGATTATATCCATAGGACCGTCTAGTTCTTTTTAAACAATGGGTAAAAGGGCTTCAAATCTAAATAATCGTGTTGATCGTGCTAGACAATTTTGTTAACTATTTAAGCGATCGGTTAGATAATATCAAAGTGATATTTAAATGATCTTGATATTATGGAAGATGAACTGGAAAAAAATAAAGAGTTGAAGAAAGAAAGAAAATAGAAGAAAGAAAATTTGGAAGAGAAGCTGAAGAAATCTGCAATAAGAAATAAATAAATTACAAAGAAGAAGAAAGAGAAGTGATGAACGTCCCCAATATCAAGGACAAACTTGAAATATATGAAAATATTTTACACTTTTTAGTTTTGTTAGTTGTAAATATTTGAGTGTTAAATAGCCTAAAGAAAATTTGTTTTGTATATACTTTTGAAAATCTATTGTAATTGTTTTCGGACGTCAAAATATAATAATAACAAAAAAGATTTTTAGGGTTTTCGTTATACTTCGTTTGTGCAGCCGTGGTGAGTGGTACTCCCTCTCGCTCCTCCATCTGCTCACCTGACGTTCGTCGTCCGCCGCGCCGTCGTCGTTCGTCATCCGTCGCGCCGCCACCGTTTGCCTTTTGCGGCATCTCTGTTTTCCTTGTAAGTCACTATACTTCTCGCCTTCTTTTTTCTTTCGTCTACCAGCCTCACCACGACCGTAGATCTAGAATCTCCAGTAGATTTTATTGTTTGTTTGTCCTTTAATCTAATTTCTGAAATCATTGAATTTATCCTTTAATCTTTCATTTTGTTTGTGCTCTGAGATGATACGCTCAGGGTTTTGATTTACATGTGCATTTAATTCTGTTCTCCGTGACGTTTATGGGAAGAATTAGGTTCGGGTTATTAAGTCAAATGCTTTAATCTATAATTTGCATATTCATGGGGTGCTAATGGAGTCTTTTATGTAATTTTCTTGTAGTTTTTCTGATTACCGACTCTTCCTCCCATGGCTATGTCGATAATTGAGTTTGAAGGCTGACTTATTGTTTGGTGGGGATTTCTGAATAGTTCATTGATTTATTGAAAGTTCCATTTAAGGCAACAAGGTCAGAGTTGGGCTCAACTAGGATTTTCCATGGCGCATCGGTTGCTAAGGGATCTGGAAGCTGATGGGTGGGAGCGCTCTGATTTCCCCATCATCTGCGAGTCTTGCCTTGGCGATAACCCCTACGTTCGCATGGTACGCTTCTTCTTGGTTCTTCTATATTATTTAATGTTAGTACCCCTAACGCCATGAGTTACTTCGATTTTACTCTTGAATTACGTTCAAAATTTCACAATTAATCACTTGAATGTTTGAATAAGTCCTTGAATTGTTCGGTCCTTACTCCGTGATAATACTGTGAACTAGTGTACTGGGTAGAAACACTAATCTATATTGTTTTTGTGGGGGTGGGGGGCAATGAATGTATATTGGAATTTTGTTTTCTTTTGCAATTAATGTCTTATTATTCGGGTTAAGGCATAACTTTTGATTCATTGGATGTAATATTCAACTGCAGACGAAAGCTGATTATGATAAAGAATGCAAAATTTGCACACGCCCATTTACAGTGTTCAGGTGGAGGCCTGGACGTGATGCTAGATATAAGAAAACAGAGATTTGTCAGACATGTAGTAAGTTAAAAAATGTATGTCAAGTTTGCCTTTTGGATCTTGAATATGGCTTACCAGTTCAAGTTCGAGACACTGCACTCTCTATAAATTCCAATGATGCTATTCCCAAGAGTGATGTGAATAGGGAATATTTTGCCGAGGAGCATGATCGAAAGGTATGTACTTTCTGTTTAAGTGTTTCCTTTCACTATATCCTGATTACTCCTTGTAGTTATTGGTGAGGACCAAGGTGTTTGTAAATTTTCAATTCAATAACTTCAACTCTGTTGTTGCTTGATTTATGCTAATTCAGTTCAATGTTGACCATGCAGGCTAGAGCTGGTATTGATTATGAGTCCTCATATGGAAAGGCACGGCCAAACGATACTATTTTGAAGCTTCAACGAACCACACCATACTACAAGAGAAATCGGGCACATGTTTGTAGTTTTTATATTAGGGGTGAATGCACTAGAGGTTCTGAATGCCCTTATCGACACGAGATGCCTGAAACTGGAGAGTTGTCCCAACAAAATATCAAGGATCGTTATTATGGGTATGGTTGATCTATTCCTTTTGAAGATTAGATGTGTTTAATCATCTTGCATTTGTTTGATATTTTAAGATTTTTTTAGCTTATATCATACAAAGTAGTCTTTCAAAAGTAATTATTTGTTGGAAAACGAGGATAATTGCTCAGTTATTTGTGCACAAACAATCGATACGAGGCTCTGTTGAGAATGGTATCTCTATTTATTTTTGCTCCATGTTTAAAGTGCTTGTACCATGCATTGCTTGCTCATTGAACAACTTACATTTGGGAAGGGATGGATGAAGGTAAGGGGTCTCACTTGATTAGATGGGAGAGTTTTGGGAGGCTGGTTTACTTGGGGCATGGGAGCCTTGAAATAGGGAATTTAGGGATCTGTAACAAAGCTTTGTTAGCGAATGGTTGAGACATTTTTCCTTTGAACCCAACTCACTTTGGCACAAGATTATTGTAAGTAAGTTTGGGCCTTATACATTTGAATGGCTGTTGGGTGGGGTCAAAGTCACTTATCGGAATTTATGGAAAGATATTTCTTGTGAGCTTCCTTCTTTCGCTCACTTGGTTCATTGTGTGGTGGGGGAGAGGAAAGAAATGTAGTTCTTGGAGGATAATTGGGTGGATTGGGTTCCCTTCGCTCTGCATTTCCTTGTCTTTCTCATTTTTCTTCCCCTAAAGACCGAGTAGTTTTTTATTTTTTTTAGTTGAGCATGGAACTTTATTTTCGTTTGGGTTTTGCAATTCCTTTTTTCGTTATTTGTTGTTTCCGTCTCCTATTCGTGAATCTATTTTTTTTTTAATCTTTGGAGGATTAGATTCCGAGGAAAGTGAAATTTTACGCCTAGCAAGTGTTACATAGCTTTGTTAATACTTTGGATTGGCTTGTGAGAAAGTTGCTTTCGTTATTTGGCTTGTTTTGTTGTACTCTATCAGAAGGCGGGGGAAGACTTGATCACATTCTTTGGAGATTTGAGTTTGAAAATTCCCTCTAGAATAAATTTTGAACTTTTGGCATTTTGCTTGCTTGACAATAGGACATTAGTAGTTGATTGGGGAGCCCCCCTTCCATCATTTTTTGTTTGTTTAAAGGGTTGGTTTTGTATGGTTTGCTGGGGTGTATGCTATTTTGTGGGACCTTTGGGGCGTAGAGAGTTGGAGAGAAAACCTAGTGAAGTTTGGTCCCTCGTTAGTATCATGTTACTTTTTGGACTTCAATTTCGAAGATCTTTTGTAGTTACTTTTTACGCAATTTCGTATAGTTGGAGCCCTTTCCTTTGTGGGCTTGACATTTTGTATGCTCATGTATTATTCTTTCATCTTTTCTCGGTAAAAAAAAGAAAAGAAGGTATAGTATGTCAGCCATTGACAAGCTGAAGCTTGTAATCCACCTCTGCTTTGTTATGTTGATTTCTCATCCATCATATGTTTTGTTCTATTCGTGAACGTTTGTTCTCCTGTTCCCTTCTGAATTAAGTTTCCTACTCTATTGAAGGTGAAACTTCTTTGGCCTTCACTCAAATGCTTAACAAAGTCGATTTCTCTGTTCTTTCTTTTAGTCAATTTCTTGTATTGGTTTGTTGTTAGTGTGTGTATTCTTCTTATTATTATTATTTTGCTGATGCACATTGATTTCTTGTTTTGGTTGATTGAGGTGGTTGCTTGTGACCTCCTCATCCATTCGTTCAACTTTATTATTGTTTCATACAATATTTTTAGATATCCTAAACGTTGATGTTTGTTTGAATTTTTTTAGAGTTATTTAAGATTACATATACCTGTTTGTCAATAATTATAAATACTGATTGTTTGGTATTTATTTCATTCATCTTGGGAGATACAAGGGTTTGTTTGGGATTTCTTACCTTCGATGTTTTGTTGGAAATTCTTGCCTCAACATTGTACAAGAGTTAATGGAAGGGAAAAATGAAACAATACAAAATGGTGGATATATGGAACCCTACATGCATCTGAAAGAAGGGAGAGAATGTGTGAGTGAGTGAAACCAAACCTCCAAATATCTCTCAGAACATTATAATCTACCAGCACTCTACAGAACACTACCCTTAGGGAAGATGAAGCAGAACCTCCTCAAGCATAAGACGGAGTCATGAGAACAGAATCCCTATTATTGGGCACGCAAATGACAAACCTCAAAAGTCTCCGATATGCAGTCGCAAATTGAACGAGTGAAACTGATATCAAAGAAATGGCTCTGCGACTTGTTCCTAAATAAATGCACCAATTCACCCAACAAAGAGGAGGGATAATTCAAGCATCTGTGATGTAATTGTGCTTGAAATGTTTAGTTAATTTTTGTTCAGTTGGTGCCAGTTGAATAAAATTGATAAGCAAATACGCCCCCAATGCCTTCCTTTTTATCAAAGGAAGTGTAGAGGTAAGCAATTTGGGATTAACGTTGATATAGGTTGTCACCCTTCATTTTATCGAAGTAAAGGTATTCATAACAAGTTTGGGAGTTAGAAAAGAGTTACGACCGTACTTGAGCTGGTTTATAGGTTGTATGGCTGTCTTTGAATTCTATGGAGTTAGAAAAGAGTTGGTTTTATGAATATTATCAAACTTAATTTGATTGATGGTTACATGCTGATTATATTTCATTCTCACATTTCATGTTAATAATGAGATTACTTTGTCATTTAGAATGAAGAGATATATTACTAACTTTCTTATCAACACCTCAGGGTTAACGATCCGGTTGCACTGAAGCTTCTTAACAAGGCTGGAGAGATGCCTTCCCTGGAACCTCCAGAAGATGAGAGTATTAGAACCTTGTATGTGGGTGGACTTGATGCTCGAGTCTGCGAGCAAGATCTTCGAGATAATTTTTACGCTCATGGCGAAATTGAATCTATCAGAATGGTGCTACAACGTGCATGTGCTTTTGTAACCTACACCACCAGAGAAGGTGCAGAAAAGGCTGCAGAAGAGCTTTCTAACAAGCTGGTAATTAGGGGCCTTAGGTTGAAATTGATGTGGGGCAGACCTCAAGCACCAAAAGCCGAGATGGAAGGTTCTGATGAAGCGAAACAAGCTGCCGTGGCTCACAGCGGAATGTTGCCGCGAGCAGTTATCTCGCAGCAGCACAACCAATTACACCCTCCGGGAACCCATGACCAACCTCAAGCTATGCACTACTTCAATATTCCACCGCCACCACCTCAACAGGAGAGAGCATTCTACCCATCAATGGACCCTCAAAGAATGGGAGCTCTGGTTTCGACTCACGATGCAGGGATGCCCTCTAATGGACCTACAGGTTCAACCGAAACTAGACCCGGTTCTGACAAACAACACCAACACCAACAGGGACATCAATTTCCCTATCACCCAATGCACCCACCACCACCTGCACAATATCAACAGCAATTTTATCCTCCGCCGCCACCACCATATGGTTATGTACAACATTATCCACCATACCCTCCTTATCATTCGGGCATGCCACCACCGCCACAGTCCCAACCTCAGCCCCATCCTCCTTCAGGTTCCCAGCAATATCAGCAGCAGCATTCTGCACCACCAAGCTCAGCCCCTCAGTCCCATGGAGGAGCATCTTCCGGTTCAGCACCGCTGGGATCAACACCTTCGGTGTCTGCTCCATCTTCAACATCTGCTGAACCTGCATCATCGTAGATCAAGACTCTGAGGTGCAAGGCCGTTGTCGAACTTCCAAACTGGACGGGGAGGCACAGAAAGCCGGGAGGGAAGGTGTTAGGCATTCTCTGTTCATATCTTGACTTTGTTGTCGTGACTTTTGATATGTAATATTATAGTTTTTACTGGAAATGGGATGAGCTATTTGGATTTGTCACTTTCATTCCCTCAGTTTCTTCCTTAGTTTAAATCCAAAATGAAATGGAAGTTAAATTCCTTTGTTACAAACTGTTGTTCAAATGTTCATTATTACTTTTAATTTATTGATTATTAGTAACAATCTAACAACATTTTCTTTCCTTTTGCCTTACGCATTTAATCGCGAGTTTAGAAAATCAATGAAAATTTAGTTCGAAGAGATGTACTATGTTACATCTCAATATTTATATAAAATTTCTCGGCATTAATATTTTCAACTTTGATTGTGCCTAATTTTATTTCAATTCTATTCAATTTTACAGTGAAATACGATCATTCAATTTTGGATAAAATATCCATTCAAGTTATGAAAAAGATCATGCAAATGAAAAGCAAAATAGAGAGGTCATCTTTATTCGGCTTGGCCCATGAACATCTCTAATTATTGTTAAGTTATGGTCATTTTAGCGTAATAATTAATAATTGAAGGTACTAATAAATGTTTATGAAAGCATTGAGACGAAATTATTTATAAAGATCTATGAATTTATCAAATCACGTGAAGAAAAAAATTATAATTTTCTAAAAAAAATACCTTTCACATATGCATAAATTTAAATTTCATACAAAATAAAAATTAAAATTGTCTATGTGATGCGATTTGGATTTCTCTAATAATACAAATGCCTTCGAGTTGTAATTTTCGAATTATTTGTCTTCAGCTATTTGCTTTCTAATGAGCAAACCAAAGAAAAATATATATTTGTCTTTAGGTATGAGTGGCTCTTTTCACAAATATATACAATTTAGATTTCTCTACGTTACCCTTCATATGTTTTTTCTGTAACATATATATATATATATATATATCAAACAACAACAAGAAGAGGAACCCACAGCTCGAAGCCAAGACACAAAATAGAATGCACAACAGGACAACAAACGACCAAGGAGAGTACCCAAACTCAAAACACTAGGTCTAGAATGACCATTTTTCATAAAAATAATAACAAAGAAAAAAAAACATTTGAATCTAGTTTTTATTTGATCTTTGAAGTTTCAAAAGCAACTAATATGAACTCCAAAGAACTCAAAGTTATTATTTATATTTTATGTAGTTTTTGTTGTTACAAGTTTTATTATTTTAATTATACCAAAACACTCAATCCAAATATGAATTTTGGATTACATTATATCATATAATACCTCATATTATAATTTTTTTAATTGTGAATTCTCGCTAAAAGGTAAGAATGAATCATGTTAGATGATCATTAAAAGAAAAAGGAATGAACCAAAAAAGGAAAAAGAAAAAGGATGGAAGAAGGCCATTAAAGATTGAGAAGGTCCACAATGTGAGATGAAAGTTCCATTACATAGGTTATGTCTAAGTCATGGGCATGTGGAAAAACAAAATGATATACATATGAATTGTTTTAATTTGAAAGTAATAATAATGTAGTTTTGATATAGAATAATAAATTAAAAAGATTTGTCCATAAGGGTAATGGTTATTGGAAGAGCATGTGAGGTTTGGAGATACATTGCACCCAAAGTTTTGATTCCTAAATATAATTGGCTTTTATGTGTACAAACCTAATGTGTGAGATGTTGTTCTTTATATTTATTTATTGACAAAATGTTATATTGCTTACATATTTTGATGTGTGGTAATGATAAAATAATCATGATATGTATGGTTTTGTTTATTATTAAGTTTAAGACATGATATATGTTTACTTTTTCTACTAGCACAACATTCGATTCACGGATGAGGCGAGATCGACCTTCTTTATTGGACAGGCTTTGACCCATTCAGCATGAGAGATAATCTATCTTATCTAGGATTAGAAAATTCATATCCTAATCCTAGTTGGACAAAAATAAATCCTATATCAAATTTCCTATAAGCACACTATTATGGTTTTGTATGAGGTAACTTACACTTTCGACTTTTTCACTATTCTATACTTCTTTTATTGACTTAGGCATCGATACCATTTTTTTTTATAAATTCAACTATTGGTATCATGTGGGTCGGGGATTTTTTACCTATTCTATAATTCAATAATTCAATTTTATGAATAATTTTTTTGTCACATATGTTCATTGTTTTCTTGGTGAACCGAGTTATAAATTATGGCATGTTCGGATTAACTAAAAAAATATATTTCAAACAATTATTTATATTTAAACTAACTTTTTTTATATAATATAAAATGTATAGAATAAAAACATTTCCATTACACTTTCTTTGAAGTTCTTTTCATACAGTGTAGACCTAGTGAACTTCAACTTTGTGGTTGTTATATAATATGTGTCCATATATATATATATATTTATATATAACTAATAATGTTATTAGTTTATCTAGTGGTAAATTAGTCTTTTAACTCTTTCTACACTTAGGAAATTTTTTTCTATTATTTTTATTGAATTTGTCAAACTTTTTTTTCCATAGGTTTAGGAAGGATTTGAGAAAAATAAGTTTGACAAATTCTTATATAAATACATATTTGAACCTATGGAAAAGTTTATGTATTTAAATAAAATAATAAGAGGAAAAAGAAAAAGAGGACTTTGTTATTGCCATTAAGAGGGAGGCATCAAGTTTATATTTTAATTGGACTTTTGTTGGTTGAATGTAATTGAATATCATTATTGTGCAAAATTAACATTTTTTTTATTTTTGGTTGCTGGAAGGTATTTAATTGAACAAATATCAATTCATAGTTTTAAAATTCTCGAGGGTATCGATTTAAATTTTAAATTTACTATGTTCTCATTGCATAAATATTATATGAGATTTATTTCATTTTATTAATTAAATCACTAAATTATATAAGCGAATCAATAAAACTAGATTAGAAGTTAAGTTTGAAAATTGTGTTGATATTTAAAAAGTCTAAACGGATTCTTGGATTATTTTTTTAAGATTAATCTTAATAAAAATCTAAACTGATTTACTCATAATAGTTTAAGAATTTATTTATTGAAACAATTATAAGCATTGTATGAAATTTTTCGAACAAAATTCAAACTTTATAAGTTTAAATAGAAAGAAATATTAATTTAATGTTATACAACCATTTCGAGTATATATAACTTGTTATTTATTCCAATAATTCCATTCTAATATATATACTAGAAAAGAAAAAGAATAATGGTGAAACTCGACCTTCTTTTTCTATATGATTTGTCAATATGAACATAACTTCGTAAAAATTGACATTTATTTAATTACTTAATTAGCTAGAGTTAAAGGTTTAAATTTTTATACATTCACGTTTTTCTTTTCATTTTTTAGAAAGGAAAATTCTATATGACTTATTGAACTCAAAGTAGAATGGTATAACAATTTAATCATATATGTATAAAGAAATTAAAATTCTATTTTTAAAGACTTTTGTATACGTAGACTTGTCTTAAAAGAAGTCAATCATGATTCATGTCGAAATGAGCTTATAGCTAGCTTGGCAGTAGTTAAGTATGCTATTAATTATTTCTCTTCTCGAGATGAGACAATCACTTCTAAACGTCATATTTCTTATACTAAAATAATTAATACATAATGAACAAGAGAATGAATAGAGTGAAGAGAGAAAAGACGAATCATCCGTCGTCCTACACGGCAAAACATTCTTTGTCCCTACAAACTATTACGATTGATTGATAAATAATTACGGAGAAAACTCTATACAAGAAAAAGTGTAGGGATTAATAAGTATCTTACGATAAACTTTTCCAGTTTATCGTCAAATAACAAAATTTCAACATATCATATATCAAAATATTATTTTCACATGTGTGGTTAAAAAATATCAATCCTCATTTTGAACGAGAAAGGACTTTCAAAATTTTAAATGAATTCAAATGTTAGTAGCATAACAACCTTATGTATTCAAAACATTATTTTGACTGAAAATATTTACAAATATAACAAAATTTTATTTTTTTTTATCCGTGAGAAATCAAAATAAACATCTATTAGTATATATCAATAAAGTGATAGATGTCTGCATGAATCTATCAGGATCTATCATAAATAGGTAAAATTTTACTACATATTTGTAAATAAGTCGACACAATTTGGCCTATTTTAAAATTTGAAAACATATAGTTGTGTAAGACAATAATTATATTTTTTTCATAGGCTATAACTTAAAAGGGTTTTTTTTTTTTAATAATAATAAATAAAAAAATTGGTAAACTTAAAGCAAAAAAAAGAAAAAATGTAAAACATTGTAGGGTAAGGATATCTTAATTCCTTGTGGACTTTCTTCCTTGAAGAGACAAAATCATGTGTTTTCTTCCATCAATTAATCTTTAAAACACTTTGAAAGGACATAATAAGTAACATTCTATTATTATATATATATACATATACTCTTTCTATTTCAAACTATTTTTTGTTATTAAAAGAATAAATATGTTTTTAATGTAAGAAAAGTGTTGGAAAATTTATGTTATATTTGGTTAGTAAAAGAGAAAATATATATTTTGGTATATGTATATTCGTCGATAATCTTCGTTTTGTAATAACTTAGTTCTTCACAACTTAATCTCTAAATTTAAATATTAATGATTCGAAAAAAAAATCACTTTGATAAATTGTTGACATTGAGTTTTATTATATATAATCAATTCATCTAGTTTGTAGTTATATTTAGACTGATACACTTATTTATTCAAAGTTGTCTAGAATAATTAGTTAATTATCGAACTTAGGTGTGTCAAGGCTATACCCAAGTCCTTATCTTAGGTCCATTTTGATCCTAACTTTACATTAGATATTCATATTAAAGTTTTAAGAAAGAAAAAGTATAAAGCTTTCGAGGAAATTTAAAACTTATAATAAAATAACATTTCAATTTTAAAAAAATAAATGATGGGTTGATTTTTTTGTGTGAAAAATGATATTTACTATTTTCCCCCATTACTTAGAAAACAAATTAATCACCACTCATGACCATCATGTACCAATTCTATTTCCCTTTATCATTGGTCTATCTACCATTTTGATGTTGATATTGTTTTACATAAAGTTTTCTTTAATTTGTTTCTAATTATTCTTTAAATATTACAATCTTCCATTATAAACTTCAATTATTTTGCTAATTTCATCTTTGTTTTCATTCAAAATTACTATTCTTTAAAAATAATTTAGATGAGTTATTCGTATAATATTGATTTAGTGTAGTGTTTTTTTTTTCTTTTTAAATTTAAGTAATTGTTTTTAAAGGTATCAAACGTGTAAAATATCCATCACATTTTAGAGTATACTAACAGTTTTCGACCTTAACGTTAAAAACATAAACCTTTTAACTCTTAAGATCAAATTAAAACAGAACTCAACTCAATGATACAATTGTAACATTTTGAAATTTAGAAAATAAGTATAATTTTTTAAAGTGAGAAATTTGAATCATAAACCTTTTTAGTTGTTAGCTAAACAATTTTTGACAAAAACAAATATAATTTAACTCAAAATCTCACGACTTACCCAAAATTTAAAATAAAGGTGAAAACTTCCCAAATTTAGGGCCATAATTGAAATTTATTTAGAATGGTTTTTTTCTTTTTCTTTTTTTGGTATAATCTTACCTTTAATTTAATTACTCACAAAAATGATAATAAATTCCAAATTTTGGGTTGAGAAAAGAAAAAGTTGGTGGCGCCAAAACAACGACCACCGGCGGGTCCCTCGCCGCGTTAAAATTCCCAACGGAAACCGTTTTTTTCTTTCTTTCTTTCTTCTTCTTTATAATTATAATTAATTAATTGATTAATTAACTTAATTAGTTAATCAATCAATCAATTAATTAATTAATTCTTGTTTACCTTTCTCCCATCAATCTCCTAATTCATTTCTTACCAATAAATTTCGTTGATTTACTTTCACTCTCCCTCCACCACTGCCGAATTCCAATTTCTCTCCCGAGATTCTCCGGCCGGCAATAATTTTGCTGTCAGTTTCTGTCTCTCCGACGATTTGTTTTACCTGTGTTTGGTTGGTTGAATTCCTCAGGAGATCGAGGCGATTTTGATTTTCGTTACCATTTTTTAATCTTGGTTGATTCGTTGTGTGCAGTGAAAGCGATGAGTTTAAAGGAGCTTGAGTTCTTAGGTAGGAATAATTTTTTCTCATTCGCTTTCTGAATTTTGATTTCTGGTTGTGTTTGTGTTTTTCGTGGAAATTCTTGAGTGAATTCATTGATAATTTTGGTTGTTGAAAATTTTAGGAATTCTGGATTTTTTTTTTTTTTTTTGGTTATAAGAGATTGAAATTTTGTCGGAATTTAGGAATTCGTGAATTTTGTAATTGAAAGAGGAAAGTTGCTTTATCTGCTTGGTCCTGTTTTAGTGGATCACCGAATGAGGAAAAAGACAGAGTGGAAAAGTTTTAATTTAAGACGGTTTGTTAATCGTACTCACCGTCGATTAGTAAAGAGATTCTGAATGTTTTTGGAGTTGGACGAACTCTGTCTCTCACTTCAGGTTTTCTCTGAGATTTCTTTAACTTTTTCCTGCAGAGAGATCGTAATGAACAGTAGTTAAACCAGAGTTTGTCTACTTTATCAAAGACAACTTGTTACAGTCAAATTACAGATCACCCTCACATCTGATTTATCTCTCAGAATTTCTTTCCCGTAAATTGTTCCCAATTTTTCCCTTTCTTTTGTTGTGCGTTTAACAAATCTTAATCAAGCTCAGAACAGCATTCTCGTTAGAACTATCTTTATTAAACCCTATGTAACTAATTTTTCTGCGTTGTTTTCATCTTTTTTCGGATTTTGTTTTGAAAATCTTATAGAACTCATGGGGATGGGAAATTTCTTCTGCACATTGGCCCTCATTTCCCCGAACATCAGTACCTCGAAGTTCTACCATTTTAATAATCATACATAGTTTAACTTCGTGAATACAAACAATTGTGTTATTTTATTTAATCTGCCGAATTGTCTGTTAGCTTGGACATAGAGACAAATTGATAAGGGAAGAGTTTAAGTTCATAACCATATATATTTATTTGTTTCACCCCGAGATAGATGTCTCATAGATTTTAGAAGTTTTATGAATTGAGAGATTTTTGGACTTTGTCTATTTAGATTTGATTTTTCATAACTATTTTTCTAAATTAGAATCAGGTGTTTCATAAATTACTGTCTTCAAGTTTATGGTTCCAAGAGGAAAATTAATGTAGCTAAAAATTGGACAGTCATAAAGGTGAAGTAGTTAGATAGAACCTTGTTTTTACCCAATTTTTATACCAGGGCTGAAAGAGATAGAGACACGGAGTTTTTTTAATTTATATTTTATTTTTATGTTTTGCCAGTTTTGAAGAAGTTGTCATTTCTTCGTGAAAAAGAGTGTAGAAAGAAGAAGATGAGTAGGCATTAGACTGTAGCGGTTAAGTGAAACATATGTCCAACCCATCCGACCTTGCCCTTCCCGTGAGAGAACTTATGGGCTGGAAACTATTTTTTGAAGTCTTTTACACTGAACTCCCTCTAAAGTGTTTAGTCTTATCTTACACTTCCACCACTCATGACTCAAGAGACTATAACCCACTTGCCCTGGTCTCCCTCAAGTTCTAAGGGGACCCCTACACCATAACCGCTAAATGTGGTTTACCACCAAAATCAACCTCCTACGGTAACTGCCTATTCACGTTCTGGCAGTTTTCGCTGTTTTCTGCTACCCATTGTATTATAGCAGATGTTCTGTAACGCATTCTTGATCTTATTGTTATTGCCTGATCTCGTTCGATTCAGGGTTCTCTTGAAGAGAAAACACCCACTTGCATTATTTTGCTGTTATTACCAAATTTTGATTCAACTAGATCTGGGGTCTGTAAAGATGTATGCTTTTCTTTCCTTTTCTTTTTGTTTGTGGGGTTTACTCGTTGCTTTCATAATCTATAGCAATCTGTACCGTTTTCACTTTTGGCTGTGCAGCTGTGATAGAAATGATGCAGAGAACTTTCTCCCCTTTTTGCAGTTGGTATTATTCAGTTGATTGCAGGACGTGTGAAGAAATCCATGGCCGCCAGATGTGTTCTGTTATGAAGATTTTCATCGATGTGGTCTGATTTTGATTGTGTGGATGGATGTATTTGAATCAGATTCAATAAGGAAGCGTTCAACAGGCGAGACTCCGAGACCTCCACTGGGTCTGGCTGAGAGAAACAATGTATCGGCCACTCGTCGCTCTCGGACGAGGGAAGTTAGTTCTAGATACAAGTCACCTACTCCCTCAGCCCTTTCCACGCCTCGGCGCTGTGCCTCGCCGAATGCCTCAAGAACTGTGTTTTCTTCCTCCCAAATGGTGCAGAAAAGAGCCGTATCGGCTGAGAGGAAACGGCCTTCCACGCCTCCTTCTCCGACGAGTCCATCGACTCGGGCTCAGGACACATCTGCTGATTTGAGATTGTCATCAAGAAGGATGGCAGGCGGTCGAATGGTGGAAAGTTTATGGCCTTCGACCATGCGGAGTTTGAGTGTCTCTTTCCAGTCTGATATAATTTCTGTTCCTGTCAGTAAGAAGGAAAAGCCAGTCCCTGCATCTCCTTCTGATCGGACATTGAGGCCGTCTTCAAATTTTGCTCACAAGCATGTCGAAACGCCTATGGTTTCAAGGAAACCTACACCAGAGAGAAAAAGGAGTCCTCTTAAAGGAAAGAATGTTTCTGATCAGTTGGAGAATTCTAAGCCAATTGATAGCTTGCATCCCCGGCTTGTAGATCAGCAGAGGTGGCCGAGTAGAATTGGTGGGAAGGTATCATTAAATGCATTAAGTCGAAGTGTGGATCTTACTGATAAAATAATTCGGAGTTCTAGTGGTCCACTTCCAGGAATTGGGTTATCTTCGTTAAGGAGAACTTCGTCTGATTCTATGAACAAACTTTTCCAGAGATCTAATAATGATTGTAAGAAGATTCTTCCACTTGATGATGGTCTTAGAATGGAAGATGAATCAAATTCAGTTGAGGATTGTTCATTGCAGGCATCAGGAATTCCTAGGCTTGCTTCTAATAGCTTACCAGATAGGTCAAAACCAACACCAGCTGTCAGATCTCAGTCTCTGACGTTACCTGGATCTCGTCTACCTTCACCCATTAGAACGTCAGTGCCATCAGCCTCTGTTTCTAGAGGTTCAAGTCCAACACGGCCAAGACCATCAACTCCTCCTCCTAGGGGTGTCAGTCCATCTCGAGCCAGGCCAACTAATTCCATTCAATCCAACAGCTCAACTTCGGTGCTCAGTTTCATTGCAGATTTTAGGGGTAAAAAAGGTGCTAATTATATTGAAGATGCTCACCAGCTACGCCTATTATATAATAGATATATGCAATGGAGATTTTCCAATGCACGAGCAGAGGCTGTACTTGACATGAATAAAGTAAATGCAGAGGTGTGCATCTTATATTTGTAAAATTCAGTAACCTTTTCTTTCTTATCTATCTGATTGAAGTTTTTTGCGTGAGATTTTCCATGGACGTTTTATTTTGCTTATTTAGCCATGTAACCAATTAGCTGGTGCTCTTTCATCTTTTTGATGTAATGAAAGAATTTTTGCCTGTTAGAGGTTGCGATGCTTGTGATATTTTTGTAGCCTTTAGCTGGGCTTGCTTATTTTTTAGCTCATAGAGTACGTATTTTATCCTCTAGATTTTTACCACTTTAGTATCGATGCACTTCTATTCCAACTTTCATAAAGGGAGCAGTAAATGCCGTTTAGCTTGTGTCAGTGACTAAAATATTTATATGTTTTGCTTTCATTGATTCAACTCGAGCAATTTTTTTTTTTTTTTTTTGTATTAATTATTTTTTCTCCGGTTGGTTATAGGAAATCTTTGTGGAAGAGAAAGTGTTAGTAAATTAGTTCTGAAATTGAAATATCATATCTGTTATTTGTTTTGAAATTGAAATATTATATATGTTGATCTCCCTGCAAATTGGTGCTTTGTGTCGCATTCATTCTTGTGAATGGTATCACAACTTCCCTGTGGATGACTAGTTAACATGTTTGTCCTTTTCTGGTTGCTCAGAAAATGCTATGTAATGTCTGGAAAGCTATGATACGTATTTGGGATTCAGTAACCAGAAACAGAATTGATCTCCATAGGCTGAAGCTAGAGCTCAAGCTGAATAAAATTATGAATGATCAAGTAAGTCCTTTCTTCAACTCATATGCTATAAAAGAAAATGTGACCTTTTGACTTTTAATTTGTCCAGAGAATGTCTCATTTTTTAGCATAAATTTTGTCCGTTCCGCCATGGACTTCATAAACATAGCAGTGGAATTTCATATACCATAATTTATATTAAGTTTTTTTTTTTCTTTTGAAGAAACATAAATTTCATTGATAAAAGAAAATGTAGAAAAGGGAAGGAAGAGCAACCACCAAGTGTGGATTACGAAAAACTTCTCCATCGAATAACAAGATGAGTAGGGGTGTAAAAATTAAATAGATGCGACATTTACATCAGGAGAAAGCCCTAAACTAGTTCAATCAAGCTGTCAAAAGATTGTGAATTCCATCTTCTTAGATATCAAACTTTTTAATGTAATAGTTCAATTTTGCTGTCATTCTTTTAATTGATATTTGATTTATGCTTGCTATATTATGCTTTTATGATATGTCTCCAAAATTGTCGAGGTAGTTGTTGGCTTTGAAGACAAATTTAACTAATATTGCGTTCTCTTCTGATCTGAGAAGATCACATGAAGCTTTTGAGTGAACACCCAATTATTTTTGGAACATTGTCGATCAATCACACTGAATATCAACTAACAAGAATGTTTTAGACCTGTCTTTAATTTTATGTAAGGCAATGAAAATACTGCTGTGTTGAGAGCTAATAAGAAGAGGAAAATAAAGAGAAACAGGAAGTTTAGGATATGTATATTTCGATGCTTTTACTTTGATCAATATCTTTAAAGGCCTTTGGATCTCTTTTACGTTCTTGATTTGTTTATTCATTGGTTTTAACGATAGTCTTTTGTAAGTTCTTTTGTGTTCCCTTGTAGGAGAACTTGTCCTTCTAAATTTTGTTTACCTCTTCTTTTTGTCAAAATATAACATAAACTATTGTAATATTGAAAATCCAGATGTTATACCTTGAGGAATGGGATTCACTTGAGAGAGACCATATCAATTCGTTGTCTGGTGCATTGTTAGATCTTGAAGCAAGCACTCTTCGAGTTCCCCTAACTACAGGAGCAACAGTATGTCAGGCTATAAAAAGCTTTCCAAATTTCGATCATTGAATTAGTTTCAGCCTCATGGAGTAGAGATTTTTACTTGTGCAGGCAGATGTTGAATCATTGAAAGGTGCAATCTGCTCAGCTCTTGACGTGATGCAAGTAATGGCATCTTCTATATGCTCCTTGCTTTCGCAGGTGAGGTTTTAATTGACTGTTTTGACGTTGTGAGTTATAATTCTATTAAATTTTTCTCCTCTTCCTTGTACATGTGCGGTAGAGACATTCTTGATTCTATTATTGGTTCACTATGTTATGAATGAATCTTCAAAGCTACAGATAGGAATTTGGAGTTTGATAATGTCATGTTCCTTTCATTGATAGCTTTAATGCCTATTTCTGGACGTCAGTGAATCGAGCTTTTTGTAATTTATCAGATTGGGATTATTCTTTTGAACAATCCAACCAAAGTCCCACATCGGTTAGATAAGGGGATGATATTGGGTATATAAATAAGGACAACTATTTTCATTTTGGGATGATACCAAAAGCAAAGCCATGAGGTTGTATACCCAAAGTGGACAATATCATACCATTGTGGAGATATTCGGGGGTTGTTGTCCTAACTTTCTGTTTGGATTTTCTCTTTAATTGATGGCATCATCCACCTGTCTAAGACTCGAGTAACCTATGTGACTTGAATTCACAAGTCACACCATTAATTTATTAAAAACCAAATAAAAACAAGCACAAAAATTATTGTTTTTCGATAGTTGAGAACTTGAGGGACTAAAGATATTTTAGATAAGATTTTTTAAGCTCTAAACCAGTTTAAAAGTTCAGGCCCAAAACAAAACAGATTTGAAAGTTTAAGATTAAAAATTTAAGAATAGTTGGTTGATCTGGTTTTTATTTATTGTGGTCAGTATTGGTTGATAGTTTGGGGAACTCGAAGCTTTATTGTGGTCAGTAAGATTAAAATTTTTTCGTTTTATACATGAAGTTTATCTTAAATTGTTGAGTTATCTAGTTTTCAGTATTGGCTAGAATCCTTACCGCAAATGTTTCAACATTTGCTACACTCACACACTATATCTTAGGCCGTATCACCATATGTTTAACATTAAAAAAAAAAACTTCATTTTAGTTGTTTCAGTCATCTGATGATTTACTTCAGCCGATGTCTGATGCTCTCTTAGAGATTGAGTAATTACTCTTTAGTCCTTGAGTTGAGCACATTTCTGCAAAGATTAAATTTTACTGTCAGTTTGAAATACATGTTGTCTGAGGCTCCATTTTCTAACAATATCTCTTCTGTGTTTTAGGTGGAGAGCATGAATGGGTTGGTTACAGAACTCGCGGTTGTAGCTTCGCAAGAGAAAGCAATGTTAGATGAATGTGAATCATTGCTGGCATCAACAACAGCAATGCAGGTGAGAACAACATTCTCATGCTCTTAGAATTAGGAAGGCCAATTTATCCCACACATCTCACTTGAAGTTCCTGCACAAGCCACGTAAAACATACCGTTAATTTTGTAGATTCGAAAATTTTAATGTAAATCATAAATTTGCATGAGATTAGTAAATCAAGATGAAATAACAAATGGGATCACACTGTATGAAAAATTCACCTTTTTGAAAGCTAATTGTTTTTGGCAGGTGTCTTAGAAAATGTTTATAGATATCTGATGTATGAATGTAGGCATTCTTGATGCTTAGTTGATTTTCTTAATTGTGTTAGTTGCTGAAAGGCAAGAAAATGGAAAGTTTGTTCTGTCAGAATCCTGGTTTTGAATTATTCATGCACAAATTTCGTAGACTTTTTCTTTGAATTTTAAATCCTTGATAATCCAGAGGTAGACCGGATATTGAAAAAATGAGTCCAAGAACAAAATGCTATGTGGCAGAATTATTCTCGAAGAACAATTTTTTTTGGAAAATAAATTGAAATAGTGATTCAGTGACTGTTCATTTTAAAGCCGTTTCCTTAACGCGATATTCTTCAACAACCATACTTGAACATGATTTATTTTGTAGTTGTACAACGGTGCCCTTGAGTTCTAAAGCACACAATATTCTTTACTTCTCACAGATGATTCAAACATTATTCTTGAAAGCTTCTTTTGAGATAAAAACTAGATAACTGTTTTTGAAGTAGAGTTCCAAACAATCCATCCATTTGTTCTAAAACAACCCTGCTAGACCCCTAGTTAGCAGTATGATTATTAGAAGGGACGTATTAGTATATAGCTAGTAAGCTTGTTAGGACTTGATTTATATAAATAGAGAGCAACGTTGGGAGAGCAAGGTGTGAAGGATTTGGTTAATAATGTCAAGTGGAGAGTTTAGGAGATAGTAGTCCTTTCGAAATACTATGTTATGCTGTAGTTTATTCATCGATACCGTAATTTTGCAACATAAATCTATCTTTTAGTGTTCTTATTAGGATCTAACAAACTCTTCCATTTAGGTCAAAAAAGAAATGACCAAATTTTTTGTGTTGTCAACAGGTAGAAGAGTACAGTCTTAGAACACATCTCATACAAATGAAACAAGCTTTGGAAAACACAACTCTCAATCTTCTTCCCCATCAGTATAACTACCGCACCACCTTCATAACTTCTCACCAACCAAGCTAACAACAATATACCTACTTCCGCTTTTTCTCTCCAAAAATCCCACTTGTATTTGCTTCTCCATCTTAAATGTAAATTTGATTATTTATTTTTTTATATAAATATATATTATATATAAAGTATATATATATTGGAAAGAAAATGCAGGTCATTCCAAAAGCAGTATCCATCCAAAAAGAGTGTTAACAGTGCAAATGAAACCGAAGGTGGTAAATTATTCCATTTGTATGAGTTTAGGACAGTTTCTTTTTGTTTATCTCTCTATTCCTTTTCTTTCTTTACCTTTGAGAGCAAGTGTCGTTGTCGATAGATACCTGAACGAGGTATTCGTGATACTTCGGTTGAGAAATGAAAATAATGAGATGTAAATTTATGGTAGATTTGAGCTACACAAAGTGAGGTTTGAAGTCTTGGAAGTTGCTTTTTGACACCAATCAGGGTCAAATGTATGGAAGGCTTTGATTTTCTTTCTTTTTTCTTTTTCCCAGGTTTGCTTACTTGTTTTTAAGATTCCTTTATTAGGGATTTAGAAGTTAATATGAAGAGTAAACAATGTTTTTTTCATTTTGTTTGAACTCAAACTTAGTAGTATCTGTATATTACTTAGTTTCTTGGGTTTGTTTGGCTCCTCCTTGTTTAAGTAAAAGTTAAATGAAACTTATAAAATGCTATGTTTGGTTTAGGCTTCCATTAGTAACTATTTTGCCTTTTAAAATTAAGCCTATAACATTATTTTCACCTTCCTCTTTTGTTATCTACATTTTACAAATAGTTTAAAAAATCAAGTTAAAATATGAAAATTAAAAAACAAAAAATAGGCTTAATTTTATAAATAAAAAAACAAAAAACAAAATGGTTAACAAACGAGACATTGACTTAATTCTTTATGTGTTTAATAAGATTAATAAAAGATTTTGAATTGCTTCAAAAAATTGATTCAGACCATCTCTTTTGCGATCGTATCGATCGATACTTTCATTTCAAAGCAAAAAAAAGAAAGAGAGAATCACTCGATTCCCTCTTTTGGATGACACAATCCCAATATAACAATAATATATTTCTATCGATAAGATATCACAAACCCTTTAAATATATTAAAATATACTAATAGAATTTTCTCTAGTTATTATAATATAAAATAGAATTTATAAATTCATTGAATTTGTTGACTACTTATGTAATAAATCGAAAAAAAGAACAAAAGATTAATAAATGTGTCATTTGACGTTTATAAACTTTTAAAATATGTAATAAAACTTTAATTTTTATTCTCAATAATTAAAGATGGGAGTAAAGTGGAGCGTATTAACATGTAATTGGTGTCCAAAAATTGAAATTTCAATCTTCCACCTAATAATGGTTATTAGAAAGATTTCAATATTTGGAAAAGAAAACTTAAATAAAAAGCACTATCTGAGATCTTCCAATGAAAAACGAAAGAAGGAATAGAGTTAGAGAGATGAGTCGACTCCAAAACTCAAAACTATTGTGGATAAGATTTTTCCTTAAAAAATAATTAATAAAAAAAGAATCCCCAAACTCCCTCCCACCACTGCCCCCTCCACAGCTCAAAGCTATGGCTGGGCTCTCCGGCAGTTTCCCTTTCAAATCTCTCTTATCCCAATCCTCCGCCGCTGCCACCACCACCACCTCCTCCGCCCCACCTGCCGCTACCTCCTCCTCTTCCACTACTCCCTTCCGAACCTCATTCCCCTCTCTTCCCATCTCCTCCTCTAATTCCAATGCCTTCAAATTCCGCCTTCACAAATCCAACTCTCTACGTCTCCTCTTTTCCTCTCCTATTCGTACTTCTGTATTCGCTCGACTCGGCGGCGCTTCTCGATCTTCCGGACCGCCTGATTCTAAGCGCTCTAACGATGAAATTGGTCTCGATATTTCCGCCATCAAGTTTGTGTCCTGTACTTGTACTTGTATGATTTATGGATTTTTTTTTTTTTTTTTTTTTTTAATTTGGAGTTCTTATTTGTTTGGTTGCGTTTTTTGTGATTTATTTGTATAGGTCAACTAATGTGAGGCTTATCGATGCTGCTCAGAATATGGTAGGTGTTTAAGTTTTTGGATGGTTTGTGCTTTGGGAAACCATATATGTGTGTGTGTGTGTGTGTTTGTCTGTTTCCTTTTGCTACAATGCAATACCTGTATGCTAGGTGTGGTAGTTTGAAACGTTCATGTTCTTATAATGAATAGGTTGGAGTTGTGTCGAAGGCCCAAGCCATTCAAATGGCTGAAGACGCTGAACTTGATTTGGTATGTCTTCTTGCATTGTTTGTTGTTAAAATCATTGTTTGTCTATGAATTCCAAAGAACCTTGCACCAAACTTGCATCGTTTGTTGTTAAAATCATTGTTTGTCTATGAATTCCAAAGAACCTTGCACCAAACTTTAATCTCCTTTTGAGGAAACATTGTATAGTTCATATTTCTTTTACTAAAAATGGAATTAAAAGCATATAATAATAAACTATTCGAAAAATTATAGATATAAGTTATAGCCTTTCATCCATAGCTAGAAGAACCATCGCATAGTGAATGGATTTTATTTCACAGCTGTGCATTAGGCCAATTTTACTGTTTGCTCTGATATAAAATTGTAATTTCCTTCCTTATGCCATAAACTTGCAAAGAAATCCTATTTGTCAACACGAAACTTGGATAAATGCTGGATAATGCCTTGTTATTAAGATATATGTTAAAAATTTCTTAGAACCTTTGAGTTGTCTGGATGCTCCTGGTGCAATAAACGATGCTCATTTCACATTCTGTTTTTTACTTCTTAACTTGGATAAAGAAGGTCGGGGGACTAATATTTTTCCTGGAATCCTAATATTTTCGTTGCTTTATGTAAGGTTTAGCTAATTCTTTTTATTCCGTTCAGGTTGTAGTATCTCCTGATGCAGATCCTCCAGTTGTTAGAATAATGGATTACAAGTATGCCACTTTCTCTCTCTGGTTTCCCAATTCCCTCTATACTTGTGGATAAGGTTGTATTTTGCTCGAGTTCAATGCCAATGTGATCAACTTTTATGATTAATTTCAATTCTTATGTTAAACATGTTGTGATGATATATTTTTAAATTAGTACTTTACTTTTAATTGAATGTTTCCGAAAAAGTATGGAAATATGGTGCAGTATAACGGTGACATAATGAAATAGGATGATTGTTATGTTGTTTTCACTGGGAGAATTGGAAGGCCACTTTTTTTTTTTTTCCTTACTACTATTTTGTTACTTTTATGTTGAGAATTTTCTTTTCCCGTCTTTTGTTTCTCAGTAAATATAGGTATGAACTGCAAAAAAAGAAAAGAGGACAACAGAAGAAAAGTGCTGGTGAATCTCTTTTTTAATAGAGTCCGCATATTTTCTTTGGTACAAAAATCTTTCAGATTTGTGGAAAGATACTGACAAAGTGTGGTTTTGAATGTTAGCAACTCGCATGGATTTGAAAGAGCTTAAAATGGGGTAACACATTCCTTCATCTCTCTGTCTCTTTTCTCTCTGGAGGTTTCCTTTTTTTTTTCTTCTTTTTCTCGACTTAAAGCCACTTGAACTTGTGGCGTCTAAGATCAATAATCACCCAGCCTGCAAAGCAAAGAGACATGAGAGGCCTTTGTCTGCTCTTTCAGAAACATTTATGCACATGTTCCTTTTCTCAATCTCGACCTTCTGATTGTTATTATTGTTGCACAGTTATAACATCGACCAACATGATTACTCTGTCCGTTTGAAAGCTGCAAAGAAATTTTTAAAAGACGGAGACAAGGTTTCTTATCAAATCTTCTATATCTTTCATCTTCTTTTCATGCATCCAGATATATCGTTATAATTTGTCTGAATCACTTTGGAAATCTTTTATCGAATATTGTAGGTTAAAGTTATAGTGAACCTGAAAGGTCGTGAAAATGAGTTCAGAAACATAGCAATTGAGCTCATCAGACGTTTCCAGGAAGAAGTTGGGGAGGTATTCATGTTCTATCAATTTTGTCTCGACTTCAATATCTGTTTATCATGGCAATACTAGAGAAAATGATTGCCCATTGCCCCTTATTGTGGTCTTGTTACTCAATACTACAAATAATGGTTGTTTTATAGAACCATTTTCTTAAAAGAATGCTTAGTACCTAAAACATTGTGATCATATTGCTTGTTTGTCTTGTTTTTTTCTTATTTGTGTCTGCTAATCTCTCTTTATCCCATATCCGTGCTTCGGGTTAATACCTGAAACCAACTCGATATACCTTCTCTTTATTTATCTCTCTTCCCCATTGACGTTCTCGATATTTTATTATACACAGCTTGCAACTGAAGAGGCCAAAAACTTCAGAGACAGGAATATATTTATTGTTCTAGTCCCTAACAAGGCTGTTCTTCAAAAGGCCCAAGAACCTCCCAAGAAAAAAGATAAACCTGCAGTTAATGAAGTTTCTGCCGGTGTTTAAGCTCAGGAATCGTCGAGCTTTCGCCAAAAATAGATGGGTTAGTTGCAACATTCTAAATCTTCTTCTACCATAGAGAAAATTTGAGAGATTAAATGTATAATGTTTTTGTTTAATCTTACATCAAACTGTTCGTCCTATTTTTTTAGTGGAATGTTTAGAAATCAGACGTGTTACTAATTCTTTAGAAAACATCAATTCATATAACCATCCTTTGCTCTGACCGTAGTTTTTAGTGCATTGGGGGATGGTGAGTTGATTTAAACCAATAACTAACAACTAACTAGTATGGTAGTTTTATTGGGAATTATACGTCCTTGCGACAGAGTTAGGTAGTTTGTCTCCCTCGAGCTAATATTTTTTTGTTCCTATACTCTAGAGTTGGTTAAGTTTTAGTCCTTGTTGATTTTAGTTCCTACCATTAGTGTATAGAGAATTGTAAAAAATGACAAAATGGACAAACTATTTACATCTTGCAAAATAAGTGTAATGAGTTTTTGTCATTTAGTAGATTTTTGCTCCAGAGTGTAAATAGTTTGTATATTTTATTATTCTTGAAAAAATCACTTAGTTTATTGTAGACTTTTTCATTACTTTTTATTTTTTATTAGCATTTTTACTATAATTTTTTACAAAATATTCATATATTGTGTTTCTTTGTGTGAAAACTATTGTGATTATTTAATCAGTTTTAATAAAAAAAAATTTGATGTTTAAATTTAAGATTTACTAAAAGTACGAGAACTAAAACTTTTAGAGTATAAAGACCGAAATGATATTTTAATCTAAAATAACTTGGAACGTCTTGATAGATAGCCTAAAAAATACCTTCTCAAAAATAATGTTTTATAATTCCTTTGTATTTCATATCTAACGACAATGACATTTCTTTCCGTATATTTTGCCGTAACTGATAGCAACAACGGTTTTTTTCCTTCAACAACATGCGATAGTTTAAAAAAACTAACTAAAAGTAGAAAGTGAATCAGACTAAAAAGTACATGAAAAAAAAATATAAACAAAAGTTCAAAAAAATTAACGATGTGTTTGATAGAAAATTCAGTCAATTTATCATATATTGTGTTTGATAGATAATTTAAATTATGTTTTTAATAACTGCTTTTAGATCTCAGAGCAAATTTTGAAAACATCTTTGTATTTTCATTGTAGTTAGAATTTGAATTTTACCTTTTAAAATATAGAATTACATATAGGTTTAAAAATTTAATAGGTTATGTTATAAACTCAATTCATTTTTAAATATAATTTATATGATTGATGTATTACAAATTATACAATATTACAAAATAATAATTATATAGATTTTTCAGATTAAATAACAAACTTAATCTCTATGGTTTTAAAAAGACATAATTTAGTCTGTGATTTTAGTTTCTTTGATTTGATAAAATTGTAAAAAATAGCCTCGTTTATATAGACTATTTATAAAGGCTTTTCAAACTATAAAGACGATTATGAGGTTTTATCAAACTATAGAGACTGAACTTTAACTTTCTCGTAACTTTATGGACTAACTTTGTAACTTAACCAATTTTTTGACATAAATTATATTTATAAATAAATTAATACTAGTTTGATGTCAAACAAAAATTATCGTAAACGACAAAACATGTGAAAATATTTACAAAATTTCAAATTTTAAAAGTGTGGTTTAAAATTTTGCTATATTTTATAACTATTTATTTTTTATTTTGTTAGATTTGAAAATGTTTCTAAATAGAATTAGTTTTATGATTCAATCACATTAAAACATTTATTAAAAATTAGAATCCCAATTTAATTTAATAGTTTATTTACAATTTTTTGTTTTGTTTTGAGATTGTTGCCAAAGGCCTGAAATTTTTTGTTATAAAAGAGGTGATGAAATGTCATTTTTCAAAAGTTATAGTCATCAGTGCATAAAACCCAACGTGAAGGAAGTACAAAATTGATTGTATTTCTCGCCATGAACGTTTCAATTTGAGCTTAAAAAAATAACTGCAATCCACTAGGTTATTTTAAAAAATAATGTGTTTTCTATAAATATTTATAAAAATAGGGTTGTTTAATAAGAAATTATAAGAATAAGATGTTTTGACAAACTATTGTAAAAAATAGGCGAGTTTTTTAAATTTGACGAAGTCGTGTACCCAGTACACGACTTCGATACTATACACGTCAACACATTTGACCAGTTTGCTCCACGTATGGACCAGTTTGCTCCACGTATGGACCAGTTTGACCCACGTAGTGACTCGGTGATCGAAGTCGTGTACCCGTTACACGACTTCCTTAAAAAAAAATTAAAAAATTATTAGATTTTAAAAGACTAACTATTTTTAAAATAACAACATTTGTGAAAGTAATGAAAATAGAATATGGGAAGATTTTAGTTTTTGTTCAAATGTCCAAGTTTTTGGTAATTTATTTTTAATTAAGAATTGAGTTCTAAACAAATTAAAAAAAAATAAAAACAAAATTTTGATTATTAATTTTTTGTTGGTTTTCAAAATTTGGCATGGTAAGTGCTAAAACAAAAAACCAAAGGTAAAACACATCATTAGATGGTATTTTGAGTGAATTGATAAGATGAAAATCGAAATAATTTTTTTCAACATTTTCTTATTCGATCATTTTCAAATCCTAATTCACTCATCTAACTGTAGCTAAATTTTCATTTTTTTTCCTCTCTACTAATAATCAAGTATCACAACTTCTCTAACAAATTAGTGATATTTTATAAGAACATCTTAAATTTGTGTAGAAATTTTTTTTTCTTAGATGACAATAGACAATGTGATAAAAAATAAAAACGGTGAGCCATAAATACGATAAAACTATTTGTAGTTAAAATAGGATCAAATTAATAAGTCAATAAATATAAATAAATGTAAAAGACTTTCTATTGAAATAACGCCGTTAAGTTTAATTAAAAAGACTTCCATATCCTTAGCAAATCTCATAAATTGTACAACATTATGAAATAACGCCGTTGAGTTTAGTTTTACAAATTTAATTATATTTCTCACATATTATATAAGATATATTTGGTATGAAACTTAGGAATATTTGAAAATGATGTTGTACAATCTCTATCGAAATGCATCACAAATCAATCAATAAATTGATTTTTTTGTTAATTTATTAAGGAAATCTTGTGGCTTAAGATAGATCGAGAAAAAAATGTTTTGAACGTTTTTTTTTAATACTTGGTTCTTTATTTTTAAAAAGAATATTATATTTTGACATTATTAAGAGTACTCCTACATCTAAATCACGTATTAGCAACTTTTAATTTATAATTAATTTAAAAACACTTAAATTATAAACTTAAGAATTTTCCTCATCTCCCTCTACGACATCATGGCCTTGTCGTTGTCGTCGTCGAATGCGTCTACGATCTGTGTCGGCAACGATAAGTTTGGTGGTGCATTAAATAAGTATTATTATTAGTAGTAGTATTCTACAAATTATTAATTACATTATCATTTTTTTCCATAATAACTTTTATAATTCCAAATAATAAATCTAAATTCATACAATATAAATAAATTCAAACAATATAACTAAATTTATTTAATTTTTTCAATGAATTAAGAAAATGAAATAACAAATCTAAATAAAATTATTTTTACGATAAACAAACATACCTTGTGAGATGGAAGAAACAATGGAGACAATGAAGGATTTAAGGAGCCTGCAACAAAAATTAAATTATTTTATCAACATAATAATAAAATCAAATAATTAATTAAATAATTTTAACAACAAAATCGTGTAGCCGGTCTACGATTTTTAAATAAATATACCTTATGATGCAAATATTAAACCGTAGAGAAAAGTTAAGCGGAAAATCGAAACAAAAGAGAGGAAGAACAAGGAGGAAGGGAAAAAAAATGGAAGTGGAAAGGATAAAGAAATTGAACTGTCTTAGGAAGATTGAAATTTTTTTGATAACAAAATGAGGGAGAACGAAAGAGGAAGATAAAAGATGAAGAGAGGAAGAGGAAATTAGAAATTGGAAGGAGGGAGAACGAAAAAGGAAGAGGAAATTAGAATATGAAACGGGGCAATGGGGAGAATGAAGAAGAATTAGGGTTTTTAAAAAGAGGAAGTCGTGTACGACACGTGGCAGCACCCCGTGAACTCGTGAATCCTATGGTTGACCGTACGGTGGACTGTTGACTGGCGGTACGAAAATCGTGTACAGCATACACCACTTTCACCATACCCGACAAAATTGGCCAGCTGTACGGGTACACGACTCCAATCAGAAAACGTGGGCCGGGTCCACGACTCCGGTTAGATATTGTAGGCCCGGTCCACGACACCACTGAGATTTATTGAAGTCGTGTACGGGTACATGACTTACACGACTTCACTCACCTATTTTTGTCATTTCTTTTACAATCACCTTAATTTTGTGATTACTTTTTAAAAACACATTATTTGTAAAAAAAATTCCAATCCACTGAGCTTTGAGCTTTGAGCGCGCTCCATTTCGGTTTTTCTCTTCCGGGAGTGTCAGTTGCCGATGGCCGAAAGCCAAGTTCCGGCGGCAAGCGGAGGAATCGATGATCTGTCTCTCAAACTCGCCATAGCCAGTTCTTTTCTACGCTCCGAAGCCATTCAGAATCAGCACCAGCAACATCCTCCAACCGTCTCCAGTCCTTCTTCCGATTCCAATGCTCTCCGGTGGAAGCGAAAGGTCTCTGTATTAGCTTCTCCTTCTTTTTTTTTTTTTTCATTCACTATTGGCGTGGTCTGATTGAAGATCAGTGGAAGTTTTAGGCTAAGGAGAGGAAGCAAGAACTCGTTAGGCTTAGAGAAAATCTGAAGCAAGCTGAAGGTCTGTGTATAATAATCTCCTCATCTTCCTTACTTCTTTCTTCGGAACTTATTAGGTTCGTTTCTGATGTTTTGACTTTAGATGCTTCGCATGATGATTTGCTTTCCCAAAACTCCTCTTGCAAGTGCTTTTTCTTTGATAATTTGGGAAAATTGAACCCTACGCGGCTCCAAGATGGTACTGATAACAGGTTTAATGACGTTTTACGCCGGAGATTTCTCAGACAAGGTGATTTCCTCGCCATTTTCGGTTTCATTTGCTTACTTTTGTATTCAATATTTTGATATTGTTTCGAAAATTGTCGAAATAGTTCGTTATAGGGAACGGAGGAGAAAATCAGACAATGCAGTTCATCGGAAACGAGTTTTAGGTATATTATTGCTTGATAGAGGCATTGCCCCTTTAAAATACGCTTTGTTAAGTGAGATTTTCAGCGATAACTGTGCCAATCGATTTTATTATTGCATTAATGCGTATTTCAAAAGTAATTCTTATTTTCATGAAAATTTAAGACATATGTGGCGTTTAACCTAAAAAATTCTTCTGTTTAACACATACTTTGGGATTTTTAGTTACTTTAGGATCGTGCATGAGTTTCTGTCTCTCTCGCTTAACTTTTTATTCTGTTCCTTTCTATTTGAATTTCAGACTTCAATGAAGATGATGAAGTTGAGCGTCTCCAAGCTTCAGTTGATTTTCTTGTAGAGCTTTACGACACTTATTCCCCAGTATGAGAATGCCATTTCTGTTATTGGATTGAACTTTGTTAATTATTTTGGTTTTTCTAAGTTAAACAATTAGAGCATCTGTTCTTATTATTCGTATACGCTTGTAAAAGTGTTTGTTTCTAAATTTATTCTGCACAATGCATCGTTTTCTTGATTTTTTTCTATGATATTTTATACAGGTAGGGGAAGCCAACTTTAAAAATTGGGCTCATCAAGCGGTTGATTTCATTCTAGGTGATGATTCATATATATTTTTCTTAGTACAACAAATGTGAAGTATGCAGATGTGAAAAACATATATGGTTATTATCTATGCTCAGAATGGCTAGATGATGATTCATATGATTGCGATATCATTGTTTGGTTAATTAGTTATAAAAGGTCATGGAGGTCAACCCCATTGATATATTCTGATGCAATTTTTGGTTTTTGATGGATTTATTAATCAAATCAAGTAGTTGATGATGTGGTTAATTAGAAAATCATATTTACAGCTTAAAAACATGATTTACTCTAGCAATACAAAATCTTCTAATGTATTAGTTGTGAGTTATCGTGTGTTGTATGACATTAGAAAGAAATGTTATTGTTTTCCTGAAGCTTCATTGAAGGATCTTCTACCAAAAGGAAGGTACGTGGAACTTATTGAAGGAATTATTAGCAGCTTGATTATGCGTTTAATCAGAAAGATGCGTTCTCCTGTGAAAGATGGTAAATTCATTTACTTCTGTATTACATCACAATGTCATTACAACTCCTGTAATTAAGATTGCTTCATTATGTCTTCACTATTCAGGTTGTTTCATTTACACGAACGTGAATTTGCTTTGCATTCTTTTTCTCAATGATAGCGCCATTTGGTGTATTAATTCTTTTATTTTAATACTTTCTTGCTTTCACTTGTTCTCAATTCAGAATTAGAAGACTCTGCCTCCGATGTCCAATTCTATACACAGCATCTAATCCGGGAGCTCGGACGTGAAACGTACATCGGGCAACGTGCAATAGTTTCTGTGTCTCAAAGAATTTCTGCAGCGGGAGAGAGCTTGCTCTTCATGGATCCGTTCGATGACAATTTTCCCAGCTTACATGAATACTTGTTCCTAATGTAAGTACTCTGAAAACTTTCTAATCTTTTTTCTATGGTTCTTCTCTAGTCCGAATTAGGATAACTTAGAAGTAGGGAAATGTAAATTTTAATGGTTTCTGTTTGAAATTTGTATACCTCACGATGTAGCAAACTCGTAAAATTTAGTGCCTTTGCTAGCTAAACTTTATAATCACAAGTTGCGTAAATTCATAAACCAGGCACTAGAAAATTTTCAACCTAAAAGAACGTGCTTCAGTTTAAAAGGTAATAATACTAACAAATGGAATTTAATGGTATTCAGATTCACTTCAAAAGTGTCTGTTTGTTTCATGTTTTGAGAACGCGTTTAATATCACCGGGAGGTTCCATCCATAGAGCCAATTTGATTGTCAAACCTGTAATGGATTTGTTATTGAGTAACTTGTCCTACTCCATGACTTGGAAATTTTTAATGGTTAACAGGATTCAACTTATTGAGTTTCTGATATCAGACTACTTACAGATGTGGTCAAAGGATGAAAACTTCGACAGCCGTAAGCATTTTTTTCCTTATAGACTTTCTGTTCTTTTCTTCGACATTTCTTTCTTCTTTTACAAAATGATGAAGTTATGAACAAGGTTGTTTGGAGAGAATAAGAACACAGAAAACTACATGATAGATTCATATTCCAATATCATCGTAAAAACTATAATATAATATAGTCCCTTGAGAGGGCTACTCTCTCCCAATATTTCCTACAGAAAACACTGCAAAATTCTTCACTCCGTCTGAACCCACCCCACATTTTATAACCAAAAGCCCTAGCAACCTTACTAGGTAATTACTAATATGCCCTAGCCTTACTATTATTTCCCTAAGGTGGTCATGGTCTTACACAATATCATACATTTCTAATTTGTATGATGTTTGCTTTTAATAAAATGATATTGAAACTCTTAAACCTACTTAAAAGTAATAATAGAAGTACTCATTTAATATTTCTCCAAAATTATTTGTAGGAAATATGTTTTGCATCAAGTAGTTTCCCCTCTTATTGTTGTCTCCAAAATGATATGCAGTGCTCTTTGAAGAGGGGATGATATCCATTCTACATGCAAAGAAAGCTTTAGAACTCTTGGAAAGCAGAAATGGGCTCTACATACTATACATGGACCGTGTCACCGGTGACTTGGCTAATCAAATAAGCAATATTCCGAGACTCCGGGAGATCAAGCCAGACATTGTTGACGACCTAATTCATTGATTTAAAGCTATCTAATCCAGGTTTGTAATGCTGTTCTCCAATAACTTTTTTGTTGAGTCCGAGCATATACAATGAAAAATCAAGTGAAATTATCTTATTAATGAACATTGCAGATGAAAATTATGGGGATAAAAACGTCAAAATAATATTCCAACTTTCACCTAATCATTCATTCATTCATTCATTTATTGGACTAAGAACATTGCCAGTGCTAAATAGAATTTCACCCAATCCCCACCTCTACATTCCGCTGTAAGGACAATCGTGAAAAAGAAAGACCTTGTGGAGAACAAGTTCAAACTATGGTGACTACTTGATATTTAGAATTATTTTCCTGCATTTTTTTTCTTTGCAATAGACATAAACCTGGACGATTAGGAACTAAACGTGAAGTTTAACTTGCAATAAAAGTTTTAAGGAGATGGGATGTTTGAGTGTGGCCTATCCCATAAATAGAAAATTTCCATCACCTCCTGAACTACTATCCAGCCGCCCTGGTAGGTATGAGGTATAAAACTTAAAATGCATCTAAACCAGAGCATTTTAAGTCATAGATATTTGGACTAGTTATATTGATGGAGGGATCAGAATTTTAGAGGAAGAAAATAAAGAAAAATAGTTTCAATCCACTTGGAATCATTAACAAACCATCAACCTAGTGGTAGAAAAGGAGTCCGTCTCAATAACTAAGAAGTTATGGGCTTGATCGATGATGAATACATATTTAAAAATTAATTTTCTACGAATTTTCTCAACATTTAGATGTTGTACTGTCATGTGAATTGTACCATCATTAGCATATCAAGAGATAAGAGATTAGAGATGTACACGGTGAAACCTGAAACCCATAACAATAACTACAAGAGTACCAACCTTATGCCACATCAGTCCACCATACAAGTTAAAAAGATAATACAGACTTGTAACTGTCATAAAACAGAACAGGTAAATTAAAAACTGTACAACTTAGGAAAGCAACATTACACTTGGTTTCTAAGTGCAGCTATACATATAGTATTAAAAGTACACTTGCAGAATCAAATTCGGAAAATATCAGTTTGGAATCTCTCATCATACAACCTCCAATGGTCATACCTCTCCGTGTGAAAGACCGACCTTGGAATGTAGAAATTTGGTTTCCTAATCTCCAAATGCTCCAAACTTGATGTAGCATTCTTTATATCTCGGCTGGTCAAGTTCACACACCCAAACAGATCCAAGTACTTGAGGTTAGGACATCCTTCACAGATCAAAGTTAGAGCTTTAGCTGATAGTTTAGAGAAACCGAGTTCAAGGTACTCCAAGTTGTGCATGAATTTTGCAATAGCTGCAGCTTCTGAATCCACATCTTGTGGGCGGGCATCTAGATAATTGTCAGGGACAATTCCCTTGTGTTGGGAAGGATCTAGATTGTTAAAGAAGTTCCGTTTTAGAGTCTTGATATTTGGACAATGCCTGCCGATTAATGCCAAAGATACGTTCGAGATTTCGTGACAGTAGCTGATATCTACTTCCCTGATCTTTTGGCAGCCAGAAGCAATCTTAGCCATTGATCTATCAGTAACATTGGCGCAGCTCTTGATGGAAAGAACCTCAAGGTTTGGGCATCTAAAATGTGAAGTAAGTTGAAAGCCATCAATATATGCCAACCCATAATATGATTTCCTTTTCCCTTTTGATAATCCCTAGTGTCCATGCTATCTTACTCATCTCCAATGCCAGATTCTACAGCCATTTTTGTTGCAAAGCCCATACTCACAACCTCATCGACTATTTAGAGTCAAAACTATCTGTATCGACTTTTAAAAACACTATTTTCTCTCTCTTGAAAAACACTCCTAAGCACTTAAAAAATCAATCCAAACAATCTTTAGAATTTTTTTTTTTTTTTTTTTTTTTTGCAATTAAACTATCCATACGATATGGAAAAAGTTCAAATTGAGTTCATATGGTTTACTATTAGAATTCATTCCCTATTGTTTGAGAAAGATCCTCGTAGTCCCTACGTAGACTATTTATGAGAACATGAAATTCCATGAAATATTATGAGATTGAAAAAAAAAACCATGTTTCCAAAACAAGGAATCCTTTCTATAAGGTACATCCCTAACCAATTAGAATTTCCACATTCATCCCATCCCATCCCATCCACCATCCTAAAAAAACCCATCTTGAATGAGGAACCCAACAATTTTAATTCTAAAAAACTGCACATCGATTGTAGAAAAATGAAAGCAGATGCAAATATCAAGTGATAATGCTAAACTTAATTATAAAATGAAAACAAAAAACTCACAATCAAGATGCTTGCTGAATAGAAAATATGAAGGAAAAAAAAAAAAAATCTTCTACCCTAATAACCAAACAATAAAGCTCCATTTTTGGCCCCAACAATAAAACTAAAATTAGAATTAAAAGAAGAAAAGTTAATTTAATTACCCTTGAGCGACTAAATCGAGAGAAGAATCGGAGCAGTGTCTGATCCGAATAACTGAAAGAGATCCAAGGCTCCAACGGACGGCAGATCGGAGCATGGAATCAATTTTGGTCTCGAACTCCGGCAACCACCAGGCCGGAGACTCGGTGGGGGCAGACTCGAACCTTTTTTCGAGATCGAAGTGAGAAAAAAGAGAAGGATCCGTGGCGGCACGGAACCAGTGTTTGCAAACGAGCATAGGGCCGCGCCACCGCTGCTCCAT
The DNA here is from genome assembly GCA_025688845.1 of Cucumis hystrix. Taxonomy (NCBI): domain Eukaryota; kingdom Viridiplantae; phylum Streptophyta; class Magnoliopsida; order Cucurbitales; family Cucurbitaceae; genus Cucumis; species Cucumis hystrix. The sequence continues at coordinate 14,543,127 of CM046887.1, forward strand.
GGTTAGACGAGAGAGGATGTTGGTTAGACACTCGTGAGTCAGCTCCGCCATTTTTTGGATGACCTTAGAAATAAATTTAGGAATGAAGAAAGGAAATAGAGGTTTTTATTTTTGTTTTCGTTTGGAGTTTTTGTTGAGATGCGCGGAGTAGAAGCAAAAGCGCAATCCGATCATTTGGCGTGAGAATGGAGATAGTCTTAACCGACCCTTTTCTTAATCGAAAAAATTGCAAAAACCATTTTCAATTACGTGGATGGTGTTATTCCTATTATCTCGCATTTCTCAATTTGTATTTTTCACAAAGCTATTTTAATCAACTTTCCTAATTATTCTCTCTTAGAATAACTACCCACTCAACTCTCCAAAATAACTATAACAATAACCAAACCCCTCATATGTCTTTCTAATCTCTCTCGTCAGATTGCAATTGAAATCATCAAGTACCATAATTAAAATTTTCCAAACCATGAGAAATCATCGACCGTAGACAATTTTCTTCGATTCCCCATTTGAATTCTCAATCTTTTTCAATTATTCTTCAATCCTACATACAAATTACTCACTCATTGGAGCTAGCGAACTATATGACTTCATTTTCAATTTATGAAAAGGTATATATGTATGAGTGGGAAGGAGGATTGGGAAGAAAAGCAGCAGAGAACATATCTATGTGGAACGCAAAAAAGGGAATGAAAATCATAAAACAGAAACAGAAAATAGAGAAGATTAGAGAGGAAAAGAGTGAATCCCAATATTTTGAGAATTTGAAAAAGGAGAATTAGGAAATTTTGAGAATTTGAAAGTAGTGAGGACCCACCCTGTCAACCTCAATATCTCCACCTTCTTGTTGTACTCGTACCCATATTTCAATTTATCGTGAATTGAAGAGAGGTACTAGCGAAAGGAGGGAAAGAAAAATACAGATATTCAATAAATAAAAAATTAATTTTAGTAAAACTGGTTCATAGAATAGTCATGGTTAAAATACATAGAATAGACTAAAACAAAACAAAACAAAATAGATATTAACATCAATTTATTGATTTTTTTAATAATAAATTCAACTATATATTTTTAAAACTTAATCCGCCAATTATTGTAGGTGGAGCAATTATTTTAAAATGATCTTAAAAGCTTAAAAAATTATTGAAAATTTGTGAAGGGAGCAAAGTTGGTTTAGTGATACTCATATGCACACATCTCCTAATGTCCCTCATCATTCTTTATATTCTTTTACCTTTTATCCGTTTCTTATCAAAATAATATTAACAATAACCCTAAATTATAAAACACATCCATCATCCACGCTATCTTGTGTGTCAAAAATATTTCTAACTTTAATAGATATTTAATTTTTGTCAATATGTCGATATTTTCACATTTTCATAAATTTGATCTATAAAAGAGGTGAATTGATATTTTTATTATATTGTAAAAAATATATAAATCACAAAAAATAAGCGTAAAGTTGACACTAAAAGACATGTTTACTTATTTGAAAACAATAAAATATTTATTTATTATTTTAGATTTATTTTTTGAATTATATCTATGGAGACTCAAATTTTTATAGAATTAAATATTTTTTCGGATAAAACATAAAAATTTGGTACAAAAATTTATCTCTAGGATCAGAGAGTTTACCCAACATATCTCTCTTGATATCGAAGGCATGCAAGGGTGTATTTGTTGGTGTTAATGGTACAAAATCTCATTCATTTTCATAAAAGAACCAAAAGCTTTTAATAGAAAAAAAAAAAAAAAAAGAGAGAGAGAGAGAGAGAGAAAGTGATTGGGAACGTAACAGTGGTTGATATTTCTCTAAATCAATCATTTGTGAAGAATATGTCGAACTTATATTGTATAAATGTCGACATCTCCCTTTCTTTTAGTTGTCACATCCTCTCATTTTAGTAATATTCCTTCATGACTTCATATTTCTTCATTTCATTATCTTTTTCTTTATCTAGGGTTCACTCCAAATCGGATCGGAACATAAGAATCTTATTTTATTTTTCTTGAATTCCTTTTGGAGATAGGGATGGAGAATACATACCAAATGTATCCACACACTAAATCATTTGTCTATAATTCTAAAACTATATTAAATATAATTATTTGGGTTAGATCATGATATAACATTAAATTTGTTTTTAAAGTTTTAAATTAATTAGTGATTTAAGATGGTACAAGAGCATGTGTGATCCAAGAGGTCTTAATATAGCTCTACCTTTAAAATGTGAGGAGTCCTCTAAGAAGAATTTGTAGTTTAAATTATCTTTATTATAATTTTAAATTAAATTATTATTCCCCTTACTTACGGAGGAATTTTTATAAACAGTAAGAGATTAAAATTATTTACAAAATATAGTAAAATAAAACAATCAAATTGAGAAATTTTTATAAACAGTAAAAGATTAAAATTATTTACAAAATATAGTAAAATAAAACAATCAAATGAATTATATAGAATTTAATGATTTTGCTATATAGTTTGTAAATAGTTTCAATTGCTAAATTTGAAAATAACTCTATTTTTTTTTACTTAAATTCTCATTTTTAAAAGATATAAGACTTCAAATATTTTGGTATGATTACTTTTAGTATCATATAAAGTTAATTTAGTACATATATTTAGTTGTAGATTTATGTCAAGCTCATAATCAATTCCTTGTGATCAAATTCAATATTATGATCTAAAAGTAAGTTCAATTCAAAGATATTTAAGACCTAATTTGATCCTTCATCCGTAGTGTTAAGGACAACAAACTCACACATATCTTCACAATGATATGATATTGTTTATCCATAGTGTTAAGGACAACAAACTCTCACATATCTCCACAATGATATGATATTGTTTACTTTAGATATACATAATATACCCTTGTGGTTTTGCTTTTGTTGTCATCTCAAAATGTCTCATACCAATAAATATAATTGTCTTACACTTCTATACTCATGATCACTCTCTTTCATAATTAATGTTGGATTTTGTTTGACACATAGTTTTTATACTAAAAAAACAAAAAAAGTTACTTGGCGCTCAAATGAGAGTGTTTAAAACTTGTTAAAATCACATAAAATACATTGTACTCAAATCTTTTAGTCGAGGGGCAACCTAAAGCTAAAGCCTCGTAATCTGTAATCTTCTATCTAGTTGTTTCAAGTTGACTTATATGTAAGAGATCCATGTACGTGTGTAGTTCTAACTAAGCATACAAAAATTAAGGTGAGGGCTCTCCCTTGGATTAAGCATACAAAAATTAAGGTGAGGGCTCTCCCTTGGATTAAGCATACAAAAATTAAGGTGAGGGCTCTCCCTTGGATTAAGCATACAAAAATTAAGGTGAGGGCTCTCCCTTGGATATAACCAATCCTTCTCCTTAGTGGTCGTAACGTGGGAGTATTTATAAGTCATTTCTCTAATACTCTGTTATGGTCACGTGTAATGACAGACAATAAAAAATAGTTTTTAAAATTTTTATTTTTTTTTAATTTAGAATTTAGCTAAGAATTCAACTATCATATTTAGAAAAAATGTAAATCATGATAAGAATTTGAGAGGAATTATGCTTAATAGTTACCATTATGACTATTGTCATGGTTATATATTATTGTCGCATTTCGGCTACCATTATTGTTACTGCTTAAATTCTACTAGGATTGCACCAATTTTTTTTTATTAAAATTAGGTTTAAGGAATAGAGTTTAAGATTTAGATGAAGATTTTAACTTCATTTTTTCGTTTATCGAAAGTCATTTAAGCTCTTCCTCCAATCTTCTTAACTTTCTAAGACACTCACACTCACATATTATTTCAAAGTCCTTAAGCCACACTTACCAATCCCAAATGAAAACAATTCTTTTCTGTTCTCATATAATTAAGGGGTAAAGATATATAATCAAATGGCCCACTTTTCATATTGTGTTAATTCAAATTGTTCAACAAAATCCAATCCAATCCAATCCAATTAAGAAAGAGAGAGCCTTACAAATCTAAGTAGAGATGATGAGAAAGCCAATAATCCAATATCCAGAAAAGAACAAAGAAAACTACTTAAGAATCAGCAATAATTGTTGATCCATACCATAAGTACTTAAAAACACATAGAGATCAAGAAATTCAAACTTGTTCTATTCCGCCGACACCGACGAATACAGCGGACGCCTGTACTCATCAAAGAACTGGTCACGATCCACGAACGCAATGGCGTACACTGCGTAAATGATCCCCGGAACGTAACCCAGAAGAGTCAAAATCAAACACAGACAAAATTCCACCTGCGAATAATTAAAACAAAAAATCTAATTCAGATCAACATCGTCAGATCATTCAGATTAGATTTCAGAGGGAGAGAAGTTTCTTCGGTCGTTGTTTTAGGTCAGTTGGGGGAAAGTAGAAGGAGAAGCAGAAGAAAGAGGAATTACCGTGCAACAGCCGAATTTGAGGCAAACTCCTAGAGGAGGAATGAGGATGGCGATGAGAATCTCGCAGCAGATCTCACAACCGTTCACCATTTTTGATTGAAGAGAGAGGTTTGTGGAAGTGAAGAGAGTTAATGGAAAGATCTGTTTGTTGGGTTTGTTATCGATTGATCATAACAATTTTAGAGTCTTAATCCCAATTTTTCTTTTTTCTTTTTTCTTTTTTCATTTCATTTATTATTGTTTATTGTTCTACCATTCTATGTTTGTCTTCCACGTTTGCCTTTTTTTTTTTTTAAAAAAATATATATATATATAAATATTGTTTTTGTTTTTTTCAATAAAAATTTATTATAAATATATTATAATCAATAAAAAAATCTTATATTTGATTGATTTTAAGAAAATGGACAAATGTAGGGGTGAACATTGGTCGGTCCAAGTTGGTTTTTAGACCAAATTTTCGTGGAATTGACTATGCTTTTGCAAATGTTCAAACTCACCATGACCATGAAAGATTGAACTTAGTTAAACAAAAAGAACAAAAGAATATATGAATTTTAGGTCTAGTGGTACACCCAACCTTAACGTTTTTCATATAAAGTTCTAACTTATTTTCCAGATTCAATCTTAAAAGTTCAAAAATCTATTAGACACAAAATTGAATGTTAAAGTTCTTTTAAAAATATTATTGTAAAACCAACAATATTTGGCTATCGTGTTTGAGATTTATATTATATTTATAATTAATAAACTTTTTAAAAACCAACATTTAAAAAAATTCACCAAACATGTCAAAAACTTTAATTTAAAGTAAATGTGAGTATAATAAATTGAAAAATCAACACCAAAACTAATCGAACCAAAGGTGGTCCAATTGAAGATAAGGAGAGGCTTGGTTGGTGTCGTTTTGGAAAAAATCAAACCAACAACATTTTTTAAAAATTTCAAAGGCTGTACCGACCAACGGTAAGTTTTCATGGTCAGGATAAATTTAAACATTTACTAAACCAATCTTACGGTATCCTACAAAGTCCCCAAACACTACTATAAATTTTGTTCATAGGTAAATACAGATACCCAGTTGAGTTAAACTCATGTCAGCTTCTACAAATTTTAAAAACCCTAAATTACAAACTTTCTATTCAACTCATTAAAGTTGAACACAATAATTAATTTAATTTTAATAAAGTCACTTATTTCAATTTATTTATAATTATAACCGTTAAATTTTGAAAAAGTAATATTGTATTATTGATGAATAGAAAGTAATAATTGAAAAAAAAAATAGTAAAGATTTAAGAATATTATTTATGAATATCGTGTTTTCTGAGTCCGTTAACAAGGGTCCGAATTTCGTGCTTCGTGAAAAATAGTTTTTTCTTCATAGACAATGTCCATCATGATATCATTTTTCTTGATCGGTCCTATCCATGATCTTATCCTAAACCCAAAATTATAATTTTTTTCTTGATGGGCAAGGTCCATCAAGAAATGCCCATAATCTTTTTTTGGTCTTTGTCCATCCAGAAATCCTAGACCCATCAAAATTCTAAACCCATCAAGAAATCCAAAACAAATATATTAATTTTTTTCAATGATAGCCATTATAAATCCAAGAAAATTCATCATTTGATGAACCTCATACGTCAAGAAAACCTAACTAACTTGATGAGAATTGCCAGTCAACTAATATATTATCCTTGATGTTTATTGTCATCGATAAATACAATCAATAATCCACATTTTTTCGTATTTCTTCAACAAAATAAGAGAACTTTTCTTGACGTACATGACCGTCAAGATAAACATTATATCAAGAAAATATTTTTCTTGATTTACCATGACCATAAAAAAATCAAAATTTGCGTGCGTCAAGAAAAAACAAATTTGTAGTAGTGAAATTAAAATATTCCCTCAAAACTCATCAAAACACAATGAATTACCATATATAATCTTATCTTAAAAAACAATATAATTTGGTTCATGAAGAACATTATTGTAATAAATAAACGAATGTGAACTTTAGAAAAGATCAACAAAATCTTCACCCCATAAATATGGTCATGTATACATTTTATTTCTTTTTTCCTCCCATTGGTTGTCATTGAAAATGACTTCTTGAATTCTTTAACATGTTCTATTTTGTTTATGTATTAAAATTCAATTGCATTAAGTCATAACATTTAAGTCCTAAGATATTGGTTGATTAGGGTTGTTCTTGTTACTTATTGTTATAGCCCATGTGTCTTGATTGAAGTGACTACATGTAGAGATTGGGGAATGAAATAGAGAGAATGAGAAGATATTGAATAAGAGAGGAAACATATGAAGCGTTTAGATTCTCATTAATTGAAGCAGACGAGAGATGTGAAGTTATAGAATGAGGTTAGATGGAAGAATGTAGATAAACGTTGTCTATATACTAATTGACAATAAAGTTTAGCAGTGGTTTAGCAGTTTGATGATGTTTTCTATTATTTGTCATTTATCATTTAAGAGTTCATGTATTATTTAAAAGGCCACGTGGCAGTAGGGTGCATTGAGAAAACTTTCCTCCTATATACTACAAGAAATGTGACATTTAACGATGCATAAAATTCGTTGCTAAAGATTTTCTTTTCGTTGCAATGATTCGCCGCTAAACCCAGGTCCGAGAAGCCCTTTTGGACGTATTAAAAAAAATGTCACAATCTGTGACGAACCCTACCAAGTGTTGCATGATGCGACGTCTGGATGAAAATCGCATAATCTGACACGTTTACTAATAATAAATAATTTCATTCCTCTAGTTTTTCCTTAAATTTCTCTTTGACTTTTTTTTCAAGTACATTCTAATTAACATTATACCTGAGTGTATATATATACCCCTATTTATAAAAGTAGAAAAAATAAAAGCAATTAACATTAATAAAACTTAAAAGAATTACAAAAGCAAAACAAATTAACATTAATAAACACTTGAGAGAATTACAAAGAGAGATGTACAAGTTTTCATGTAAAGTTGCAAAGTTAAAACGTAAGGTAGAACAAAATAGGCATTGTATAGCTATAGCAACGATGTTTACAAAGTAAGTTTATCAAATGTGCTATCCGAAAAGAGATGAGAAGAAAGATAATGATCACTCACTCACTTGGCCTTCAATAAGTATATGATTTACTCAATCCAACCCAATAGATTAAAAGAAGAATAAATATTTGACTAAAAACATTAATATCTAAGAAAACTCTCATGTGTAGATGTTCATAGAGTCGATAACTCTGACCAATACTTACTAAACCAACACTTTAATTCATTCATGGAATTTACATATCACTCGAACTTTATATACAACAAATACTTTCAAACATTCATACCAATAGACTAAATAATAATCCAAAAGAAGGCAAACTTAGTCGATCCATTGAATCTAAAAAAATTTTGGAAAAAAACACAAGATGTTAAGTGAACGCGCTTAAAAAGTGCAAAATATATTTTAGCAAAAGACAACAAAAATCCAGTTCTATAATATCAAACCAAGGTCTAAGTATAAAATATGGTAATGATAATGAGCAGCAATTTTAGGAATAATAATTAAGTATAGGGGAATAATACAAAATGACAAAATGAGTGTAATGCATTTTTGTACTTTAGTGATTTTTTTTTGCATAGAGTGTAAATGATTTGTAATTTTTTTTTATTATTCTTTATAAAAAAAAAACCCTTAATTATACGGTAACATTTAAAAATATGTAAATACAACAAAATCTATCCGTGATTGGTGGATATTTGCTACATAGTCTACAAATCTATCCATGATTGGTGGATATTTGCAACAGAGTCTACAATTCTACAGATTTTGTTATATTTACAATTTTTTTAAAAATATTGTTATATATGCAATCTAATTAATATATTTGCAACTATTTATTTAAAATTTCATCTTAAAATTCAAATATTTAATTTTAAAAAATAAAAGTAAAGAATTTAAAAGAAAAAGACAAATTTCAAAATGAAAAATATAAATGTTGTTATCTAAAAAGGGCTACTTTTATTTAGGTTATTTTTTTCTCAAAAAAATGAAGATAATTCGATAAATAAATAAATTTATATTGAAAAAAAAATCCGATAAAAAGGACAATTTATTTTTCCAAAAATACTCCACACCTATTTATTAATTTTAATTTGAGAAATAAATTTGCTTTCTATATTCTTCAAATAAAAAGGAAAATCTTCGGAAAAAGAGAATCCCATTTGAAAGAGAGTATTTGGAGAGTGGAGAGTGGAGAGATCCATTGCGAACAACGCTCCCCCCTTCTCTCTCCTTTCTTTTCAACTTTCCTTCTTCTACTTCTCACGCGCTAACACTACCGCTGCTTTCCCTTCCTAAACTCTTCATTCCCCATTTCTTCTTCTTTTTCTTACCTTCTCCCTTTCCTCTTCCGCCTCTCCCCCGATTCTCTCTCTGCTCCCTTCTTTTCCTGCCTTTTTTTTTTTAGCTATGGAGTTCAAGTTTCGTGCCGTTGATCTCCGAAAGCCACCCCCACCTCCACCTCCACCACCTTCTGAGATGCACTTTTTTCCTCCTATGCCTCCTCCGATGCACTTTCTTACTCCTGCTCCTCCGGCTGTTTATTGTTTATCTGACCAAGGATTTCCAGGTTTGTGTTTCTTGTCAACTTTTTTGTTTCTTTGTTTGTCCGCATTATTATTTTCTGTCTTTAGATTCTTTCCATTTTTGGATGATTTGTGTTTTTTTTTTTTTTTGTGTGTGTGAAGTCTTTGTTTGTTGTTTGCATTGCGAGTTTTTGTGTTGTTTATGTGTTTACTCTGTTTGGATATTCGGATGGAGAGGCTGAAGATTTCTTCGGGGTTTTTATTTTTTTATGATTTGAATTTTGAGTGGTGAATAGCTTTTGTTTTCCTCGGATTCAAAAGCTCTTTACTGAGTGCGTTGGAACTCTGACCCGTTCATGGTTTTTTCGATGAGAGATTTAATTGGAATTTTGTTGAGCATTGAATGTAAAATTGAATTCAGGGAAAGAAATTGAACTTTTCCTTTTTCTAGCTTGGTTAGGATTTTTTACTCCTTTTCAGTTACGGAAGCGGTTCCTGTTTTAGATCATCACGAACGGTTTTCGGTTCTCTTTCAACGGTTGCGATCGCACTTCTTAGAACATATGGAATTCTTGGATTTCTCTTTACTTATCTCCGATTTTACATGGTTTTAGATTTCTTCATGGATTCTGCAGGCGTGTTCAGACAAACGACGAACATCGTAACACTCAGACAGCCGTTCGATTTAAACGAGGAAATGCATTTGGAGATGGAGTTTATGCGATTGAGAGAAGAGAAATTGATTGGGGAGATTGAACGGGAGCGATTTCTGAAAGAGGAAGCGAGGCGAGAACTGAGGTTGTTCGAACGAGAGATCGCGATTCGAGGACTTACACAGTCGGCAGTTGGATATCCTTTCCAACAGCCGCAACGATGGGTAGCGCCGCCGTTCAGCCCTGTGACAGGGCCGCCGTCCAGCGCTGTGGCAGTGCCTTGTCCATCGCCGTCTCGGGCATTAGTGGTGCAATCGTACCATGAATGGCAGAAGATGGAGCAAGTAAAAACTTCCGACCGCCTAGGGCTTGGTGCGGTGGCGTTGCGGCCGCGGATTGAGCCATTAATGTTGGAAGACAAAAAGGAGGCTGCCAATGAAAGAAAACTCATTGTACTGGTTTGACTCTTTATCCCTATATTTTTACTTTCCTTCGATGAAATATATTCCATGTTTTAGGGTTTTTCAAAATCATTTTTGGCATCATCTTTTGGAATGATTCCCTCAGTTTAACTTGGGAAATCGTCAGAAATAAGCTGATTGAGTTTTAGGGTTCTTTTACCACTTTATAGATTTTGTAATTTTTTCAAATATCCCTGAATCTTATACAAATCTCATCCTAAATCTTATATGTTTCCAAATTTTCTTATGGAACGTTTGGGTTGAGTAGTCTGAGTATTATAGTATGCGTTTGGATGCATATTTGAGGGGAGTGGAGTGAGTTATTTAACCCCAACTCCACGTTTACGCATGTATTAAGCAGAAGATTAAAGTTATTATACTCCCCTTATTTTAGGTCGAAATCCATGCCAGTTCCATTCTTTTGGCCGAGTGCATCAACCTTCAAGATTCTTTCCAAATTTAGAAAACTATTCTAAGGAAAATTTTCATCTCAGGGGCTAAGGTTAGCCCCCGATATCATACTCCATCATGCTTATATTCTTTAGCTCAGACTATCTCAGGCAAACTTTGGCTTGAGATAATTGACATCTTTTAAGCATTATGTCAATGAAGTTGGCCCAACATATAAGCATTATTCAGTATGATCTCGGGCTAAGGTTGCCCCGAGATGTCCTCGAGAGAGACCGAAAAATTCGCTTCAAAGAGTTTTTATATTTGGAAGAATTTCTGTGGTTACCTGGTCGAGAGAATGAGTAAAATAATCCTAATCTCCCTCTTGCTTAATCGATGTGGAGTTGGCTATAATAACCACTCCACCCCCTGGAGGTGGACTAAAATAACTCACCTCACTCCCCTAAGTTGAGTGCAAAACATGGCCTACAATTTTTTAAAATCTTTGAATGGCAATTGGATATAATATTTGGAAAAATAATTTAATTTAAAATATATAAGACTTGAAAAATTACTAGAATCATTTAACCCCTTGAAGTAATTTTTTTTATTTCTTGATTTTGAACTTTCGCAAACTGATCGACCCTTCTTGTTCCCTGATCGAGTTGGTCGGCTCAGTTTTTGATCCATCATGCTCGAAATTTTTAATTTCTAATTAAAATTCAGTGGTTGATTGGATGGACTGAGAAAACTTAAAAGACAATTTCCTATTTAATTAGGAGATATTGACATTTTTTTCAAAATCATTTTTTAGAGGTGTTTCAATCTCCCATCTGTCATTGTTGTCCTGAAAAAGAATGTTTTCTTTTTCTTTACATAAAACTTTGGCTAGTTTCATAACCATTTCTATTTTGTTTTTAGTTTTAGTTTTAGGTTTTTTTTTTTTTTTTTTTAATTTATGCTTGTTTACCCACTATTTTTTTTAGTCTGGTTTTCTATCTTTTGAAAAGTTTGAATTTCTTAATCAAAGTGGATAAATAGACCAGTTTTTGGAAACTAATTATAGTTTCCAATAAACTTGTTTTTTTAAAACTTGGACTGAAAATTCAATCTTTTTTTCTAATAGGGATGAAAACCACTCTAGAGAAAATGTGTAAAAATAAGCAAAAAAAAATTAAAACAAAAAATCAAATTCAAGAAATATGTCCATTAATCCCAACTTATCCAAACATTCAATTTTGTGTTCATTTAATTCTTAATTTTCTTTTTTGTATTTAATAGTTCCCTGACCTATTCAATGCTTATAAAAATTACAAAATCTAGACATTGATTTGAGAGTTCAAGGATCTATTAAATATTTTTAATTAAATTTGGAGGCCAGCTAGACTCCAAATTTTAGAAGAGAATTTTTAATTTGAGAAGAAAAATTAATGGTTAATTTTGAGCTATAATATATCTATGTATGTCTATATAATGTAGATATGTATATTGATACATACGTCCAGATATGCGTATATCTAGATGTAGATGTGTATGTGTGAGTATATGTATATGTGTATATGTGTATGTGTATATGTGTATATGTGTATATTATTTTAATGGTTAAATTAATAATTTAGTCCTAACTCTGAAGTCTGAATCTAGTTTATTCTTAGAACTTTCAAAAGGTCCTTATAATTTTAAAAATGTCTAGAAGGGCCCAAAACTTTTACATATTTCTCTAATTAAAAAAGTTCGAGAAAAGACACTTTTGAGAGTTCAAATAAACAATAACCCAGAGTTCAATTGTAATTTAATCTATTTTTGTTGATGTATTTAAATGGAACTTTAATAAAACTGGCAGACAAATGTTAAGATTTCAAAGGTTGCCAAATTTTGGGTAAAACAGCCTGTAATATAAGAAGAAACCAAACTTCTAAAAGTATTTATATGAACTTTTCTTTCAACTCAAGCTTTAAATTTACTAGGACAAAATGGTAGTTTTCCATAGCCAATAATATAGGCATTATTGATGATCAGGTTTCTATTATCGATACATTGCTGAATAATGGCATGATTTAGAAAAATTATCCTAGTGGTTAAAAGTATGTTTGTAATGACTTTCTAAATGCTTAAGAAAGTGTTTCTAAGCACTTAGAAAGTCAAGTTCATTTCTTATAGAATCGAGAATGGTGCTACAGGAAAAACCCATTCCGAATGCCTTTAGAGAAAAGCGAAAGGCTGAGACACCATCAGTATCCATCAAATACATCCAACCATCTCCTGTGAAGAAGACATCCAAGGGCGAGTGGAGTTGTGCCCTGTGTCAAGTAACCACTGCGGAAGAAAAATCTTTTAACGATCACCTTCGTGGCAAGAAACACATGCGTAAAGAAGCAAGCCTGAGAGCTGAAAAGGAGAGCAAAGTTTCCCGAGTTGCATCTGAGCCATTATCGAAAAAGAGGAGAAAGCTACAGAGAGCCATGGCAGCGGCAGAAGGAGGAGGTGCGGAAGGAAAGGAAACAAAAGATGGAGAAACAAATGTAGGTGAGAAAAGTGAAGGCAGTGTTGACTCATGCATTAATTCCATACTTTCTGAAAGAGGAGAATAAGCAAGAGAACAACCCACCCGACTACTAACAACGATGTCATGGCAAAGTTGGTGCTTACGAAACAAAAGTGATGTTAGCTAAACTGAGGAGGAAGGGAGACCATTGTAGTTAGTAAGTAATTTTAGCTTTAAAGAAATGTAGAATACTGGACAGATGAAGGGGAACTGGCAACTGGCAACGACACGTGTTGCTCGATGATTTGGGGGGGAGGGGTAGGAAACAATACAGTTTAGGCTATATCCCTGAGTTATTTTCAAAATTTTAATGGTGTTTAATTTTGCTGTGTTTTCTAAAAAGTGATAGGTACGTATATGGTTACTCGTATAGTACTAAATTAATTATCCTTTGATTAGCTCTTTCTTTGGATAAAAAGGGCTTGATTATTTTTTGTTCTTGTGGCCATACTCCAAAAGAGAACTAGATTTTGTAACAAGCTAGGGTGCATGGGTTGGCCATAAACAAAGCTCTTTTCTCATTGATGATTGATAATTAGAGAATTGACATGCATATAGAAACTACATTTGGTAAATGTAGGTCCATACTAAATTATCTTTTAAGTATCTATCTTGGTGTGTTCCATGTAATTTTTACCATTGAAAGAATCACTCTCGACTTTGCAATTACATATATTACGATTAAAGAATACAAGTAAACAATTACATATATTACGATTAGAGAATACAAGTAAACAATAATAAATATAGTCAAACACTCACAAAATCACTTCATACATTTTCTATATAAATTGATGATACATACTTTTTCAAATTAACATGGATGTGTTATATCTTTTTTTAGGTAATCATGACTTGAAATATATAAATTTCTAAACACTAAACCCAAAAATAAATTGAAAGAGATGTATGTGGACATACCTAAGACTATAATAGCTATTTTTTGCCATAGTAAATATCAATTTTGTATTCTCAAATAAGTTATCGTCAATATTATTTTAAAATTTTCAAATACCTTCATTTTTTTATTCTTTGTTATTGTATTTATTATTTCATTTTTGAACTAAAATAATTTGCATCTTAAACACATAGCATTATAGCAAAAACTAAAATATTCTAACACCACCGAACTATAATTGGGTCGGCGAACAACATCATATGAGTTTTTACTATAAATATTGCATTTAAATTCACTTGGAAGATGTATTAGAGAATAAATTAATTTAGTAGTGTTCCGGGGTGGCCACTTACCAAGAAATTAATTTACACGAGTTTCTTGATACTTTAATGTTGAAGAGTCAGACAAATCGATTTATCGGAGGCGTACATAAGTTGACTCAAACACTCATTGATATAAAAAAATGAAACTATTGTAGCAAATTTGATATTAGATAAAATTTATAGACATACCAAAAGAAATTTCATTCATAAAGTTGAAGGAGATTATCCTATTTAGTTTTAAAACTTAAACAAGTATTTAACATATTTCTAAATTCTTAACTATGTCAAAAATGTGAATTCTTAAAAGGATTAATTCATATACAAATTTACTTTTAAAAAATTGTAAATCTATACTTAATTTGTAATTTTGAACGTTGATTAACCATATACAAATTTCAAATTCAAAAAATAAATTATAACTTAATCTCGACTAAACGCTAATTAATGTAAACTATAGAATAATATTAAGCACATAACACACAATTATGTAAGCATTTATTCTAAATCAGAACATAAAAAGAGGAATATTCTCCAAAATGTCTATTAATTTGACCATAGAGACTGAGATGGTTTTTCAGCAAACAAAATGAGAAAGCGATGGTTTTGGCCTTTCGAGAGCGGTGAAGGGAAGGACCATAAATAGGGGTTTTCATTTGGTTCGGTTTGGTTTTCCATCATCGTTTTTCTCTCTAATTTTCAAATTAAAACTGGATTTTTCTATATTGAAATTGAACATTTTTTTCTTGGCATAAATAACAAACATACATCCACCAAAAAAATTGTTTATTTTTTGTTTCCCTATAATTTAGAGAGTTTGTTAAAATGATAAAGAAACTTAATTTATGGGTTTCGATTAAAATGAGAAAACCAAACCGGATAAAAAGTTTTAACTTTTTTATAAACCAAACCAAAACCTATATGTGTGTGTGTGTGTGTGTGTGTGAGAGAGAGAGAGAGAGAGAGAGAGAATCTTTATGCATTGATTGATTTAATAGAGGAAAAAGAAGGAAAGGCCTTAAAGGCAAAGCAAAGCACTATCCACAAACATCATCTGCAAACCCCATTAAAACAGTTCAACACAAACAGAAATTCATTCCCTTATCTCTTTCCAAAAAAACAAACAATTAATAAGAAAAAAAGTTATACACATCACTCACACAATTCACTGAATTTTTGATCTCAAGATTTTTCACCCTCCACCCATCAATGGAATCCTCTTTCTATATCTCATCAATGGCCCAGTTGGACCAAACCAAAAATTCTTCTCTCCAACAAATTCCTAATTCAATCAGAGAAAAACTGCCTAAATTTCTTTTCTTTCTCTCTCTCTCAACTTCCCTGAATCAACCTCCGATTTGGGTTTTTTCTCCCTTCCCTTCTTAGTTGTCTTCTAGGTTAAGATTTAACCAAAACCCTTTATTCTTTTCGCCCCTTTTGTTTTTCTTTTTCCGCCATTGTTTCTCCTCCTTCTCTTTTCTGGGTCTTTTCTTTTTTCGACCATCGTTTCGATTTTTCTCTTTTAATCGAATGAAGAAAGCTCGAAAAGGGGTGGCTGCGAATTCAATGGCGTGTGCTCTGTTTGAGAGTTCGATGGTTGGGATCAAACATCAAAGTCTCTTGCAGGATTACGAGGAGTTGCATAACGTAATATTTTCTTTTTTGGATTTTTCTCCCTGTTTTAATCTCTTTTATCGATGTGCTTGTTCTTCGATTATTGTTGTTTATTTTTCGAGATTGGTTATTTGTTGATTGGTTGATGAGTGTTGAGACTGTACTTGTTTTGTCCTTGGTACTAGAAAAGATGAAGATCTTAGCCTGAGAAGGCTTTGAGACTGTATTTGGTTGTTGAGAAAATTTTGAACTGTTGAAATATTGCTTTTGATGTTTGTGTTAATTTTTGGTGTTTTTAAATGCTAAAAGAAAATTAAGCTTATGGGGTTCGATCTCTTTTATTTGTTGTTGGCTTGATCGATGATACCTCAAGGGGTTTAGACATGTTCCATTGACTAAGAGATCATAAGTTTTAAACTTTCGACCCCATGTGTTCCGTTTTTCCCTTAGTGTAGAAGTGGTACTTAAAAGTGCTTTTAAGCCCTTAGAAAGGTAATCTAAACATGCACTAAATCAGGGCGTTTAATTAAATGAGATAATGTGTCTCCTGTAATTCTGTTCAAGTTTGAAGTAAATATGACTTTATATTATTGGTTTTCTGTAATAGAGTTAGTTGTCAGTTTCAATGTTGAGTGAGATTAGTCAAAGTGTAAGTATTCAATTTACGTTGCTTTTTGTATTTGTTTAGGAGTGATATATTTGAATTTATATACTTAGCTTAGTTCAACTTGGATACCCATTATATTGGTTTAAACATGATCTGATCACTCACGAATAACGAAAATACAATCTTTGAGGGGTGGGGGTGCCCTGTTTGTTTAAAGGTTTCAATTTTTTTTACCATATGGTTGATGGATGGAATTCCTGCTCAGTTTTACTTCTAATGTACTGCAGAGATAATGAGGGTATAGCTTGTGAAAATATTTTACATAGAACTTGACCAGTTGAAACATTTTCATTTCAGGAAACAGAAGCCATGAAGAAAAAACTACTGATTGCGAAGCGGAAAAAGGCAACCCTTTTGGATGAAGTTCGGTATAGTCTAGCATCACTCTTCTCCTTTCCCTCTATCTGTGGGTTTCTATCAGGAATTTGCTAATGTTGTTAACTGAGTCCTGTTTATTTCTCCACACCTTTAGATTCCTGAGGCATAGATATGAATTGTTGAAGAAGCAGCCTGCAAACATCCAGCCAAAGGTAGGTTTCAAGCAGCCACGAAACCTTGAACTCAAACCTCCCACCGTGAAGAAAGAAAAGAGTTCGCGGAAAAGAGAAGCTTCTTTGAAACCGCTTGCTCAAGCGCGTGACGTAAACCAAAGGGGAGGAATCTACAATGGGATTGAAGCCTCTTCTCGAAAATCTCAGTCGTTTTTCGACCTAAACCAGAAGTCAAATACGTGCAGCAAGAAGGAAGTCATTGTGAACAATTCTTTTCCTACTTTTGACCAGAAAGAGAGAGTATACAGAGCACATGAAGCTGCTGCCAACAGGAACATGACCCCGGTTTTCGACCTTAACCAGATTTCGGTACCTACCATGACTTCGATTTCAGCTTCTTTTAGTTAGAAACGTTCAACTTTTCCGATTACATTCAAATGCAACTCTCAGTCCGTTAACATCTGTTTCTTGCTTCAGAGGGAGGAAGAAGAACTGCAAGCTGGTTTCGAACCAGTGAGACTGGAGGACGAGCCGAAGAATATCTTCCCAAGAAGCGAACAAGATGCAAAGAACAGTGAGTTGGTGTTATCATCAATGTGTAGGAATGATGATAATGGATCAAACAGAGCAGGAAAAAGGAAGATCTCATGGCAAGATCAAGTGGCTTTAAGAGCATGAAGTCCTCTCTAATTGAAAAAAATCATTGAGGATCCTTCGTTTGCATAGGTGGAAAAACTCTGATTCCTTGAAATTCCATTTTTTTTATTTTTTTATAATTCACACTCGGCTCGAAGTCAGAAAATTGTGTCCATTGATGTTGAATGACTTTCTATGTGCTTAAAAAGTTCAACAAAAAATTTATTTTTAAGTACTTAGAAAGTCATTACAAATAGATCCTATACTTTAAGGATACCTAAAGTCGTAGTTAGTGGAAGATAATTATTGTGATTGGAATTAATGAAAGAATGTTTGAAATTTCGATTTCTTTCATCTTAGGACTATGTTTGCTAATTGTTTGGGTAATGGAATAGGAATAAATTGTGTACAATATTTGTTTGCAAAATGTGACTTTTATCATCAATACTATTGTCATCAACTTCACATTATATTTAACCCACAAATAAGTTAAATGAGTACAATATTTTCTCTCATTGTAAATGTTAAACATTTTGGATTTAAATGTCTGGTTTAAATTGTTTGAGATAATTAATGTATTTGAATGTATATTTTAAATATTTAGATTAATTAATATGGTCAAATAATCATTTACCAAGTTTGTGTGTGACCAATTAATGTAGCCATTATTAGATTTAAATCATATTTTCGTCTCTAAAACTTTGTATCTTGTTCTATTTTGGTCTTTAAATATAAAGTTTATTTTAGTCCTTATACTTTTTTTTAAAAAAAGAAAGCTTACTTTAGTCCCTAGCATCAGTATTATGCAAAATTGTAATCTAAAAAAAAAAATGAAAGGATGAGGGAGCTGCCGAGCCGAGGAAGAGACGTGGGCGAGTAGAGTTTTGGAGAAAAAGAACAAGCATAGTTTTTGAGTTTATTTGATTAAGTGTTATATTATATTTATATGTTGGCATAAAAGATTTGTGGAATAAATTAACCAAATTTATTGGTTATTTATAAATTAATTAATATGATAAATTTAGAGTTTAATCATCTCAGGAAATCGTCTCATTATTTTATTGAAATTTTATATTAAATAAGCTTAGATTGTGGTCTAAAACATACCTTTTCAAAAGGGGATGGACCAAAATAGAACATGTTATAAAATTTAGGTACCAAAATAGGATTTAAACTTATTTACTATATTGTTATATTAAATTGTAGTATTATTTAAAATAATGTTATATTAATTTATTGTTTAATCCATACAAATAAAAGGCAATGAATTTAAAACATTCATTGAACATAATTAAATTGTTTAATTAACTACTAAAAACAATTAAATTAACACTAATAATTTATATTAAATGGTTAAGATAGTGTCAAATATTAATGAGTAATTATAATAGATAGCAAATTTATGGATAATAATAAAGTATATAGCAATATTTTTAAAAACAATTATAAATATAGTGAAGTCTATCCGTGATAATCAGATTTGACTATAGTTGCAATTTTTTAAAAATGTTATTGTACATACTAATACTTTAAATCTAATTACTATATATGCAACTGTTTCAACATTAATCTTATCTAAGAGTTAAAAAAAAACACACACGTAAAAACTTTTGCAATTTAGTGAACCAGGCAAAAATTGAGACAATTTTAGCCCATGTGTTTTCATGTTTCGTTTTTAGTTATTATATTTTCAATAAATCTTAAATATAGTAACTCCCAAGCTAATTATTATCAAAATTGGTTATCGAGTTATATTTTGAAATTTTACATTTAAATTATTAAATAAATAGATAAGCAAGAAATTTAAATCTCATGTTAAAAAGAGTCCCTAGTAGTATCTAATTTGATTTGTTTACTATGTTTAAGTATGATTTCAAGTAAATATTTCAAAAATACCAACTTAAACTCAACTCAACTGACACATGTATGTACTTAAAGACAATGTATGACATCTCCGACATTCCCTTGCAACCTAGCAACAACACCATCCTTATGATTTGAAATTCAAATCCCTGACATTTTCCTACGATCGAGCCATCGAAAAGGAAGATGCACTTTATTGATATATGTAGTAACTTTTAATCCTTTTAATGTCACATGTTCAAATCTTCCCTCCCTTGCGTAAATTGTGCACTTATGTTCCATATTGCCTACTATATTGAGAGTTTATGTCAAAGGACAATGTAGTGGTCATTGTGCCAAGCTTGTCCTAGAGTTGTCGTTGGTGAACTAAGATTATTCTCCTTATAGTTAGTGTGTATATGCATTTGGCATAAGTTTGAAATTATGGGTCTAGATAGTATGGTTCATGTTTTCCGCTTTGTGTCTATAATAGAATTAGTGTAATTACAGGCATTTAGCTTGTGATGGTTTTTGTTTAGTATGCATTGTTGGTTATGAAGCTGCTATGTTAGTTATTGCAGTTGATTGGTAAGTGTTGTCAAAGTATGGCAATGTTTGCTAGCCCTTGCACCCTCTTTTGAGGCCAAAGGAGAGAAAGGACTTTCGGAGAGGGTGTGACACTAGTCACTTAATGGGCTTGGTTTGGACCCAATGTTTTTCTTGGCCCAAATTTTTCTTATAGGTTTAAATTGTGTTAGACTTGAGACATTTTAATTACTCGATTCAATTCATTTATAATTTTCATGATGTACTCAATTTTTGTTGTACCTTTTCTAATTTGATACGTTTCAAAATTTTAATTAAGATTAGTTTCAGTTATTAAGTAATATATTTATTATGATCGAATTTTAAATTTGTATAATCATTAGTTATTTTTTATTTTTTAAAATTTATTGGAAGTTTACATTTTATTTACTAATATCTATTTCTTATGTCATCTTCAACTGATATTCTACTTCAGGTTAAGTAAATGGATTTTGTTTAATAAAAAATCACATTTTCTTTTATAATATATACTTCATGTTATAGCTATGTACCAAAATATATATATATATTAAAGATCAAATTTCTTCTCCAACTAATATTTTAAATATTTTTGCATTTTGCATTTTGCATTTTGTCCAAACTATTACCACACCTTAAATAAAGGATTTTTTCTAAATTTATGTATCAAAATTATTTTTTTCCACTCTTCTCTGTTTTAATTTTTCCTTTCTACGTACGTAGTTGTCACATCTCAAATTTTTATTTGTTTAAAGTAAGTTATATATATTTATTATTATTATTATTTAATTGTGTTTTTTTAATCTTTCTATGAAATTGAGATTTAGATTTAACAACTTGAAATTGAAATTTAGATTGTATAGTCTTAATTTTCAACTTATAAATGTAAATTTTATTTTCATGTTATGAAACACGTGCAATGCAGATAGTTTCTACTATCACATACGAAAAATGTCTTTAAACTACGTAGCTCAGTGAATGAATAAAAATGTCTAAACTTTAAAAAAAAATGAACAATACCCTTTACCACTAGTTTTCCTTGGAAATCATTAGTCTTTCGTTTCAAAAATATTCTCCCGCTTTAAAAAGTTTTTTAAACATAAACTTATAAATTCAAAATTACCCCTATTATAAGGATGTTATGTATAAAATTACTCGCGTTAATATATGAACAAAAACTGTTAATACCTCGTTATAAAAACATTTATAATCTTTTAAAAGTTTAAAACTATTTTTTACACCGAAAAATTATAGACATAATTTTAATTTATTTTAATTAGAGAGATTTTAACAAAAAAAAAATATAAAGTTAGGAGGTATTTTGTATAATTTAGCAAAAAAGAATTAAAAAAGAAAAAGAAAAAGAAAAGTACAATTTTTTTAAAAAAAATTCAAACCATGTAAAGACTAAATGATAATTTAAGTTAAATAAGAAAACTCCGTTTCCGTTACTGTTACCGGATGCGCCGTCGGCTAGATGGCTTGGCTGAGCTGGCGTGCGGTCATTTTTAATTTGAAGATTTAAGCCTCAAATAAAATAAAACGCGGAGACAAACTTGGACTTCCATTCCCTTCTTCTTTCTTTTTTCTTGTAGGAATTCTTCTTCTTCCTTATAAAATTCTCCTTTAGATTTTTTTTTTCCTTTTTAATTTATTTTTTTTCTTCTGTAGTTCGTTTCTTGATTTAGATTTTCGACAAAGGTAGCTTTTACAGGTTTGTTCCTTCTCTTCATCGTTTTCTCCGATTGATGCATTTCCTCTATTTTCACTTTTGGATTGGAATTATTACGATCTATGTTCAATCTCATTTGATCCATGCCCTAGATTGAAATTGTGTCTCTGTAATTATACTTAGTGGAATTTGTTTGATTTGTTTTGGAAATTTTGTTTCTTTATGATGATGTCTTTATGGATTTGATGGGTGTATTTGTTTGTTTGGTGGAATCGAAATGATTTATGATTTGGATGTTTTGTTTCTTTTGAGAATTATGATTTGGTCAGAGTTTTTTCTTAATTATTTCTGTTGTTTTGTTTCATTTCCTCCCGTTTTTAAAGATGTGTTTAGATTCTGGTTTTTGTCCTTGCGATTGTATTTTTGTTTTTATGTAGTTGGAAATCAATATGATTTCAGATAATTCATTTGGTTTGCATAGGGATTTGAGGATTGGAAGTTCGGCACCCTATAACTTTGCAATGAGAATGATTTGGGTGAAGTTTTTCCTCTTGTTTGTGCTTTCATCTTCAGTTGCCTCAACCAAGATCGCTTTTTGGAAGTCTTGAAAATTTGTAGCGTTGAGCTTGTGTTTAGTTCGCAACTGAAGCTTCGAGGAAAAAATATTTTCTTTAAATTTTCGTAAAAGGGGGGGAGAAAGGAAGTAATTCTACTAAAATTTTCTCCTATGAACTCGTAGGTCACAAAGTTGTTTTTTGGTTAGTTGACACTCTAGACTGCCTTTTTACCATTCCACATAACTCAAAGGTTTAAAGAGTAAACTCAATGTGGGAATGGTTTCATTAGGATTGCAGAGTCAGGAACAAGAGAGGTTGCTTCGCACAAGTTACATACTTTCTATCCTTGGGGAGAAAAGCCAGTTGTCATTGTTCAGGGAGAAGATTAATTTTGGTTGGAAAGATTTATTGTCCTTTTATCTTTAGGTTGTCATTGGTTTGTTATAATTAAAGTTTCTTGTTTCCTAGAAAATAGAAGTTTTTCCCTGTGAGTAATGTTGTACTTCATTGTCTTTTATTTTGTGACAAGCAAACAGTGATTTATTGGATGAACTACAGTTAACTTCTGAATCCATTAATTTTCCGAAATCCATTGTGATTGTATGTTGTGATTAGAATCATGCTATACCAACTGAAGAAATTTTCACCAATTATTAAATGAATGTATTTATTTGCAGGGTGTTTTAAATAGATCAAGATGTTAGAGCAGTTGCTGATATTCACTAGGGGGGGTTTGATCTTATGGACTTGTAAGGAGCTTGGAAATGCACTTAGAGGCTCTCCTATTGACACTTTAATCAGGTCCTGTCTTTTAGAGGAACGATCAGGTGCAGCATCTTATAATTATGATGCTCCAGGTGCTGCTTACACCCTCAAGTGGACCTTCCACAATGAGCTTGGCCTTGTATTTGTTGCGGTGTATCAAAGGATTCTTCATTTATTGTATGTGGACGATTTGCTTGCAATGGTGAAACAGGGGTTTTCTGAGATATATGACCCAAAGCGGATGGTCTATGATGATTTTGATGAAACTTTTAGGCAACTTAGAATGGAAGCTGAGGCTCGTGCTAATGAGTTGAAAAAAACAAAGCAGGTGGGAAAGCCTTTGAACAATGCCAGGAAGCAAGGGCAGGATCAGAAGACTGGATTTGGAGAAAACAAGAAAAGCAACAGCGGTTTGGCAGATGATGGTGATGCTGAGCCTACAAAAGGACATAAGTTGGAGAATGGTTACTCTAATGGTAACCATGTTATAGAATCTAAACTGACTGCTGTTGTTAATGGAAAAGAAAATACAAGTTCCAATGTTGGGGCTTTTGATGTAAATAAACTTCAGAAGCTTAGGTCTAAAGGTGGAAAGAAAACTGATCCTTTTGCTAACAAGGGCTCCAAGGAAGAGCCAAAGAAAAAGGTAACAAAGAAGAATAGAGTTTGGGATGAGAAACCTACTGAGGCAAAATTAGACTTCACAGATCCTGTGGGTGAGAATGGGGATAACAACATCGATGTTTTGGCAGCAGATCAGGGCCAAAGTATGATGGACAAAGAAGAGGTCTTTAGTAGTGACAGTGAGGATGAAGAAGATGAGGAAGGGGACAAGGGTAGCAAGCCCGATGCTAAGAAGAAAGGGTGGTTTTCGTCTATGTTCCAAAGGTAAACCTTTTTATTTCATGCATGTTTTTCATTCATAGCCTCATCTTTCTTGACCAGTTTACAGCAATGTAAAAAAAAAGGTTTTGCATTATG
The DNA here is from genome assembly GCA_025688845.1 of Cucumis hystrix. NCBI lineage: Eukaryota > Viridiplantae > Streptophyta > Magnoliopsida > Cucurbitales > Cucurbitaceae > Cucumis > Cucumis hystrix. Next base: position 14,567,208 of record CM046887.1, read on the forward strand.
GTCAACTTACACACTTTAGTTCCTTGACCTTTGTTTGCAGTAGGTCAATTAATGTTTATCAGACCTTCGAATTCTCTGATTCACAATCTGGCATTTTTTCGTCCACTGTTTATATTTCTAATTACTTTTCCCCCATATTTCAATTTTTTTTCATTGTTGTTAATGTTCAAAGCGTGAAATTATTAAATTTATATTGCATTTGTTATTTGGCCATTTTGTATGTTTTAGCTGGATGGTTGCATCAGGTTGTGTAGATGAGTTCAAAACTTGTGACTTACATTTTGAATGCACTAACAGGCCTTTAGGACTGCCATTTAGTAACAAAAACAAGTTATATTCTATGGAAACTCTTTTGGACTTTTGATACTAAGACGAACGTATGTCTCTGTGTGTGTGTGTTATATATATAGAAGTTTAGAAATGAAAGTGGGGTCTGGAGACTATCTTATTTTTTGTGTTCTCTATAAAGCAAGAGAGACTGAAGAGAGCTATCATAAAATGGCATCCAGAAATTCCAGCTTGTTCTTTATGACATGACTTATTTTTTTATTACTTTGATATGTTAATTTAATGTGGGATTATCAATCTTTTCCCATTTTGTTTTCCTTTTCAAAAATTTTTTTTGGGTACTTTCGTGTTTCCAGTATCTCAGGCAAGGCAAGTTTGGACAAGGCAGACCTAGAACCAGCTCTGAAAGCTCTCAAGGACAGGCTTATGACAAAGAATGTGGTATGTTTTCTCTCCATATTTATCTTATCATCTCTTGTTCGTAACTTTTGGCTGCAACTTAACAAGATATTTCCTGGTTGGATTTTAGGCTGAGGAGATAGCTGAGAAACTTTGTGAATCAGTAGCAGCTAGGCTCGAGGGAAAGAAGCTAGCTTCTTTCACTAGGATTTCTTCAACGGTCCAGGTACATCTTTGAGTAGCCCGTATCCAATATGTATTCTCACCTACTTCATTTCTTATTGAATTTTGTAAGTGACCAAGAACCTTACTTTAATTTCTCATTACAGGCTGCAATGGAAGAAGCCCTAGTCCGTATATTGACTCCAAGACGCTCCATCGACATTCTGAGGGACGTACATGCTGCAAAAGAACAAAAGAAGCCTTATGTGGTAGTGTTCGTTGGAGTCAATGGAGTTGGAAAATCAACTAATCTTGCGAAGGTTAGGCCTCCTCCTTCCTGCAGAAGTTTGTTCCATGTGTTTTGATATGGCTTTTGATTCGAGAGTTTAATGCTTTAACTTTTATATACAGGTGGCCTATTGGCTTCTGCAGCATAAAGTTAGCGTCATGATGGCTGCTTGTGATACATTTAGATCTGGAGCGGTGGAACAGCTTAGAACTCATGCTCGTAGACTTCAGGTATATGATTTCACATTGATATTCCGATTTCAATTTACATGATTTTGTTTATCAAGACTCATTCGGTCCCTATATTTATCCTTGATCACTTTCAGATCCCTATATTTGAGAAGGGTTATGAAAAAGATCCTGCGGTTGTAGCTAAAGAAGCAATCCAAGAGGCATCCCGCAACGGATCAGATGTAGTTCTTGTTGATACAGCTGGGAGAATGCAGGTTTGTTACTTTTCTTATTAACCAAAATTGAAGTGATTGTATCCTAAAATTGTTAGTTTTCTAAATATTGGATGCAAATTTGTGTGAGCATGTGCCAATTGTTAATTGGCAAGGTTGTAGACGATCTTCGTATTCACATTTGTTGTATGAAGTCTTTGAATATTCGTTCATACCAAAACATGTTGCAACTCTCAGGATAATGAACCACTCATGAGAGCTCTCTCAAAGCTTATCAACCTTAACAGTCCGGATCTTGTCTTGTTCGTTGGGGAGGCCCTCGTTGGGAATGATGCTGTCGATCAACTTTCGAAGTTTAATCAGGTTTTGTTTCTATATACATTGCATTTTTTGTAATCTTACCTATTCAACTACCTCTCGTCTTTACTCTCTGATTCTTGTCATTGCAGAAACTAGCTGACCTATCAACTTCACCCGAACCCAGACTGATTGATGGTATTTTGCTCACAAAGTTCGACACCATCGACGACAAGGTAAATAAGTTTAGGAACATTCCTAGCTAATAAGGGGAATCATAATCAACCATTTATCAATCAATATAACACGTTGAGGTACTTGCAGGTTGGAGCAGCATTGTCTATGGTCTACATATCTGGAGCACCGGTAATGTTCGTCGGCTGTGGACAGTCATATACCGACCTCAAGAAGCTCAATGTCAAATCAATCGTCAAAACGCTTATCAAATGAGAGGCCTGTGCCAGTACAAACAATCCCTTAGATGTATTGATGATGATAAAGATTTTATGAGTTTGTTTGTGTTGTTTAATTGTCCCCTATGACCACCCAATGCCCGTATATATTCACACATTATTAAGTCTGTGCACTCAGTGGTGTGATGTTATCCTCTTTCGTTTGTTGGACTGTGGATTGTGGATTGTTCTTGCCCCTCTTCTCTCTTCCCATGGCTTCCTCTCTTTCGTATATGAGGTTGGCTACTTTTCATTTTTCCTTTTTTTCCATTTTAATTTTGTGGAGTTTTTTTTTTTCTCTCATAGGACTACATTACTCAAGTATGATCAAATATATTTGACATATAATGTAACAACCCAACTTCTTAAGTTGAGATTATTACTATTAAAAATAAATAACAATTTTTGTATTCTAAAAAAAATGAGGAAAACTAAATCCTTGTTCATAAATCATAATTTGGCAAGATAGAAAAAAAAAAATGCTAGGTAAACATAGTTCTAGTTTGGTTCTATCTAGATTTTAAAAAAAATAACATAAAATAATTATGAGTTCAAATAACTTCTAATAAAATAATAAAAATCCAAACACAAGGTAGTTTTATGTCAAGTAACGAGCCCTTCTATAGAGGAATTATATTTTGGATTGAATTTGGATCTTCGAAAAAAATAGAATTGTTTCAAGCTAAGCATATTTAATTTTAAAATATAAAGGTACATTTTGTTGATATAAGTAATAACTTTTAATATTTTAAACATTTCTTAACCTTACTTTTATGTTCCCATGATCTCTCGTTTAAATGTGATATTAAATCATTTATGTTCCCCTTCTAAATTCATAGCATTACATATTAAAAAAAAAGTAATGTAACTTTTTCAAGTAACAGTATTCTACCATACATGGAAAGAAGCTATGAGAAGTTATTTTTGAGAAATTCACTTGTTATTCTATTTAATTTTTTTACACATTTAAGGTTTTATTTTAGTTAGGGTACTTCCAAAATTTTGTTTTAACTTGGTTCGTTTGAAGATGCGTGGCTTTTAAAATTATGGTGATTGAATCTTGACTATTAGAGACTGGAGGTTATGTTAATATTAAGTCTAAGTCCAAGTTTACTTTAGCTGTTATGAATAAATACTATAGAATCATGGGGTTGAATTTCTATATTTTCAACCTTTGAAAAACATTAGTCTTCAATCCCAAGAATTTTTCAATATAAACCTTAAACCTTATACTTTTCATCGCTTCATTGGACACATCTAAAAGCATACGTAAGCTTGATTGTTTGAGTTGTGAGAAGAAAAAAAATGTTGAAAGGAGTAAGTTTGGGTTCTTCTACATGTCTGTTTTTTTTCCTTCTATGTAGATGTTTAGCAAATTGTATCTGTAAATTTACTACCAAAAGTCCACAAGAATGGTTAAAATGAAAATACCAAATCCATAGCTTAAGGGTTCTTTCCAAAGAAAAAAAGCAAACCAAAATTCTACATTAACTATACTTTCTAAAGGTATAAAATCCCCATGGAAACACAAGTGATAGTTTGAAGTATATCATGAAAAAAAATGTTAAATTGCAGAATCTAATCTCTAAACTTTGAAATTATGTACCTCTGGTTAACTTTTGGAAGTAAAATATCTAATTTTTTTTTTTTAAACTATAACAACTTCGAAATTTTAAAACTTTTATAAGTGAATTGATAAAGAAGAATAGAAAAAATAGATCATCCACTACAAATCCCCACAACAAAACAAATAAAGGTGAAAGAGTAAAAAGGAAAAGACAATCTCCTCTCCCTATGCAACTCTAGCATTGAAGAAATCTAATCCTCTGGATGACTTTTTCTCCCAATTGAAGCCTTAGCGATGAGTTGAAAAGGGAAAGATTATAATGATGTAGGAGGAGAGTTAGTAAAATTGGAACGCCTACAATCACAACTGCATACACTTCTAGATTCTTTTACTACACGTTGGGACCTCCTTGTATGAAGCTTTATATTCACCAACTTGCCACCGATCTTCTCCGCAACAAATCAAATTCGACCGTTAAAATATTGATTTCGATACTCATATTTATATTTCAAGTACTATACGAATATATTCAATCAAACATAACATCAATATCAATGAAACTGCCCAATTTAATATATCAAAGGATATTTTAAGCCTTGATTACGCTCATATTCATTTACTTCACCTCAAAGATTTGCTCAAACTGTAACCAAGCCACCGAACTCCCTTCATTCTCATAACCACCCCTTGCTATTTGTAACCCTCAATTAGCTACAGTTAACACTATTTCAAAACCCCCTATTTATTATAGTATTTACACTTTACTACAATTTTTTCTATCTTACGGCTACATGTTTACTGTTTTCTTCTCAAACTAAAATAATTTACAACTAAAAAATATATTATTATAACCCAAACTAAAATAATCTACACTCTAAGCACAAACTATTATAACCAAACTACAATAATCTGGGATTATAATAATCAACTTCTTGCTCCAAACATCATCCCTTAATTTCTTTGTAGAAGAAAAAGGAACACCCACATGTGCTAGTGGTTGGATTTTGATAGCATGTCAAAAAAGTTTGTTATATTATACTACTTGATTTTGGATGAACATAATGATGGTTAAAATCACTTTCATCTTAGTCAAATTTACTCTAAAACAAATCTTTGAACATTCAAAATCACTTTAAAGTTTGATTTTCAAAATTACTATGAAGGCATGTTTTGAAGTGATTTTAAATATGTAAAAATAGCAACATGCTCTTCGACTACGATTAGATATTTGCCACAAGACCAGGAAAAGTAGAGATAAAGGATGAGAAGCTAACCATTTTCCAAGCCAAGTCTTCTGGACCCATGGGTTGAGCTGGACTGGAGTAAATGAAATGTCTTGATAACTGACAGATGCCATGAAAGAAGAGAAGAAATTAGTTTCATGATGGGAGGAGAGCCTAACCCCAGGGTAAGGAAGTTGACCAAGAAAAAAAAAAAAAAAAAAAAAACTCTTCCAATGGGCATAAAGATGATAAAGATTGCAAATGTGAGTTCACCCAAGATGGGTAAAAATAACAAGATGCTAAAATTAATCCATTGCTGTTTTAGAAACTCTTATGTGGTTGAATTGTAATTCCAAAAAGGCCCCAACAAAGAAATAGCCAAAATCTATATTAATCAATTATCGACACCATCTAGCGTATCTCAGTTGAGGAACAAAAATCATTCAAAATGTAAAACACCAAGCACTAAAATGATATGTGAACCTCCTCGCTTCGTCGCATGCCCAAGAAGAAGTGCATAGAAAGTTATTCGAACCAAAAACTTTGATAAAGCAAGAAATAGCACTAGAAAGGTATTATTAGAATTAGTTATAATTTGGAGGAGCTACAAACCTTCGCGAGATTTTGTTGCAATCTTCTGATATCAGCAGCACTAAAACTCCTCAAATATGTTAAAAGCCATCCTGATTTTAGAGCATCGCTTGAGGAAACAAATAATGCAATCTGCAAGAGGAAAATGCATTTGAGATCTAGGACATCAGAGACAAACGTTCCACAATTCTCGCATACTTCGTTCACAACTTATTCAGTAAGATGAAATCATGCTATTGACCATGCAGTCCGGATAGACAAATAATTTATTAATTCTTTTCTTTTACTGCTTTCAAGAAGTTTTTTTATACGATTTTGGTTGACCAATGAAATTCAATTTCAATTTTGTATAACCAAAGATTATATCAGTTGCAATATTTTTAATGTAATGAAATGTCTCAAATTCATTAATGTAACAGAAAATTAAATACGTTACCCATCTGGCTTCACGGTAAATATTAAAAAGAAAGTGACACTGATACATCAATTTACCTTCCTGTAATCAAGTATTCCTTCAAATGGAAGCTCCAATTCATCACTAACAATGACAGGAATGCAGCCGCTGACGATAGCATCAAACAATCTGGCAGATGATGGAGTGTCGCCGGCAGGACTTAAGCAAAAGATGGACCTGGAGATGGAAGAAAGGTTTGACAATCTGAAATCTGCAACGGTAACAAAAAGAGAATGCAGAAGAGGTTAAAATAAAAACTTTAATATTACTTGCGCATTCCAGTCTGAGCTGCAGCTTTCCCTCCTTCTCCAGCCGTTCCTTCTTCTATTAGTACATCATCTGCACCACTTAGCTCTCCACCAAGTTTTGCCCGTATCTTTCCTCCCTAAGAGTAAGTAGAATAGTCTATCAAGGGCTATGCATGAATTATGATTCTAGTCTATTACCAAAGCACTCATCCACCGCCAGCTAAAGTTTAAATTTTACATGGTTGTATTTGGTTCCGTTTAAGAAATCAACTCATAACGTATCCAAAAAAGTTCATGTGTCTCACTAAAGAAAGTTCATGCATCTTACCATACATTAAACAAATGCATAAAGAAAAAGTGTGCAGTGCAGAAAATTCCACTGATATTTACCAAAACTTACCGCATTTCTTTTGAGCCGACCACGGAAAAAGAGGAGTATGCTTCTCTTTGATTGCTGATCTGATAAGCATTTGCTGTCACATAATTCAACATTTGGAACATAGGGAAGTATAAGATCCTTTTCCAGATAGACTTGTCCAGGCTTGTACCTAAAGAATATTGGGTACATGTCATTTAATCAAGCTTCAAAAGAACATTTAATATCTTCTAAGAGGTTCTATCATGTTAATGTCTACCAGTTTCCTGTTGAGTCCATATCTGGTAGTAACCAAATGGCATTCTTCATAAATTTTCTAACGGTCTTAAAAGACCATGGATGATGAACTGGAAGTATGTGATCCCTGCCTTCAGATCGCTTCCATGCAGGTTGATCTGTCACCCATTTCAGAGCCTCCTGGATCCACACGTAAAAGTACATCAATGCTTTATGGAGCACAAACAAAAGCACTGTATTTTGAACAAAAATAAAACTCCGAAATAATCATAATTCTCCAGGAAATAGAACACATTGCACTGAACATCGACTTTTATTTTGAAACTTTTTGGTCTCAGTGAACCCTAAAGTTCTGAGATTTCAAAATAAAAGAACAAGAAATTAATCTATCAGAGCGATGATCAGATCAGTTAACCTCTATGCTGGACCAAGTCAAGCTTTCGTTGCCAAGTGAGATAAGCAAATTCAAGTAATTAATGAATTTAATGAATCCATGGTACTCCTTATTCCTCAACCACTAGGATTCTCAAAAGTTCGCCTCAACATAGCGACACTCTAACCAATCAACAACCATTCCAAATCCCACAGAAATCCTTTCCTTTAGGCTGCTCTCTTCTAAGTATTAGGGACTATGCACAGATCATGGTGAACTATTATTGAATACCTTGGTCATTGTAACCAATGATTTCCACAGTATTTAGTTTCATAGCCAACACCAACAGGATCTCTTCCTATCCTATACAACTAATGGGATTTAGCTTGGCAACTCCATCCTCCCTTAAAACGACTACCTGCTCACTTCTAGAGATTGCTCGCTTTAGAGCAGTTCTACCCCCTCTTCTGATTAATTAAATAAATCCACTTCCGCCTTAAAGAAAAGACTAATATGATATAGGCATGACATGCACAACAACTGAAAATATAATAAAAGAAAACCTTGGAAGCTCACTCACACCCTGTAAAGTGCTTTGCACTGTTGTTTCTCCAACAAGAAGAAGCTGATAGTTGTGAAGAAGGGAATATAGAAGAGATCTGCTTCCTCCTGCCGATAAACCCTCACCACACCTTTCAGCAGTCTCTCCGACTCTGGAGCGATTAAGTCGGCCCACAGCCAGTAATCAATAGAATGCTACAACAGAAACCCATTTTTGGCATTTTAGTTACGACAAATAGAAACTTGTAATTCTGAAATAAATACTTATGTATATGGAAAACTAAAAATGCATCTATACACAACGAAGCAAGAAGCTACCCATAGACTTCTACATAAGGCTCATCACTTCATAACATCAACAAGAAACGAGATAAACGTATCTAACATGAATATGCTACAAAAAAAAATCCACTTTCAAACAGTAGAATCGTCTTATGTTCTCGGAAATTTTAAATAAAATAATTTAAACTCCAGTATTCGTATCAAGTAGAATAATGTTATAAACACCGTTTTCAATCAATGTAAGAAATGCGATTCAAACAAGTTCACCCTATTATATATACTAGATTAAACAGTCCTAATCTATTAATAAAACTTCGAGTCAATATTAGAGCATCTCGTATTCAGATCAATAATGGCATTTTCTGTCAATTAATATTGATAATAACACAACAATGTAATATTGAAAATCACTCGAGTACAATGTAAATTCCCGAAGCCACAAGTGAGGTAAGCATAAAATTCATAACTAAATACCTGTTCAATAAGGCGGTGGACGGGGCTGCCATTGGAGGTGAGATTAGAGGTCTCTCTATAGGTATTCCTGAACGTCCAGAGCAAATCATAAGTGAATTTCCACGGCATTTCATAAACATAAACTCTAATCGGAGATCCCAACGGAAAGTACGGATCTCGAACCACCCGCTCCATTTCTGCCTCAGAAAGTGCCTCATCGAGCTTCCTTGAGGCATCTTCAACATCTCCGGCAACAGGAGCGGTGTCATCGCGTAGCGGAGGGGATTTAGGAGCCTTGTGAGTGAGAAAATGCTCGAGTGAAACGACGAAGGAGGTTTCGGGTTTGAGAGAGGAAATTGGAGAGTGGAAGGAAGTGGGATTGGGATGAGGATTGGAAGGGGATAAGAAAACAAGGATGAAGAGAACGGAAAGAGCGAGAAGAGAGAGTGTGAAGAGGAGAAGAGGAGATCGATTGGATCTTTGGATCTGAGCAGACATTGATGATGAAAATGGAAGGTTTCTTCCTCTCATGGTGGTGTGGTGTGGTGTTGTTGTCTTCTTCAAACTTAATTCCAAATTTCTGTTTCCCTTATGAACAAATGTGAATTTTGAAGAAATAACAAATTAAAAACATAGTCAATCACCTTTTTCTTTTTTATAAATTTTAATACAAATTTGTCCTTCTAAATATGTTTTTGAAAAACTATTTGTAAAGGATAAACTTCTAAAATGATTTAGAAACATGGGATAAAAGTACATCGACGAAGATAAATTGTTATTTGTATTCATTACCTAAATATCTTGGTTCATTTTGTTATATTTAAAAATAGTCTATACTTTTTAGAAAAAATATTAAATTGTACCTCTAAATTTTGGATTTTGTATCAATTTTAACTTTAAACTAGTAATAGTAACAAAATTCTAAACTTTGCTAACTCTATTAATTTAAATTTTAAACTAATAATCGTATCAATTTATCTGAATTTTTAGAAGAGTATCAATTTAAACTTATACAATTATATCAATTTAAATCTTCCATTTGTTTTATTTGGATAGACTTATAAAATCTGAGGTTTAAATTGATACATTATTGAAAGTTTAGAGTTAAATTGATACATCTATTACTTTAAAATTTAAATCGATTCTACAGGTATAATTTGATATAGAAACATTTGCGAAGTCTTAATGATGTTAGAAGGAATAAAATTTTACTTTCAAAATTATAAGAACTAGATACCGACTTTCTCGGAATCAAATTTATTATTCAACATTCTTAAGTTGAAGGATAGCGTCCTGTTCTCATTTGATATAATATATGAGCTTTATAACTTCTTTCCAAAATTTAGAAATCTCTTTTTTCATCTCTCGATTTTGGTTCTACATCTTGATTTTACCTCCAACAATGACAATACCAAGCAAAGAAGAAGTCGTTTCATCTGCCTTTGGCAACACTTAACAATGACAACAAATGAAGTTTTTTATAGACACAAAACGAACTGATTGCAAAGGACAAGGGCGAGGAAAGAACAAAAGCCAAACAAGAGGAAGAAGAGGAAGAAGAGGAAAAATAACCTAAAAAATGGCTTGGTTACAAAAAGTCAACCTCTTTTGGATGTTGCAATAACACTTTATTTACATCTACCATTAAAAACTCAAGGAATACCTACTTCCAAACAAACCCTTAATAAAAGTGAAGGAAAGAAAACAAACTTTGTATTATTTATAAATGATAAATCTCATGGTGTGTATAATAATATATACGCACACGCCATCATATGGAACCAAATCCAAACATCAGAAACTTGAAAAACGTGCAGAAGTTAATGTAGAAGTTTACAAGATGCATCTAAACATCTAATATACGAAGGAGTTACACAGCCGTTTTTTTAACATCAAATAAATCTTTCTAGATTGACATAGTGTGGAATTATCATCTGTTCAAACCAAGCTCAAAAGGAAATCAGATCCTTATCTTTTGATGAATCAGGCTTCTTTGGATCTTGTCCCCGATCAGATCCACTTCCACCTTTCTTGCCAAATATCATCTCGTCGAGATCATCCATCATGTCATCACTGCTTCCACCGAGAGATCGGCCGTGTGAAGTAGCCGGTTTTCTAACCAGAGCGTCTTCCTTGGCATGACGGGGAGATTCGTCAGGTTCTACAGCAACCGGTATCATGGCAGGTTCTGGTTCACGTTGAACAGTTGGAGGCTTCTTCAGATCTTGATACTTGGTAAGGACTTTCTGAACCTCGTCATTCACATTCAATGCCTCAAAAAGTAGGGCCTCGTTGTCTCCAGCAGTTTCAATAATTCGTTGGATGGTCAATTGCGACTGACGACATTGTAGTACAAGGGTGCTAGTCAGATCATCCTGCAGAGGGAAAGAAACAAGGTAGAATCATTCTATCCTTCATGGTCAAATTGAAAAGATAATCAGCTTGAACATCTACACGATATCTTATGGGAAATTTAAGCATAAAGCAAAAATAGCAAGTCCAAGTCCAAAGTCCTAGTGAACTAAGGAATAATATCTACTCCTAACAATAAAGTGTTAGGAGGTACGGATAGTGAGCATAGTCAGTTTGGTCACTGAAGTTTAACGTGTCATTTTAGGCTTCAGTTTCGAAGCTTTTCAGTAACTATTCTCTAGGTAACATCTTTAGGGGTTGCTTTTTGTATGCCTTATATTTTTTTTTTCAATGAAAGTTGTTGATTTAAAAAAAAAAAAAAAAAAAAAAAAAAAACCTCTCGAGAACATTGAATAATTTTTTTTGTTTTTTTGCAAAATGAACCTAGAGAGTGAATATTCTCCGACCATGTTTTCATGATGATTCTCAATGTGGGTTGTTGAGTTCAAACATTGACTTAAAGATTCTAAGTTGGGGAGGCCTGGTTTTACCTTAGGCTGTTCTTATTCTGTTTTTTTTTTAATCAGTTTATTCTAATGTTTCCTTGTGAAAAAATAAAAAAATAAATGATATTGTAAAATAGACTATTGCAATGTAGCCAACCTCTTCATAACCACGAGCCTCAATAAAAGTTGTGGAGCAGTGAAGTTCAAATTTTCAGGAGTAGAAGGGAGGAGAGATTGAAAATAATGATTTTTCTATGTGGTGGTAAAGAGAAATTTAAACTTCAAAACTAGACACAAGGACAACTAATAGGCGTTTTTGTACCCTGTTTCTTACATGTATCTTTAATAAATCGTATTAGGATATTTGACCAAGAAAAGAGTTCAGGTTTCAGATCAGCTGATGCCAGATCATGAACAGTTTCAACCATCCATTTGTAATTTGTATCACATATTAAAAGTAAAACACATACATATTGAGTGAGAGAGGGAGAGAAATCCGAACATTATGAAAGAGATGCATTACCTCAGAATTATCCTGAGGGGGCGATGAGGATAACACAGTGGAAAGAAGCTCAATGCAGTTCCTTGCAACGTCAAATGCTTCCTTTGTTTCTTCAGCTGTAAAGGTTTGGACGGGAATGTCATGATGGAACTCTTCGGCATACATGACTTCTGTCTCCGAGACTGGAACTGTGCGAGCAGGGGTGAAAATGGGTGCAAGACTCTCATTGTCCCGACCGGGGAATCGAATGCCTCTTGATTTTAAACTCTGACAGATACAAACAGAAGAAAAGTAATGATTAATCAATCTTCTATCCCTCAACCCACAGGGAAAGCATCTAAAAGAAAACTAGCAAAATAAAGTCCCAAATTGTTACTCTCCAAACTTTCTTGCATGGAATGAATGAGAAAAGGTCCAAAACTAGAAAAAAATCCCATACTAGGAGCATTAAAGATTCGAGAATGGTATCAACTTTCACATAAAACAATATTTTAGGACCTAGCCGTCTCATTAATAATATGTAAGCGGGTGTTTCAACACAATGAGATATTAATGCTTTCAAATTTCAACAACATTTTCCGGAAAGCTTCGTTTCCTTTTGCAAAAGAAATGGAAAACCTCAAAAGGGATGCGAATAAATTTAGAAAGTGCACTCCTGGACTTTGTCCTAAGTGATGTACAGGAATAGATAGAACTTCCTCCCTTTTAAAACAATTGGTCGTCAATTGGTATTTGGTATCAAAGAGGAAGGTAGTTTCACCTTTATATTGGGGAAGAAGGAAAAGAACACATCACTTGTTATGAAAATTTTCTGGATAATTAGTGGTTCCCTTCCATATGTAATCCTTCTCGTACTGCTTCCACATGTACAACTTTATATTCCTATTTGTGCAGTCAGCCAAAGCACTCCACACGTACAACTTTAAGTATGAAGTACATCCCATATGTCCAGTCGGTCAAACCACTTCCAAGTCCATTGAGATGAAGAAATATACATCAAATACCATGTACTGCTAACACTTCAGAGAAGTGGATGCATGTCCATTCATCCAAGGGTATAACCAGATTAGAAATAAAATAAAATAATTGATCACTTTAAAACCTTCTTTTTGGAACGAAAATCCGGTCTTTGGAATAAAGTTTTCGACCAGTCCACTGTTCAAAATAATGTTGTTTTAGGACTGGGACTCCAAAATGGAGCACACGGTTAGAGACTGTGATAATTCGGAATTATTACAAAGGGTTTATGGTGTCAATACATTTCTCATTTCTTATTCCAGTTGGTTTAATTTTTGTTGCTTCACATACAGTTTGCAAGCTTTCAATATTGGCAGTTAAGAACATACTGAAGTGTGAAGTCTTTACTAGTGTCCTATATACTTCATCCAACCTTGATACCAAGGCTAAAACTCGAGCAATCAACTCAATCTAAAATACTAATACATTTAAAGAAACTCCAACACACATATACACAGCAGGAGAGTAGTTACAAAATCATTGGGAAAGAACACACCAAGAAGCTACTTCCCTTATAATTAAATCAAGCTTTTCTTCCCAAGAAAAGCTTTTACCGCACTTCATCTATTCAAGCATTTTTTGTTTTTGATAAGAAACGGATATATTCATAGAACAGAAGCAAAGGACAAGAGGGCCCTTCCCGAGAAAAACTAAAGAATAAGGGCCTTCCAATTGTTGAAAATCATAGAAAGGCTGAAATTACAAAAGTGCTTGGTGTAATTCGTACTCCACCAAGAAGCTGTGTGTTGCAACACAGTCCAAAAATAATCAAAAGAATTATAATTGTCATTAAAAAATTCTACTATTCCTCTCTTTCCAAATACACCACAAAAGGGAACAGTAGCACAACTCCACAAAATGCTTTCTTTCAGACTATAACCTCTGATATTGAAACCTTCCAGCATTCATCTATCAATCTTCCTAGGAAGGCAAACCTCCAAATTAAAGATTCTAAACAAAGTGTTCCATGCTTTCCTAGTAAAGATATAATGCAGAAATAAATGGTCCAGGGTCTCCTCGTCTTTCAAACAAAGGCAGCACATTGAAGGACTGAGCGTGTGCTGGAATTTTTTATGAAGTTTCTTGGATAGTGTTGAGACATCTATCCAAGCATTAAACATAGTTTGTTGCCAAGTTACTACAATTTGACATAAACTTCCTATAAACAATATTTAAGAAGTCACTATATGCATAGTATATCATTCTATGTGTAAACTTAGAAAACGGAAACACCAGCACGTGAAAGAGGAAAGAAAGGGGGAGAAAAAACAAAGAGCATCCTTCTAAACTTAATCCACTGATATTATGCTAAAGCCCTAAATCTTTTTCATACTCAGATCCCATATATTTAGAAGAGAAAGAGATACAGAAATATATGGATACCATTACTCAAATAGAAAAATGATAAATGGTAAATAACAAAAAACAAGAAATAAAAGAAATACGCGGATACCTTGTATGTTTCTTCATAAACAGGCAAATATCGAAGCTCACTAGTTGATTCTCCCCATGCTTCAATCAACATTAAAGCCTTATTCCGATTATTGACAACAGTTTGTGGATCATCAATTAACTTCACCATCTCATCAAGAACTCTCTCAGCTGCCACCTCAGAGAAAGACTTCTCACAATTTTTAACACATGTCTCAAGCAGCACCATTGCCAAATACTGGATCCTCGGATTTTTCAACATTATACGTTTTTTAATCCCACGAATCAAGTCTATGCTATTGATTTTCTCAGAATTAACCATGTCACATATTTCAAGATTCAGGGCCCAATCCGGCTCTTCCAGAGTTTCTGCTGTGGCATCCTCAGCAAGCTTATCGCCCTGGTTTGGACCTTGAAAGAGTTCCTTCATTTTGAAACTCATGGAGCTGACACCTGCACTCATCTTTCGGCTCATCTCTGTCCCACTAATCTTTAGGCGTTCGCCCAAGGCATTTACTTTATCCATCAAGTTGTCACTCATCTTTCCTACTGAACAATATCAAGACAAATGCAAAATAGAATCCCTGGAAACACGCAACTCTTGAGAAGACAGAAAAAAGTGACATTTCATATTTAAGTTCTGTAAAGAAAAACGTCAAAATAACAAATGCAGCGTTCTAGAATATGGAAATGGAAGGCGGCAGACGATACAACAGGCAATAAGTTTCCAATTGCTGTAATCTTGTTGGCAAGAAGATTAAAGTAAACAAGTAAAAACTCTTTTTCAATAAGAATATACAATTAAAATCTCAACACATCAGAGATGCAAATTTCAGAAACCTAGGGAATAACAGTTGAGAGAGAGTAGATCATCCTGTTTTGATCATTGAAAGTGGTAAGAGGCTACAAAAACCATTAAAATCTCTTAAACCGACCAATATCCTAAATTGAAAATCAAAATAAAACTTCCAAGATTTTCCTTCATAATCCACTTCAATGAAACCAAAAATTTATGCAGAAATACCACCTTTGCACATGCAAACCACCTCAAAGAAAAACCCTACCCACCTCGTACAAACCAAAAAAAAAAATTGACAGGCAGAAAATATAGTCTGAACAAAGAGTCATCGAAATTCCAAACCATACATCAACCCCCCAAATCCAAACAAATTTTCAAACAAACCCTCCAACCGAAATCACTCAGAAGAGGGGGGAAGAATCTCTCATTAGAACACCGCCTTTTTCTCAAACGGCAATCGAGCTCCCAACTCCGACCGTCAAATCGTCACAAATTATCAAGAAATCCCAAAGAAACCAACAGAATAACCCGTAAACGATAGGATATTTTTTCAACGTTTTCTTCACATACCCTTTCCCCGAAACTTTACCAGCAATCGAGAAGAGTCAAACAACCGATCAGATCAAGAATTCCTAAGCTACGATCTCTTGAATTAACCAAATTCTAGGGGAAATGGAAAAAAGTATTGGGGAAAGAAGGGAGAATTGTACGTACCTTTGAAGTTTTGGTTGGACGACGGTGCAACGACTCCCGAAGTGAAGCTTTTCTTTCTCAGTCTCTCTCGCTTGCCTTGTCAACGGTTCCTGAAACTCTATTTATTGTTTTTTATTTTATTTTTTGCAATTGAAAACTCTATTTAGTATTATTATTATTATGAAAAATACGGTTTAAAACATTTTTATGAAGGAAAATTATTTTAACTACAAAATTATTTAGCAATATATTATAATATCACTGCAATCAATCACAGTAAACTATTCGATACAAATGGCCATTCATCACAATCTATTCCACAAATTTAATATGTTATGTTCTGTTTAAGTATATGTATCTATGAATAAGAAATTTATAGCTTAATGGTAAAACGGTAAAACGGTCTTCTAGTGCTTCTAATCTTATATTGTTTTTACTGAGGTATAAAACATCTCATTTAGGAATGGTTTTTCAAAAATACAAAATTGACATAAAATGGAGCTTATACAAATTTAGTTTGCCATGAATAATTTATTTTTCTTTATGGAGGGTTACAAGTGATTTTGAAAAATTATTATTTCTAAAATGGATTGGAAGTGCTTATAATCAACCAAAATCTAGTTGAAAAAATATGTTTAAAAATGTACATTGAATTGATTTGACGTTGACGAGAGGTTGAAAATGTGCTTCAGAGTCATTTTAAACACAATAAAAATTATTTTAATAACTTCAAATCACTATTTTAGGTCTTGTTTGTGTATAAATGCATATCGATACACTTATTTAAAATAATTAAGAAGTAAGGTTTTAAATCTATTTTAAATATTTATATAAAAGCTTAAGGAGCATTTTTTAAAATAGAAAAATAAATTAAAATATTTACCACTCATAGCAAGATTTTAGATTATATCTATCATAAAGACGAATAGACTTCTATCAACTTCTATCAGTGTCACTATTATAATTATGTTATTATAGAAGAATATCAATGTCTTGATAGACAATGTCTATCAATATATATTATTGATAAAATCTAAAAATTTGCTATATGTTGTAAATATTTTGTTAAGTTTACTATATTTGACCCTTCTTCAAAACTTAATTAATTATAATTATTTTAAAGACAAAAAAAATGGTAAAATTATGTCATCGATTGAATTTAAAAAATTAAAATAAAATTTAAATCTATAAATAGTAAGTTAAATGATTTTAAACGGTAAATTTGGTGAAAATATTTAAAATCATAACATAATGAAACTATATATAAATATAAAAATCAAAAGATTTTTTTGCTATCATTATTATTTTATTTTCTGAAAGAAATTTATATTCATTGCGTGTAAAACAAAATTGTGTTCTACATCTAATTGTAATGATTGGTTGGTCGGTCGGTTAAAGTTTATTTGTTTGTGCAAAAAATAGACACAAATATGAATATTTAAATTCCAAATCTTCATGTAGTACTTCAAAATATCTATTTGGGTATTCTTTGCCTTTGGAGAAAGGGAAAGGAAACATTTTCATTCTCAACTACACCAAAATTTAACTTTGGTGTTCAAAATATCTATTTAGCCCTTGTTTAGTTTTTAAGATTATCGAGAATTAAATAGTGCGGTAAACATATGCGTAATCAAAGATGAAACGAAAATAATACTGTAAAACATAAAAACGGTGTAAAAAAGGTTGAGTTGAAAACTATTGAAAATGATTGCTTTATATTTCAGATCATACCCAAAACGCTCAATCCAAACATAGGTTTTGGATTACATTGTGTTACAAACAGATCTAATACGATCCCCAAACACCTCATAATGTGTCAATGGTTACGAAATTTGTGGTTTGAATCCCTCACATTCTATTATACTTGAAAAAAAAAGTAGGCAATATATTAATAATGTTGATTAAAATATTATTTTGGTCAGTGTAATTACATTTTCAACCGTTCAAATTTAGTTATTGTACTTTTAAGGAATATTAAATTTAGTCATTGTACGTGTACCTTCAATAACATTTTTCCAGTCATTTGAAGACATTTTTATGTCGGAATTAATTAAATAAAAACAATAAATTTCATGAAAACTACTATTTAAATATATTTTAAAACTTTACAAATGAAATGCAAGGTATTTTTGTTTGGATAATAAATAGTAAATATTTTAGAAAATAAAAAAATTTATGATGAGTATATATTATAAATAGCTTTACACTCCACTATATATCGATATTTTAAAAGAATTGTAAATATGATAAACCATATTGCAAATATTGGTATTATCAAACAAGCTTTTTAAGAACCTATCTAATATTATTTTATCACATATTTTGAAAAGAATATTATTATTAGTAAAATAATCCAATTTATTCCCTATAAATCAAGATAGATTATTACTATAGCGTAATTTATCTTGTTGCAGATACATCGTAAAATTTTACTCTATTTATAAATATTATCAAAAGATCATTGAAATAAATTTTCTATTATTCACCGTCTATATATCAAAAAATAATATAATTAGAAATTTATATTGTACACAAACTTTATGGATTAAAATGTACGGATTAAATTTGTAATTTTTACAGAAGAAAATTGTTGACGGAGTCATCGTGAGGGGTAATATAGTAATTACATATTCAAAGATGTCAATGATCGTCGTCGTCGGCTCAAAAGAGGCGCTTGCTCTTGCTTATCAGTTTCTTCCATTTTCCTCCGCTTTACGCGTTCGAACCTTTCCCGAAGATTTAGTGTTGTTTGTGTTCCTTTTACCCAACCTGAGAATCCATTTCCAATTCCGTTTTTCACTGCTTTGTTTTGATTTTCCACTCTCTCTCTCTCTGCGCCATGGACTGAGCTGACGGTTTCTGGTTGTGGTAAGTTTTTTTTCGTTGACTAGTTTGGCCACGCGCACGCTCGCAATCCAATCCCAGTTACCCAATTGATCGATTGTTTGTTGATTGGTTTATAGTCCATCTGTTGTATGAATTGGATGCTGGAGTTTGGAGTAAAGGGGCAGGGGGGATTTTTGTTTCTGCTTGCCTGACATACAGGATTTTTTTGCGTGTAATTGATTGTTTCAATGGTATCGGATGATTTTGGGATGATTTGGAAATGGGAATTGTTTATGGGGTTTGGACGGATTGAAATACAGGAATTAACTGTGTTTTGGTGGTTTTGGTTTATGGAGAGGGCTGATTTTGTTGTTTCTTATGTTGTAGTCTTGATATCATCTGAGAAATCAGGACGTCTTGGAATTGGGTTTTTGGAAATGATCTATCTTTTAGGGTTCGTTTAGAGACACATGGTTAAGATCTTAGTTTTTTGGTTTTTATGTATGATAAAAAGGGTAAAGAAGTGATGGGTATGGGAGTGCTTCATCTTCTAGCCTGCAAAATGTGTTGATTTAATTGGTTGTAATTTATGGGTTTTACCTATCTGGAAATTTTAAGTGTAATCTGGAAGCAAACTGGTTACAGTGTTAGCGCTTAGAGAAAGTGGTGATTGATGTAAAAAAAACGATATGGTGGTCAATTTGTTATCTCAATTGGTGTTCTGGCATGCTAAACTCTTGTTTTATGTTATTGTTTACCCTTTTTGTTATTCACTTTATCATGTTGATCATTTTTTGGTTACTTGTACTGGAGAATAAGTTTTTGGAAAATGTAGTTTCATATTATTTTTTGTCCAAAGTATGGGTGCTGGACTTCTTCAGTACCAGTGATTGCTTATTACATTAATGGCTAATGTGCACGTTATCTTCCTTAACAAGATGCTTTTCTGTGAGAATTCAGATGCTTAAAGAAAATGTTTGATTGTGGTTACAAGTCACAACTGATGGGTGGTCAGCGTGAAAAGTTTGTGAGGTAAAGTGACTGTTATTTTTTTAAAGAGGTATTATCATTAAATTTTGTTGATTAGGGAGGGAGAGACTGGAACCAGTTCTTGGTATTGATTTTTTTTTTTTTTTGGATAACTGATATGTTGGCAGTTGGCTAGTTAAGCTCCTTATTTTAGATTTCATGTCTTAGGCTTTGGTGGTAAAACATTTTTGTAATTATTTGTATATCTTATTTGACTTGATTGGAGGCTATTTCTTTAGTTTGCTTCATTTTATTGTGGGCTATTTTTTGTATGCCCTTGTATTCTTTCATTTCTTCTTAATAAAAATTTCGGCTATACATAAAATAAATATATCGGCTCGATAAGCTAAGGCCAAAAACCCATGTTGCGAGAAGGTCCAAGCTTTTTTCTTTAAAATTTTTATCTTTGAAACTTTAGGTATTCCTTTGTTTTTTTTTTTTTTTTTTGTTTCCTCTAAAAAGAGGGGAAAGAAAGGAAAACAAATACAAGAGTATAAACCATTAGAAGAACAACAAATTAAACTTTTAAAGTTACAACCCACAATCTGCATAAAAGAGCTCCCTGTGACTTGAAGAAATCCTCAATGGGGGCTACCACCACCTCCTGGCTCCAGCAAAAAACTCTGAAGCTTCTTCAACAACAACAAAAAAAGAAGTCAAAACCAATATTCAGCTTAAGAAATTTGCATATCGCTCTATACAATCTCATATCTTTAATGCTTAGTTTTCTAAAATAAACTTTCATTCTACATATTTAAACTTTTGATCTTGTCATTTACTCTTACATGAAGATTAGACATGTACCTAGCACATTGGTTCCTTGCATAGCATTTTTATTAGCAAGTTTTATTTGAAATAAAACATTTGACTTTATTATTGGTAAGTTTTTCTCAGTGGAGGGGGGTATTTTAATCTTTCCTTTTTTGTTTCTTATTTTTCTGGATAAGAAATGAATGTACTTCGCTAGAAAATTTTCATACGAACGTCTCATGCTTGGACTTTAGCAGCCCAGAGTCAAATTAGTATCATGTCTTATCTAGAAAAGTATTTAAAGAACCAAAGTTTTCATTTATTTAGTTGTTTAAAGTTTGTTTTTACATGTTACAAGTTTGACTGCTAGAATTAAAATGTTATGGCTACTTCTTAATGCTATTTGGGTTTCTCCTTTTCGTTATATGCAGCGCGTGCGTGTGTTTCAACAACAAGAAATCAACTTCTCAATGTTCTCATTAACATTTGGAAAGTAATGACAAGAGTGTAGAGAAAGCTTTAAATAGACTGTTGGATCTGAAAAAAATGCCAAAATTTTGCAAAGATATTTGTATGTACACATTTGAGTGATATTTTGAAAAACTACTTTATAATTGACGAGTCAAACCGAAAGGGATTCCATTGAAGGCATTGTTAGATTGCCCGTGGAAGGAGATGGACAAACTAGTTAAAAATCGTCTGTCCTTTTCTCTTCCTTTCATTATAGTGACAATTAAATACTTTTTTCTGGATATTACACAATGTAAGACTTAAATCTGATGTATACTTTTTCATTTTGATTATTTATTTCAAGGTTGGATGACTTGGACTCCAGATTGTCATCACCTTCTGATAGTGGAATGAGAAGATGTGGGTTTAATATAGATGGATTTAACCGTGCAGTTCATGGAAATGATAAGCCGTCTGGATCCTTTAAGAGAGGAATGAGGAAAGGGTCCGAAGGACTTAAATCAATTGGCCGATCGCTCAAGTTTGGGGTGTCTCGAGCTGTATTTCCGGAGGATCTTAAAGAGTCAAAGAAGCAAATCTTTGATCCTCAAGACAAATTGCTCTTATTTTTGAATAAACTTTTTGTCATATCATGTATTTTGGCAGTATCTGTGGACCCACTATTCTTTTATGTTCCTGTCATTAACCAAAGCTCAAACTGTCTTGGAATTGATAAAAAACTGGCAATTACAGTGACAACATTGCGGACAATCATTGATGTCTTCTATCTTATTCATATGGCTCTCCAATTCCGGACAGCCTATATTGCTCCATCATCTCGGGTGTTTGGGAGAGGTGAACTTGTGATTGATCCTGCACAAATAGCTAAGCGATACTTGCGGCGGTATTTCATCGTTGACCTGGTGTCTGTGCTGCCACTGCCACAGGTTTATAGACACTAAAGTAGCTGTTATATTCTTCTACATTCATCCCATTTCTGATGTTTTTTTTTTTCTCTACGTAAATCATTAAACTTTCCACCTTGATGATCAACATTAATATGTTGCATTGTCAAATGGTATTTACTGAACTGTTGCAGTTTTAAATGCTGTATTGTCTTTTGTTTAATTATTATATTTATGGGACCCTTGTTTGTTTGCTCGTGACTTCTGTTTTTTGTTTTGTGCTTACAAGCATGTTTACCTGTTGCACCGGTTTGAGTAGGTAAATTATGTCAATGGTGGGAATACTTTCAAGGGCAAGAGATCTGTATAATGTTTTTCATTTTCTCTAATGGGCTTCATCTTCCTTATGACGTTATAGGAGGTAGGCTGGTAGGGGATAGAAGTTGATCTTCAAATATAAAGGAGCCTTGTAATGATGTCATAGACAAACCATATTTTTCAACATTCCACGTTAACTAATCTATCAGAGGGCTTATCATCTTGCTGCTGATAGTTTCCAAAAGTCATTCCAATCTTCCAAGCCTATGACTCTAAGATGCCTTTCTTAGCTCTATAACCATCTTCCTTTTTTTTTTCCACATCTGACAAGTATAATTGTTTTGCGAAGTAGAGAGAGCATGGATCCTATGGAAGCTACTTTTGAGAATAGATGATGCAAGGCCTAAAGGCTATTTTATTTAAAGAAGCTTAGTTAGTTAGTTACTATTTGACAAGTGTAATCCCTTCTTCGTCAGTGCTCTCCCAAAGAAAGTTAAATAGCACTCTTTTGATTTTTGTACAAATTTTCCTGGGAGCAGTAAACACTGAGAGATAATAGGTTAGGAGGTTTAGAGGGATTGCTGGAGTGAGGGTGACTGGCTAACCTTTTGAGCAGAACCTATCCCATTCGCTAAGCCTCACTCATTATTATTATTATGCCTAATGGGATATTGGGAAGGCCCAAATACAATGGGAAAGAATTACATTAGACAATCTCATAAGGAGGCAGTGTTCTGCTTCTGTTGTATAGATCTACGCTAACCATAATTGATTTAATTGTATTTATCTTGAGCCCAAGGATACCCTAAAGTCCGTAATTATTTGAAGCAAATTGGTCTCTTTGATTAGATCATTCACATGGAAGAAGAGGGTAGTAGATTTTGATTATCTAACTCCTTGTTTTAGTTAGCACTGTAGTAGACATTGTTGTAAATTTTGTTTGGGGAAATTCATATTTTTAATATCTTTTTAATTGAGGAATCAATATTTCATTGAGAGGAAAATGAAAGAGTACCATAGGGCAAAACAAGTGCCAAGAAATAAAGGGCCTCACAGAAATGATAGCCAGAAAGAAGCCTGATAGGATCTAATGTGGCACGTATCAAGAATTCACAATCTTATTATTTCTATTTATTGAAAGTTCACAATCTTATTAGTTCCATTTTAAAATGGTATTGCCATCCAAGTCATAATGTTATATTCTGTCTGATTTTCGCATGTTCTAGTAATTCTCGTGAGTTTTGCTAGTAAGGTTGTGAATATTTAGAATTAATCTGCCATTTTAATATATGCAGATTGTGGTTTGGAGATTTCTTCAGAGGTCAAGAGGTTCAGATGTATACGTGACAAAACAGGCCCTTCTTTTAATTGTATTCCTTCAATATATCCCAAGATTTCTTAGAATGTTACCGTTGGCTTCAGAGTTGAAAAGGACAACAGGTGTTTTTGCAGAAACTGCTTGGGCAGGTGCCGCGTATTATTTGCTATTATATATGCTTGCAAGCCATGTGAGTCCCTCCTTTTCACTTGGTAGTTGGTTCACAGCTCGCTAAGAATCCTGCATTTTATTTTATCTATAAATAATCATTTCAAGTTATTTAGAAAAAGACGCAAACTGTGTTTTGGGTGGAAGCTTAGAAAATCTATAAATGATCGCTGCAAGAAATTCATACATTAGTATCAAATTCAGAAAGGTAGGGTTTAGGAAAACTTCAGGTTGCAGTTTTAGGTTTAGGAAAACTTCAGGGTCCCTTTTTAGGTTTAGGAAGAAACTCAAAGACTCAAACTGTGTTTTGGGTGGAGGTTTAGAAAATTTAGTAATTAATGTTTATGTTTCCAAATATTTTTAATGATATATATGTTCTTTTTTAGTTTCATTCACTTTAAAGTAAATACTTATATTTAACGGTATTTATTTTATTGGGTTTTGTCGGATGAGAGGAATAGGAGGGCGTTTAGGGGAGTTGAAAGGAGGAGTGGGGAGATTTGGTCAGTTATTTGGTATCATGTTTCTCTTTTGGCTTCGATTTTGAAGACTTTTTGTAATTATCCTCTTTGATATGATTTTGTATAGCTAGGCCCCCTTCCTATAGTCGGGGTCCCCTGTTTTTGGTGGGCTTGGTTTTTTGTGCGTCTGTGTATTCTTTCATTTTTTTCTCAATGAAAGCCATTTATTTCAATAAAAAACGATATTTGTTTTATTAAACAAGTGAATTGAATGAATTATTGGGATGCAAAATTATTTTTACGTGTATCATTTTTTAGTTTTTGACTTTAATTTTGGTTGAATTTTTTTAATCTACTTTTGAGTTAAGAGTATATTTCAGTTCTTGTTTAATTGTATTAAGTTGATGGACAGAATTTAAATTTGTTTAAGCTTTTAAATTTAGTTATTTTATTTTGAGTATTAGTTGTTTTAAATTATTTGTTTGTTATATTTCTCTAGATCTAATATGAATTTGCAAACATAAACCTATGCAAGGATAATGTGGTTGAACCAATCTTTATAATTTTATTTATTTATTTTTAATATAAACTTATAGTATTTTAATATGCCAAAATATATTTTTGACAATAATATGTCAAAATATTACTTGTGTTATTTTACAGAATAAATATTCGTTGAAATTATAAAATTTGGTTCATAATGAAATATTTTATTGCTATGTAAATTCATTTCGATGAAAGCAAAATTAAAGTATTGTGCTGTATTTCTAATTTCTACACAATATTTTATTTGATGAAAATGATACTAATGTATGCATTTCTTTCAAGGACATTGCAGTCTATGTAACAATCTCTACTCATTATTATAGTTTAAGGTACTAGAACATTGGAGAGTTATTTTTGGACATTCTTATCCCTACCTTTAGTAAATAATCTCCATAATGTCTTTAATGTGATTTTTTTTTCAAATGAATAATTCAAAGCCCGCTAAAGTCATCCTGCAATGGTGGTAGGCTGTTCTTTAATTTTTGAGGTGAAGACATTCTCCACTTATTAAATATACCATAATGTAAATAAACAACTCAAAGCCTGCTAAATACATCCTCGAATCTTCAATTTTTAATGCATTCTTTTGGTGTAAACAATTATAATATCTCTTTAAAGGTCAAAACTAATTATCTTGGTGGAAGTTGGAACCATATACTGTACTTCCTTTAAGAGGGCTCTTTTAAATACCCTTTGGATTATTTCATTTATTCGATGAAATTGTTTCTTATAAAAAAAGATAGAGATTATTTTAAATGACAAAACTTTTGAAAATATTTACAAATATAGTAAAATATCACAATATATTTATGATAAACAAGATTGACTACCATATGTGTCTATCACGATACATATTGACATAAATAATAGTCTACTTTAGTCTATCCGGTCCATCGTAGATAAATCATGATATTTTGCTATATTTTGGTTCATTTTACTAAATTTGAAAACAACCCTTCTTTTTTCTTCAATAATTATAAATCCCAGTTGATTTTTGCTTGACTTTAACATTGCAGATAGTTGGAGCATTATGGTACTTGTTAGCTGTGGAACGGAATGATACTTGTTGGCAGAAGTTTTGTAATGCCCCTTGCAAGAAAGATTTCTTGTATTGTGGTAACCAAAACATGGAAGGTTATGCAAGTTGGAACCAGACAGGTGTTGATGGCCTTAAGTCAAGTTGCAAACCTGCTGATGAAAATAAGCAGTTTGATTTTGGAATCTTTCAACAGGCTTTGTCTTCTGGTATTGCTGCGTCCAAGAATTTCATCGGAAAATATTGTTACTGTCTGTGGTGGGGACTACAAAATTTAAGGTATGTAATATCGTATTTAAAGAAGCCAGGAATTGTCTCTGCCATGGATGTTAAAAGGCTGTTGTTTGCAAAGAAATTTTTTCCCAGGGAAATTTGTCCTCTAGTACTATACATGCATGTTCCTCTTGCTTCACCCTCACAGTCATATCTATGCATTATGTGCCCATGCTCACGTAGAAATTGTGCATCATGTACTAAGGTTGATGAGATGCTTCCTTCTCAAATCTCATTGAAGTGTCAATTTGCAGGAAAATGTACATTAAACTTGATGCGATAGATAGCTATACCTTTGTTTATCTTCTTGTGCATTATGATTGGACCAAGGTTGAAAATTTTGGTACACGATTTTTGAAAAATTTGCATGAAAATGATAATTACATTTGAAAATGGATAAGCATATGGAGGTTTTTGACAGTAATTCTTTTAATTATTTTATTTTTATTTGAATCCTTGGCAGTACGCTTGGGCAGGGGCTAAAAACAAGCACGTACCCGGGTGAAGTGATCTTTTCTATAGCATTAGCTGTACTTGGTCTCATTCTCTTTGCTCTTCTTATTGGCAATATGCAGGTAACACCATAGTTTGAATTATATAGCGTTTGGGTTTATGATTCAAATTTCTTCTTTCCTTTCTCTAGTTAATGTTGTTGTTGAGAGCATTGGAGGTTTGGTGCGGCTCTTGTTTTCTTTGTATGATAGTTAAAGATTTGATTAAAATTACTGGCTTCTGATGTTCATCTGGATGTTTGGTTAGGGACATTGATCAATGGAAGGGTAAAAAAGGACAGAAGTAATTGGTTTATTTATTTATTTTTTCCTGAATCTTGTTTCAAGTCTTGATGTGCCTGTATGCTATGGTCCAAAAAAAGAACTTGACTATTTAGGGGTTCAAGTACTTAGTTTATTGGCCAGAAAACGTGTTCAGTGCATTTGAATCAATTATAGAATATAGCCAAGATTCACAAAGTTGATCAAATCAGTATTTAGGAATTAAAATATTAAGAGTTTACCAGCCAATAACGTTAAGGGCCTTGTTTTGTAGTTTGGATGTGTGCAAAATGACCCGGACATTGCTAGGCTCCTTATCCATACCTTAAAACGTTCTATTGTTCCTTTCCTTTCACCCCTAAGATTCTACATGATAGCACATACTCCTACCAGCTTCAAGAAACGACCCTTCTCACAAAAAGGTGAATGGAGAAGCAATTCTCTGTTCATATCTTTCGTGCCCTGAGGATTGCAATCATCAAACCAAATTTGGAAAAACATGTTTCAAATAGTATGTGCTAACTCACAGCTTCAAAGAATGTGATATAGGTCTTTATTTGCCTTCGGACAAAGAATACAACAAAATGGGCCCACTAACTATGTAATCGCCCTTGAGAGTTGCTTCAAAATGTTCACACATATATGTAAAACTTGTCAAATAAAGAACTTCACTTTCTTAGGAATTTTGAACTTCTAGAGGGCAGAGAACACAAAATCACTAAAGGAGTGGGATCCAGCAAACAACGAAATAATTTTCCACATGTTCATTTAATTAGTCTGAGTAGCAAACTTTATTTTGTGAGTTTAATGCAATTGTGGCTACTGTTTATATTTTGTGAGCTAATGTAATGCAATTATGGCCTCTGTTAATATCTTGTGAGCTGATGCAACTAATGCCACCTTTTGGATGGTTTGGCTGAAGCGGCTATAGGATTTTTAACAATATGGCTTGGTATGTGAAGTTTGTGTCTTCTCTAGTAGTTAGATTGAGTTCCTTGTCTGTCTTCTTTTTTTTCAATCATGTCATTTTAATTTAAGACAATTGCAGATCTTGTTACTAACTTCAACTGGAAAGTTATGTGGTAAGTATCTTATCAACTTCCTTGGGACGTCGATTTAGCGTTTGTTATTTTTTTAAAAATTAATGGTGTTTACAGCAGATATTTTTTGCTCTTACATTGAGATGTAAAAATATATTTTAGCCCCTTTACCCATTTCAATAGCGAAGATGTTGGCAGATTGGATTAAGTGCTTTGCTGAGATTCTAGGCAGTTGAAGTATAAATATTATGTTATAGAGTGGAAAGGAGTACACAGTGTACGCTGACATTTAGAAACTGATGTAATGTTATTATGACAGACTTATCTTCAATCTCTAACCATAAGGCTTGAGGAAATGAGGGTGAAAAGGCGTGATTCAGAGCAGTGGATGCATCACCGCTTGCTGCCGCAGGAACTTCGGGAGAGAGTCCGGCGTTACGATCAGTACAAGTGGTTGGAGACTCGTGGGGTGGATGAACAAAGTTTGGTTCAAACTCTACCTAAGGATCTTAGAAGAGATATTAAGCGGCATCTTTGTCTGGCTCTAGTTAGAAGGGTAAGGTTATTGCTATGGCTCTTTTACTTTATTTGGTTGTTTCATATTCTTTCATTTTTCAAACTTGGGATTGTTTGGCATATTCTCATTTCCCGCAATATTAGGACGAACTCAAAGGGTGGAACTAAATTTCTTTTGAGAAAATCCATGTATATAATATGTCAGTTCATAACTTATTGAGAAATCACAAGTCTTGGCTTTACTAAGGGCAAGGCTGTTGCTTTGGTTCTTTTTTATATTTCATTCTTCTTATTATTACTTAAGGCAGTAAATTTTTTACATTAAGTATGAATACTCTGACTATATATCTCTGCTATAACAGTTGCACAAATTCAAAGCGTTGTACTAAATTTCCTTGAGAACTTCCATGTTTCAGCTTATGATAACTTGTTGAAAAATTATAAGCTTTAGCTTGTTAGTTACTTTCATCATAGGATTTGTTTTGCTCTTTGTACTTTGTTGACATTTTCATATTCCTTGATGATTTCTAGGTTCCTTTGTTTGAAAGTATGGACGAGAGGCTGCTTGATGCTATCTGTGAGCGGCTGAAACCATGTTTGTTTACGGAGTACACTTACATAGTCCGTGAAGGCGATCCAGTTGATGAGATGCTTTTCATTATACGTGGTCGGCTTGAGAGTGTGACCACAGATGGTGGACGTAGTGGATTTTTCAACCGTACCTTTCTGAAAGAAGGTGATTTTTGTGGTGAAGAGCTTTTGACCTGGGCTCTGGACCCGAAATCTGGTTCGAATCTTCCATCTTCTACAAGGACGGTAAAGGCCATTACAGAGGTTGAGGCTTTTGCCCTTGTCGCTGAAGAGTTGAAATTTGTGGCCAGCCAGTTCAGGCGCCTGCACAGTAGACAGGTGCAACATACCTTCCGATTCTACTCACAGCAATGGAGGACCTGGGCTGCTTGCTTCATCCAAGCGGCATGGCGTCGGTATTCCAAGAGAAAGTCTATGGAACTTCGTCAAAAGGAAGAAGCTGCAGCAGAAGAGGGATCTCAAACTGCCACAAGTGGAGGCTCTTATAGCATTCGTGCAACTTTCTTAGCTTCCAAATTTGCTGCCAATGCTCTCCGGGGCGTTCAGCGATATCGAAATGCAAAGAGTGCTCAGGAATTGATAAAATTGCAGAAACCTCCGGAGCCAGATTTTAGTGCTGATGATGCAGATTGATCCATTATGTATTTTGTGACAAAATTTGAATGTATTATTATCTGACTCATGCTTTTCTATTGAAATTGATTAGATGGGTTGAAACTAAATGTATTATAGATATGCTTGTAGTTTGTAACTTGTAAAAAAGTTCTTGAAATCAAATCTTGAATATGTATTTGTGCTTTATATTTCTCAGGCTTCTACATAAAGGTTGGAAACTAATGGACAGAGGGATCCTCTCATCCTCCATTCTTTCAAAGGGTTAAAATACGAGTCTCAAAAAATGTGGCCTCTTATTACATTACAATAATCCTTTTGCTATTTTGAAATCCTTAATAAAAATTCCAAAATTTGTCCCATATTTTGATGTTTTTCTGTGATTAAATTTCTAGAAAAACTTATGTTACATAATGCTTCCACTTTATCCTAAACTTCAAATTTCTTTCTAGTTACATAGTTACATTGCTTCTACTTTATCCCAAAGTTCACATTTCTTACAAGTTGTCTTGTTTTTCAACGTAACTTAATTTAATGGTAACTGATATGACCTCCATTTCTAGAAGTTGAATATGATGTGTGTATATATATATATGAACTTTTGCCACAAAAGAAATATGTGAGCAATTATACATCAAAATATAGCAAAATTTTTAGATTTTATGGTATAATTGATTATTCTATAAGTGTTGATGGAATATAAAATTTTGCTATATTTTGTAAACAATTTTGCTATTTCCAACCATTTCTCTCTTTTCATTCTAAAATTGGAAAATATATTTATAAATTATATTTTGAGATTATTATTCTTAATCCAAATTTATAAAAAGTAAGGGGGCGTTTGGGGAAGGGTTACCACTGTTGGGTTAGGGTTATGGTAACCCAACCCTTGTTTGGGGGAAGAGTTATCATAACCCTTGTTTTAGGTTTATCATAACTCATCTTCCCTCTCTCTCTTCTTTCTCAATCCCTCTTCAACTCTCCATAATCCTACTTTTTCAACTCTCTATAATCCTATCTTTTCAATTCCCCATAGTTTTACTATTTCATTTTTTTTTTAAATTTACCATATTATTTATCAAATGCCATTTGTTTTCAATTAATTTAATAATCTTAAAAGAATTTTGTTTTTAATTTATTTTATTGACAAAATTAAATTTAATTAAATATTAATTGTGATTATTTTTTAATATTAAATTAAATAACTTTGGAATCCTAAAACAACCTAAAAAATGTATAACAATTTTTTTTTTGAAGTATTTAAACTTTAAATGTATAAAAATTTTCTTTTAAAAAAATCAATTTAATGGCGAGATTTGATTTAAGATTTGTTTGAATTAAATTTTGAATCTGAATTTTTTAACCAAATTATGCTAACGTACTTTTTTTTTCTCTTTCTTCTTCCTTATTTTTATATCTTTCATTGATGCATTATAATTTTTTTATCATTTTTGTTGCTCCTAGAACAACAATCCTCTAATTTAAAAAGAGGAGAAAAAAAAACAAACATAATGGTGAGGTAAGAAGAAAACTGACAATGTTTTATCTTTAAAAGAAAAAACAGTAATTTATTCAATCGAAACAATTATTTAAAAAAGGTTCATATCGTATTTAAAGAAATTAAGGCAAATTGTGTTAAGAAAACTATGACGATTTGGTAAATTAAATATACAAAATTTGTGTATTGGAGTTAGAATATGAATTTTTTTTAAAAAAATTAATAATTTATTTGCACGTAACAATTACGCAAAGAAATCTGTGTGTTGGATTTAGAATACAAATTTTTTTTAAAAATCAATAAATTATTCGCACATAATGACAACGTAAAAAAATGTTGGAAATAGACGTCACATTTTAAAGAAATTATTAAAATTGTTTTACGAAAATAAGATAAATTGGTAAATTAAATATACAAAATTTGTGTTAGATTTATAATACAAAATTTAAAAAAATGTATAAAAAAGTAAATTTCATAACAATATATACAGAACCTTTCCCTCAAACAAATCTTATCACAACCCATCATACATAACCCTTACTCCAAACACATTTTATCATAATCATCTCATAACTCTTCCTACATAACCCTTTTCCCAAACATATATTATCGTAACACTTAGGTTTATCATAACACTAACTCTTCATAACTCAACCCTTCCTCCAAACACATCCTAAAAGATTAAAATATATATATATATATAAAAAAGGTTATGATTTCACTATGCGTCTAAGGACCGAGAATGGAGAGAGATAAGAACTATATGCAAAGAATTTTGCTACATCTCATCGTGTATTCTCTCCATCTTCTTAAACACTTTTGCATCACATTGCACTCTCTCTCTCTCTCTCTCTCTCTCATATTACTGTTTCTAATTGAAAAAGAATATAATTATACTCAATTTCTCATATCTTATGTGTTGACTTATATTTTGATTTGTAAAACATCATCAGAATAAATTCTCAATTATTAATATAAAATATCTTTTATGTCTTTTCTTATTTTGATTTCTTCAAAATAATAAGAATAAATGCTCAATCTCTCTCCCTCTCTCATAATTTACTTGCAAAAGAAGGGGTATGTTTTAAAAAAATTAGAATAAATGGATGATTTAAAAACTATTTAAGTAAAAGACATGAAAAAAATTTTAGCTTTATTAGAATGCGTCTCTTTAGTTATACTAAGATTAAAGAGTTAATTTTGATCGAAAAAGATAAAAGAATCAAAATGACAGTGATAAGAAAGAGATTAATTAGATTTTGACAACTCCAACTTAAAGAGTTAATTTTAATCTCTCTCTTATCAAATCTAATCAATCCCCCTCTTATCATGTCATTTCGATTCTTTTGTCTTTTTTTCCGATCAAAATTAACTTCTTAAGTTGGACTTGTCAAATCTAATTAATCTTTCTCTTATCACATCATTATGATTCTTTTGTCTTTTATGATCAAAATTAACTCTTTAATTTCAGTTTAACTTAATAATAATAATAAAAAAAGACGCATTCTAATAAAGCAAAAATTTTCACCATTTTATCTAAATAGTTTTCAAATCATCATTTTTTTCCTAATTTTTTTAAACTCTCTTTTTCCAAAGAACCCTATCATTATATATCTAAAAATAAATTTGGATCTAAAAGTATTTTATTTTTATTTTCTATAAAACTGAATATTTTGGTTTGGTTTGTTTATTCTTCTTTAATAATTTTTTGATTTCATTCTCAATTATTTAACACTAAAGTCGAGTTGAATTTTATTTTCAAGATTGATTTACATAGCACGACTTTCTACATTTGATTCCAACAACCTTTTCTTATTATCTATTTCTATCTGATATAAAGTATCATTAACATCCTTCACAAAATTTTGAAAACCCCTTCTTTTATATGAAATAAAACCTTCAGCTGTTTAAAAAGCTGATTGAGGACCAAACGAAAATAAAATTATAAAGTTTGAAAAAGAGAGAAAAATTGGTTTAAAAACTGAGAGAACAAAATAAATTAAACATTACAAATCATACCCAAAACAACCACATTAATTACAAACCCGTTAGATTTAAAAGTGATTAAAATTACTTTTGTTGTTTTTAAAATGAACATATTTTTTATATAATAACCACAATATTTAGAAGTGAAAGAAGGATTTATAAACCTTTTTCTAAGAAAAGAAAACTAAAGGTTCCGTTCAATTTTATTGGCTACATTTTATGAGTGTTTCACCATATTACCATTTAAAAACTTCGTAAAAGTTGATCGTTTAAACCTCAATATCAAGAAAAAAACCAACCACTCTTGTATCTTCCACCAGAAAGCAAAACACAAGATCAAGACCAAAACCAAAGGAAAGAATCAAAACTCTATGTAAAAGGAAGCAAACCTTTGGACACTAGTTTTGTATATAATTTGAAACATCCACCCATCCAACGATCAATTAAGCCTCAAACCAGTAAAATCAATAATAAAACTACAGACGATGCTCCTACTTTTATTCAAATTGATCTCTCAGTGCTGCCAACCCATGAAAACTCCTAGCATCCACAGTACAGCGGTTGGTATAGTCGACATGTCTCCGTCTTCCACTCTTCAACCTTCAAATGGCTTAAGAAGCATTCTTCTGAACCCACTCGACTAATGTGGCGACACCGAACCCTGTTGCAGTGCGCTTCTTGTCACTGAAGACAGGGCCAGCTACGTCAATGTGCATCCATTGAACTTTCTCATCAACAAACTACAAAAACATAATTCCAAATATGAGTTTTCTGAACCATAGATAGAACTAATAAAAGGATAATCTCATTTTCAGAGGCATGGTAGATTTCTAAGGTAGTTTAAGACATTATTTGGTCAGTAAAAACACTGGCGATGAAGGCACAAAGAGATGATCAAACTAGTCCATTTACGGAGGTTGATAAGAATATGATATCCACCTGTTTCAAAAACAGAGCAGCTGTAATGGCACCACCTGGACGACCACCAGTGTTGACCATATCAGCCACACTTGATTTCATTGACTCCCAATAACTATCCTCCATTGGCATCCTCCAAAATTTCTCACCACTGATTTCTGAAGCAGCCAATACTTCTTTTGCGAGGTCATCGCTGGGTGTAAAGATACCTGGAAACAAAAGGGAATTTGATATGACCGATATACACTTTAATTCAAACAAACCACATGGCTATTTTACATCATTGATTAAATCGCCATATGAAAAAGTGAGTAAATTTTATCTATGGTGGTGATATTGCATCTCAAATCAAACCACTGTTAATAGTTTTTTCAGAGTGATACTCATATAGAGATGTCTTATAAAAAAAAAAATCTTATAAAAAATACTCGTATAAATATGATACACGCCTGATGATCCGTATATAACATAAATAAGTTCTTGTTTCAACCCATGGGGAGCATACCTAGCGTTTGTTTGAAACTAGTATTTTAAGTTTACTTTTATAGTCTCCGATTATAAACCCAAGTGTTTGATAGAGGGATGAAAACCGAAAGAGGTTTGATAATGGAAGTGTCTCCAACCATTCAACATTTTTCTTTTTCTCCCTATGTTTGACAGTACGAGTAATTAGAACTCTTAATTAAATATGTATTTTCTACTTTGTCTTCTTTGATGATCCAGAGGTTTTAACAACTCAAAAGAACCTGTATGTCATAATATTGTTTTCATATTGACTATGAAGTAGATAATGCTGAGTAGGTAACAGTACCTGCAATGGAAGGCCCGAGAGCAACTATACAAGCACCGGTTAGAGTAGCCAAGTCAATTACCTGCAAAGGAATTTAATGTTGCATAAGAGAACAATTTTCAGAACTATTAGTTCTGTATGACATATCTCGTTATAGTGTAATGCCAAGAAAAAGAACACAATTTTATCTTATAAAAAACATCAGATAACTTATAACTGATCATGTACATAATCTAACCTGCTAAAGCTAGATATCACATGTTATAATTAGAGAGAATGAATTTAATCCACAATGGACGCCTGCTTAGGGATTCAAAATTCTTAGAATATTCTTTAATATTATAAGGTTTTTTTTTTTACATTAAGCGAGCAGTTAAGGTGCACATAAACTGACCAGAACCTTCACAAATATTTTCTTAAAAGACATGTACGGCTTTTTAACAAGATAGACAAATAAGTTATCAAATATTAATTTATGAATGTATACCTTGTCAACACCCTGTTTACAAGTATAAACCAAAGCATCAGCAAGAGTAAGTCTGCCTTCAGCATCTGTGTTATTAACCTGAAGATTGGCCAAAATGAAGGTTAATAAAATGATGATGCATACTATAATTTGTAATGAGGGGGATAATAAATTTGACAACATAAAGCAGGTATCCAGAAAAATATCCCCAAAGTAGATATACCTCAATCGTCTTTCCATTTGAAGCAGTGATAATATCTCCAGGTCTCATGCCAGTTCCACTTATCATGTTCTCACAGGCAGCAATAACAAAGTGAATCTGTATAGCACAAGAAAAGAAGGATACAAGCTCACAAAACTACAAGTTTAAGATTCTCATGACATAAAAAGGGGTGAACAGCTCAAATGTTTTACCTCCACTCCAAGAGGCTTGATTTGGCCAATGGCTTTAGCTGCACCAAGAACTGCTGCTGAACCTCCCATGTCAGTTTTCATGATTT
Source organism: Cucumis hystrix (assembly GCA_025688845.1). NCBI lineage: Eukaryota > Viridiplantae > Streptophyta > Magnoliopsida > Cucurbitales > Cucurbitaceae > Cucumis > Cucumis hystrix. The sequence goes on from CM046887.1 coordinate 14,602,933, forward strand.
CAATTGAACATCCAGGTCCAGTTTTAATGTTATAGCCACCACTAAGGGAAAGAGAAAATGGAGTGTTACCCAACCGTGTGAACTAAGGTAAAAAATACAACCTTACTTGACTCAAGTTGATTCAGTCTGCGTAATAAATACATCCTAAAGAAAGTTGGCATTTTGGCTTGTATAATCACCTGTCAAAGGTTAATCCTTTCCCAACCAAACCCAATTTGACTGATACAGGTCCAGTGGGAGGCTTGTAATGCAAGTGGATAAAATGGGGAGGATTTGTGGAGGCTGCAGCAACGCCAAGGTAGGATCCCATATTCAATTCTTTGCATTGCTCTTCATTTAAAATGGTTGCAGAAAGAACATCGCTGTAAGTTGATGCAATCTTCGAAGCCTCTGCTGCCAGTGCCCCTGTTATGTGAATGTAACTTAACAAAGTCAATACTGTGTATGGCATCAATCATAAAATAAGTCCTACGACATACTACATCAATTTGAAACTCAAATATTTTCTTTATAAAAAGAATAACAACCAAAATTCCTTGCCAATGGAAAACTGAAAAAATGCTGGACGCTATAATTCATTAGCAAGAGAATAATAAGCAGACTTTAAAAGTTAAAACATAAAATTTAGGAGCGAACCTGGGGTGAGTACATTTGCAGGTGAATTGACAAGTTCTCTTCCTAGAATTATCCCAGAACTTACATCTTGGGCAAATTTCAGCTTTTTCTCTACTTCAGCTCCAGATCCAAGACCAATAATTTCCACAGACTTTAGAGCAGACTTTTTGGATTCTGATTTGTATCTAGTGTCTTCAAATATCCCAAGTATAGTCCCTGTAATCCATCCATGCAACAGAGAGAATTCAGTGTCAAATATAACAAAAAACTGCTCACTTATCAATATGCTATGATCAGACTCAAACAAGTACCAGATGCAATGGCTGAGGCAAAGTTAGGCTTGGATTCAGAAGAGAGTTCCTCGGGAGAGGCAAGAGATATAGCAACTTCACTTGCTTGAGATGCCTTTGCTGCTGATGCAACAGCCTCACCTAGACTTCGAAAGGCTGCAACATTCGAAGCTGACTGTCCAAGGCCAATCAAACTCACCCTTTTAGTGCCAAGACCAGGAAATCTAAGAACTGTCGATTGGCCTGCCTTTCCAGTGAAATCTTCCTCAGCAGAAGCTTCAGCCAACAATCCGCCCAAGCGTGAATCTAGCTTGTTCAAAATTGGATTCTTAAACTTGGAATTTTCATCCTTAGCCACATCTTTCTCTGTCACTCCCACTGCAAGCAAATCTCCTTTCCATTCCAAGACATCAATGTCCTTTGCCCCAAAAGATATCTTTTGAGACATTTTCACAAACAGGTAGCAAACAATTAGTACTTCACGACAAACACAAACGCCGGAAAGACTCTAAAGAAACAGAATTCATGAAATACAACACTCGACGTTCAAATTGTTAGAAAAAATCGATATCATTTTCAATCATTCATACCGATCAAACAAACAAACAGACTGATGCAAAACCATCACGTAGACTAGATCCTCGTACCCCAAATTTAAAAAAGAATCAACACAATCCCAATCGATTCAATCTAAAAAACCCAGAAACAAAAACCAACAATGCAGTCCCTAAACTTCAATCCAAGAAAAACCCAAGTAAGCAAAACCCGGCACAAGTCGAAAAACGAGACAATCAAGAAAAATCAGCAAGTGGGCAGTAAAATTTCAGTGTCCTAGTCACCTGAGGGCTTTCGTTAGGAGCAGGATTTGTGAGGCCGAGATTGGCCTGGGCCAGTGAGTGAGCCATGAACTTCCCTCTACGAGAAGAGAAGGGATCAAAAGCAAAAGAAACCCGACGAGAAGCAGAGGAAGAAGAGCGATAAAAGTGAGTTAGTTTCGTGAAAAGAAAAGAAGAAGAACGAAAGGAATAGGAGGAAGAAGAAGAAACGAAGGTTGTGCCCAAGGATCCAACAATGGCGGCCATTTTTAGGTGCGTGAGGACCCACTTATTTATAGTGAACCGTCAACAAAGATAGAGCATCGAATTGCTAAAGATGAAAGAGATAAAATTCTAGTTTCCAATGATGGGCTGGGTTCGTAGTTGTTGCCACCATCGCCATTGACGTCTCAACGATCAGATGGGCTTAGCCTCACTTTGCCTCGTACTTCATTTCAATATTTACTATACATTTCTTCATTTCATTTCATTTTTTAAATCAATCTTTTTTCATTAATTAATTAATTAATTTTCCCGAGCTTCACAAAACATAATGTTTATTTTATAATATTAGTTCAAATATGCATAAATTAATCCATATAAAAAAAATTAATAAATGAAGAATCAAAAGTCTTACTTATTCTTGAAGATATCATCACATCTCTTCAACAAAATATTACTATTCATGGTTTTTCTTCACCTTAACCCTACAAACATTTGTTAGAAAATAAATCACAATTTATAATAGTAGGAAATTGAGGAGTTGCAAAACTTTTAGTATTTGAAACCTTTTAAAATTTTCAGAAAATATCAATGAATTTTTTTTTTTTTTTTTTTTTTTTTTTGTAAATAATTGAAAGTTTAAAATATTTGATATTCTGTTATTTTATTTTACTTATTTTATTAATTATTATTAAGTACATGCTATTGAAGCACATAGTAAGAAAAAATGTGTAATTTCTGTAATTTGTTCTTTTAGCTTAAAAATTTCTTAACGTGACTTTATGAGTGCTATTAACTTTAATCAATAATCAACTTTTCTCAAAATTAGAGATTTATAAGATTTTAAAATATACACTTTCAGTTGTTGAGATTTAAAAAAATGTTTTAAATTGTTCTTGAGATTGTTTGATAGTGAGTGGTTAGAACCATCAGTCTTTAATTGAGATGATATAATAGTCTTAACAAAACATACACTTTCCTCCATAGTTTAAGGGTATACTTTTTATTTTTGGAAAAATACATTTATTTGTTCTTAGGTTTTCGAATTAGTTTCTATTAAGTCCATCTTGTTTCAAAATATTACACCTTGAGCCTTTTAAGTTTTAATTTTGGTTTTGATTTAATATCTAAGTATTACAATGATACAATTTTGCATTGACATTTGAGTTTTGTTTCAATTTGGTTCTATAGAATTTGATATATATCTTATCTTTTTCATCAAATACTCACTTACAAATATCAACGTCAATGTTTATTAATTAATTTAAGGTAAATGAGAAGAAAAATTCTAAATATAATTTTAAAAGTGATGAAAAAAGTAAAGTTTAAATAATTATAATTCATTTATTAAGACAGAAAATAAGTATTTAATGAAAAATTTAGCGACCAAATTGAAAAATAATTCATATGTTAATAATAAAATTATAACATTTTGAAACGTAAGAACTAAATCGAAATCAAATTCAAAACTTAAGAACTAAATGTGTAACATTTTAAAATATGGTTTAAACAACTCACAAACCAAAAAAAAAAATTTTCCTTTTTTTTAATATAATTTAACCAATATTAATTTTCTAAATTGAAATTACCTTAATGTATTCTTCCATTAGATCTAAGTTAAAGTAGTTGTATCACAAAAATATATTCTAAAAGCAAATGAGGCAGCAAATGAATGAAGGTGTAATTACCAATGAGACAAATGATAGAATAAAGTTGAAATGTCCAAGAACAGCCAAGAATCCTTAACAAGAGTCTTTATTGAAATTACTGATACTTCATACAACTTTTATTCATATTGATCTCTCCATGCAGACAACCCTTGAAGGAAGACTCTTGGCATCCACTTGAGAGTAGTTGTAAATTTATTTTTAAGGTCTCTGCTGCCACCATTGGACATGATCTTAAGAAGCATTTTTCAGAACCCACTCCACTAATGTGGAAACACCAAATCCAGTTGCAACACTCTTCTTAGTATTCCAAACAGGGCCAGCAATGTCAAGGTGCATCCATTGGACATTCTCATCAACAAACTACAAATACGTATATCCGAGTTTTAGAATTTCAAACCATAAGTCTATCGAAAGGATAATCTGTTTAAGACTTTGTTTTTGTTGGTAAAAACATAAATGAAGAATGAAAGAACAGAAGAGATGGAAGATAGGACTTCTCTCTTTCAGATAGTTTAAGCATTCACCTGTTTCAGAAATAGAGCAGCTGTTATTGCACCTCCTTGACTAGGACCAGTGTTGAGCATATCAGCAACACCTGACTTCATTGAGTCCCAATAACTTTCCTCAATTGGCAACCTCCAGAGTTTCTCACCACTCCTCTCTGCAGCAGAAAGTACCTCGCTTGCTAGCTCTTCATTTGGTGTAAAGGCACCTGGAAACAAAAATGAAGTTTGTAACAATCACATGTTTCTATTGTTCACCCATAAGAGACTTTTTTGTAGTCTCCAATTGTTTGTTTATTTTTTGTGGTTCCCCCGTCAAAAGAAGGAAGAAACCTTACAATTTTTATAAGGTATATGAGTTACTCTTCTCTTTCCAATTGGTTTTCAGATGAAATACAAGTTTACGTAATACCATTGCTCTTAACAACTCACATAAAACCAACTTTTCTGTTATTAGATTTCTCAAATTGACCATGAAGCATAAGAAGCTTTGAAGATCATCATACCTGCAACTGAAGGCCCAAGAGCAGTTATGCATGCACCAGTTAGAGTAGCCAAGTCAATAATCTGCAAAGCAATTTAAATTTACATTACATCCAATTTCCAAGACTATTAGCGATGCCTCAACAAATTTCAAATACTAACTTAATATAGATCTACCTTAGCAACACCCTGCTTGCAAGTGTATAGCAAAGCATCAGCAAGGCAAAGTCTGCCTTCAGCATCAGTGTTATTAACCTGAAAATTAGCCACAATGGAAGATATTAATTTAAATATTTACCTTACTATGATTCAAAGAGTTCTACATTAACACGATAAATGGAATATTATGGTTTATACAACACTTTCTATGAAAATACAGTAAGCCTTCAAGACCTTTTTTCACCCCCATACAATTAATGTATTACAGTTGTATTTTGTCCAACTACACAGTTCATGTCATCTAAC